>CM035838.1:292769814-293994814 GCA_020510985.1 Pholidichthys leucotaenia
AACAGAGGGAGACAGCAGGATGATACAGACCAGTTTTGTTTTACTCCCGTCATGTCTTCCGCTAGCTGCTGTAAAGGCAGAAATACGTCACATCGACGTGTGGCTGACGTACAGACATGCACAGTAAACATATTTTTGACCCAAGCTTTGGAATAAGTGTTTATATGTGCACCAATTGGAATAACAATCGGCATAACCCACCCATCTCACTTGAAATGAAATTTTGATCCGAATGAGTGTGATCGGGTCAGAATATTCAGATTGGCGTGTTTACGTGAAGCATTTTTATTCCGATCAGGCTTTTAATCCGGTTACTTGTGTCCATGTAAACGTGGCTATTGCCCTGGTTATCGTTTATTGCATATGTGCATATACCACTTTTGGCAAATCATACAGTTTGAAAATGAAGCGCTGCGACTGATGGGAAATAACGTATTAACGTTCATTAATCCTCCAGAACTGTGACGTGCTCAGCCACAGATATTTTCAAAGCTCTATCAGGTATGTACAGTGATATAAAATGTTTTACCATTTGCTGCTGGTCCCGTTTTAGTGCGGTTGCTTTCTCACCTGCAGGACCACACCAGAATTCGCCATTTAATTCAACCGAGACCACCTGTCTCGGTACGGTTGTTTTGGTACGCACTTGAGTGCGATTACCGTGTTCTCACCAGACAAAACGAACCGCACTAATGAAGAAAACAAACTTGAGTTTGATTGAAACGGTCTAAAGCCTGCAGGTGTGAAAGCACCTGAAAACTCAAGACTGCAAAGGCTTCAGGACAGACAACAAATGAAGGGATGTTTGTGTAAATATACTGATGATTATTTATAAATTCTTTTTCAGGTCATCATGAGACGCCTCCTGAAGCTCACACTAAAATTCTTGAAACATTCCCTGATCGTTTCCCTCGTGGTCAAGCCAATGTCATCCCACCTACTACTGACAAGAAGGTGGAGGAGGTCAGTGTCACTGCAGAATCCTGGAGTTACTTTTAAATGAAGGTTTTAAAATGTGTGTGTGTGCGCGCGCGCGTGCGTGCATTTCCATACTTATCTAGATGTACTTTCCTCATTTCTGTTCTAGAAGGTCAATGACAGTGGGATGGATGATCATCCCCCCTCAGCTCTGCCTAAAACATCTATCCAAGAGCCCGGGACAACTCCCCGACCCATACGCCCGGAGGCCCCAGTGGACTCAATTCTCAAAGACATGGCTACCATCATCTTCTCTACTTTCCTGCTGGCTGGCTGGGTGGCCTTTGTAATTACATACCCTAAAGTAAGTCACATAAAATGTAGAAAGCTTATACACTTCATAACTTTGGAGCAATCACTGTCCACATATGAGTGTAATTTAGACTTGTTGACTGGTTTTCAAGATTTTCTTTCCAAAGAAATCAAGGTACACTGTTCGGTGTTGGGGATACAAAGTCTGCTTTAATAAGCCCCAAGTAGGGGTGGGCAATGTGGCCTAAAAATGATGTCACGATATTTATGTGAATTTTCACGATGGCGATATTTTTCAGGATATTACAGAATACAGGTTTTTTTGTTTGTTTTTAATTTATGCAAAAAGGACAGTTTCACAGGCCAGTGTTATTTACCTTTCAACATATTCTGGAAAAGCAAAAGGAAAAACTTATTTCTCCAGTTCATAAACAGCAGCTCAGATTTAGTTTAAAACATTGTTTGTTCTATATCAAATATTACAAAAAATATATAAACCATTACATCTTAAGTTCACACAGATGTTGAGTTTTATGCTGAACCACTTTACCTGCATTGTAACTCATTGCACGGACCTGTCCTGGGGCTTTTTGGCTCTCGTCGAACTGAACAGATGTTTTTTTTTTTTTTTTCCCTTCCTCTTCGGGTGATTGAATAAAATCAAGATGAAGCAGCCAAAACAGAACGAAAATGTAACTACAGACACTTTGAGCAGCACATTGATGGACATTAACACCACTCCAGTGATGATGTTGATGTGCAGAAAAAATGCAAGCAGATTATCCACATTGCTACACCATTGTGGGTTGTTTTTGTTTTTATTTTTTTAAAGTGGCAGCAGTCTGAAACCACTTTAAAACTAAAATATTTCCACTCAGCTGGATGCAGACACTCCGACTTCAGAGCGGCAGTTTCCTGCGCCATGTTTGTTTTGCCATTTCTATGGGTAATGCATAATTTCCGTCAGCAGCATAACAGTGTGACATCGTCATGCAGCAGACCTTAAATATCGTAATATTCATTTTTACACCAATATCAGAATTTATACCGGTATTATCATGAATGATACAGTATGGCGCAATCGCAAGGAACTTCACAATTCTGTTCGGATCATGATACTAGAGTCACAATTTGATCTTATAATAATTCAGTGATAATCACGGTATCGAGTATCACGATGCCATATATTTCAATTGTTTTCACCTTATTCAACCTCAAATCATGTCCCACAGTAAAACTGTTGACTTCTTTTATATAATAATATATTCAGTCCAAACGGGCAGCAACCAGATGGTTTCACAGTAAATTATTTTTAAATTAAATGCAAAAACAAATGCTCTTAAAATAAATGTTCAACTGATAATAAAATATAGTCTTAAAATAAGTGATAATCAGTGAAGTAATGGCAAGATGAAATCACATACCTGGGCTTCAGTGTTTTAATATGACAAAAACCCTCCTTGTAAACTGAGTGTGTCACATCCAGGTTGTTCATCCCGTCTTTGGTATAAAATCCAAAAAAGTCCAAATATTTAATTTAAACTTGGACGCTTTCATTTGTGTGATCACAGATTGGAGTGTTAATCTACATGCACTTGCTTTGTAACTGTACAGTGGATATAAAAAGTCTACACACCCCTGTTCAAATGCCAGGTTTTTGTGATTTAAAAAAATGAGACCAAGATAAATAATTTCAAAACTTTTTCCCCCATTAATATGACCTATAACCTGTACAACCCAATTGAAAAACAAACTGAAATCTTTTAAGGGGGGGAAAAAAAAAATTACAATAACCTGGTTGCATAAATATGCATACCCTTCCCACATGCATTTGGGAGATTTCAAATGTGTTTTTGCAAAACGTAGCCAGGATTGGATGTTTTTCTTTGTAAGATAAGGCTTCCGTCTTGCCACCCTACCCCATAGCCCAGACATATGAAGAAGATGGGAGATTGTACTAAACCGCCAGTACTTGCCAGAAATTCCTGCAGCCTTTTCAGTGTTGTTCTCAGCCTCTTGACAGCCTCCCTGACCAGTTTTCTTCTCGTCTTTTCATCAATTTTGGAGGGACGTCTAGTTCTTGGTAATGTCACTGTTGTGCCATATTTTCTCCCCTTGATGATGACTGTCTTCACTGTGTTCCATGGTATATTTAATGCCTTGGAAATTCTTTTATACCCTTCTCCTGACTGATACCTTTGAACAATGAGATCCCTCTGATGCTTTGGAGGCTCTCTGCGGACCATGGCATATGCTGTAAGATGTGACGACAAAAATGTCAGGAAAAGCCTACTAGAACAGCTGAACTTTATTTAGGGTTAATCGGAGGCACTTTAAATGGTGGCAGGTGTATGCTGACACCCATTTAACATGAGTTTGAATGTGATTGGTTAATTCTGAACACAGCCACATGCCCAGTTATAAGAGGGTGTGCATATTTATGCAACCAGGTTATTGTAAGTTTTTTTTATTTTTCCCCTTAAAAGATTTCAGTTTGTTTTTCAGTTGGGTTGTACAGGTTGTAGGTCATACTAATGGGGGATAAAGTTTTGAAATTATTTATCTTGGTCTCATTTTTTACATCACAAAAACCTGGCATTTGAACAGGGGTGTGTAGACTATTTATATCCACTGTAGCTGCAAATAAGATTACACTGACGTCAAAATATTCTCCATCTACAGCACTGTGCAAAAGTTTCTTTGGACACTGGCTGTTTTTTTCCCCACTCATTTTAAGTCTAGTCTTTTTTTCAACCACTGAAATACTGACCTTTGAATCACAAAATGAAAAAAGAACCTAACACAAGTGATGGACCAAACTTGCCTTTTACAGAATTCAGAATGACTGTTTTTGCCATATATATACTGCATTTCTATTCATGTTTGCATATGCTTCAATATATTGCAGCACCTATTTCCCTTTTTCCTAGCACAATATAAAGAAATGAGGGGTGGCTCAAGACTTTTGTGCAACACTATATAGTATAATCGAAACAAAAGCCAAAAAATTGTTGCTACTAAAAACTTCACAGGCACACCTGTTGTTCACACACAATACTCTCTCCTAACAGAGCGTGCGCAAGCAGCAGCAACTGCAGCACCAGGAGTTCCAGAGACAGATGGAGGAGAGATTGGAGTTGCTCCAGAGGCAGCAGCCCTTCCCTCCTGCAGACATAGCCTTTGGCTTGTCCCCAGACAACGACTACCTGGAAGTGGCTCGGATTCGCTCGGAATGCTCAGACCACAGCAGCCCCAATGTCACCCCTCGCGCTTCCAATCACTCCAATTTGTCCGTTTCTGAGTTGGGAAGTTCAACCAATGAGCATGAAGATGGAGGTAAAAGCTGTGTAATACTACATCCACTCTCTTTGTTCGTACTTGAAGGAATTTAACAGTGTGAAATTTGTCTTCATCAGAGGAGGACTCAAGTATTGTCAGAGTTGGCAACATAACTTTCAGTCCCAAAGAGGTTTTGGGGCATGGTGCTGAGGGCACTATTGTGTACAAGTAAGTGATGCAATTTAGAGTCATTTATGGCAGTTCCTCTTGAGTATGCAAAGTCATAATATTGCACTTCTGTTGATTCTTGTCAAGGGGTCAGTTTGACAACCGTCCAGTGGCGGTAAAGAGAATTCTCCCAGAATGCTTCAGTTTTGCAGACCGAGAGGTTCAGCTGCTGAGGGAGTCCGATGAGCACCCAAATGTCGTCCGCTACTTCTGCACTGAGAGGGACCGTCAATTCCAGTACATCGCCACCGAGCTGTGTGCTGCCTCACTCCAGGAGGTAACCAGTGGCTGACTTGTTAATTTTTAGCTTTTTCCGGTGAAGGTGAAATGAGCTTATGACATGGCACTGCATAAATTGTCTGGCTATTCCTCCACAATTCATGAGGAGCTGTACTCCTAGGCAGTTGCCCAGATGGTCACCAAACTCTCACACAGTGATCCTCAGGTGGGTCTGCATCCAGGTTGAGGTCGAAGTCAAAGTTCACAAGGTTTAAGAATGTGCCATTTCAACTTTGATTATAACTAGCCTATGAATATATGTACAGCGGGGAAAATAAGTATTGAACACATCAACATTTTTCTCATTAAACATATTTATGATGGAGCCACTGACCTGAGATTTTCACCAAATATCATTAACAACCCAGGTAATCCATACATACAAAAGAAATCAAGGCAACTGTATTCGCAAAACAAGTTATATTTAATAAAGTGAAATAACACAGAATAAACATTGAACACATGAAAAAAAGAGGTGCATAAAGGCATAGAAAGCCAAGAAACCAGCTGAAATCCATCAGAATTTAGGAAGCCATCACATCCCCATCAGTGCAAATTAATTTCAGATGGTTAAATCCTGATAGATAGCCTTTAAAAAGGTCTGTGAATATCAAATTGTCACACCACAAAAAACTCATGATGGGGAGAAGCAAAGAGCTCTCTCTCTCTAGACCTTTGCAACCTTATTGTTGCAAAACATAATGATGCCATTGGTTACAGGTGCATTTCTAAGCTACTGAATGTTCCAGTGAACACTGTTGGAGCCATCATTCGGAAGTGAAAAAACATAACTTTACCATAAACCAGCTATGACCAGGAGCTCCTTGCAGGATTTCTGACTTAGGAGTCAAAAGAATTATCAGAAGAGTTATCCAAGAGCCAAAGACCACTTGTGGAGAGCTCCAGAAAGACCTGGAGTTAGCAGGTACTGCTGTTTCAAAGAAAATGATAAGTAATGCACTCGGCCGACATGGGCTGTAGAAGAAGCATGTTGACGCTTTTTTAAACTTTGCTGTGCAACATTTGGGCAAGCCAGTAAAAATACTGGGGCAGTATAGTGTGGTCAGATGAGACAGACCAAAACTGAACTTTTTGGATGCCGCAACACACAGCATGTTTGGAGGAGAAATGGCACTGCCCATCAGCCCAAAAACACCATACCAACAGTGAAGTTTGGAGGTGGGAGCATCATGGTATGGGGTGTTTTTCAGCACATGGTACAGGCAGACTTCATATACAGCCGTGGACAAAATTTTGGTACCCCTCTGTTAATGAAAGAAAAACCCACAATGGTCACAGAAATAACTTGAATCTGACAAAAGTGGTAATAAATAAAAATTCTATGAAAATTAACCAATGAAAATCAGACAATGCTTTTGAATTGTGGTTCAACAGAATTATTATAAAAAACAAACTCATGAAACAGGCCTGGACAAAAATGATGGTACCCTTAACTTAATATTTTGTTGCACAACCTTTTGAGGCAATCACTGCAATCAAACGTTTTCTGTAACTCAATGAGACTTCTGCACCTCTCAGCAGGTATTTTGGCCCACTCCTCATGAGCAAACTGCTCCAGTTGTCTCAGGTTTGAAGGGTGCCTTCTCCAGACAGCATGTTTCAGCTCCTTCCACAGATGTTCAATAGGATTTAGATCAGGGCTCATAGAAGGCCACTTTAGAATAGTCCAATGTTTCGCTCTTAGCCATTCTTGGGTGTTTTTAGTCATTATCCTGTTGCAAGACCCATGACCTGCGACTGAGACCAAGCTGTCTGACACTGGGCAGCACATTTCTCTCTAGAATACCTTGATAGTCTTGAGATTTCATTGTACCCTGCACAGATTCAAGACACCCTGTGCCAGATGCAGCAAAGCAGCCCCAGAACACAACAGAACCTCCTCCATGTTTCAGAGTAGGGACAGTGTTCTTTTCTTGGTATGCTTCATTTTTGTGTCTGTGAACATAGAGCTGATGGGCCTTGCCAAAAAGTTGCAGTTTTGTCTCGTCTGTCCATAGGACATTCTCCCAGAAACTTTGTGGCTTGTCAACATGCAGTTTGGCAAATTCCAGTCTGGCTTTTTTATGATTTGTTTTCAACAGTGGTGTCCTCCTTGGTCGTCTCCCATGAAGTCCACTTTGGCTCAAACAACGACAGATGGTGCGATCTGACACTGATGTACCTTGACCTTGGAGTTCACCATGAATGTGTTTAGAGGTTGTTCTGGACTCTTTTGTTACCGTTCTTCATCAAGTTTCCTCCTGCGGCCACGTCCAGGGAGGTTGGCTACAGTCCCGTGGATCTTAAATTTCTGAATAATATGTGCAACTGTAGTCACAGGAACATCAAACTGCTTGGAGATGGTCTTATAGCCTTTACCTTTAACATGCTTGTCTATAATTTTCTTTCTAATCTCCTGAGACAACTCTCTCCTTTGCTTTCTCTGGTCCATGTTTAGTGTGGTACACACCATGTCACCAAACAGCACAGTGACTACTTGTCACCCTTTAAATAGGCCGACTGACTGATTACAAGTTTGTAGACACCTGTGATGTTAATTAGAGAACACATCTTGGTTGAACATGTCCCTATGGTCACATTATTTTCAATCTTTTCTAGGGGTACCGTCATTTTTGTCCAGGCCTGTTTTATGAGTTTGCCTTTTAAAGTAATTCTGTTGAACCACAATTCAAAAGCATTGTCTGATTTTCATTGGTTAATTTTCATAGAATTTTTATTTATTACCACTTTTGTCAGATTCAAGTTATTTCTGTGACCATTGTGGGTTTTTCTTTCATTAACAGAGGGATACCAACAATTTTGTCCACGTGTGTAATTGAAGGAAAGATGAATGGACAAATGTACAGAGAAATCCTTGATGAGAATTTGTGGCCATCTGCCAAGATGTTGAAGATGAAACAAGGGTGGACACTTCAACAAGACAATGTTCCCAAACTCACAGTCAAGGAAACTCCCAACTGGTTCCGGAGAAAGAAAATAAAGCTGCTAGAATGGCCCAGTCAGTCACCTGACCTGAATCTAATTGAAAATCTATGGAACAAACTGAAGATTGGAGTTCATAGAAGACATCCATGGAACCTTCAAGATTTGAAGACAGTTTGTGTGAAAGAATGGGCTAAAATCACTCCTGAGCAATGGCTGTACCTAGTTTCTCCATACAAGAGGTGTCTGGAAGCTATTATTACCAACAAAGGCTTTTCTGCTAAATATTAAATGAATTTCGCCAACTGTGTTCAATACTTAATCCCTGTGTCATTCCACTTTATTAAATATAACTTGTTTTGTGAACACAGTTGCCTTGATTTCTTTGTATGTATGGATTACTTGGGTTGTTACTGATATCTGGTGAAAATCTCAGGTCAGTGGCTCCATCAGAAATATGTCTAATGAGAAAAATGTTGACATGTTCAATACTTATTTTCTCCACTGTATATGCTCAACGCCCACCTTAATAGGCACAACTTTTTGACTGCTTATTAATGCAAATATCTAATCAGCCAATCTTAAGGCAGCAACTCAGTACATTTACGTATGTAGGCATGGTCAAAACGAGCTGCTTGAAATTGAAACGGTATAAGAATGGGGAAAGGAAGGTGATTTAAGTTACTTTGACTGTCCAATGATTGTTGGTGCCAGGCAGGTTTTTCTGAGTGTTTCTGAAACTGCTGATTATTTGGATCAATAACCATCTCTGGGGTTTAGGCTGTGCCTAAAAAGAGAAAATATACAATGAGCAAGTGTTATCTGGGGCCAAATGCCATGTTGGTGCCAGAGGAGAATAGCTAGACTAGCTCAAGCTGACAGAAAGGAAAAAGGAACTTTAATACACCCGTTGATCCTGGTCAACTGACTGGTCACTCCTGTCAACTAACGGTAAACTAAGGCTACAATTCACACAGGCTCAACAAAATTGAACAACAGAAGACTGGAAAACACTGCTTTCTCTAAGACTCAAGCTTTGCTGGAACATTTGGATGGGAGGGTCAGAATTGGACATAAATATACATGAAAGAATGGACGCATGCACGGAGCATCATGGATGTGCAGTCATCAAATCTGCATTAACTATGTGATGCTAGCATAACAACATGGGCCTGTATGGCTGAGGAATATTTGTAGCACCGTTTTGAATCTATACCATGGAGAATTAAGGCAGGAAAGAAAGGGGGGAAGAGAGCTAAACTGCAGTCAGACTTTGTGTAAATAAAATGTTACCAATGTGTTATATTACCTACTTTTTGTCATTCTTTCTGTAAAGGATTTAACATGTATGTTTTTTCTTTTTTTCTGTAGTATGTGGAACGAAAGGATTTTGATCGTCATGACCTTGAACCCGTTATGCTGCTCCAGCAAGCTACGTCAGGACTTGCTCATCTGCACTCTCTCAACATTGGTAGCCACAATAAATATAAATCACCACCATGTCGTCATCACTGATTGTTGTGTATAACTAAAAATTCAAAACAGCTGAAGTGTCTTGTCCTCTTGGCTTGCAGTCCACAGAGACCTGAAACCCCATAACATTTTGGTGTCCATGCCAAATGCACATGGTCGAGTGCGGGCCATGATTTCAGACTTTGGCCTGTGTAAGAAGTTAGCCGTGGGGCGCCACAGTTTCAGTAGAAGATCCGGAGTACCAGGCACCGAGGGTTGGATTGCACCAGAGGTTCTGAGTGAGGATTGCAAGGACAACCCAGTGAGTGTGTGGCAGGGTTGCAATAGTTCTAAGTGATTTTGTTTTCATCATTTCCTAATGGTAAACACTCTGCTGACGATGCATTTCAATGCTTGCGATGGCATTGGGTGTAATCTTGATAACAAGAAAACCGGCAGTCTTTTTCTTATCTCATTGATACCGGTTGATTTTATTAGCTTTTGTTCAAAATTCAGAAAATGGGTATAAATTTAAAAAAAAGAGCTTGTTCTTCTGAAATAAATTAAGAAGTGGGAATAAGTGACTATCTTATGACTGGTTAATAGAGCAGTGAGGCACCTTCTGACATATGAATTCTCAGGCCTGTTTATGGCATCTCATTATTTGTTTCCACGTGGATCAATCTGTTGCCATCTACAAACTCTGTTTTTATTGTAATCAACGTATTAACTTGCAAAGTTTGTCTACTTTGCGTTGGTGTGTAGGGCTGTACTTTTAACTTTTTTGCTCATAGCACTGGTGCTACAGTGGTTCATAGTCATGTAGCACGATAAAAACATGTTATTTCTCCAAAATTGACTGCAAGGATAAGGACCTGTACTTGTAAAGCACTTTTCTAGTCTCAAAGGCCACTGAAAACACTTTAATAGTACTAACCCTCTATTCTAAGAGAGAGACCGATGCCTAGGGACCATTTAGAATCACCTGTTAACCTAACATGCATGTCTTTGGATTGTGGGAGGAAACCAGGACATCTGGAGTAGACCCACACAGCACAGGGACAACATCCAAACTCCACACAAAGGTTCCTACCCCTGCCAGCCTGGGGATTCAAACCTGGAGCCTTGGAGTTGTGAGGCAACAGTGCTAACCCCTGTACCACTGTGCAAGTACTGCAGCTTAGTTTTTTAGTATAGTATTTCACTTTGATTAAAAACAATTTGTCAAGATCTAGAAATTATTTTAAATTTACATATCTTTCCATATCAGTCATCAATCCTAACCCCCTAAACAAACTCACCCCACCATACAAACTAACAGGTCAGTTTTGGCCCGCGGGCTGTATGTTTGGCACCCCTAGACTAGACCGTAAATAACCTATGTCACTCTGTGGAGCTTCCTCTTTCTCCATCGCACTCCTCCTCCAGAGACCCACGCAAAATGAACCTGCTGTAGGCCCAGGAGAAGCCGGAAGAAACAGGAAAAAAAGTTTATTTTATAAGAGCATTTTTTCAGTCATTCCTTTGGAGCCCGGAGCAGCGGAGAAGAGAGAAGCCTGTCCTGTCGGCGAGGAGCAATCTATGCATCCTGGTTCACCTCACATCTTTTTTTTTTTTTTTTTTTTTTTTCGTGACAGCCCCCTTTGAAATAAAACATTGTCTGCTTTGTGTGGTGCTAAAAGCGACACTCAAATGTGCAGCCTGCGCACACAAACACACGGTGTCTGTTCTTGTAAATGTGAAAGCTGTTCAGTGCCGATATAGGGAAAAATGTCAGGTGCATTTTGCAGTCCTCTCTGTTGTAATGGAGGACAGAGAGCAGCAACCACTGAACTTTATAGATTGGTGTATTCCACCATTGATTTGTGCTGCGTTTGACACGGGGCGACAAAATTAGAAGACTTATAAAAATGCCGGTGACTCTCAATAGCGGCCTGCATCACCAGCTTCCTGGCTGTCGGGCACGATCATGTGAGGAGATGAGACTTGATATCCAGGAGAAACGGGCTGTTATCTGTGGGAGATTGTTGAGGTATGAATTTATCCTGATGGAACTTACGACTGTAGCTCATCAATTGTAGTTTTAGAGCAACCTAACTGTAGTCTGAAAGTGGCTATACACAGAAACTGATCTGTTTCTCATCGCACCGGTGCTACATCAGTTCATTCATTCTTTGTACAGACCAATTTTCACATCGCACGTGACTTATGTCGCACTGTACAGCCCTGGTGTGACACATTCTCTGTAACAACTGTTCACAAGTCACATATTACTTTCCTGAGTGCTGAAAACACAGTTTATTATAATTCCTTATAGGGGTGGCAGGTTTGACCTTGTGAATCAAAAACGCGTAATTATCTAAAAATGGAAATGCAGCTATGCTTTTCTGAATTGCACTGATGACATTTTGTGTTGAGTAATAAAAGCCTAAAACAAGCAAGTGCTAAAATCATCCACCACACAGTACCTGAACCCTTCTCGTAAAACTGTCAACAGGAACTCTTTAGGAGCTATGTTATTTGCACACCTTTTTTTTTCTTCTTGATTTACATTGAGACAAAGAGCTGCTTGACATAACCATGATTTAACAATCTTAGCAAGATGGAGTTTGTGTGCACCCACATTCACACACACATTACACCAACTGTGAGTTGGCTCCAATTCACGTGTTGGTGAACCGATGTTCACACGGACTATGGAGAGGCATGTAATGCCACGCAGCTCTACATGTGACATGTAAAAAAGCTGAGATGAAGTTCAGGTCAGTTGAAGCAAGTGGTCTGCATTAGACTCAAGTTTCAAATGTTGGGATTTATCTGGTACCGAGTTGGGATGCAAATGTCAGAGAGATTCAGAGTTCTCTCCCATGTGTTTTTGGCCAGATGACCTTGAGATCACGTTTGTTTGTAAACAGAACATGTTACCACATGTTGTATTTACTGATAATCAGCAATATGACTTTGAAATGTGTTCTTTGTTTAGAAGATGAGGAGCTGTAATATTCCTTTTTTTTTTTTTTTTTTTTTTACAGAATCTGAGAGAAGCACCAAAAATGCAAATGAAGAAAATCCTTTTAACATTTCATTGAGCAACAATTATTCAGTCAATTAGACTTTATTTATAAAGCACTTTTCATACGGTGTAGTAGCTCAAAGTGCTATACAAAATAATAAACATACACCAAAAGCTAAAACATAGTCTCACCCACACACATACACTCACAACACACCGACTAATCGACCTACCATATAAAACCATGTTTAAAAAAAAAAAAAAGCACCATATAAAACATTAAAACTGAACTGAGGAAGTGCTGTCAGTGAGGAAAAACCAGAGGTAATAAGACATAAAATCAAGCAATAACAAGTTAAAAAAGTTAAAATAGGATAAATGCAAATAAAAACAGGATAAAAAATAGTTAAAACAGGATAAAAAGGTATAAGAAAAGGTAAAAAGGGGAAAAGCAAAAATAAATTTAAATAAAACCCAGGTCAAAAACATGGGTCTTTAGTTTAGTTTCAAAAGTGTCAACATTCTCTGCAGCCCTCAGGTCTTCAGGAAGGCTGTTCCACAGACGTGGACCATAATGCCAGAAAGCCGTCTCACCGTGAGTTTTACACTACCGTTCAAAAGTTTGGGGTCACCCAGACAATTATTTTGTGTTTTCCATGAAAAGTCACACTTATTTACCACCATGAGTTGTAAATTGAATAGAAAATATAGTCAAGACATTGACAAGGTTAGAAATAATGATTTGTATTTGAAATAATAATTTTTTCCTTCAGACTTTGCTTTCGTCAAAGAATCCTCCATTTGCAGCAATTACAGCATTGCAGACCTAACATGATTGCACAAGGGTTTTCTAATCATCCATTAGCCTTCTGACGCAATGAGCAAACACATTGTACCATTAGAACACTGGAGTGATAGTTGCTGGAAATGGGCCTCTATACACCTATCTAGATATTGCACCAAAAACCAGACATTTGCAGCTAGAATAGTCATTTACCACATTAGCAATGTATAGAGTGTATTTCTGATTAGTTTAAAATTAACCTTCATTGAAAAAAAGTGCTTTTCTTTCAAAAATAATGAAATTTCTAAGTGACCCCAAACTTTTGAACGGTAGTGTAGTTCTGACTTAAGGAATGATTAAAAAATCTTGACCTGAAGACCTGAGGGTTCTTGAAGGCTCATAATGGAAAAGCAATTCTGATAAACAATCAATCTAAGACCATTAAGAGCCTTAAAAATCCCAATAAAAGAACCTCAAAATCTATTTTGAAGCTGACAGGAAGCCAATGCAGAGACTTTAAAATGGGTATTATGTGTGCTGTCTTTCTGGTCTTGGTCAGAACCTGGGCAGCTGAGTTCTGGAGTAGTTGTAGGGGGGCTATAGTCTTTTTAAGAAGACCAGAAAGAAGAGTATTCCAGAAGAAGTAAAAGTGTCTCTGCATCGGCTTGAGAGAGAAACTACCACACTCTGGAGATATTCTTGAGATGATAAAAACCACCCTTAGTTACATTTCTAATATGTTGTTTAAAACTAAGATCCTGGTGAAAGATCACTCCCAAATTGTTCACAGTTTTGGAGGACTTTGTTGCCAGTATCTGTAAATGTGCTGACCGTTTCTCTCTCTGAGCTTCCGTCCCAGTAACTAAAACTTCTGTTTTGTCCTGGTTGAGCTGTAAAAAGTTGTCTGCCATCCACTGTTTAATATCATAAAGACAGTTTAAAAGAAAATCAATAGGTCCAGGGTCATCAGGAGACACGGCCATATACAGCTGGGTGTCATCAGCATAACTATTGAAATTTATGCTGTGCTTCTTGATGACTTCACAGTACCTTGTTGCAAGATTTGTAACCTGAACTTTGTTGGCAGCATCTGTGCCATGGTTCAGTGGTCACTCATGTTCTGTAAGGCTCCAGTACCATTGGAGTACATTGTTCCTGTTCTCAAGTGAAAGTTAAAAGGGTTACTGAAAAAGCTTTTTTTTTTTTAAGTGACTAAAGTTAGAACTAGATATCTTGTTCCTGGTAGCTGGGAAGTTCCTGTGATGGAAGAACTGTGGATGATGGCTTTATCTTTTCAGATTGTGTTGATTAGTTTTATTTCCTGCTGTGATTGCCTTTATTTTTTTCTCTTCTTCTTTCCAGACCTGTGCAGTGGATGTCTTCTCTGCTGGTTGTGTTTTCTACTATGTGGTGTCTCAGGGAAGTCACCCATTTGGCAAATCTCTCCAGAGGCAAGCAAATATTCTACTGGGCACATACACTCTCGACCATCTGGAAAGTGACAAACATGGTGAGAACAACACTTTTTTTAGTCTCCCTGAAAAGGTTTGGAAGGAAACTTATTGTGGCTTGGTCTTCTGTAGTTTTTTTTTTTTTTATGCATTTCCTTATAGTCTTAATTACAACTTTCAAATATTTATGTAAAAATGTTAATATTTTAATTACAGTAGCAATGTCACAAAAGGTGAGACTTTTAGAAATTGTTAATTGTGTTATCCTGACTCTATCATACCCCGCACACACACGCACAATAATCGCATGTCTAAAATAAAACCTGAACACATTATCAAACCCCGTATGTTTGTGTTCTTCCAGGGGACATCATAGCTAAAGATTTAATAGAACAGATGCTGAGCATGGATCCCCATAGAAGGCCTTCTGCTGAAAGTGTTCTAAAGCACCCTTTCTTCTGGAGTCTGGAGAAGGAGCTGCAGTTTTTCCAGGTTGGTGCCCTGTTGACTAACCTGACAGTTTCACTTCACGCTTTCAGAGAGCATGTGTTCAGACTGCAGCTGATGTGGTTTAAGTCTACTTGTTTGACACATTTTTGTGTGGCAATTTCTTAGTCTTCTCCAAAACTGTATATGTAAACTTTCAGGCACATTTACAAATGCCAGTTAAGTTGCTGGTTGGTCTTTTTTTTGCAGTATAATAATTTCAGATGGTTTTGTACATGAAAACTTGAACCAAAAATGCCAATACTTCATGTTCTTGTCCCGTCATATTTGCTGAGACTCAGTATTTTCATTGTTTGCAGGATGTGAGCGACAGAATAGAAAAGGAACTGCTGGACGGACCAATTGTGAGACATCTGGAGAGAGGGGGGAAGGCTGTTGTCAAGGGTGATTGGAGAGAGCACATCACAGTACCGCTACAGACGGGTATGAAGCTGATTTAAAATGTCCACAGGATTATAAAGCCACCATTATAAAACAGGCCTGTTTTTTTTGTTTGTTTGTTTTTCTAAACCTCAAATAATACTTTATACATCACACATTTTCTTTTCAGTTTAGAGCTTGTTGTAGAACTGTTTTAGTGGTTAACCCCAAAATCAGATTTACACACATTTTACTTTGGTCTTTATTGGCATACAGTACATCAATCTAGAATTCAACTGAGACAGGTCTGTCTTGTCTCGACACCTCTTCAGAATAATATATCTAAGTGGCATTTTTCAAGTAGTATTTTCTTTCTGCTGATTTGTACCTATGGATATTATTGTTCAGTGTACAGAACAATGGTCCATCCACCTGTGGCTAGATGCAGGGTTGGGCGTCACAATAAAAAATACTGTTAAATCACTGAAAACTATTTGATTATTCAACATTAACCTTCCTCCACCAACTCTTAAAGATGCACTCCAGTGGATATAAATCCCCTTAAAAACAAATGTACATTGTCTAAAATACAAAACCAAAAAATTGTCATGGCTTATAGTTACTTGTAAAAATCTTTTCCTTTCTCCTCTGCTCTCAAAAGCTGTGATCTGTGAATATTAGGCCCACCCACATCTTGCATACAGCTGCAAAAAAGCAGACTGCAAGTCCTCTCTGTTTGCTTGTGTGCCTATAATATCTAAAATTCTAAACGTTAATGCCACCATGACTGTGGGGAGGAACGACCAGATCGATTGTATATCATACGCGATCACACATGCATCGGGGTAGCACAGAATACAGTGGCGAGGCAAGGCCAGCAGCTTGGGCAGGCTGAAGCCGGAGAGAGGACACATTTGGTCGCCCAGCCGGGGACAGAGTGCCCTGCTGGTGCTGCTCATGCTGCGCTGGTCCTTAACAATTACCAAACAACAGTCCACTCTACATTAATTCCATGCATAGTCATTTCTGTATGATTTCAGCGTATTTTACTTTGCTGTGCTGCGTTGGGGCGAAACTGTCAGACGATTACGTCTAATTACATCTTTTTTCTCCTCCTGTATAACGGAGAAGTCTGAGCAAAAAAAAAAAAAAAAAAGACAATATGAGTAGCATCTACATTTATAGATAGATGTACTTTATTGATCCCAAACTGGGAAATTACATCCAGCCTTATCTGGATATATAGTATGTGGATCATTTTATCTTTAACACATTAGCTGTTGGACACAAGGATTTGAGACTTACTGTATGTAAAATCATACCATTGGTAAGACTGCGTGTCCTGCTGGCATCTATAAATTAACGAACTAATGATAGCTAGTGCTTTCTTACACAAAGAAATAATAAATCCCATGATCAAAAACAGACTTGCCAGTTAAACGACATGACCACTTGTATGCATGGTAGCCTCAGGATAAATGGTTGGAACTTCAGCAGTCCATAAGTTTCATGGTAAAACCCAGCTTCTATACAGTGGGGCAAAAAAGTATTTAGTCAGCCACCAATTGTGCAAGTTCTCCCACTTAAAAGATGAGAGAGGTCTCCAGTTTTCTTCATAGGTATACCTCAACTATGAGAGACAAAATGAGAAAAAAAAAATCCAGAAAATCACATTGATGGATTTTTAATGAATTAATTGGTAAATTCCTCAGTAAAATAAGTATTTGGTCACCTACAAACAAGCAAGATTTCTGGCTCTCACAGACCTGTAACTTCTTCTTTAAGACGCTCCTCTGTCCTCCACTCGTTACCTGTATTAATGGCACCTGTTTGAACTCGTTATCAGTATAAAAGACACCTTTCCACAACCTCAAACAGTCAGACTCCAAACTCCACTATGGCCAAGACCAAAGAGCTGTCAAAGGACACCAGAAACAAAATTGTAGACCTGCACCAGACTGGGAAGACTGAATCTGCAATAGGTAAGCAGCTTGGTGTGAAGAAATCAACTGTGGGAGCAATTATTAGAAAATGGAAGACATACAAGACCACTGATAATCTCCCTCAATCTGGGACTCCACGCAAGATCTCACCCCGTGGGGTCAAAATGATCACGAGAACAGTGAGCAAAAATCCCAGAACCACACAGGGGGACCTAGTGAATGACCTGCAGAGAGCTGGGACCAAAGTAACAAAGGCTACCATCAGTAACACTATGCCGCCAGGGACTCAAATCCTGCAGTGCCAGACGTGTCCTCCTGCTTAAGCCAGTACATGTCCAGGCCCATCTGAAGTTTGCTAGAGAGCATTTGGATGATCCAGAAGAGGATTGGGAGAAAGTCATATGGTCAGATGAAACCAAAATAGAACTTTTTGGTAAAAACTCAACTCGTCGTGTTTGGAGGAGAAAGAACACCATACCTACTGTGAAGCATGGGGGTGGAAGCATAATACTTTGGGGCTGTTTTTCTGCAAAGGGACCAGGACGACTGATCCGTGTAAAGGAAAGAATGAATGGGGCCATGTGTCATGTGATTTTGAGTGAAAACCTCCTTCCACCAGCAAGGGCATTGAAGATGAAACGTGACTGGGTCTTTCAGCATGACAATGATCCCAAACACACCACCCGGGCAACGAAGGAGTGGCTTCGTAAGAAGCATTTCAAGGTCCTGGAGTGGCCTAGCCAGTCTCCAGATCTCATCCCCATAAAAAATCTTTGGAGGGAGTTGAAAGTCTGTGTTGCCCAGCGACAGCCCCAAAACATCACTGCTCTAGAGGAGATCTGCATGGAGGAATGGGCCAAAATACCAGCAACAGTGTGTGAACACCTTGTGAAAACTTACAGAAAACGTTTGACCTCTGTCATTGCCAACAAAGGGTATATAACAAAGTATTGAGATGAACTTTTGTTATTGACCAAATACTTATTTTACCGAGGAATTTACCAATTAATTCATTAAAAATCCTTCAGTGTGATTTTCTGGATTTTTTTTTTTTTTTTCTTATTTTGTCTCTCATAGTTGAGGTATACCTATGATGAAAATTGGAGACCTCTCTCATCTTTTACGTGGGAGAACTTGCACAATTGGTGGCTGGCTAAATACTTTTTTACCCCACTGTACATCTACTGTATGCCATTGGGGCAGCAGTAGCTCAGGAGGTAGAGCAGGTTGTCCAGTAACCAGAGGGTTGGGGGGTTCGAATCCTGCTCTCCCCAGCCATCCTGCCATTGTGTCCTTCGGCAAGACACTTTACCCCCCTTGTCTCCAGTGTCCATGACACTGGGTATGAATATGTATAAATGTTCAGTAGTGGTCGGAGAAGCCATCGGCGTAGATTGGCAGCCACGTTTCTGTCAGTCTGTCCCAGGGCAGCTGTTTAGCTTAATGTTTATTTCAAAGGGACATTACTGTATATACTAATGAACATTAATACAAATGTAAGTATGCCAGATTTAGCAGTACTGCTAATTTGCATCTGTAGTTCCCCCCTGGAGAGGAGAGTCCGGCCGTTGGTCGAACCTCGGATTCAGGAGGAGCAATGTGGTTTTTGTCCTGGCCGTGGCACATCGGACCAGCTCTTTACCCTCTCGAGAATTCTTGAGGGTTCGTGGGAGTTTGCCCAACCAGTTTACATGTGTTTTGTGGACTTGGAGAAGGCATTTGACCGCGTCCCTCGTGGATTTTTGTGGGGGGTGCTTCGGGAGTATGGGGTATCGGGCTTGTTGTTACGAGCTATTCGGTCTCTGTACGACCGTTGTGAGAGTTTGGTTCGTATTGCCAACACTCGGTCGGAATCATTCCCAGTGAGAGTTGGACTCCGCCAGGGCTGCCCTTTGTCACCGATCCTGTTCATAATTTTTATGGACAGGATTTCTAGGCGCAGCCAGGGAACGGAGGGTGTCATGCTTGGTGACCACAGGATCTCGTCTCTGTTGTTTGCAGATGATGTTGTCCTGCTGGCTTCATCCAGCAATGGCCTACAGCTCTTGCTGGGACGGTTTTCCGCTGAGTGTGAAGCGGCTGGGATGAGAATCAGCACCTCCAAGTCAGAGTCCATGGTCCTCAGCCGGAAAAAGGTGGATTGTCCTCTCCGGGTTGGGGACAGGCTCCTGCCCCAAGTGGAGGAGTTTAAGTATCTTGGGGTCTTGTTCACGAGTGAGGGGGAAAATGGAGCGAGAGATCGACAGACAGATTGGAGCAGCATCTGCAGTGATGCAGACGACGTACCGGTCTGTTGTGGTGAAGAGGGAGCTTAGTTCTAAGGCAAAGCTGTCGATTTACCAGTCAATCTACGTTCCTACTCTCACCTATGGTCACGAGCTTTGGGTAATGACCGAAAGAACGAGATCGCGGATACAAGCGGCTGAAATGAGCTTTCTCCGTAGGATTGCTGGACTCACCCTCAGAGACAGGGTGAGGAGCTCAGTCATCCAGGAGAGGCTCAGAGTAGAACCGCTGCTCCTCCACATTGAAAGGAGTCAGTTGAGGTGGTATGGGCATCTGATTAGGATGCCTCCTGGACCCCTCCCACTTGAGGTGTTTCAGGCACGTCCCACTGGGAGGAGACTCCGGGGCAGACCCAAAACTCGGTGGAGAGACTATGTCTCCCAGCTGGTCTGGGAACGCCTTGGTATCCCTTCTGAAGAGCTGGAGCAGGTGGCTGGGGAGAGGGAAGTCTGGGCTTCTCTGCTTGAACTGCTGCCTCCGCGACCCGGACCTCCGGAAAAGCGGTAGAAGATGGATGGATGGATGGATAGTTCCCCCCCTTCCCGGGGGGGGGGGGTGTCACAAAAACACACAATCAATCAATCATACACAAATAGAACATCTGTAATAAAATGTTCAAAGTGGATATGCAAAAGTGCAAGAGTTAAGGTGCTACAAAACTTTAAAATGTCACGAGTGAAGTGCTGTGTATGTATACACGTGCACCCAAGCACCTCACAGCAACAGCTGTGACTACAGAGGTAGCTTACCACTATCAGTGTTTGTCTGGAGTGAATGAATAATGGACTTACTGTAAAGCACTTTGAGATGTCACCTGACATGTAAAGTGCCATATAAATCTAATCCATTATTATTATTAAAAAAAATTGTTTGCCTCTTTTTATAATAGAATAGGCTTTATTGTCATTGTACAGTAGTACAGTACAATGACAATAGTTGTGGGTGCTCCACCAGGCTACTGTGCAATAAAGAGAGAAGCATTAGATTAAACACAGTTACAGAACATATGATTAAACACATGACTGAAATAAAAATAAGAATGGCCCAGGATTATGGAAATATACACGACTATGGTAGTGGCTACGTGGGTGGAACGATGTACATAAGAGTGCAGAGTGCAAACTAGGGCTGCAACTAAAGATTGTTTTAGTTGTCGACTAATCTAACGACTAATTTTTTTCGACTAGTCACGTTTATTTTTCTCCTGTCCACCTCTGCTTCTTGTTGGGGCTGCATATTTTACCTCAGCCGCTGTTTAATACCTCTTAACGTTCCGTCTCCTGTGGGCGGGAGGCATTTAAATGCCATTTTGTCTCAGCTGGACACAGTGTAACTAATATTCAGAATGAGGGCTAATATTAACAAAGAGGAAAAAGAGATAGCGACTCCTGCAATTTAGTCACTGCATTCAACACTTTAGCCATAACAGCTCAACCCTCAGCAACCAGAGAGCTTACTGTCAAACAGGTAAACTAACATTAACAGCACATACTAACAGTATTGTCATTTTTTCTAAAACTTGAAACAATTGGCCATTGAAAATAAGCAGCACTAACTTTCTTTACTCGCTAAAACTTACCCAGCAGACAGTGATGTGGCTCCCAGAACTCCCTGTGAATTAAAGCTAAAATGTCCATATTTTACCCTGGCTCATTAGCTGGTAACAGGCTTTGCTCTAGGTAGGTTCTGCAGCCAATTAGACACAGAGCACATGTTAATACCTTCACAACAGTGGCTCTTTATTCTCCTTTCTCTGCGTTGGAGAGACACATACAGCCGCTTCACGCTTAAACTGGACTGTAACACCATTGAGGCCTGCCACCCTCTGCCCAGGAAAAACGGCGACAAACCGGCCGTCATCATGAGGTTTGTCAACAGAAAACACAAGACTGCGGTACTAAAACAAGGTAGGAAACTGAAAGGAACGAACATTTACATAAACGAGCACCTTACAAAAGAAAACGCAGAAATAGCCAGAAAAGCAAGATACCTGAGAAAGCAGAAAAAGATTCAAAACACCTGGACATCAAACTGTAAAATATACATCAAATTAAACGGATCACCTGAAGAAGTCAAGGTCATTAACATCCGTAATATTATGGAACTGGACAAATATCAATGAATGTTATGAACTGGAGTCACAGCAACAAGAGACAGTTGTAGGTCACTGAAGGGATATACTCATCTGCTACTAGACATTTAACAACATGAAACAAAAGATCAACAAACAGGAACAACAGGAACTGAAAGTTTTTGAATATACAGATCACAACCCACAGGACGTAGAATATAACAGACCCTGATAATAATTTATTTAGCTCCATCAATAATAACTGTAGTTACTACACGGATGAACAGTTTAACACAATGGTCACATCTGATTTCAATCCACTTCAACAGCAGAAGTCTCTATGCCAACTTTAATAACATTAAAGATTATTTACATCAGTTTAAAGAGCCATTCAATATTGTGGCAATATCAGAGACGTGGCTCAGTGAAGAGAAAGGAGTGGATTTTACATTGGATGGCTATGAATTAAATTATATAAATAGAAAAGTGAAAAAAGGAGGAGGAGTTGCAATTTATGTTGACAAGAGCTTGAAATACAAGGTTGTTGAAAATCTGTCAGTAATTGTGGATGATTTATTTGAATGTATTACAATAGAAATCTGTCTGGACAATGTGAAGAATATAGTAGTGAGCTGTGTATATAGAACACCTGGCTCAAACATTGACTTATTTAAGGACTGGATGGAAAAAATGCATGCAAAACTAACTCATAAAGTTATGTTCATCTGTGGGGATTTCAATATAGATCTGATGAATTCAAAACAACATAGTTTGACAGAAGAATTTATCAACACAATGTACAGTATGGGCTTACATCCAACAATTACCGGACCTAGCAGAATCACGTCACACAGTGCCACACTAATAGATAACATATTCACAAACATTATGGAAAATAATATCAGGAGTGCGCGTTTATTGAATGATATCAGTGACCACCTGCCGATTTTTGTTGTCTATCAATGTGATTATAGGTAGAAAAAGTATACCAAAAATATTAAATATAAAAGAATAAGAACCGAAGAATCTATGTATTTACTGACAAAGGAATTATTAATACAAGATTGGAAGATAGTTTATGATGAAAATGATATAAAGCATATGATAATTTTTTACAAATATTTCAATCATTGTACAATAAAAACTGTCCTATAAAACAATGCAGTGACAGACAACAAAAGAAAAATATTCCTTGGGTCTCCAAGGGGTTAATAAATGCATGTGAAAAGAAGAATACATTATATAAACAATTCATTAAGTGCAGAACTGTGGAGGCTGAGATCAAATATAAAAGATATAAAAATAAGCTTACTAATATAATGAGGACCTGTAAGAAAGAATATTACAACAGAATATTAGAGGATAATAAAAATAACTTAAGAGGAATATGGCAAGTACTCAATGGGATTATTAGTAATCGACCTAAGAATGCTAATTATCCAGAATATTTTATTGAAAATGGCAATTTGATAAATAATATGGAGGATGTGGTCAGTGGTTTCAATAAATTTTTTGTAAGCGTTGGTCCTGAATTAGCAAAATCAATAGTGGCAACAGAAACAAACAACAGTGGTTCTGTAAATGAAATAGAAGATAGAAATCCAAACACAATCTTTTTGGGTGCAGTTACTGAAAAGGAAATTATCGAAACTGTGAGTAAATTTAAGAACAAAAAATCAACGGACTGGAATGAAATTGACATGACAATAGTGAAAAAAGTAATTGAAGGAATTGTTAAGCCACTCACCCACATCTGTAACCTGTCATTTCAAACTGGTAAATTTCCAAACAAAATGAAAATAGCAAAAGTAATACCTCTATACAAAACAGGAGACAGTCATTGTTTCACAAATTACAGGCCAGTCTCTTTACTCTCACAATTCTCCAAAATACTTGAAAAAATCTTCACTAAGAGACTGGATGACTTCATTGAAAAACACAACCTCCTTACAGACAGCCAGTATGGTTTTAGAGCAGATAAATCTACATCTTTGGCACTGATCGAACTTATAGAAGAAATTACTAGTTGTATAGATAAAAAAAAGTTTGCTGTAGGAGTATTTATAGATTTAAAGAAAGCTTTTGACACCATTGACCACAGAATACTACTAAGGAAACTGGAAAGGTATGGGCTAAGAGGGGTCGGACTGAGTTGGGTGGAAAGCTATTTAAGTAACAGACAACAATTTGTACAAATTGGTGAGCACAAATCACCCTTCATGGACATCACTTGTGGTGTGCCCCAGGGGTCAGTTTTGGGACCCAGACTCTTTATTTTGTATATTAATGACATGCCAGGTATCAAAAATTCTGAAATTTATTTTGTTTGCCGATGACACAAATATCCTTTGCACTGGTGAGAATTTGCAGCAGGTTTTAGAGGTGGTCACAACTGAAATGGAAAAGTTAACGCAGTGGTTCAACAAAAATAAATTATCTCTAAATCTAAAAAAAACAACGATTATGTTGTTTGGAAATTATAAAATAAATCATGAAATAATGGTAACGATAGATGATACCAGAATAGAAACAGTACAGGAAAATAAGTTTCTGGGGGTGATGCTAGACAATAAAATCTGCTGGAAACCTCACATCAGTCACATCTGGGCTAAATTAGCAAAATGTATAGGCATACTAGGGAAGACAAGACACATCGTGGACTATAAATCATTGGTCTTATTGTACAATTCACTGTTTCTACCTTATCTTAACTACTGTGTAGAAGTCTGGGGAAACACCTACAAGACCAACCTACAGTCAATATGCACATTACAAAAAAGAGCTATAAGGATAATAAATAATGTAGGATATAGAGACCCTACCAATTCGTTGTTTTTAAAGTCACATGTCATAAAGTTCATTGATTTAGTTAAATTTAAGACAGCACAAGTCATGTACAGGGCAATTAATAATCAACTCCCAACTAATATACAAAAAATATTTTAAAAAAAGAGACAATGATCATAATTTGAGAGGAGACTTAAACTTTACAAAACCCAAGATACGAACAACCAAGAAAAGTATGTGCATACCTGTCTGTGGGGCGGATTTGTGGAACAGTCTGGAGCCGGAACTGAAACTATGTACAAACAGAAATCAATTCAAAAAGAGGTACAAACATTATTTGCTGAAAGGATATATGTTAGAAGGGTAGTATTTATATGTACGATTCACTATGCTCACTCTGGGACACTATGGAATGGTGGGTGGGATAGCACTGTGTATATCTGTGTTGTTTGAGGCTGGTTTTGATGTATGGACATCAATGTATGCTAGGATGGATGGGTGTTAATGTTTTGGGGGGTTTTTTTCTCCACAATATTTTTATTGAACGTTTTTGCAAACAAAACACAATCAATCAAACACTAACACTAAAATAATTAAAAAATAAAAATAAAAAAAATACTAAAAACACCAACAACCACTAACTAAGGTAGGTCTTCAACAATGCTCCTCTATTTAGTCTAGGCAATCCATTACGTAAGTATACATACTATACATTCACCAATTTGGAATTTACAAGGTCCACACACATCATTCACCTTCTTCTTCAAAAGTTACACTACCGTTCAAAAGTTTGGGGTCACCCAGACAATTATTTTGTGTTTTCCATGAAAAGTCACACTTATTTACCACCATGAGTTGTAAAATGAATAGAAAATATAGTCAAGACATTGACAAGGTTAGAAATAATGATTTGTATTTGAAATAATAATTTTTTCCAGATACTCAACCTGCTCAAAGGAAGGTCAGTTTTTTAGCTTCCCTAACCAGCTAAACTGTTTTCAGCTGTGCTAATATGATTGCACAAGGGTTTTCTAATCATCCATTAGCCTTCTGAAGCAATGAGCAAACACATTGTACCATTAGAACACTGGAGTGATAGTTGCTGGAAATGGGCCTCTATACACCTATGTAGATATTGCACCAAAAACCAGACATTTGCAGCTAGAATAGTCATTTACCACATTAGCAACGTATATTAGATATTAGAGTGTATTTCTGATTAGTTTAAAGTTATCTTCATTGAAAAAAACAGTGCTTTTCTTTCAAAAATAAGGAAATTTCTAAGTGACCCCAAACTTTTGAATGGTAGTGTATGTTTAAATTCTTTATATAATCAATAAAAGGTCTCCATATATTCTCAAACACAATTTCTTTTGATTTCAGTATGTATGTTATTCTTTCTAATGGAAGGTTTGTTAACATCTGTCTTAACCACTGAGTCACATCTGGTCTATGAGTCTTTTTCCACAATAGTGCAATACATTTTTTGGCATTACGCAAACTGAGGTCTATGAATGCTCTTTCACTCTTGTTAAAGTAATGCTTTTCTGGATAAAGACCCAACAAAAACAGTTTAGGATTCAATATGATTTGTTTTGAAATTATTTTTTCAATTGTTACCCTCACCTCTTCCCAAAACACTCTAATTTTTCTACATTCCCGTAAACAATGAAATAGGGTTCCTTTACTTTCCATACATTTTGTGCACGTATCTGGTATGTTTTTGTTATATTTATTTAATTCCACCGGTGTAACATACATCCGCATTAACCATTTAAAATATATCAATTTAAGGCGTACATTTATTGATTTGGTTTGAGCTTCTGCACAAGCCAATTCCCATTGTTCATCTGAAATTTCAGTTTGCAGGTCTTCTTTCCAATAATTCAATCTTTTCTGTGAGTTTTCACTTGAGGATAATGTCAATGAGTTATACAACTCTGAAATAATACCCTTTCTCTTACTGTCTTTCGTCAAGATTTTTTCCAAGGATGAATAAGTAGGTGGGATGAGAGCATTATTTTGATTTGATCGAATAAAGTTCCTAAGCTGAAGATATTTCAAAAAATGTGTTCTATTAAGATTAAATTTGATCCTCAGTTCTTCAAAAGACATTATGTTATCTGAACCTGACAAATATAAGTCTCGAATCTTTTGAATCCCTTTTAAATTCCATACTTTAAATACAGCATCCGCTCTCCCTGGTTTAAAATATTGATTACACCATATTGGGCTAAATTGTGACAATAAGTGTGGATCTTTTAGATATTTTTTGGTTTCACACCATATTTTGATCATATGCTTTACAAATGGGTTTTTAACTTGCTTCTGCAATTTTTTTGCCGAGTCTGAGTATATGAATATGGGAAGAGGTAAAGGTAAATTGTATGATTCCATTTCAGTCCAGTGAGGGAGATCATTTGATGAAAAATAATATGTCATAGACCTCAGTTGTGCTGACCAGTAATACAACATAAAATTTGGACATTTCAGACCTCCACGATCAAATGGTAAATATAGTAAGGACAGACGTAATCTAGCCCTCCTATTGTTCCATATAAATTCCACTAACTTTTTTTTCATTCTTCAGAATAGATCTGAAGGTGGTGGTAAAGGAATGTATTGAAATAAATAAAGCATTTTGGGTAAGATATTACTTTTAAGTATATTAATTCTCCCAATCATCGACATTGGTAGTGACATCCATCTCTGAAGTAACTCATTAATGTCTATCATTAAGGCTTCATAGTTGGCACTGGCGACTAATTCTAGCTAAGGCAAAATTTGAATTCCTAAATATTTAAACTGATTTACAACTTTGAATTGATTTATCTCAGGACCTGGGTGATTTCTCTGGGTCTCATTTAGCATTAATATTGAAGATTTAGTTTTATTTATTTTATATCCTGATATTTCCCCAAAATTCTTTATTAAATTCAACAAAGTCGGAATTGATTTTTTAAGATTCGACATGAACAAAATTATGTCATCAGCATACAGGGAGATTTTATGTTCTGTTGGTCCTATTTTAATTCCATATATTTGTGGATGTAAACGTACTGCCATTGCTAAAGGTTCAATTGCCATAGTAAACGGTAAAGGTGAAAGTGGACAGCCTTGTCGACATCCTCTATTGATTTTTATTGATTTTGAAATATTGCTGTTTGTTAGGATTTCTGCTGTAGCATTATTGTATAATATCTGAACCCATTTTATGAAATTATTTCCAATTCCAAACCTTTGTAGGACTTTAAAAAGAAAGGGCCATTCGACCCTATCAAAGGCTTTTTCGGCGTCCAATGATAGGAGAACTGTATCCGGTGCTTCTTTATTAGAATAGATTATATTAAATAGTCTTCTTACATTGTGGAAGCCTTGTCTTCCTTTTATAAAGCCATTCTGATCTCGGTTAATAATATTTGGTAATATTTCTTGTAGCCGTCTTGCTAAAATTTTACAGATTATCTTAAGGTCAGCATTTTAATAGGCTTATTGGTCTCATATTTTCACATTTATTAGAGGGTTTACCTGGTTTTGGCAACAGTATAATTAAGGCATTATTCATGTATAATGGTAAATTACTATTTTGAAATGCTTCTAAAACCATTTCCAAAAAAGGTTTTATTAATTTATTCTTAAAATTTTTTATAGAGGTCAACTGGAAGACCATCTGGTCCTGCACTCTTTCCTGATTTCATATCATCAATGGCTAGCCCAACTTCTTCTTGACTAATTTTAGACTCCAGTATCTCCCTGTTTTCATTTGGATTACAAGGTATAGATAATTCGTCCAAAAACCCATTTAGTTTTGTTAAGTCAGTTTCATTTTTTGTGTCATATAATTTTTCATAATAATCTCTAAAGGCACTGTTAATTTCTAAAGGATCTACAACTGCCTGTCCGTTACTTATAATACTGGTAATTGGTGTTTTAAATTCTAATTGTTTAATCTGCCATGCCAATAATTTCCCTGATTTTTCACCGTGTTCATAAAAAGATTGCTTCAATCTTAGAAGACTCGAGGCAGCTCTATTCGCTGATTTTTTTTGTCATATTCAGCTCTCAGAATCAGTAATTCGTTCTTTAACTTTGGGTCACTTCCTGCATACACTTTTTCTTGGAGAATTTTTATTTTATGTTCCAATTGGACTCTCTCCTCTCGAGTCTTCTTAGATTTTGAACCTGTATAACTAATAATATGCCCCCTAATAAAAGCTTTGAAAGCCTCCCACTTTATACATGCTGATGTTTGTGTAGTATTGATTTCAAAGAACTCATCTATCTGTTTTTCTATGTACTTAACAAATTCCTCATCCTGAAGCCATTTATGCTGAAATTGCCACCTACCTGGTTCAATGTTATCATAGAAACAGTTTTGAATCTTGGACCTTAATTCTGTGGAGATCAAAAAGTAGTCACTACGTGAGAATGTCTTGTAGGTATTAGAATAACAAGAGTAGGCTTTAACTTGCGGTTTTATTTCTCTCCATATGTCTAGCAATCTCAATTCTTTCATAAAATGATTAATGATCATCCTGCATCCATTGTGCGTACAGTCCAGTCCTGTTGTTCTATCTATGCTGGGATTCAATGTACAATTAAAATCCCCTGCTATTATATGCTACCCTGTAAGTGATGATAAAATAAGAAATAAATTAGCAAAGAAGTTTTGATCATCTATATTGGGACCGTATAGGTTCACCAGATTTATATTTTCTAATAACAAAGATCCTTGAATGATTAGGTATCTTCCTAATTTGTCTCCAATTACATTTTTCACTTGAAATGGGACTGTTTTGTGTATGAGAGTCATAACTCCGCTGGCTCGAGATGAAAATGATGAGGTGAATACACTTCCTTGCCATCTTTTTTTAATTCTTTTTACATCCTCCTCTATTAGATGAGTTTCTTGTAAAAACACAATTTTTGAACCTATGTCTTTTATTTTATTCATAACTTGTTTAAGTTTTTTTAAATTTTGTAGACCTCTGCAATTCCATGAAGTTAAATTAAGATTAACGCTTTGGTCTTTGATCAATAAAAAGTTTGGGATTACCTCACAATGTAAACATGCTCACACAGAGAAGCAAAAACATGAGTGGTTGAACATTCATCCTACAAACTACACACAAACAAATTCCCCCTTCCCACATTCGTGGTAATCCCCCCCAAAATTAAAAAAAAAATTCTGTCTCCCGCTATAGCCATTGACTGCTCCTCACTCACAAGGATCAGGCAAAACCACTCTTTCTTTCTCCTCTCAATCACCCTAACTCTATTGCTTTTAATGACATAACATTAAGTCTCTTCTGTAGTTTTCCAACTTAACTCCAAAAATTTTATAGCAACTTTGTACATCATAGGTTTTTTTTTTTTTTTTTTTTTTTAATTCAATACAATCTGTATTTTGTGAACTTGCTATTTGCTTCAGATCAGTCAGACGCCTGTGCAAATGCTTAAATATTCTACCTTATATCTTATTCATGCTTCATGCTTAGCTCCCACCAGTCTCTTCTTGGATCTTCTTGATGAGCTCCTGCGCCTCTTCTGGGGTCTTGAAGGTGTGGGTTCTCCCTTTATACGTGACCAACAGTCTTGCAGGGTGAATCACTCCATGACGAATCCCAAGGTTGCGCAGCTCTTTACGAGCGGGGTCAAACCGTTTCCTCAATTGTTGGATTTCCGTGGCCAAATCTGGGTAGAACCGCACCTGCTGATCCTGGTATTTAATTTCTCCTTTGGCCCGCGCCGCGTTGGAGATAATCATCCTGTCTCTGTAGCTGAAGAACTTCATAATTAGCGTCCTCGGTGCTGCCTTATTATCTCTCTGTGGACCAATTCGATGTGCGCTTTCCAGAACGACTGATGAATGCAGCTCCGCGTTGTTCAGCGCTTCTGGGATCCACTTTTCCAAAAAGGAACATGAGTCCCGCCCCTCCGTACCCTCAGGAAGACCCACCAGCCTTAGGTTGTTCCGTCTCGACCGGGATTCTAAATCCAGGACATTATCTTCCAGACGTTTATTGTTTAATTCCAATGTGCGCACCTTTAATTGTAGGCTGGTGACGTCATTCTCAGCGCTGGAAATTCGGAGCTCCACCTGCGTTACACGTTCCATACAATCGCTTAATTCCTTTCTCAAACCCTCTATCGCTGCTATAACCCCATCAAACTTAAGCCTGTTTTCCACTAGCCCAGCACACCTCGGTACGGCTCGATTCACTTCAGTACGGCTCGGAATGCTTCTGTCTCCATTAGCACGGTGTTGTGCTTGTGCTGTGTTTTTTTTTTTTTTAGTAGGTTTTAGAAGCGGGGCAGCAGCAGATTCTTAGCGAGGCGGGGCCACACTCCCGTGACGTTACGCACCCGACTGAGTCCTTATTTACACGAGACAAAAAAGGATCCAAGGATTATTGCCTTGCTGCTCTGTGGTTTTATCTCACAATTAATTTTATCTCATAATTAAGCTGCAACAACACAAGTCACTTTTGTTTTGAATTAACTGCCAGATGACCTAGAAATAATGAGCTGAAACTTGTTTTTATTCGTATTAAATAATGAGACGGTGGCACACTGGCCTACACCAAATTATTATTTTTTACATCCTAGGGCATTTTGGATGTACTGAATTAAAAAAATTCATGTTTTTCACCTTCAGGTCAACGTTTGGAACAACAGTATTATTATTTTCCGTTTAGATGATGCTACACTCCTTCTAAAGTATTGTAATTCTCTGAATTTGGAATGCCGATAGAACATTCAATTTACATATACTTACTTTTTTACATACTTTGACTTGTAAGCTTGATCAGTCTGTCCTGCTGCATTTTAAAGTCCAACTGTGCAACTTCTTATAAGTTAACATAAAAAATGTACCCAAAGTTTAGAACTGGATCATGTGGGGCTAATTTTTTATGATATTTCAATAAAAAAGAACAGAAAGCTTACAAAAACATTTGTTTTTTGGTCTAGTTAAAAATTACATTACCTTTACAATGGTTGACCCTGACAGGAAGATCAGTATCATTTTGATCAGATTAGGCAATGGAATTTCTATGTAATTATACTGTTTTATAATTCAGTGTTATAACAGACAAACCACACTTTCCAAAACAATTCCATTTTATTATATACAAAATATTAAAAGAAAAAAAAAAAGTTTGCAACACAACATGAAGGTTAATCGACATTTTATACACGCCGACCACTGAGTGTCTACACCAGCTTCCCAAACTGGGTCACGACTCGGATGAATGAAGGCGTCTCTGCCAGCTGTGGGTCAGGAAGGCTCGGTTGAATAATCCGGACGGGCTGTCGCGGCGGACGCGTGGGATGATTCTACAAGGAAAATGCACACAATAAAATACAGCACAGTAGTTTTTAACAAGAATACATAAGCTTATTTCAGCGTATTGTTCACATGAATAATTAAAATAAAAGCTTTAGTCCGCAGTGTGCTGCAATAAAGCAGCGATCCATCCACAAATGAACAGCTTTTTTATTGCATAAATAAACTGAGTGTCTTACCGAATATATTTGCGAAAAAACGCACAATAAAAAAAAATTAAAACTCACCGTTAAAGGACTCCGATGTCGAGACCTCCCGGTATATTTTTTCATTCCGGGCGGCTCCGTCTAACTCGCGCTACGTTCGTCTGACAATGCAGTGAGCAGACACTGCAGCTCCTTATTGATGCATGGAACACCCTTATTACACGAAGCCATTTTTGATAGAGATAATGAAAATAGCACAGCAATACACTGAAAAGGAACCGCCAACAGTGGTTGCGTGCTGAGTAAAGGCGGTCGTGAAGATTCTTTTTTTTTTTTTTTTTTTCAAAAACTTTATTGAGAAGGTCGTGAAGATTTGGTAGATGATGAGGAGGAGAGGGGCGGTTACAACCTGACCAATCAGCGCCGGTTACGACCTGACCAATCAGCGGCGACCAGTCTGTTAACGTCACAACACGGCACAGCTCAGCACTGCTGTACCCTGCCCTGCAGCGGGGCTGAGAATTGCGGCTGTTAAACCGTGTTGGGGCTTGTGGAAAAGCGTACAAAGCGTGCTGAGCCGTCCCGTGTCGCGCTAAAGCGTGCTAGTGGAAAAGGCCCTTTAGTAGAAAAGTCTGCTCTCATTGAGCCAATGGCAGCAAGCACCGCACCTGTGCCGTCGTCAGCAGTCGCCGTTCCTCCGTTAGCTTGCTCTGCCATAGCTGGGGGGGTTTTCTGCTGCGCCACAGACGTGAAAGTCCGTTAATTTGGACTGTTTCGGCGGTTCACTTTTTCCTCCACCTGATTTCCCAGCCTTAGGCTTTACCGGCATATCCTCACCCAAACGCTGGAATAGTTTTGTTCCAATTGAGAGAGTTATTTGTCGATTTTTTTTAATTTTTTTTTTTTTTAGGAGCAGAGTAGAGGGAAGCACGTCCTCCTACGTGGCGGCCATGACCGGAAGTCCCGGATGGGTGTTAATGTTGATATGTACAAAATACAGTTAATTGTTTACTTGGGGTCTTAAATATGGTAATTTGTATATAATTCACATGGGTGTATTTATGGAAAAGAGGAGATGGAATTAATAAGTGTTCACTTCTTCCTTCTCCCTTTCGAACACTGTATACTGTTACTTTATTGCATTTGTCATTTGTTTTGTTTTTGTTATACTTTTTTGTTCGAAATAAAGTATCTATCTAACTCTGTAACAACCGCAAAAACAAAACACAACACACGCTTCGCCATGCTGTGCTCCTCTTCTTCTTCGTTGGAAGTTGTTTATGCATGCCGGACAACAGATGCATTATTGCCCTCAGCAGTTCCGGTCATGCATTGTAGTTCTGGTTAAATGGAGCTTGCTGCTGCTGGTTACAGCTGAACCGCAGCATGTATATAAACTTTATAATTAAACAATTTGTCAGCAATAAAAATATTTGTCGACAAATTTTTATTGTTGACGTTATCAATAACGTCGACTAATTGTTTCAGCCCTAGTGCAAACACACAATTGAGTAAAATGGCCTAAGGATTGTGGAAAATATACAGTATATGGCGCATGTTTAGGGCGCATATATTGTACCCATATTTCCCACATATACCTAGTAGGCATGACGGTGCATATTTTGGAGGCTTCATGTCTTAATGGACAAAGAGGACCTGACCCTGCAGAGACCTACGGGAGGTGTGAAGTTGGTCTGGCAGGAGATGGGAAATTGGAGAGAATGTCCCAGCAGGAGCCCCGGAGGCTAGAAGGATAAGAGACAATGGGGACGCCAAGGAGTGTAGGGGGCTGTATGTTTGCTAAAGGACTGTAGGTTGGGGGTGTGTGACTTGGGGAGAGTATAAGAACTGTGAAGGACAATTGTTCTCTCTCTTTTCGAGATTCTGTGATTGATAGAGGATGTAACCCTTCAATAAACCTATCCTGAGAAATAAACTCAGTCTCATCTGTGAAAGGCATCCTCTACAAGTAGTGTATTAGTAGTAGTTCCCACAAGTTTTGGTCGTCATTTTTTTTTTTTGTATTAGACCAGCTATTAGGATGGAACATCAAAATTGTGCCTTTTTACTCTCATTGGAGTTGTACCATTTCCTTTAATGGTGAACAAAGATCGTCTAATACATGGAATTTTTTTCCCCTTTCTTTCCCAGATTTGAGAAAATTCCGTTCCTATAAGGGTTGGTCAGTAAGAGACTTGTTGCGTGCAATGAGGAACAAGGTAAGGGTGTGTTCTTGTATAACTGACTGTTTTGTTAAAATAAAACTGGTTTTATCCCCCGCCCGGTCGAACCCCAAAGGGGGATTATGTTACAGTTAGGCCCAGAAATATTTGGACAGTGACACAATCTTCATGATTTGGGCTCTGCATGCCACCACATTGGATTTGAAATGAAACAACTACAACGGAATTGAAGTGCAGACTTTAAGGTTTAATTCAAGGGGTTGAACAAAAATATATGATTAAACATGTAGGAATTGTAGCTATTTTTATACAAACGCTCTTCATTTCAGGGGCGCAAAAGTAATTGGACAAATAAACATAACCCTAAGTAAAATGTTACTTTTAAATATTTTGTTGAGAATCCTTTGCAGGCAATGACTGCCTGAAGTCTGGAACCCGTGGACATCACCAAACGCTGGGTTTCCTCCTTTGTGATGCTTTGCCAGGCCTTTACTGCAGCTGTCTTCAGTTGTTTCTCTTTTGTGGGTCTTTCTGCCTTAAGTTTTGTCTTGAGCAAGTGAAATGCATGCTGGATTGGGTTGAGATCTGGTGATTGACTCAGCCATTGCAGAATATCCCATTTCTTTGCTTTAAAAAAAACCTCCTGGGTTGCTTTTGCAGTATGTTTTGGGGTGCACGGTGGCGCAGTGGTTAGCACTGCGGCAGCACAGTTTACCCTTGGCCGGGGGATTGTGGGGATCGTGGGTTCGATCCCAGCCCCCGACCAACAGTGATCTGTGTGGAGTTTGCATGTTCTCCCCGTGTTTGCGTGGGTTTACTCTGGGATTTCTCCGGTTTCCTCCCACATGCCAAAAACATGCAGGTTAGGTTAATTGGAGACTCTAAAGTGGCCCTAGGTGTGAATGTGTGTGTGAATGGTTAAGGGATAGCGCCGTATCGTGGCTGCTTCATCCATCCAGGTGGTGGATGCCCTCAATTTCCTCTCTGGGGATCAATAAAGTATACTAAATCTAAAAAAAAAAAAAAAAAAAATGTTTTGGATCATTGTCCATCTGTACTGTGAAGCACCATCTAATCAACTTTGCTGCATTTGGCTGAATCTGAGCAGAAAGTATATCCCTATACACTTCAGAATTCATCCGGCTGCTTCTGTCTTTTGTCACATCATCAATAAACACAAGTGACCCAGTGCCATTGGAAGCCATGCAAGCCCATGCCATCACACTGCCTCCACCATGTTTAACAGAAGATGTGGTGTGCTTTGGATCATGAGCTGTTCCAATTCTTCTCCAAACTTTCTTCTTCCCATCATTCTGGTACAGGTTGATCTTAGTCTCATCTGTCCAAAGAATGCTGTTCCAGAACTGGGCTGGCTTCTTCAGGGGTTTTTTGGCAAAGTCAATTCTGGCCTTTCTATTTTTGAGGCTGATTAATGGTTTGCACCTTGTGGTGAATCCTTTGTATTTACTCTCATGAAGTCTTCTCTTTATGGTAGACTTAGATACTGATACACCTACTTCCTGGAGAGTGTTCTTCACTTGAGTGGATGTTGTGAAGGAATTGTTCTTCACCATGGAAAGGATTCTACGATCATCCACCACTGTTGTCTTCCGTGGATGTCCAGGCCTTTTTGAGTTCCCAAGCTCACCAGTGCACTCTTTTTTTTTTTTTTTTTTTTCTCAGAATGTACCAAACTGTTGATTTGGCCACTCCTAACATTTCTGCTATCTCTCTGATGGATTTCTTTTTTTTTTCAGCCTCAGGATGGTCTGTTTCACCTCCATTGAGAGCTCCTTTGACCGCATGTTGTGTGTTCACAGCAACAGCTTCCAAATGCAAACACCACACCTGGAATCAACTCCAAACCTTTTAACTGCTTAATTGATGACAGGTTAAAGAGGGAAGAGCCCATGCAGCCTTATTTTTTTTTTTTTGCAGCATTCTGAGTCAATTGTCCAATTACTTTTGGTCCCTTGAAAAAGAGGCGGCTACGTATTAAAGAGCTGTAATTCCTAAACCCTTGCTCCAATTTGGATGTGAATACTCTCAAATTACAGCTGAGAGTCTGCACTTTAAGCCCATATTGATTATATAATTGTATCCTGAATATATTTTTGTAAACAGCTAAAATAACAAAACTTGTGTCACTGTCCAAATATTTTTGGGCCTAACTGTATGAGTCAGCAGTGTTTCCTCTGGCTTAAAGACCTTGACGTGGTGGCAACATATTTTTCGGGGGGGGGGGCAGTAATACCCGACACTGTTGTTACTGGAATATGTTAATTTTATATTATTTATTTCTTTTTTAAATTTTGCACAGTAACTTTGCATATGGAACTTACCATATGAAGTATTGTACAACCGAGGCTTGAATATTGGAATATTGGGCCAGTTGGGGTCCCATCCAGATGTCTTGTGTTTAGATTTTTTCGTGGTGTTATCCTTCTCCCCTTCCTCTGCTCTCACCTCTCCTGGACCCTCTGCCTGAACACTTTCCTCTCCTTGGCTCCTCTCTCCTGTGTCATCTTGCCCTCTCTGAGCTCTGTCTAATTCAGGTTCTCTCGCTGTCTATGGTGGTATACAAACAGGTTAGAAAATATCAAGTGTCATGTTTTGTCCTGCAGGATTTTTTTTTGTCATGGTTTACATAAATGACAAAAATATGTTTTGTTTTGTTTTTTTTGTATTTTTATTCAAGTGTTTCTTTTTTTCCCATTGAGAGAGTAGAGAATGGGGGGGGGGGGGGGAACCATTCATAATAGTAATTTACTCACGCATACTTAAATTATATGATCAGGTGGATATAGTAACCAGAAGTTCTACTCATGTAAAAGTAGTGCTTTGAAATTAATAATTAAAAGTAGACAACCAAAAATTTCTAGAGTAGTTAAAGGTACAAAGAGCAATCACTCAAAAACTTGAGTAATGACTTCAGTCTTGAAGGTTTGAGGTTTTTTTTTTGTTTGTTTTTTTAAATAAAATTACTGTTTTTTTTTTTTTTTTACTTTTTCCTTATAACAATTTAAATTTTTAACCATAATTTTGCAGAGCCAGAACAGAGCAATAATTTAACTCTGATTTCAAAGAAAAAATATTAATAAAATTGTATTTAATGAACTAAATTAACTTAAATGACCAAAGAGGCAGTTATTTCTGGTATAATGTTACTGTATATTTACAGTTTTGTTTTGTTTTTAGAAATCTCCTCACCACCCAGACAGCAGGAAAAACCTCCCTTATTTTGAAATCCAAATGTTGGCACGTTTAGTTTGTCTGAAGGCTGCTGACGGATTAAAGTCATTGACTTTGTGAATTTCGGTCATCTTAACTTGCCAGGTACATATTAATGAACATAAATTAGTTAATATTGACTTCGGTAAAGGTTAAAACAGCTCGTTTTCATTCTTGACTGAAATAAGAAAAACAACAAAAAAAAAAACAATAATTAAACAAAATCAACCAACTCGAGCTCTTAACCACACCTGTTAGCTAAGCGACTCTTCCATTATTGCTCCCGTTACCAGCGGGTTAAAACCATGATAAATGCCTCCAGTGCTTACATACCTCTTCTGATTTTTTTTCCGCGTTTAAAGTACTTTAATAAGCTCGTGTTTCTCTCGGACAGTCATGCTAGTAGCGAGACACTCTGCCTGGCTGGTGACTAGAACACGCGGGCGGGGTGCTTGTCTCCGCGCGGATGACGGTCACGCACGTTGTTCATGTGCATGCTTGTGGATCGTCATTCCTTCATAAATTTTTCTTAAATTTATACGTCCTAATAGAGGTGCAGAAATTTTTCTGGCGTGGCGGGCCGCCACCGGGAAATGTTACCAGAGGAAACCCTGAGTCAGTCCATCCATCTCTCCTACTTTTGTGAAATCAACTCCTCCTACAGTTTTGATTGTTTTGAAACTTGGTACCATGGTTTGATATACTATACTGATGATGCACTTATTGCAATTTGACTCATCGGATGACCTTGAGGTCAAAGGTCACATTTTCCCTAAATCTTCTAAACACAATAACTACTGGAAAAAATGATGTAGGCTTTTCAGTTGATTCAGTAGTTGTAGCTAAGACAACTTGCACCCTGACCTGACTATGGGTTTGGGGTCAAAAGGTCAAAAGTCAAAGTTACCATTCCATTTGCACTATGGTAAATGGTAAATGTTAAATTTACTGTTACTATAAAATCAGTGAAGCTAGGGCCACCAAACCTTGTATACAGGTTCACCTTGGGACCCTGACCTCTGACGATGGGTTTGGAGTCAAAAGATCAAAGGTCAAGGTTAACATTCCCTATGCCTTATTGTTGTACAACGAGTAAAGCTAAGGTCACCAAACTTGGTACACAGGTTCACCCTGTGACCCTGAAAGGTGACTGTGGATTTGGGATCACAAGGTCAAAGTTCAACATTAAAATGGCTTACCACACATGCATCGGGGTAGCACAAAATGCAGTGGAGGGGCAAGGCCAGCAGCTTGGCTAGGTTGAAGCCAGAGCGTGGACATATTCGGTCACCCAGCTGGGGACAGAGTGCCCTGCTGGTGCTGCTCGTGCAGCTCTGGTCCTAAACAAGTACCAAACAACAGTCCACTCTACATTAATTCCATGCATAATCACTTCTATATGATTTCAATGTATTTTACTTTGCTGTGCTGCGTTGGAGCGAAACTGTCAGAAGATTACATCCAATTACATCTCTTTTCTCCTCCTTCTTTGATCACAAGGTCAAAGGTCAACATGAAAATAGCTTATAAACTATACCTCAACAATAAAGAAAGCTAGGGTCACCAAACGTGGTACTCAGGTTCATTCTGTGACCATGACCTCTGACTACAGGTCTGGAGTCAAATGGTCGAAGGTCAAGGTTAGCACGTTCTATGCTCGCTCACTATAGAATGTGTAAAGCTCTCTAGGGTCACCAAACTTGCTACACAGGTTCATCTCAGGATCCTGACCTACCGCTATGAGTTGTATACTTTGTTGTATATTCATGGATGATGGGTTGATTATAATTTGGTTCTGCCACAGTAATTATATTGAAAAGTTGAAAACTGCTCTCCGTCAAAAGTATTGGAATCTTTAAAGAAAACTGAGGCGGGGGATATTGCACTTGCCTCAGTGCTCTTGTTAATTTATGGATTCATGGTTGACCTTTCTTCAACAGAAACACCACTACCGGGAGTTGCCTGCTGAGGTACAAGAGACGCTGGGCTCCATCCCCGATGACTTTGTCTCCTACTTTACTTCCCGTTTCCCCCACCTGCTGATGCACACCTACCTTGCCATGAGAACCTGTGCACCAGAGAGACCTTTCCTGCCTTATTACTCCAACTCTGAACTGCTTGTAAAAACACAGGCCCAGTGCACAGACAGAGGGCCACAAAGACAAAAAGAGTTGTGTACACAGCACCTGCCATCAGACACATCACTACCTTCCTCACAATCCCAGGAACCTGAACATTCATTACTGCCTCCGCAAGTCTGTCACAACACAACTGCTGAGTCAGTGTCCTCATCAACAGATGGATCTGTACATTCACATTTTCCAGTTCAATTGGGACAGCAAGCAGAGGCAACACTGTCCATCCAGACTGACTTAGCCAGCCAGACAGTGAAGCCCTCATTTCCCTCAGAATCTCCTAGAGATCTTGAGGAAAGAGAATCCAGCCAGTCAGAAATGACCACATTTGATTCCTGCACTGGACAACACACCGGTTTGAACTGAACCAGTCGATGAACCATGCTAATTGGGAGCATTGCCTTTTTAAGAGTGTATGCAAGGTTTTTGCTGTGAGGTGAGCTGGTGAAGCCTGCAGTGCCTGGGATCCAGAGCGAGGAGCAGCAGCCGCACCCTAAATGAAGTGCCTTCTGCTGATGCGTGTACGTGATCCCCCAACACAAGTCCGTCTCTGTCAAGAGGAAGTCGGATAACCAACAGGGTGTTGTAGGATGGTTTTCTTGTAGCTGGACTAAAGGAATATTTGAATTTTTTTTTTTTTAATTCTTGGCATGCCCAAAACCTTGTTCATCTGAAACATATCTGGTCTCCACAGGGAATGATCAGATGTCATTGAACACTTGAGTAGTTTTATTGTGCAATGTGCATTTTTCAGTGGGCCCGTTCACTGGTCAGATACTGTATGTATATTTTTATAGACTAATTCAGCTGTTGAATAATTACTAATCACTTGATGTGGCCAATGTGCCTTTTTTAAATATCACTGTGCTCTGTGTACAGATCTTGAAAATGGACTATGCTTAATGTGCTTGATTCCACTTAATGCTGCTACTGCTTGACTGCTTCTTTTGTCAATTGAGACCATTGTGCTGACTCTGGAAGAGTGGGCTGTTCCAAAGGGTGTTCAGGGTGACATCTGAATACGGTAGGTAATTTTACCCATTTGAAAGTCAGGCTGCAAGATGCGTGCTTTTAATGACTTTTTCAGGGGTGTCAAAGTGAAGTTAATGACTTGCACATTAAATTTTATCATCTTTTTACAAATATTTTTGTGTTTATTGAGCCTGCAGCATAGCAGAAAAGAGTTTAGAAAAGTGTCGGATTTACACAATGGACAGTTTAATAGTTAAATTTAAAACGTATCTGTAGACACATTCACCACTGCCGTCACACACTGAACCGTGACTTCAATAGGACTGGTTGGCAAGTGAATGGCACTGATCAGTTGCCAGTGTTCTGTGTTGCTACAGCTTAAACACTGGAAATTACAGATTAAGAATTTTGCTCAGTTTGACACAAACCATCAACATGCCGACAAATTGTTGCACCCCTGGGCTACACACAATGGTTTAGCAAAGATTTTTGAGTCCATTTCCAATCTTGCACTCCAGGCAGCAATGCTAAAAGGGATTTGTTTCAGAATGTGTACAGACAACACCCCCACTAAACTATTCTATTCATTCATTCATCTTCTTCTGCTTAATCCTTTTCGGGTCGTGGGGGGCTGGAGCCTATCCCAGCATCTTTGGACGAGAGGCAGGGTACACCCTGGACAGATTGCCAGTTGATTGCAGGGCCAACACAGAGAGACAGACAACCATTCACTCTCACAGTCATACCTAAGGACAATTTAATTTTATTTATATAGCGCCATTTCACAAGAAGTCATCTCATAGCACTTTCAACTGTAGGGGAAACCCCCACAATTGCAGAAAGACCTCAGCAATCAGGCGATCCCCTTTGAGCAAGCACTTGGTGAAGGTGGAGAGGAAAAACTCCCTTTTAGCAGGAAGAAACCTCCAGCAGAACCAGGCTCAGGGAGGGGCAGTCATCTGCTGCGACTGGTTGGGGGGTGAGGGGATGGAGAAGATGAAAAGAACAGACATGTAGAGAGCAAACAGCACGACGGGGATTCAATCTCTGGGAGAGAACAAACAGATGTTAATGACCAGCAAAAATATTTCATTGAGAGTGAAGAAAGGAGTGAAGCCCAGTGCATTATTGGAGGTCCCCCGGCTGTCTAAACCTATTAGCAGCATAACTAAGGGAGGATTCAGAGGCACATGATCCCTCCCTAATTATAGGCTGTATCAAAAAGGAAGGTTTTAACCCTATGCTTAAATACAGAGCTCGAGTCTGACTCCCAAATCCAGATTGGCAGCTGGTTCTACAGAAGAGGAGCTTGATAACTGAAGGCTCTGCCTCCCATTGAACTTTGGGAGATTCTAGGTATTTCAAGTAATCCTGCATTTTGGGAGCGTTGTGCTCTGTGAGGATAATAGGGTAGTATCAGATCTTTTAAATAAAAAGCGGCCTGATTATTTAGAGCTTTGTAAGTGAGAAGAAGGATTTTAAACTTAATTCTAAACTCTATGGGAAGCTAATGAAGGGAGGCCAGAATCAGAGAGATATGATCTCTCATTCTAGTACCTGTTAAAACTCTTGCTGGAGCATTTTGGATCAGCTGAAGACTTTTTAAAGATGTTTTAGGACAACCTGATAATAAAGAGTTATAATAATCTAATCTAGAGCTAAAAAAAAAAAGCGTGGATCAGTTTCTCAGCATCACTCTGAGACAAAATGCTCCTAATCTTGGCAATATTACACAAAATGATAGAAGGCAGCCTTAGAAACAAATGTAATATGTGAATTGAAAAACAGATCTTGATCAAAAATAACTCCAAGGTTCCTCACAGAACTATTCAGAGAAAGGGTAACCACATCCAAACTGAGTTTGATTTGGAAAGGTATTTCTAAGGTTTTTTGGACCAACTAGAATGATTTCAGTCTTATCTGAATTTAATAGCAGGAAATTACAAGTCATCCAAGCTTTGATTTCCTTAAGACAGGTGTCTAACTTGGCTAATTGATTATGGTCATCCGGCTTCATTGACAGATATAATTGTGTCGTCTGCATAACAATGAAAATGTAAACAGTGCTTTCTAATAATGTTGCCTAACGGAAGCATATATATACTAAAAAGAACAGAGCCTAGCACAGATCCCTATGGAACTCCATGACTGAGCTTTGAGTTGGAAGAGAACTCATTATTGACATGAACAAACTGGAGCCTATCAGATAAATAAGATTTAAACCACTGCAACAAGTTCCATTAAGTCCAACATAGCGTTCTAATCTATCTAGTAGAATATTGTGATCAATAGTATCAAAAGCTGCAATAAGGTCGAAAAGGACAAGTACAGAAACAAGTCCATTATCAGATGCGACAAGGAGGTCATTGGTGACCTTCACTAAGGCTGTTTCAGTACTATGATGGATTCTAAACCCAGATTGAAACTCTTCAGATAAACCATTTCCCTGCAAGTGGTCAAATAATTGCGTAGCAACAACTCTTAAGATTTTTGAATTGAAAGGCAGATTAGAGATTGGTCTATAATTAGCTAAAACTCATGGATCCAGCGTTTGCTTTTTGAGTAAGGGTTTAATTACAGCAGTTTTAAAAACCTGCGGTACATGGCCCAATGTTGATGAAGAATTGATTATTTGAAGAACAGAGCTACCAATAAATGGGAAGACTTCTTTAAATAACCTGGTAGGAACAGGGCCTAAAAGGCAAGTTGGATGAGGAAATTATTTTATCTAATTCTAAAAGGTCAATTGGAGTAAACTCATCAAGACAGACATCAACAGAAGGAGTTGTAGTAGTTACAGTATTTAAGTTAACTGTGGGAAGAATCTGATTGATTTTATCTCTGATGGATGAAATTTTATTTTGGGCTGCACGGTGGCGCAGTGGTTAGCACTGCGGCAGCACAGTTTACCCTTGGCCGGGGGATTGTGGTGATCGTGGGATCGATCCCAGCCCCCGACCAACAGTGATCTGTGTGGAGTTTGCATGTTCTCCCCGTGTTGCGTGGGTTTACTCCGGGATTTCTCCGGTTTCCTCCCACATGCCAAAAACATGCATGTTAGGTTAATTGGCTGTTCTAAATTGTCCCTAGATATCTGTTTCCTATAGGCCCTTAGAATAGAGGGTTAGTATTAATGAAAGCGCTTTGAGTGGTCTTTGTGACTAGAAAAGCGCTATATAAGTGCAGGTTAGTTAGTTAGTTAGTAAACTCATCCAAACATATCAATTGAAGGAGATGTAGTAGTTCCTGTATTTAAGTTAACGGTGGGAAGAATCTGACTGATTTTATCTCTGTTAGATAAATTTTTATTATTGAAGAAGTTCATAAAGTCCTGACTAGTAAGCTCTAAGGGAATGCTAGGATTGACAGAGTCCTGACTCTTTGTCAGCCTGGCTACAGTGCTGAAAAGAAACCTGGGATTATGCTTGTTCTGTTCTTTTAATGCAGAATAATAACTTGTTCTAGCTTTTCTAAGAGATTTTTTATAAATTAAAAGATGATTTCTCCAAGCTAAATAGATTTCATCTAATTTAGTGGAGCGCCATTTTCTTTCTAATTGACGAGTCTTCTTTTTTAAGCTGCAAGTTTCTGTGTTGAACCAAGGAGTTAAAATTCTCTGATTAGACTTTCTTTTTTAAAGGGGCCACCATGTCTAGAGTCTGATGCAGAGAAGCTGTAACACTATCTACCATGCTATCAATTACAGAAGAAGCAAGCTCTCCATAGCTTCTCTTCGTTGTGTTGACACATGGCATAGAGGAAACGATCTGCATAAATTTGGTAACAACATCATCTGAGAGGCATCTACTGTAGTAATATTTTTTTTAGGAGCCAAATAGTCAGAAACAGTCAAATCAAAGGTTAACAGACAATGGTCTGACAGCACAGGGTTATGAGGAGACACTACCAGCTTTGATATTTCTATGCCATATGTCAGAACAAGGTCCAACGTGTGGTGGAGATAATGGATAGAATTTCCTACTTTCTGAGAAAACCCCATCGAGTGTAATATTGAATTAAATGCCATATTAAGGCAATCACTATCTACATCTACATGTATATTCAAGTTCCCTACTATAATTATCCTATCTGATTTCAGCACTAAATCAGCTAAGAATTCGGCAAATTTGGAAAAAGGGACAATAGGGAGGGATGAGGGAGGACAATAAACTATTGCAAATAAAACTGGGTTTAACCTAAAATTGCTAAAATGCCCAATACTGAGGACCAGGCCCTCAAAGGAATGATAACATATTTTTTGCTTTACATTAACTAATAATTTGGAATGGTAAATTGTTGCTATGCCTCCTCCACGACCAGAACTTGTGGGATTTTGACAGTTTAAATAACCAGAGGTTGTTGAGTCATTTAAACCAACGTAATCCTCTTGCCCTAACCAAGTCTCTGTAAGAGATATTAAATCAATCTGATGATCAATTAACAGATCATGGACTAGCAGAGACTTGGGAGTTAGAGACCTAATATTTAACAAACCACATTTAATTTTTAAATTATGAGGAGGAAGAGAGGCCAGATCATTAAATTTAGAGACTTCATGTTTAATTTGAGTTTTACCAACTTTTTGTTTAATCACTTTGGGATGCTTATACATTATATTTTTATTTACTCTGGAGGGAGCAGACAATGATTCTCTGATGGGGGAGACAGGGACTAAGTTGAGGGGTGGCGGATGAAGAGGAGCTGCAGAGAGGCGTGTAAGGCTGCAACTCTGCTTCCTGGTCCCAACTCTGAGTTATCAAGGTTTTGGAAATTTGGATAAAAATGATGCCAGATTGTTAAATAAAAGAGATGCACCATCCAAAGTGGGATGGATGCCGTCTCGTCTAATAAGACCAGGTTTCCCCCAAAATGAGTTCCAATTGTCTATGTAGCCCACATCGTTTGCAGGACACCACACAGACAGCCAGCGGTTGAAGGATGACAAGCGGCTAAACATGTCATCTCTGGTCAGATTGGGGAGGGGCCCAGAGAATACTACAGAGGCAGACATTGTTTTTGTAAAGTCACACACCGATTCCACATTAAGTTTTGTGACTTCCAACTACTGGAGTCGGATGTCGTTAATGCCGGCGTGGATAACAATTGTGGAGTATTTACAGTTACTTTTAGCCAGCACTTTCAAATTTGACTCAATGTGACCTGCTCTGGCCCCGGGAATGCATTTGACTATGGCCGCTGGAGTCTCTAGGCTCACGTTTCTGACAACAGAGTCACCAATGATCAGAGTTTTCCTCAGCGGGTGTGTCGCTGAGTGGGGAAAAGCGATTAGAAACATGAACAGGTTAGTGGTAAACCAGGGGCTTGTGGCTATGCTTCCTTCTCACCGTCACCCACCCATTCTCCTGGCTGCTCAGGAGAGGTGGGAACCGGGGGACGGCTAGCAGGCCGACCTATGCTAGGGTGCTCCGCTGCAGCTAAGGGGCGTCCATCATTATTAACTGGCACAGACGGTGTTTTGATGCAGTGGAGCCGGGATTCCAAATCACACAACCTCGCCTTGAGCGCCTCAAAAAGACAACATTTATCACATTTACCATTATCACTAAAAGAGGCCGAGGTGTAGCTAAACATCTGACAGAGAGAGCGTAGCAGTAGTATATTTGAGTTGTTTTACAGATATCACTGGTTTCTATATTTGGTTTATTTTTTCCCCTTTGGCTGCTGCGCATGAGTGAAATGACATTAAACACATCTATAGATGTCCCAGGCAGCAGGCATTACATTGGTTAGTTTCATATTATATTTAAGCATAATCTAATGAAGCAGCTCAGTAAAATGAGTGTACTTTGCGAATTAAATATTGAGGGTGTTTCCCCCCCCCCCCCCCCCCCCATTGTTCTGGGCTGATACGGATGTTTAAAATTTGTTTTATGGGGAAGGCTGATACTGATGTATTTCGGTATTTGATTTTCATTTGTCCAGTGAAAACCATGAAAATATATACAGACGTGGACAAAATTGTTGGTACCCCTCTGTTAATGAAAGAAAAACCCACAGTGGTCAGAAATAACTTGAATCTGACAAAAGTGGTAATAAATAAAAATTCTATGAAAATTAACCAGTGAAAATCAGACAATGCTTTTGAATTGTGGTTCAACAAAATTATTTTAAAAAACAAACTCATGAAACAGGCCTGGACAAAAATGATGGTACCCCTAGAAAAGATTGAAAATAATGTGACCATAGGGACATGTTCAACCAAGATGTGTCCTCTAATTAACATCACAGGTGTCTACAAACTTGTAATCAGTCAGTTGGCCTATTTAAAGGGTGACAAGTAGTCACTGTTCTGTTTGTTGACATGGTGTGTACCACACTAAACATGGACCAGAGGAAGCAAAGGAGAGAGCTGTCTCAGGAGATTAGAAAGAAAATTATAGACAAGCATGTTAAAGGTAAAGGCTATAAGACCATCTCCAAGCAGCTTGATGTTCCTGTGACTACAGTTGCACATATTATTCAGAAATTTAAGATCCATGGGACTGTAGCCAACCTCCCTGGACGTGGCCTCAGGAGGAGACGGATAATACGAATGGTAACAAAAGAGCCCAGAACAACCTCTAAACACATTCATGGTGAACTCCAAGGTCAAGGTACATCAGTGTCAGATCATACCATCCGTCGTCGTTTGAGCCAAAGTGGACTTCATGGGAGACCACCAAGGAGGACACCACTGCTGAAAACAAATCATTAAAAAGCCAGACTGGAATTTGCCATACTGCATGTTGACAAGCCACAAAGCTTCTGGGAGAATGTCTTATGGACAGACGAGACAAAACTGGAACTTTTTGGCAAGGCACATCAGCTCTATGTTCACAGACGCAAAAATGAAGCATACCGAGAAAAGAACACTGTCCCTACTGTGAAACATGGAGGAGATTCTGTTATGTTCTGGGGCTGCTTTGCTGCATCTGGTACAGGGTGTCTTGAATCTGTGCAGGGTACAGTGAAATCTCAAGACTATCAAGGTATTCTAGAGATAAATGTGCTGCCCAGTGTCAGACAGCTTGGTCTCAGTCGCAGGTCATGGGTCTTGCAACAGGATAATGACCCAAAACGCACAGCTAAAAACACCCAAGAATGGCTAAGAGCGAAACATTGGACTATTCTAAAGTGGCCTTCTATGAGCCCTGATCTAAATCCTATTGAACATCTGTGGAAGGAGCTGAAACTTGCCGTCTGGAGAAGGCACCCTTCAAACCTGAGACAACTGGAGCAGTTTGCTCATGAGGAGTGGGCCAGAATACCTGCTGAGAGGTGCAGAAGTCTCATTGACAGTTACAGAAATCGTTTGATTGCAGTGATTGCCTCAAAAGGTTGTGCAACAAAATATTAAGTTAAGGGTACCATCATTTTTGTCCAGGCCTTTTTCATGTTTTTTTTTTTTTTAAACTAATTCTGTTGAACCACAATTCAAAAGCATTGTCTGATTTTCATTGGTTAATTTTCATTAAATTTTTATTTATTACCACTTTTGTCAGATTCAAGTTATTTCTGTGACCATTGTGGGTTTTTCTTTCATTAACAGAGGGGTACCAACAATTTTGTCCATGTCCGCATATATAAAATAAAAAAGTACTAGAGGCGATGCCCAATGTGTTTGTCAGCTTTCAGTACAAATTTTCTACATTTGGCATACGCATCATGAATGTACAACAAAATATACTGTAAATATTGTGCCTATTGTGCACTATATTCAGCTGATATAGTGGGGCATTGCTCATTTTTATAGTACAGCTAACACCAAGCATGCATATCAGGATGTAACATGATAAATTCAAATGCCTGTCATAAAGGAATCAACATAAGACTTTCACTTGCTTTCATCAGATAACAATATCTGAATAATATGTGCATTCTTTTTTACATTTACATAGTGGTATATACCATAGTCTACATGTTCAAGCACGACAGTAGAAGTTGTTCAGGTCACTGGTAAAGATTCCAGATATTTTGTTTACGGATGAATGTTGGTCCTGTTGACAACATACCCAGACAGATTACACAGCATAACAAAAATAATTTTTTGTAAGTTGTCTGGGTTTTTTTTTTTTCAACTGATTTAAGACAGTTTTGCACCGCTGAATCAGAAAAAGACATCCGTTTCTCTCGATCAGGTCAGGTTTTTATGCTAAGTTGTAAGCAGTTGTGCAGCAGTTGTACTGTAAATTGAATAGTAGACATTGATAAAGGTAAGTACATGTAAATTGAATGTTATGTCATCATTGTTCAAAATTCAGAGAATTTCAAGAAATTAAAAAGAATTTTGCATCATATAAAGCAGAAATACCCGTACATGTAAACAAAAATGTAAAAAAACCATGTGGCCATAGTTCAAAAAGTTGACGTGATTGAGCAAAACCAATGTGATTTTTGGATTCAGCACATCAAAACTGTCCTAAATCAGCTAAAAAAAAAACCTTAGACAATAAATTTGGTGTTGACCAGTGCTATAAACAAATCTGAATTTTGCAGAATGGTAAAATACGCTAAAATCCAGAACATCAGATGAACTAATCTAATAAAAAAAAGCAACAGATTTGTTTCTCTGTGTATGATGCTACCAGCTGATAGAACTTTACAACTGGATAGCTTTCAGTCTGTTGTGATCTAGAACCATGCCAGGTGCTAGATCACATGCTTGCTTCTCCACATGGCAGCAAGCTAATCAGAACAGCCATTATCCTGAATAATGACATTTATAAATAGTGGGGGGGGTTTCCTTCACATGCCTGCCAGGTAGCATTAGTGCAACACTGACTGGACCTGTTCTGGTTGCTCTATTAAAAGAACACCATTGTGTGGTAAACAAAGGCCGTGGTTGGTTGCTGCGTGTGGCTACGCGATGCAGTGATAAACAGCTCTGTGCGGTGGCATGAAATAAAGCGGCGTTGTTGGAGGTTTTAAGTAGAGTTTATTATATCATACCGCCGTGACGGGATCCCCTCTCCAGCCCAAGTGTGTGCAGGCCGGAGCGGGATCCTCTGGCTCTCAGAGAAGGAGGGACACAGAGTCTGTGTCCTGCAGCAGAGGTTGAAGTGTTACAGAACCTATGCAGTATTTACACCCAACTCAAACAATACATCAAAGCAGATTCACAGCAGTTTGTCTGATCAAAGGGACTGCAGAACAGGCATGAGATATTTGCATTTGTGAGACATACATCACAATAGGCAGATTTGCTAGACTTTGCTCTAGCTGCAGAACAAAGGGGTTAACAGGCACATCTACATATTGATCTGAGTCTCTAGGTCACAGTAAGGACAGGACTCATGAACACAATGCATGAAAGGTGACATTATCACAGCAGGGTAGCGGAAAAAACCAGGAGTAGCGAGTTGTCTGTCCTTAGTCTGTTCGTGGGGGTTTTCCCAAACCGCCACACTCTGCACTGTTTTTGCCAAATGGATCAACTTCTGCATTTTTCTTCTGATTTGCATGTCACTGACTGCAACTTCCGATCAAAATGATAAATACCTGTTTGACCCAAACACTGCGATGTCAGACACATCGGGTTTGTGTGGAATTTGAAGTTATTCTAAATTTAAAATCTGCCAGTGGCTTGGCATAAATTACATTAATAAAAAAAAACTTGTATAGCTATAAAATCAGTTCATCAGCTTTTTTTCCTTCTTACTTTTATACATTTTTTTTTCTACTCCACAATAAGGATCGTGGATACTGGAGTTCTAATATGAAGAACCATATGACCCAGTAGCAAGTACTTCTGGGCCTCAAGTTTCAAATGCAAACACAGTTTCTTTTATTAAGCCTTACTGATAATATCATGGGTTTACTGTACCCCCATAATTAAAAAAACAACAACCCGTCTTTGTATTTTGATGTATTGTTATAAACCTTTTGATGATTTTTTTTTTAACAAATCTCACACTTATTAAACTGTCAGTACATTTCTGCTGATGTGTGGGGTCTAGCGCGTGCTCTCGCTCGTCTAGAGACGTGATTGGCTGGTCTCGCGCTAGGTGCTGCGGCAGCGTTCTGCAGAGACCGCGTCGGTGGAGGAGGACCTCTGGCATTTCCGCTTAAACGACACTTAGCTGAGTTTAGTCGCGCTAGAGGGAAGGGACGGAAGACCGCTTTGTACGAAGAGAAGTCGAGAGCTTGACGCGTCTCTTCAGCCTCAGATCGACGTTTGTTTTCCTTCGGCGTTTATCCGAGGTAAGAAAAACGTCGCATTTTCGCAGGTGTATCTGTAACCTCATTCATAACAATAATGTAGAAACGATCTCGGCGTTTCCTCAGTATTACATACATATATCAGTGTTTGATCGCAGTTTTAAGCGTTGTGGTTTACGCCCGTCTTTGTTTTTTTGTGAAGGGGGAAAATGATTTTTATCCGTTAGGATCCGATTTAGGTGAAAGTGATGAAATCACAATTTATTTAGATATTGACATGATTTTTGTATTCCGAATACAGTGTAGGACATCTTTTCCACTCGATCCAGAATTGGTCTGGGTACCATGGAATACAGTGGAACCAGGGGCGCCTCCAGAAAATTTTCATTGGGGGGGGGAGGCTGTTATGTCGGTAATGGAAGCCAAGGACGAGACCGAGTGTTGAACTGGACACAGATTTATTTGTGACACTCTTTCAGAATGCAGGCGCTTCCATCAGGCGGAGAGGAGACCAAGAGACCGCCCTCTCCCTTAATAACATGCAGCACACATCAGTTATTCTTAGGGCGCGTTCGCATGGCCACTGTTGGGTCCGGACTGAAGGACCAAAGTGTGTATTCCATGGATGGTTCGGTTTGGCGCCATCTGAATGCGCCTGGAACTCTGGTGCAGCACCAAACAAGCGAAGTCTGGTCCCCCTGAAAACTGGGGGTCTCGGTTCGCTTGCAAACGCAGTCTGGTGCGCTTCGCTTGCCGTGTGAATGCAAACGGAGTATCCAGCAGACCGAAAGGCGGACGTGACCCTCTGCGTCTGTGTAACCACAGCGACACGTTTTCGCACAGCACGATTATATTATAACTCAATGTAAATACATGAAAAGACATGAATTCACCATCTGGGTGAGATGCAGAAATACGAAGTTGCCATTCACCTGAAAAAGTTGAAAACTTGATGTGTGTTTTACATCCGTGGCAGGAATCCGTGGGTCAGTAAATCCAAGATCCCGATTCAGCTGAAGAGCTCCCGGTCCTTCTGCCCTATTTTGGATAGAAAATAACAATAAAGACAACCGCGTGGATCCAAGAAATAGTTTTACCGGAGAAAGCCGAGGAGAAAAGTTAAAAAAAAAAAAAAATGTCTCTTGGACTTGGAGTAGTGAGGAGATGCAGGCTCTGATGGATATTTGGTTTGAGAACCAAATTTCTCAGCTGCTTGTGGCAGCACACAAGAATCCTGATGGTTTTAAAATGTTTAGCGACATGAAGGCAGCATGAGGGCTTTATACAGACAACTGAGCTCTTTATTTTACCAGTTTGTGGCTGATAAACAACTCGGCTGAAGGGAACGGTGTTATGCTGAGAATTGCTCGCTTGCCGAGAATTGCATCCCATCATCAAATAAACATAATTTAAAGATAATTTACAAGCGGTAATAACAATTTTTACTTCTAAAAATGTACAAATGGTTACAAGCCTGGCTGTAGTGTTATATTTTATAGTTTTGGTGGGTGGGATGCAATTCTTGACAAGCAAGCAATTCTCGGCATAACACCGGATTTCCCTTTTCGGTCCTGGCCAATCGATGAGCCGGATTTCTCTTCTTTGCTGAGATTTTTTTCTTCCTGGTCAGTGGTGGTTTCGACTACAGCGTCACAAACAAGCAGCTGTTGTAACTGCGTGATGTCCAAGCAGTTTGGTCCTCTTGAGTGAAGTGCTGTGTGAATGCAAACCAAACGAAGGTGTGAAAATTCTCACCATTCCCCACCGAGTCAAACCGAGACCCCCGGACTATCCTGGTGTGTATGCAACCTTAAACATCTATGCTGCAGAGGCGGACTTACGATTAGGAAAAGGCAGGCAGTTGCCTTAGGCCCCGATCTACTAGGAGCCCCATATATATATTTTTTTTTTTAAATGTTTAGCATATTTAACGTGATGTCTGACAAAATATAGAAAGATGGGTATTTATGAAAACACCAAATCAGAACACGAACATAACGTCCACCCCCCTTCTCCTCAGACTGTTGGACTGTTCCATGTTATCGCTAAGGCATGCACATGCGTGTCTGTAATTATGATTGTAAACATACCATACAACCGATGTGTGGAAGAGATCAGCAAGATGTAAAGAAGCTATCCATGCGGTGCAGAGAAAAGGCGAAAAAAAGAACACAGAAAATTTTAATCGAAGTTTCAGAAGCTAACCATCTCTTTTTCTTCAAACCGTGAGGAAGCTAACTCTCCCGAGGAGGAGCAGACAGGGAGCAATGCTATCGGCGCGGATGCTCATGCTAATGACGAGCTACCTGTCGCTAATGAGGACGCGGCAGCGCCTGCTGTAGGTGGGATCAGGTCAAGTGGACCCCTGACCATGTGAGCACCCCAAGTGGACCCCAGGATCCAAGTTGTACATGTACAAGTACATTTTCAATCCAGTGATTTATAAAGTGATTCATAATTTCCTGAAGCCTTATTCAGAACATTATAGTCACCAAGAAGTGTAAAAGAATATGCACACACACACACACATAGATGAAAATCCACAGAATATGTATGTGGGACTATAATGTTCTCAATGAGGCTTTAGAAAATTATGAATCAGTTTGTAAATCACTGGATTGAAAATGTACATATACAGATTGGATTCTGGGGTCCACTTGGGGTACTTACTTGGTCAGGGGTCCACTTGACCTGTATCGGTTGTAGACAGTACCACGGCTGCTAGCCTATGTTGCTAAAATGACACGCCCGCTGTGCCAATGGCTACCCTTCACAGAGAAGGAGATGATGAGGGAACTATATACCACGAGTCTGATCAGTTTGTTCTTGACAATGACCCATCATTATGGCCTCAGCACCTGACAAAGAGTGTTGCCATTTAGTTCAGAGAGGGCCTGTTTAATATTTTTGTATTTATCCTTATTTTTTGTGTGATATATTCTCCCTAGTATCTACATAGTACAGAGGAGGGAGCACAATGGATGCCTCTGCAAAACGGACCAGTAGCAGACCGTGAACAGGACCCTGCTGGTAAATGTGGGTATGTGTAAACAAACAACAGGTCTTCCATGTGAATTGTTGTTTTTTTTAATAATACACAAGAGTCTACATTTAATGCATTTGTTAACATTTGATGTTAGAAATCCACTTCAATACAAAAACAGGATGTCACTAGATAATTAAGTTACTTGAGCTGCAAATGTGCAAACTATTAACACCCCACCACCACCACAAACATCACTGCAGTTGATTTGGAGGCATTTGTTCAAAAACCATTGCAATTATTCTTTTATTTTTTCCATGTAAATTTTCCTCTTTATTCTTCTGAATGGCATTTTCCACAAAAGTTTATGACTTTCTCAGTAATCTGCAGTTTTTTCTTGTAACTTTGGCCTTTTTCCTCATATAGTGTCACTTTAAACTTCTTTGTTTTTCTACAGATGTAATTCCTGATACCTGAATAATATCATCATTTGAAGACTTCTGAGGACAATAAGTTTCAGGTAGGATGTCAGTAAGGCCTGATTGAATGAATGGAAAAATGAATGTGAATTTTATTCAGTAATGAACATATAATCAAAACACCTAAAAAAAATATGTAGGACACATAAGAACAACCGAAAGGGTGTAGGCTGAAGCTAGTGCTTATATAGCACCTACCTCGTTACAATTTTAAAATCAATAACAAAAATTTACAGTGCATCCAGAAAGTTATCAGTGCTTCACTTTTTCCACATTTTATGTTACAGCGTTATTCCAAAATGGATTAAATTCATTTTTTCCTCAAAATTCGACACACAATACCCCATAATGACCAGGTGAGAAAAGTTACTTTTGCAAATTTATTAAAAATAAAAAACCCTAAGACTTAAACTAGAGGCACGTTATGGAGTAGAGGTGTGAGTCACGAGAGCCCAACATTTTCGCTCAGAAATACTAAATAATTTGCACAAAGTGATTAAAAGAAGCCGTATTTGACGACCACGGGACAAGAGACAACACTTTTGGTCAAAATGACTCCAAAATCAGCCGCAAAAGCAGGGCAACCCACCATCCCGGAATTGGAAGCTAACAGAACTACAGCTGCTGCTAACAAGATTGCTACCGATACAAGCACGTTGCAAGCCTTTCGCGACATTGTTAAAGAGGTTTTTAAAGAAGAGGTTGACAGTCTGCGAGAAGAAATCAAGCGATCTATTGATTCAATTATAACAGGCCTTGAAGAATGGAAGGAGAAAATACGTGAACACGAGGACGAGCTAAACAGCCAGGATGCTCGCATGGTAATCATGGAGACTAGATACACAGAGTTGAGCAATGAGTATGATAAACTACAGCTGAAAGTGGACGAATTGGAGAACAGAGGAAGACGATGCAACCTCCGGCTAGTGGGAGTACCTGAGGGATTAGAACAAGGAAACCCGACCAGATTCATCGCTGGATTGTTACATGAAGTACTTGGTGGTCCACATGGTCTGGCGAAACTCCCGGTTCTAGACAGAGCTCATCGGGCGGCAGCTCCGACACCCAGGGAGGGAGGATGACTGCGGCCGTTCATCGTACGAGTCCACTACTACCAGGAGAAAGAGCAAATACAACACCTCGCCAGAGAGAAGGGTCGTTTGGAGTTCTGGGGAAAGCAGATTTTTATCTTCCCGGACTTTAGCGCGGATTTGAACAGACGTCGTGCAGCCTTCAATGAGGTAAAGGGGGAACTCCGGGAAAAGGGAGTCAGTTACTGGCTCCTTTACTCAGCCCGTCTTCAGCTTTCCTTCAACGGAGAAACAAAGGTATTTGACTCTCCTAAAAGTGCAAAAGATTTCACCGTCTCCAGATTTGGGAAATGTGACAAATGATCACCTAAGCACCGGATATGTGAGCCCGCTTGTTTACACCAGACAGCCATGTGAAGGGAACAAATTTGATTTGATAGGCTCTAGTAATATTTTGCACTAGTACTATATCTCTATCACGTTCCTATATATATTTGTTAATGTTCTCTACAGACTGTTAGGATAAATAATATTATTTTATGTTTGAATCCAGTTAAAAAGTGTTTTTTGGGCTACTTCCTGCCATAACAAATTGTCATCAGGGAAGGTGCGTTATTTTTTCCCTCCTGGGCACCCAAGGAGAGTCTGAACACAGCCTCTTTTTATGTAGAAGGCAAATATAAGTGTGTCATAAAAATGTAGAGCATAATCTAATTACTTCTATTTACCAGGCCAAACCTACAGAATTATTATTTGGATGCGAGTTTATATAAAACAGAACAGATTTTTTTTCTCTTGTTTGTTTTGTTTTTGTTTTTTTTAGGCTAGATGTGCAATTATTATCATTTTCCTAGTTGTGGGACTTTCGTAACTCTAAGGTGAATGGATCTCTCAGAGGAAGTAGAGAAGCTTCAGGGATTTTGTTTTTGTCATTTGGGGACAGCACCAGGGGTGATGGGGGAAGATATGCGTTAACCTGTCATTTTTTTTCTTTTTTCTTTGTTTTGATTTTTGTTTTGTTTTTCTTTCGGTTTTTTGGGGGTCTCAGCTGGTCTCTCTCTCTCCACGCTTGGATTATCACAGTGTTGATTAGGATGTTTCAGGTTATTTATTTATTTCTGTCTGTTTTCATTTGACAAGTAATTCTGAACACAGGGAATGATGGACAAAAGAGGACAACTTAACTGTAATTTGTTGAACGTCAGGGGGATAAATAACCCTGTTAAAAGGAGAAAGGTGTTAACATACCTAAAGAAGCAAGGTGCTGACGTTGCATTTATTCAGGAAACCCACCTCACTGACACAGAACACCTCAAGTTAAAGAGAGATTGGGTAAGCCATGTTTTCTATTCTTCATTTACGTCTAGTGCTAGCGGAGTAGCTTTATTAATAAATAAAAATCTCAGATTTCAATTAAATTCTGCGGACATGGATAAATCCGGAAGATTCATCCTAATTGATTGCATAATCAATGCAAACAGAATGACACTTGTCATTATACTGTCCTAATAGAGATGATCCTAACTTCTTTAATAACTTAACTATGAAGCTGGCAACAGCAGAGGGTCAGTGTATATTGGGAGGTGATTTCAACCTTGTTTTAAACCCATCGTTGGATCGCTCCACTCCCAGAAACACCACAATGTCAAAATCTGCAGTGGTACTGTATCAAGGTATGAATGAACTTGGTTTGAAAGACATATGAAGATTTCAAAACCTTCATAAAATAGACTTCTCTTTTTATTCTAATGTCCATAATGCATACTCAAGAATTGATATGTTTCTGTTTTCACAGTCACTTGTACCTCAAATTAAGCATTGTTCTTATCTAGCTGCTACCTTGTCTGATCATAATGCCCTTCAAATGGAAGTAGATTTACTGCAAACTGAGTCTGTCCCCTACAGGTGGAGGTTTAAAACACTCCTGCTCAAAGATCCCCATTTTATAAATTTTATGAATACCAAGTTGGATATATATTTGGAAACAAATTTAAATACCTCCTCTCACTCAATTGTATGGGAAGCCCTTAAGGCAAATATGAGAGGACACATTTCGTATGTTTCATATAAAAATAAACAAAAGAGAGAACAATTATTACAATTAGAAAAAGAAATAAGGGCACTAGAAATCCAGCATGCTCATACTAAACAAACTGAAACTCTCAGTACTTTAAAACAAAAACGGACTTTGTATGATAATCTTTGCACTAGTAAAGCTGAGGCAGCGATGGCGAGAACTAATTACCATTATTATGAGCTTGGCAACAAAACTAGTAAATTACTTGCCTGGCAGCTAAAGCAACAAGATGCTGCAAAATTCATGCAGTGCATCAAAATTGATGATGATGACCGAAGTTTAGATAATTCGAAAGATATTAACTTAGAATTTAAAAAAATACTATGAAACATTGTATACCACTGAGCATATAACTGAGACTGGAATTAAAAAATTCATTCACAATTTCCCATTGGCTGAACTTACAGTTGCAGACAGAGAGATGTTGGAAAAGGGGATATCAGAAGAAGAAGTTCTCCCAGCACTTAAATCCTTACAGAACAATAAGGCCCCAGGGCCTGATGGATATCCGATTGAATATTTCCAAACTTTCTCAAAAAAATTAACACCGTTAACTAACATGATCAGAGAAGCATTTCAGAGAGAAACGCTTCCAAAAACACTGGAGCTTGCAACCATAACTCTACTCCCGAAACCTGGAAAAGACCCACTAAAATGTAGCAACTATAGACCCCTCAGCCTCCTTAATTCAGATTATAAAATATTATCCAAAATTATTGCATCACGATTAGAGAAAGTCGTTCCAAAAATTATTAACACAGACAAAACAAGCTTTATTAAGAACAGACAAGGTGCAGATAATGTCCGGCGACTGTTTCACATTTTAGAGTTCGCACAAACTCAAGATTATCCTGCTGTGGTTGTATCGATGGATGCGGAGAAGGCGTTCGACAGAATTGAACCAAGTTTTCTCCTTGAGACAATGAAGGCCATGAACTTTGGCGATAATTTTCTCAGATATATTAAGACCCTATTTAAAGCCCCCAGGTCACAGATTTTGACGAATGGTATCCTGTCGGACGCTTTCCCCCATCACGTGGCTGTCGTCAAGGCTGCCCAAGCTCACCCGCCCTCTTTGCGATAGCAATAGAACCACTGGCTATTGCCATATGTTCAGACACATCTATTACTGGCATAATAATTGGCACGGAAGAGCACAAGCTCGCACTTTATGCAGATGACTTATTAGTATTTATATCCCAACCCACTGTATCATTCCCATCATTACTTCGTGTCTAGCAAAATATAGTGCGGTATCAGGCTATAAAATTAATTACTCTAAGAGTGAGGCATTCCCAATCAATTTGACAAATCAATATATAAACACACTCCCAGTACCATTTAAATGGTGTGTGGAGGGCTTCAAATACCTTGGGATTAACCGCGAAAACCGGTACTACCTGTCTCATGGGTTAGGCCGTCGGTGACTCAACCGGCATCCCCGCCCTTCCGAGGGTGTGGAGGGTGAAACGGGGCATCCTGGCAGAACTAAAAACAATATTTGCCACAAGTCTGTGGTGGACCACTCTCAGTTACATGGGGTGAGACTGGACATCCTGGCAGATAGACACATCTGTTGCAAGGTCTGTGGTGGACTGTGCCAGTCTGTGCACCGTGACATGCACTACACAAAGAGCAGAGTTAAACAAACCTATTATCTGGTCAGTCACTGCAACAGATACTGGAGTCGGTTTGTTTTGGCTTGTCCTTGCCACTGATAATACCTTTATCTGCCAAGAATGTGCTGCTAGTCCAGCAAAAGCTAGCGGTACTCAAATACTTTGCAAGCAGTTTCATGAAATGGTCAATCAGAAAGCAACTCATACCGGCTCGGACGTCACCCAGGCTTACAAGGTCCACGCTGATCTATTCACACTCCGACAGGCAGTGAAAAGTAAGCTAGGAGCAGGAAGAGAAAAGAAGGGGAAAACAGCAGCCTTGTGTGTAGCAGAATGGAATGTATGCACTTTGTTGGACAGAACAACATCACAGCGCTCAGAAAGACAGACCATGTTTGTGGCCCTGGAAATGAACAGGTACAATGTAGACATAGCTGCACTTAGTGAAACAAGATTGCCTGGATATGACAGCTTGGAAGACCATGGTTACATCTTCTTTTGGAGTGGGAGATCAACTCAAGAAAGGATAGAAGCAGGAGTGGGCTTTGCAGTTGGAAAAGAGATAGCAGCAATGCTTGATGAGGAACCGGTGCCAATCAACGACAGGATAATGACTATGAGACTCCCACTACAGCGGAAGATGTATGCCACACTCATCAGTGTATATGCCCCAACAATGACCAACACAGAGGAGGCGAAGGAAGAGTTCTACAGTGATTTACGTGAGACTATCAGGCGTGTACCGACTGATGACAGGCTGATACTCGTTGGAGATTTTAATGCCAGAGTTGGTTCGGACACTGAGAAATGGAAAGGAGTGCTAGGCAGTCATGGAGTAGGCAGGTGCAATGCTAATGGAGAACTTCTGCTTGCACTATGTTTGGAGTACAACCCTGTGATAACCAACACTCTATTTAAGCACAAGAAGACATGGATGCAATCAAGATCCAAGCACTGGCACTTGTTAGACTACATCATAGTCAGGCAGAGAGACATAAGGGATGTATTGGACACCAGAGCAATGAGAGGTGCGGACTGTGGTACTGATCATGTGCTGAGATCTAGATTAAGGATTTGGAGACGAAAACGGCACTGCAGGACGGGTGCGAAGCCACCACGGAAGCTAAACACTAGTGCACTGAAAGGCCAAAAGAAGCAGGAAGAACTTACACAGGAAATGGATGAAAACTTGAAAGACTGGGACAGCAACAACTCAGAGAATGACATAGAAGAGAAATGGGCAACACTGAAGGATACGGTGTATTAGACTGCGAGTGATGTATTAGGCCACCCTGAGAGGAAACATCAAGATTGGTTTGATGAGCATGATGAACACCTGAAGAAACTATTAGAAGCGAGGAATACAGCTAGGCAGGAAAACCTACAGTGTAACACAAGGTGGAAGAAGAAGAAATACTCAAAGGCTCAGAGTGAGCTACAGAAGTACACCAGAGAGATGAAGTTCAACTGGTGGGATGAAAAAGCTGAGGAACTTCAAACTGCAGCAGACAGGAAGGACATGAAAACATTCTTCACAGGTTTGAGAGAAATCTACGGCCCTAAACCAAGAGGATTGATCCAACTAAAGGTGATCCAACTAAAGGCTATGCATGGTGAAACAGTTTTGCAGGAGAAAGACAAGATCCTGGACAGATTTGCAGACCATTTTGGCCAACTACTAAACAACCCTGGAGATCTCACTGAAGAAGCTAAAGAAGCTCTAGTGCAGCGACCAGCTGTATCAAGTCTGGATGAACCACCAAATTTTGATGAACTAATGGCAGCTATCAGGACAACACAGGATGGTAAAGCTCCAGGAAGGGATGGAATTCCAGCAGAAGTGTGGAAATTTGGTGGTGTTCAGCTGACCAACTGCCTGCACAAGCTCATCCAAGAGCTATGGGATGCCCAGAAAGTGCCTTAAGACTGGAAGGATGCAAGTATTATGCCTTTGTTCAAGAAAGGTGACAGGAAAGATTGTGGAAATTACCGAGGTATATCACTGCTAGCCACTGTTGGTAAGATTCTCTCATGTGTACTACTGAACAGACTCAATGAACACATCTCGCGGAATGTACTACGGGAAACCCAGTGCGGCTTTAGAAGTGGAAGAAGCACAATGGACATGATTTTCTGCCTGAAACGGGTTCAAGAAAAGTGTATCGAACAGAACATGCCGCTTTATGTAGACTTCATACACTTCAGTAAAGCCTTCAATACTGTTTCACAAAAAGGACTTTGGCAGGTACTCAAGAAACCTACACTCTTCTCGCTATATCTGGCAGCCATGCTTGAGGTGGCCTTCAAAGACACTTCAGAAGGAGTATACATTCAAACAAGGAAAGAAGCAGACTTGTTCACTGTGGCACAGTTTAAAGCCAAGAGTAAGACATCGATAAAGGTAGTAAGAGAAATGCTCTTTGCCGACGACAATGCTCTAGTTGCACACAGTGTGGAAGATATACAATCTTTAGTTGAGAAATTTGCAAGAGCAGCTAGACAATTCAGCCTCCAAATTAACATCAAGAAGACAGAGTGCCTTTATCAACCACCAAAGTTCCAATTATCAACATCACTACCAGAAGAGATCAGCACTGGTACAGAGCCACTAGTCAAGTGCAAGACTTTCAAGTATCTAGGGAGTGCTGTTTCAGAGAATGCTAGGCTGGAGGATGAACTATCTCTCAGAATGGGAAGAGCGAGCACTGTGTTTGGAAACTTGAGGGAGAGACTGTGGAACAATCGACATGTGTCTATCCGTGTGAAATGCAAAGTGTACAGAGCGACAGTACTGGCTGCTGTATTGTACGGTGCCGAAACTCGGACTGTCTACAGAGTGCAGGTAAAGAAACTCCATGCGTACATGATGAGACACTTTGGAGCCACAATGAACATCTCATGGAAAGACAAGATAACCAACATAGAAGTGTTGAAATGAGCTGGTCTACCATCAATGGAGGACATGCTAATGCAGAGTAACCCGAGATGGCTCAGACATGTTGAGAGGATGGACCACCAGCATCTCCCTCGCCAGTTACTCTACTCACAGTTATGCGAGGGCAAACGCAATGAGGGTAGGCCAAGGCTCAGATTTAAAGACACTGTAAAAAGAAACTTGAAAAAGTTGGATATAGACAGGAGTTCCTGGCAGCGGAAGGCTAAGGACAGAGCTGTGTGGAGGAATCTGATCAGACCTAAATGAAACAGTCATTGTCGCCCATGACAATGGGCGTGCCCACGACAATGGGACCCCAATCTGAATCTACAATACTTGTTTTCACTAGGAAAAAAAGAAGAAAAAGAAAATTGATGAGGAAAAAAAGTCTCATTTAAGAAGAAAAATGTCTCAAATTTACATGAACAATTCTAATCAGTATAAAATGTCAGAAATTTACTAGAAAGAAAGCTGTAAATTCAGAGAAAAACTTGGCCATATGTTTGACACCCCTAAACCAGCACATTAAAAATACATAATTAGAAATTTTACTTCCATGAGATGGCAGCAAATCACAGATATCAGAAGCCATGTTTACATGGACACAAGTAACCGGATTAAAAAGCCTGACTGGAATAAAAATGCTTCATGTAAACATGCCAGTCTGAATATTCTGACCCGATCACACTCATTTGGATCAAAATTTCCTTCCAGTTGAGACGGGTGGGCTATGCCAATTGTTAATCCGATTGGTGCGCATATAAACACTTATTCCGAAGTTTGGGTAGAAAATATGTTTACTGCGCATGTCTGTACATCAGCCACATGTTGATGTGACATATTTCCACCTTTACAACAGCTAGCGAAAGACATGGCGGGCGTAAAACAGAACTGGTCTGTTTCATCCTGCTGTCTCCCTCTATTCATCATATGCAGAAGTATATACTGCTGGGCTTGTAGCTTCATTACGGAGACCAACAGAAGCAAAAGTACAGTCTGAATAACACAATACAGGTCCATTTCAAAAAGAGAAAGGCACGAAGCGGGGTTTGTTTACATCAAAGTTGCTTCTTCTTCTACTATTTCCGGAATGTCAGCTAATTGTGCGCATGTCAAAATGATTTAGCCCGTTCAAACGTGTGACACATGGAAACGCACATCCTAATCGGATCAGCTTTTTCAGGATTCATGTAAACAGTAAAGTTCTGATCTGAATTGTAATCAGATTGATGAAATTTTGCACATATAACCGTGGCTCTCGATAATCGCAGATAAACAAAAGTTCACCTCAGAAGAAGCTTCATTCCCTCTTCACAGCAACATAAAATTTAGTCACTTTTTCTCTCCATCATATGAAAACTTAAATTTTCACAACTAATGGGGAGCTTGTTGCTCTTAAAATAACCATATTCAACCACAGAGAAAGGAGCTAAGGTGGGGGGAGAGAGCAGAGGTTATTCTCACGGTCGGGGAGGGATCAGGGACAGTTATCCCCGTGATCTGATTGCTGAGAGCGGCCACTGTCTGTTCATCACCATTTCTCCAGACTGGCTATAAAATGAACCAAACTACAGAGCAGACTGTCCACGCCTTCACCTGTACCCAGCACACTGAGCACGGACTCCATCCCACATCTTCTCCTGTGCACCGGCCTGCTGCTGCTGACACTGGACCAATGAGAATACACTGTGTGTGTGCAGATAGTGTTTATGGGAGTTGTCGTCTCACACTGCGATAGGCTTATTATTTAGATGTCACTTGAGAAAACTACACCTGCCAAAGTGGCCAGTGAGAGCAGCTGTCTTACCCAAGCCCCAACTCCAGAACGCAGAAGTAGAAGCCTTCCAGGAAGTGATAAAAGTTGTAGTACCACCTAGTGGCTACAGGTTTAGCTCCAAAACATTAGCTCTTGTATTAGCCATAATACTTAACTTAAGGATTAATGGGAATTTGGAAAACTAAGCTTGTATGTTTCCCATTTCTCTCCAGTATCTGTCCAATCTTGCTTTAAAGGTGACAGTAGTAGGGGCAATTACAATATGGTTAGGTAGATGATTCCAGGCATTAACTGTTCTTTGTGAGAAAAGTTCTTCTGGATTTCTAGCCATTTATTCAATTGTTGCTTGAATAATTTGTGTTGATGCCCTCTTGTTAGTCTAGATAATGATCTTACAAAGAATTTGCCTTCATCCAGCTTTTCCATACCATGCAAGATCTTGTTGGTCTCCACGCAGTCTTTGTTCTGTAATGATCCATTACAAAGTTTTAAATGGAATTTATCCTTCTGCTGAGTTTCTAAGTAAACGTTTTGGCTTTGAGAACAATAACTGTTCCTTTTGTAATGAACATATAGAAAGTACAGATCACATTTTCTTTTCCTGTATGTACACTAATGCGTTTTGGGATGATTTTCATCACTGGTTATCTAAACATGTACCAACCCCCGTTTTTAACTGTCAGAATATTTTGTATGGCTTTATTATTAAGAACTCATTGCATGATATGTCTATTAACACCCTCGTAATCTTGGGAAAATTTTATGTACACAAAAATAGATTTTTAAAATGCAAGCCAAATTTTAATGTATTTCATAAAGAACTCTGCCTTTTTTTCTCATCACTGAAACACATGAAGAAGCGGAATGCTGTGAAACTCCACTGTTTGGTCGATGATCGGAAACTCATGGAAAACCCCTAGAACTCTGGACACTCTGGACTGAAAAGGAACCCCCCCCCCCCCGTTTTTCTCTTTGTCTACTCTTATTATGTTTTATTTACTTTATTTTATTATTATTTACTACTCTTACTATTTTATTTTATCCTTCGTACCTCTTGTACAACTGTTGACTGAACTACACAATTAAGGGAAAAAAACTGCCATGTTTACTACCACCATCTATGTCATATTTCTGTACCTTTATCTTGTTCTCAATAAAGTTTGAAAAAAAAACAAAACTTCTGGCTGTGACCAACAAAATAAAAGGAAAATGACACCAAATGGAAAAAAAAAAAAAAAAAGAAGTGTCGCTCCACATAGTGGCCGCTTCGCCGTCGCCACAGTCGCCCCGCAAATGAAACACACGCAGCTTCCTTTCACGGTAGTAAAAAAGAACTCTTCCTCCCGCTCACTTTGAAAAGGATAAATTTTCTGTCTTTTTTTTTGCCATGTTTTTGGGCTAGGAAACTGCACTCCGCTCACCATCTTCACTGCCCGCTAGCTTACGCTCCACAAGCGCGAAGGTTTTGTCATGCGCACAATACTGACCTTTGAACTAGGTCAGAGTTCACCTTAACTTTACGTATAATAAACATATTTTCATTTTTTTTATTTTTAAGACATTGTTATTTTAAAATCTATATAAATGCAAGTGTGATTTTAAAAAATAGCGGCAGAAAAAATTACATCTTAGACGCAGCTCACTTGTGAGTTGTGCTATTTTTAGAACAGGCCTGCGGGCGACTTGGTGCCCGTGGGCACCGCGTTGGTGACCCCTGCTTTAAACTAATCAGAAATACACTCTATACATTGCTAATGTGGTAAATGACTATTCTAGCTGTAAATGTCTGGTTTTTGGTGCAATATCTACATAGGTGTATAGAGGCCCATTTCCAGCAACTATCACTCCAGTGTTCTAATGGTACAATGTGTTTGCTCATTGCGTCAGAAGGCTAATGGATGATTAGAAAACCCTTGTGCAATCATGTTAGGTCTGCAATGCTGTAATTGCTGCAAATGGAGGATTCTTTGACGAAAGCAAAGTTTGAAGGAAAAAATTATTATTTCAAATACAAATCATTATTTCTAACCTTGTCAATGTCTTGACTATATTTTCTATTCATTTTACAACTCATGGTGGTAAATAAGTGTGACTTTTCATGGAAAACACAAAATAATTGTCTGGGTGACCCCAAACTTTTGAATGGTAGTATACGTATAAGCCTTTTACCATGATTTAAGTACTACATTTGTAATATGTTTAGAAGAAAAAATGCTGAATACACTTGTAAGGGTCTTTAAGCACAGCCATTTTCCAGTGGTTGGGGTTCAGAGTCTCACTCGGACCCATGCATAGACTGTAGACCCACCCCTTGCTCCTCCTCAAGTTCCTCCTTGGCTCCAAAAAATGCTACATGGCTGCGCCTAGGGAAGGAAAATCACAAGCTTCCCACTGTCTCACCACAAAACAAATGTGCGACGTCACGGAAGCTCCGCTCATCTTTTTTTATACAGCCTATGATTTTCATGTATGATCTGTTTAGTGAGTTATGGTTGTGCTCTCAGGCGTTCTTATCAGGCACCTATCTGGGCAGCTAACTGAGGGGGCTTAAGAAAAAGACTGTTGTTATTAATGCTGTCTTCGAAATGTTTAGTCCTTCCCCTTATAGTGTACTATATAGTGAATCAGCCATTTTGTAGTGCTGTTCGAAATCTTAACTGAAAATTTCATTCACTATATAGTACACTCAAAATATCCCACAATGCATTTTGAAAAGTAGTGTACAACGGATGGTCACTACATTAGCCAATATATCCCATAATGCAATGCACAGCCAACAGAGCAGTGAGAGGAAAGCTTAACATCACAGCATAAACTACCTTAAGGTATTTTATTGTTATATTGAGTTTACTATAGAGTCCGCTATATCTAAATTCACTATGTAGCGAGTAGGGAGGGAGTGAATGAACATTCTGAACACAGGGTAGCGGTTGCTGCTGTTTTGAAGGATTAAATAACACACATGCTTGTACAGTTAAAGGGGAGAACTTGTGAGCCTCTTTTATTCCTGTAATTCCTACAAAGTGTGAAATGTCCACAGTAGTATCAGTATGTGTCCATGGTTACCATGATTGTTTTGAAAGGAAACAATGAATTTTGGCTGTTTCTTAGTTTCTTCCTCTCAGTTTTAAAACGGCATAAGTACTCCACATTTTTTCTTTTTACTGTTTTTCCTATTGAGTAACCCCCCACAACAACAAAAAAATGAATTATCCAAAAGTACCCAGACCAGAAACTACACCATCATCATCATCAGACGCGAGTACACTTGAGACCTGTTAAAGTTGAGTTGATCTAATTTAGTTTTATTGATTTTAAATGTTTGACTCAAGTTACATACATATATTATTAATGACACTTTAACCAAGTGTATTTCTGTGGTTCCCGAGGAGCAAACTGAAAAGTCCCAAAGTCAGGGCCAAATGGGTTGGGTGTAAACACACCCCAAGTACTAGTATTGTGAAACTTTATTAAAAATTATTAATAAATGTTGCATATACAAACTTACATACCTATTAGGTGTCAGAGTAATAAAACTCAGTTGACTTTTCAATCCATTAGATGGTGCTGAATGTATGGTTCGGTCAGCACAGCAAAGGAGAGACCCTGAGATCTTGCCAGGGGTCAAACAAGACAAAAATTTGGGATGTGAAATCACAATATATGATATCCCAGTACTCAGTGTTTTGCAAGATCGTGATGGTGTCTCATCACACCCCAAGTAATGTGATAACATCACGAGTCGTGGGGCTTCTACTGAGTCCCACCCTTACTAAAGTCATTACTGTTTTCCAGTGTAATAAAATTCAAAATAATTAAAAACATAAGCTAATACTTTGTGCCCTGCAAAATAAATGAGCTTATTGGGATTATACTTGACTGAATGCGATGTTGTCTTTTTGTAGATGGAGGATAACTAATCATTGCTGTTACTGTGATACAAGAAAGGAGAATCATGGGTAAGTAATACCTGATTCCATGAGATGTTATTTTTAATATAGATTTAAAAAAAAAAAACTTTTTCAAAATGAATTTAATTAAGTCAATAATTGTGCCAACTGTTGAGCTCCAGCTTGTTGTGGTGGAGGGGTTTGTGTGCCCTAATGATCCCCAGGACCAGCTGGACCAGAGGGAGTTCACTAGACTCCCATGACAGAATTGAAATCAAGGTTCAGAGCACGCTGCCCAGTATGCAGTTACCAGGGGCCTCATGTACAAAGGGTACTTCAGCACAAATACGTGCCGTATATCTTTTTCCACACAAAATTTCAGATGTATCAAGAATGAAATGACCGTCGAAATGTGCGCGCCCCCACGCCATCTTCATGGCTGGCGTACGCACATTTCTAGAGTTACTGGTCTGTTGGCGACAGTTAAAGGTGATGCTGGGAATCTGTTAATGATGTGAAAACAATTATTGTACACACCAGAGACACATGATGAACAAGTAATACATCCACTTAGTCTCACCCACACCCCCATTCCCGGAGATATATAAAGTAATAGTTTTTTTTTTTTTTAATTCTATATATTATATATGCAAATATATATTAATATTGAAATTTGAAAATATATACAATAGAAATACAAACAAATGTAAAGTATAAAATGTGAAAACAAGAATAATTCTCAAAGTAGAAAATGTATAATGTAGAAAATGTATAAATCAATAATTTAAAAAAAATACAGAAAGATGAAAACATACATAAAAATAAAAAAGATAAATAGAAAAGTATGGAAACAATTCACAAATCTGGAATTGTATAAAACAAAAATAAGAAGGATACAGAAAGTTGAAAAATATACATGAAAATTACTATTTAAACCTGTGTACATTTTCTTCAACTTAAGATGTGAATTATTTATGTTTCCATGTTTTTTTCCTCATTTTTAATTACTATTTTTCAACTTTCTGGACCTTTTTTTATTTTATAAATGTCCTACAACTCAAGAATTATTTGCACTTCTACATTGTTATGCTATTTTTGTGTTTCTGTTGTAGTATCAATAGCTTTTAACAGGAGGTTCAACAGACTTCAGTGATGAAACCAGCAGCCATCTTTGACTGAGTTTATTCTCTCCCCATAACAGCGCTCACGCTGATGGTGCAGGCATAAAAATTGCAACACAAGAAAATCAACAGAACAACTTTGACAGTACCTGACCATTTAACTTGTTTTCAAACAATTTGCTTAAAGAGAACATGCTTATATTTAGACAGCCCTGGAGGTGGCAGAGTTGAAGATAACATTCTCATTAGGAGGGACAGGATTAGAAATGAGTGTATCAGAGGGACAGCTCAGGTTGAGCAGTTTGGAGACAAAGTAAGAGGCAAGGCTGAGATGGTTTGGACATGTGCAGAGGAGGGATAGTGGATTTAATGGACAAAGGATGTTGAAGACTGAGATGCCAGGCAGGAGGAAAAGAGGAAGACCACAGAGAAGATTCATGGATGTAGTGAAGGAAGAGGCTGGTGGGACGACATGGAGAGGATTGGTGTTAGAGCAGGATGCAAGGGATAGGGTGAGATGGAAGCACATGATCCGCTGTGGTGACCTCTAAAGGGAGCAGCCAAAAGAAGAACAAGAAGTATTAACATTTGCATATATGTATTTATCCATCCATCTTTTACCGCTTTTCCGGAGGTCCGGGTCACGCAGGCAGCAGTTCAAGCAGAGAAGCCCAGACTTCCTCTCCCCAGTCACCTGCTCCAGCTCTTCTGAGAGGATGCCAAAACATACCATACCAAAGCATGGTAACGGTAGTACCAGTATATGGAGGAATTCGTGGCCATATTAGCATCTGTATTTCCAGATTATGAGTTAGGGTTTAATGGGATTTAACATGTTTTAATACAAACTACTTTATGGTTCATAATTCTGTTGATGGACTTACACCAAACCAAGAAATTTCTCAAAATGCTGGATTATTTAGATAGCTTTTCCAATCTTTACCTCCGCCAGGCTGCAGGCCAGGAGGTTATGTTTTTGCCGGGGTTTGTCTGTCTGTCTGTTGGTTAGCAAGATAACTCAAAAAGTTTTGGACGCATTTCCATGAAACTTTCAGGCGTTTTTGGAAATGGTACAAGGAAGAACTGATTAAATTTTGGGGATGATCCGGATCACCGTCTGGATCCATGAATTTTTTAAAGGATTCTTTAACATTGTGAGATAGGGCCATTTTCAACATGTGTGCAGGCGCAATGGAGGGCGCTGGTCGTTGTGTCTGACGAACACGGGCTCCGCGTTCTTCAAAGTTTTAGGCACAAAAACACGCGGAAAACTGTGGTGGGCAGGGCCCGGCAGCGTGCCTGTGTTTGCGCTACGCTGCAAAAGCTGAGACGGGCAGCTGTCCGGCGCGGGATTATTTGGCAGAAATTCCCCGGGCAGCCATAGTGGCTGCGCAAAAACAAGCTCTCTGCCGGGGAAGCTTCCAAATCCTCTTTTGCCACGGAGCGCAACCCCAATAAAACCCACGGCAACCTGTCTACCCAATTTGCATCCGTCAGTGAAGCCCTGAGTGCTGCTTTCAGTGATCTATGAAAACGCTCGCATAACCCATTGGCCTGTGGGTTGTACGCGGTTGTGCGATGAATTGCAACGCCCGCAGCCTGGGAGTTTGGAGATGGAGGAGATGGACACAACAGCAACACTTGAGTTTATTACCTCCGCCAAGGAGGTAATGCTTTTACTACTGAACCACTAATCCTATCATTGTGAATCCAATTGTTAGTCATATGTTTTCATGGTCAAGGAATCTGAAAACGTACACACAAACACTGTATGGGGGGAACTGTGGCGCTTGGCGGAGGTCTGCGCTCTCCGAGTGCTTTTCTAGTTTCAGCCTTTAGTTTATGTCACTAAAGCTTGGTAACCTTCACAAATAAAACATAAACAAAAGTGGAGACATATCTGCAAAAGGCACAAAAGTTTATTGTAAAAATTCCTAGTGCAATACAATAGGAGTACATAGTACATTATTCACACATAGAATATATATTTATACAGTATGTACAAGTATATATCCAGTACATCCATGTATTTTCCATGTAACCTTGTGACTGTTATTTTAATTGCTTTTAATCCTAGATGAAGTTTGTTTTGGGTTAAAAATGCATCATAATTGTTAAATAAGATAAGATAAGATGAGCCTTTATTAGTCCCACAATGGGGAAATTCCAGGATTGCAACAGCACAGGGATAGCAACACTCAGAGCAACAATCAGAAGGCAAGAGAAAAAAAAAAAACAAGAGCAGCAAGTATACATATGTAAATATAAATATATATATATATATATATATATATATAGACACACAGTGCAGAGCATTGTAGCTAGATGGGATAGATATATAAATAAACACTGTGCGGAGCAATCAGAATCAGATTTATTGCCATTGTTCATGTAGTACACAAACTAGGAATTTGTCTCGGTGCAGTGCTGCAACACTAAACATGATAAAATAGAAGAAATAAAAAAACTATACGTGCAGTAAAGTGTAGAATAAGAATGAGTAATACTAGTCAAAGCAGTTTTAAATATATTAGCGAGCAGCAGATATTGTGGAGTACCACATAGTGCAGTCGGTAATGCAAAAAGAAAACAGTGATAATTATCATGAGTCTGGTTGAGCTGCTGTACATAGTGCACGAGAGTCAATAAGTCACTTAGTGTTCAGCAGTCTGATGGCAGAGGGGAAGAAGCTGTTCATGTGACGGGAGGTTTTAGTCTGAATGGACCGAAGTCTTCTACCTGAGGGGAGGGGGGCAAACAGTACGTGACCAGGGTGTGAAGGATCAGCTATGATCCGGCCAGCACGCCTCCGGGTCCTGGAGATGTACAGATCCTGGAGAGATGGGAGCTTGCAGCCGATCACCTTCTCAGCAGTGCGCACGACGCGCTGCAGCCTTAGTCTGTCCCTGGCAGTGGCTCCTGCGTACCACACGGTTATGGAGGTGGTGAGGATGGACTCGATGATGGCTGTGTAGAACTGCACTAACATCTTGGTGGGTAGCTTGAGCTTCCTCAGCTGCCGCAGGAAGAACATCCTCTGCTGGGCCTTTTTGATAAGGGAGCTGATGGTCGGCTCCCACTTGAGGTCCCTGGTGATGGTGGTGCCTAGGAAGTGGAAGGAATCTGCAGTGGTGATGGGAGAGCCTGTGAGGGTGAGGGGGTGCAGAGGGGTTGTGACTTTCCTGAAGTCCACAATCATCTCCACTGTCTTCAGAGCGTTCAGCTGCAGGTTGTTGTTGCACCAGGACGCCAGCTGGGCCACCTCTCTCCTGTAGGCGGACTCGTCGCTGTTGGAGATGAGCCCGATGATAAGATAAGATAAGATAAGCCTTTATTAGTCCCACAACGGGGAAATTCCAGGATTGCAACAGCACAGGGATAGCAACACTCAGAGCAACAATCAGAAGGCAAGAAAAAACAAGCAAGCAAGAGCAGCTAATATACATATGTACATATTACTATAAAATATATATATACACACACACACACACAGACACACAGTGCAGAGCATTGTAGCTGGATGGAATAAATATATGAATATATGAACACACAGTGCAGAGCATTGTAGCTAGATGGAATAAATATGTAAATATATAAACACCCACAGTATGGAGCATTGCAGCTAGGTGGAATAAATATGCAAGTATATAAACACACACAGTGCGGAGCAATGTAGCTAGATGGAATAATATGTAGATATATAAAAACACAGTGCGGAGCATTGTAGCTAGATGGAATAAATATATAGATATATAAATATAAACACACCCAGTGCAGAGCATTGTAGCTAGATGGAATAAATATGTAAATATATAAACACACACAGTGCAGAGCATTGTTGCTAGGTGGGATGAAACAGCATAACCGTCTATTTAGTTATCCTACATGGTATGATTATGTGCCCATACATATTCTCACCCTCCATAGCGACCGGTATGTTCCTAGTTGTATGCCGGAGAGGACCATTGTGTAAGTCTATTGCATCTTTTGCATTCAAAAAAAACTATTAGTTTGTTACGTCTTTTTGCTATCTCTGCGAGCAGCCCTGCTTAGGTTGTACAGTCTGACAGCCGTTGGTAGGAAGGACCTACGAAACCTCTCGGTTGTGCACCTGGGATGATGTAGTCTGCTGCTAAATGAGCTCCTCAGTGCATCCAGTATGTCCTGCATAGGGTGGAACTCGGACTCCAGCAGAGATGACAGTTTAGCCACCGTCCTTCTCTCTCCTATCTCCTCCATCGGATCAAGGCGTTGCCCCAGGACAGAGCTAGCTTTCTTAATCAGTTTGTTCAGTCTCTTCCTATCGGCTGCAGTAATGCCACTGCCCCAGCAGACCACTCCAAAAGTGATGGCTGATGCCACCACCGTGTCATAGAATGACTTCAGCAGCGCCCCTTGTACACCAAAAGACCTGAGTCTCCTCAGCAGGAACAGCCTGCGCTGTCCCTTCTTGTAGAGTGCGTCAGTATTGTGTGACCAGTCTAGTTTATTGTTCAGATGAATACCCAGGTACTTGTAGGATGTCACCATCTCGATGTCTGTTACCTGTATATTTACTGGTGCTGTGAGGGGCTGCCCATGCCTGCGGCAGTCCACCACCAGCTCCTTAGTTTTCCTCGCGTTGATCTGGAGGCAGTTCCGATGGCACCAGTCCACAAAGTCCTGGATAAGCCCTCTGTACTCAGCTTCATCTCCGCTGGAGATGAGACCAACGATCGCAGAGTCATCAGAGAACTTCTGTAGATGGCAATGTGTTGTGTTGTGTGAGAAGTCCGCAGTATAAAGAGTGAACAAGAAGGGAGCCAGCACCGTTCCCTGGGGGGCCCCCGTGTTACTGATGATCGTGTCGGAAACACAGTCCCGGGTTCTCACAAACTGAGGCCGGTTCGTGAGGTAGTCCAGGATCCATGATGACAGGTGCTGGTCCACCCCTGCGCGCAGCAGCTTGTCCTTCAGGATCATCGGTTGGATGGTGTTGAAAGCACTGGAGAAGTCAAAGAACATGATCCTCACCATATTCCCGGGCTTCTCCAGGTGGGACAGAGAACGGTGAAGGAGGAAGATCACCGCATCCTCCACCCCAATGCCATGCTGGTAGGCGAACTGGAGTGGATCCATCGCTGGTTCCACCAGGGGGCGGAGATGAGCAAGGAGCAGTCTCTCCAGGGTCTTCATCAAGTGGGACGTCAAGGCCACCGGTCTGAAGCTGTTCAGGTCTTTGGGGTGGGAAGTTTTTGGTACAGGTACCACACAAGATGTTTTCCACAGCTGTGGTACCCTCCCCAGTTTCAGGCTCATGTTGAAGATATACGTCACAATCCCACACAGCTGGTCTGCACAGGACTTGAGGAGCTTTGCGCTGATGCCGTCCGGTCCCGACGCCTTCCTCGCCTTGATCTTCCTCAGCTCCGTCCTCACCTGGGTCTTGGTCAGGGTCAGGATGGGGGGCTGTGTGTTGGGAGTGGGGGGGGTGTCGGTGGAGTGGGGAGTGGGTAGCAGGACTTGATTTCTTAGAGGCAGCAGTGGTTGTTGTGCAGACAGGGGGGAGGGCGGTTGGTCAAATCTATTGAAAAACAGATTCAGGTTGTTCGCCCACTCCCTGCCCCCCGTGGCCTGGGGGGAGGTATTCTGGAGCCCCGAGATGGTTTTGAGGTTTCTCCAGACCCCGCTGATGTCGCTCTGTTGCAGCTTGTCCTCCATCTTCTTCCTGAAGCTGTCCTTGCCTTCTCTGATCTTTCTCCTCAGCTCCCTCTGTACGGACTTCAGCATCTCCCTGTTCCCCGACCTGAAGATCCTCTTCTTCTCTCTCAGAAGTGTTTTTATCTCAGGGTTGATCCAGGGTTTGTTGTTTGAGTGACGCCGTATGGTCTTGGTGGGAACGGATTTGTCCACACAGAAGCTGAGGTAGCCCGTGAAGGTGTGAATGAGGCCATCGATGTCCTCACCATGTGGATCGCAGAGCTGCTTCCAGGCAGTGGCTTCAAAACAGTCCTTTAGAGTGTCCATTGTCTCCTCAGACCATAACTCCACAGTGTGCATGGCCGGAGGTTGTCTGTGCACTAGGGGTTTGTACACCGGTCGGAGATGAGGGTGGTGTCATCCGCAAACTTGATCAGCTTGACAGACTGGTGGCTGGAGGTGCAGGAGTTGGTATAAAGGGAGAAGAGTAGGGGGGAAAGTACACAGCCCTGGGGTGATCCGGTGCTGATGCTAACAGAGTCTGAGACAGTCTTTCCCAGCCGCACATGCTGCCTCCGGTCCGTCAGGAAGTCAGTGATCCACCTGCAGAGGGAGTCAGGCACGTTGAGTAGGGACAGCTTGTCCCGGAGCAGAGCGGGGCGGATGGTGTTGAATGCAGAGCTGAAATCCACAAACAGGATCCTGGCGTAGGTTCCCGGGGAGTCCAGGTGCTGCAGGATGGAGTGGAGGGCCAGGTTGACTGCGTCGTCTACAGACCTGTTGGCTCGGTAGGCAAACTGCAGCGGGTCCAGGAGGGGAGTGATGATGGACTTGAGGTGGGGCAGGACCAGGCGCTCAAGGGACTTCATGACTACAGAGGTGAGCGCTACAGGTCTGTAGTCATTAAGTCCAGTGATCCGTGGCTTCTTGGGGACAGGGATGATGGTGGAGGATTTGAGGCAGGTCGGCACATGGCATAGCTTAAGGGAGGTGTTAAAAATGTCTGTGAAGACAGGAGCCAGCTCTTTCGCACAGTGTCTCAGGGTGGAGGGCGACACGCCGTCCGGACCGGGGGCCTTGCGCGGGTTCAGTCTGGAGAACTGTCTGTGCACGTCCTGCTCACATTGTAGCTGGATGGAATAAATATGAGTATATAAACACACAGTGCGGAGCATTGTATCTAGATGGAATAAATATGTAAATATATAAACACACACAGTGCGGAGCATTGTAGCTAGATGGAATAATATGTAGATATATAAACACACAGTGCGGAGCATTGTAGCTAGATGGAATAAATATGTAGATATATAAACACACGTAGTGCGGAGTATTGTAGCTTGATGGAATAAATATGTAAATATATAAACACACAGTGTGGAGCATTGTTGCTAGATAGAGTAAATATATAAATATATATATAAACACACAGTGCGGAGCATTGTAGCTAGATGGAATAAATATGTAAATATATAAACACACACAGTGCGGAGCATTGTAGCTAGATGGAATGAAACAGCACAACCGTCTACTTAGTTATCCTACATGGTATGATTATGTACCCATACATATTCTCACCCTCCATAGCGACCGGTATTTTCCTAGTTGTATGCCGGAGGGGACCATTGTGTAAGTCTATTGCGTCTTGCATTCAAAACTATTAGGTTGTCACGTCTTTTTGCTATCTCTGCGAGCAGCCCTGCTTAGGTTGTACAGTCTGACAGCCGTAGGCAGGAAGGACATTCCTACCCAAATATATCTTATTATACCTAACTCAGTACTGTTTACCTGTTGAAATATACAGTATATTCTATGGCTAATATAACCCCATAACTATAATATGGCACCTGGCGATCAATTTTTGGGAGATGATCACTCTTTGCCATGACACTACCAGCTGGAGCAGATACATCCCATGATGTCTCAAAAGTCTCTCCATGATTTTCACACAGTTCAGAGCAGTTTGTAGCACAGGAAGCTAAACATTTCTACAGACATTCTGAAGTTCGGCAGTCACTGCAGTTTGTGAAGCTGGGATGACATTCCACCACAGGGAGGCTCAGTTGAACGCCCAGACCAACGGTTTGAAGCAATAATTTTGCAACAAGAGAGCCATCTGAAGCACACACACAGAACATACATATTTTAGTACCTAATAGCGATAACTTGCCGTGATTACAATGTAGTAGAGGGGACTTATGAGTGCTTAACTAGCATTAGCAATCATTAGCTTACCTTCATATGTGGTCTAGTTCGTATCCCCACGTCTTCGGCTTTATACTGCTCCATGGCTTCGTAAACTCTCCAGTACTTTTCCAGAGTGTTTCCTTTCACTGCCTGTAGCCTTCTCTGGCTCTCCTTTTTTGCCTTTACTCTGACAAAAAGCCAATGAGCAGCAGGCTCACCTCGATATCCATCTTGTGTTTTGTTTGTCACATACAAATGATGTCATGGGAGTGTCGAGCCGCCTTGCTGTAAAGCTCTCACCCACTTGAGGTGGTATTCAGTCGTAATGGAAAACGAACAACACCGTGGCGAGTCGGGCTGAGTAGGTGCTAATGGAATTATTATTATTCTCAACACAGGGTCCACGCTATTTGCCATCCAGAATGGCAGAAAAACAATGTGGCACGTGACCACTGATGTCACATGCAACCCCTCTATAGTCGCTTGTTTGGTGAGGGTGCTCCATCTTGAAGAGATCTGAGTAAGACATGAGAGAGAGAGAGGAATTAAAGAAGGAAAAGGAGAGAGAAAGGGAGGAATTACAAAAGGAGGAGAACGAGCGTGAAAGAATGCAATGCAAAACGGTTGGCCAAGGTAGAGATGGAGAAGGACCATGTTGAAGCACAGAGAGTCAGGGCTGTGTTTGATATTAATAAAGCACATTGTTTCATGCCTTCTTTTGATGAAAAAGTTGTAGATGTGTTCTTTGAAATGTTTGAAAAAGTGGCTAAGGAAAGTGAGTAGCCAGAGGAAAAATGGCCATTGTTCGTTCAGAGTGTGCATACAGGTAAAGCCCAGAGAGCTGTGGCAGCTTTGGATAATAGAGTGGGCCTTGATTATGAATCCTTGAAGAAAGCTGTGTTGGGAGCCTATGGTCGTGTGCCTGAGGCATACAGAATTCAGTTTTGTGACTTAAGGTGGCAATCGGGGGAGTCATATTTGGACTTACTATGGCAAAGACAGGAGGTTGCGTTGGATCAATGGGTCAGTTCTTTAAATTATCAACAGTTAAAGGATCTCATGCTACTTGAACAGCTTAAACTTGGCATTCTGCGAGAGGTAGAGGTCTACCTGAATGAACGTGATGTAGTGAGTCCACAGCGAGCAGCTGAGTTGGCTGATAGTTATGAGGTGGCTCATAGTGGTAAATCTGGTGGACATAAAAAGAGCCAGTGTCCAAATTTTAATGGTAGAAGGGTCCCACCTAAGCCAGCTGGTTTAGTTCCTCTAGGCAAGGTTTCAGACGATCTTTGTGGTTAGGAGGGTTTCCTCTCAAAAGGGTTGTGTCAGACTCAGCTAATGGTTTGCAGGTACCAGTTACTATCCTTAGAGATACTGGGGCAAAGCAGACCCTACTTTGGAAAGGCATTCCAGAACTGCCGAGTTCCGCCTTCACAGGGCACTTTGCTGTAGTACAAGGCATTGGTGGTGGATATGAAATGGTTTCGCTGCACCGCATTTATTTAAAATCAGAGTTGTTGTCTGGTTATGTGAATGTAGCTGAGGTGCAGACCCTTCCCTTTGAAGCCATAGATAAGATAAGATAAGCCTTTATTAGTCCCACAACGGGGAAATTCCAGGATTGCAACAGCACAGGGATAGCAACACTCAGAGCAACAATCAGAAGGCAAGAAAAAAAAAAAAGGCAAGCAAGCAAGAGCAGCTAATATACATATGTACATATTACTATAAATATATATATATATACACACAGACACACAGTGTAGAGCATTGTAGCTGGATGGGATAAATATGAGTATATAAACACACAGTACGGAGCATTGCAGCTAGATGGAATAAATATGTAAATATATAAACACAGTGCGGAGCAATGTAGCTAGATGGAATAATATGTAGATATATAAACACACAGTACGGAGCATTGCAGCTAGGTGGAAAAAATATGTAAATATATAAACAAAAACTTAAATTAAAAAAAAAAAAATTCAGCTGTAAAGCTGTCCAGTCCTGGGGCTTTTCCATTTGGGAGACCTTTAATTACTCCTGCAGTCTCTGCACTGTTTATTGGGTGATCAAGCTCAATTTTCTGGGATTCAGACAATCTGGGAAGATCTAATCCTTGGAAAAGATGTATCCATAGCTTCATCACTGTCTTGCAAGTTAGCTGTGTGTAACTTTACATAACAGTCCATAAACACCTTATTAATATCTACAGATTTTGTTTTTAGCTGATGAGATGAGATGAGATGAGATTCAACTTTATTGTCATTACACATGTATGAATACAAGGTAACGAAACGTGACTTGGCATTTGGGCATGCTCTGCAGAGCGCATCCAAGGCCGATCATCCTCCGATCTGACAGCTAAAATAGTTGCTGCTTGTTCCCTCTATTTCAAGCAGTTTGCCAATAATTTACCTGCCTTTTCCCCTGATTCAAAATATTTTTCTCACCCTGAAACGTGAAAACTCCACCTTTTGAGTTAGTATACAGTTATGATCATATATAACCCTTTGAGTGTGAGAATTTGTGTGCCCCTAGTGGCAGAGTGTGGCACTGCGCCTGCCTTGTCACTCTGTCAAAAGTAAGTGAGAAATTTCTGTTGTTTTTTTTTTAAATGTACTGATTTCTTGTTCATATACTTTGAAGATAAGATGATGAAGTACCTCTGTACAAAAAAACAGTGTCAAAAGACTGAACCATTTTTTTGTGTAAATAGGTCCAAAGTCCAGTTTTGACTGAGTTATGAAATTTAAAGAAGTGCCGCGACATTATGCAAATTAGATGTGTAAATTTATTCCTATCTGAAACTTTGGATCATATTTTACATCTTTCTAATTGACAGACAGCCATTATCTCTTACCACTTTCAAGTTATAGCCTTGGAAATCTGAACTTTTTTTTTGTTGTTTGTTTTTGTAAAGGGTATACATGTCATTACAGCATTGCATTGTTTACATTTTCATAACATATTCACCTTTTTTTTTTTTTTGTTTTTTGACAATACTGGAAAAAAATTATTACAACACCCTTTTTTTAAGTGAAAGAAAAGAAACAAAAAACAAAAGAGCAGAAAAATAAAAGAGCATCTGAGTAGCGTTGGAACAAAGAGAGGTGCCATTATTGAAATGGTGTTTGTGCAAGATTAGATCTGATGGAAGACACATATGTGTTCCAGGGTTGCCAAAAGTTAAAGAACCCATCCATGTCTTGTCTCAGTGCAAATCTCAACTTTTCCATCAAATAAAATGTCCTGAATCACGTTAATCCAATCTTCAGGTGCAGGACAGTCTCTCGACATCCATTTTTTTGTTGGAGCTTTTTTACTTGCCAATATTAAAACAGTGAATAAGTATTTTTCTCCTCGTCTTTCCAGTGATTCCGGTAGTAAACCCAAATACAATGTTACAAAAGAAAAGGGAACTGTTACTTTGAATATTTTCCCCAATATTGTCTGTACATTGGTCCAATATTGGTGGATAACTGGGCATGACCAAAACACATGAAAATGATTTGCAGTCTTTTCACCACACAAGGGCCAAATATTCAACCCTTTACGAGTAAATTTGTTTTGTGCAGGTGTTCTGAGAAATCTTACCAAATTTTTCCATCCAAATTCTCTCCACAGCAGGGATGAGGTACTTTTCCATTGTTGTTTATTTAGCTTTTCCCATATTTCGAGTTGTAAAGTGAAATTCCCCTCTTTTTCCCATCTCTCTTGTATATATGATGTGTTGTCTCCTTTTAAATCTTGAAGACCATGGTATATTTTAGAAATGTATCTGATCCCTGGGATCCCTTTATATGCTATTAAGAAAACCTTCAGAACACCTGACTGGGCCCTTTCCAAATCCTCCTTTTTTAAATATTTTGTTTATGTGGTGTCTAAGCTGAAGGAACCTGTAAAGGTCTGGATTTACTAGACCTTGTTTTTTCAAATCTTCAAAACTTCTTAAAGTTTGCCCTTTAAAAAAATCGTAATATTTTATCAGTTCGTTCTCTTTCCACTTTTTAAATCTAGTGTCTGTTTTATTAGGAGTAAAATCCTGATCATAGGAAATCCATTGCAATAATCGATAGGGTTCTTTAGTTTGATTCTCTCTGACTGTCTTAAACCAAATTTTTAGCGGGGTCTCTATCCACGGGTTAGTGTTATTCAAAAGTTTAGGTAAGGCATTGTTCCCTATTATCGCCTGTAGGGGAATGTCACTTGTTATTTGGCATTCTATCACCTTCCACTGTGCAGTGTAGACTGGGTTACATATCTCTACTAAAGTTTTAATTTGCGTGGCTTTAAAATAGTCCCTGATATTTGGCAGCGCGAGCCCACCTTTGTCTTTGTTTAGCTGTAGGGTTCTATATCTGATTCTAGGTCTCTTGCCCTGCCATATGAATTTTGAGATCCTTCTGTCCAGTTCTTGCCATGTTTTTTTGGAGGTTCTACCAGTATTGTTTGGAAAAGGTATAGAAGACATGGAAGTATATTCATTTTGACTGCTTCAATTCTTTGTGCAGTACCCAAGAATGGTATCATAGTCCATCTTGCTAAATCAGATTTTATTTTTGCCATCAGTGGATCATAGTTTAGTGTTATAATTTTGTTGAGTTGTTTTGGGATATTGACCCCCAGATATTTCATAGATTCCATCTCCCAGTTAATTTTGAATTTGCTTAGTAAATGTTGATTTGGGTTATAGTTGAATGTTAAAATTTGGGTTTTATGCATGTTTAATTCGTACCCCGATAAATCTCCATACTCTGAAAAAACTGAGATTAGTTCTGGAAAAGAGGTGTCCGGCTGCCCCAGGTATATTAAAATGTCATCGGCAAAGAGTGCTATTTTATGTTCCTTCTGACCAAGTGTAATACCTTGAATTTTTTGATTCTGTCTTATCCATTGGCTCAGAGGTTCTATGAAGATTGCAAAGAGCAGTGGAGACAAGGGGCATCCCTGACGACATCCTCTTTCCAGTTCAAAAGATGATGATAATTTACCGTTAATCCTTATTTTAGCTGTTGGGTTTTTTATATAATGCCTGGATAGTTCTAATGAAGTTATTATGAAAATTGAAACTGGATAAGATTCTATATAGGAAAGACCAGTCAACCGAATCAAATGCTTTTCATCATCTAATCCCAGTATGGCTGCATTTAAATTATATTTTTTTATATGATGAATTATGTGTAACGTGCATCTAATGTTATCTTGTGTCTGTCTTTGTCTTATAAAACCTGTTTGGTCTAAATGAATTAAGTCTGTCAGTATATTTTCTAACCTTTTGGCAAGGATAGCGGTAAAAAGTTTATAGTCCTGATTTAACACACTGATTGGTCTGTAGTTGGAGCAGTCTAGTTTATCCTTTTCAGGTTTAGGTATGACTGTAATGACCCCTTCTCTCCAGGAGGGGGGATTTCCACTGTGTGGAGGACATAGTTAAATGTTTTCAGGAGGAGAGGAGATAGTTTTTTTTTTTTTTTTTTTTTTTTGTTACTTATTTGTACCCGTAGGTAGACTTGGTTTGCAGTCTGGTGACAAGCCACCGGCTGCTGGTCGCTGCGTGCGCGAGCGCCCTAAACCTACATGTTTTTGGTGTGCGGGAGGAAACCGGAGAAATCCCGGAGTAAACCCGCGCAACACGGGGAGAACATGCAAACTCCACACAGCTCACTGTTGGTCGGGGGCTGGGATCGAACCCACGATCTCATGATCCCCGCGATCCCCCGGCCGAGGGTAAAACTGTGCTGCCACAGTGCTAAACCACTGCGCCACCGTGCAGCCGTGCAGAGATAGTTGCTGTTTAAAGGTTTTGTACCACTCTGCTGTATAACCATCTGCTCCTGGGGATTTGTTAGCTTTAAGTTTCATAATTGCTTTTTCTAGTTCTTTAGGTTGTATTTCTTCCAGTAGTTTTTTATTTTGTGACTCAGTAAGTTGGGGAAGATTTAATGCATTTAGGAAGGCTTCGGATGTGTCTTTGTGTTTTTTGAGGGAGTACAAGCACCGCACCTGTGCCGTCGCCAGCAGTCACCGCTCCACCGCTAGCTTGCGCCGCCATATCTGGAGATTTTTCTGCTTTGTCACGAACGTGAAAGTCCGTTAACTGTTTCGGCGGTTCAGTTTTTCCTCCACCTGATTTCCCAGCCTTAGGCTTTACCGGCATATCCTCGATCAAATGCTGGGATAGGTTTGGTTCCAAATGAGAGAGTTATTTGCTGACTTTTTATTTTTAGGAGCAGAGTAGAGTGAAACACGTCTTCCTACGTGGCTGCCATAACCGGAAGTCCAAAATGCAGTTTTTAAATGAAGGTGTTTATTATTTACACATGGCCCTGTGTGAAAAAGTGATTGCCCCCTAAACCTAATAACTTGTTGGGCCACGTTTAGCAGCAACAACTGCAATCAAGCATTTGCGATAACTGGCAAGGAGTCTTTTACAGCGCTGTGAAGAAATTTTGGTCCACTCATCTTTGCAGAATTGTTGTAATTCAGCCACATTGGAGGGTCTTCGAGCATAAACCGCCTTTTTTACGGTCATGCCACAGGATTTTAATCAGATTCAGATCAGGACTTTGATTAGGCCACTCCACAAAGTCTTCATTTTGTTTTTCTTAATCCATTCAGAGGTGGACTTGCTGGTGTATTTTGGATCATTGTCCTGCTGCAGAACCCAAGTGCGCTTCAGCTTTAGGTCATGAACAGATGGCTGGACATTCTTCTTCAGGATTTTTTGTTAGACAGCAGAATTCATGGTTCCATTTACCACAGCAAGTCTTCCAGGTCCTGAAGCAGCAAAACAGCCCCAGACCATCACACTACCACCACGTTATTTTACTGTTGGTATGATGTTCCTTTTCTGAAATGCTGTGTTACTTTTGCGCCGGATGTAATGGAACACACACCTTCCAGAAAGTTCAGCTTTTGTCTCGTCAGTCCACAGAGTATTTTCCCAAAAGTCTTGGGGATCATCAAGATGTTTTCGGGCAAAACTGAGATGAGCCTTTATATTCTTTTTGCTCAGCGGTGCAAAAAGAATCTTGGAACATCTTGGAACTCTGCCGTGCAGGCCATTTTTGCCCGGTCTCTTTCTTATGATGGAGTCACGAACACTGACCTTAACTGAGGCAAGTGAGGCCTGCAGTTCATTGGATGTTGTTGTGGGGTTTTTTGTGACCTCTTGGATGAGTCATCGCTGCGCTCTTGGGGTAATTTTGGTCAGCCAGCTATTCCTTGGAAGGTTCACCTCTGTTCCATGTTTTTGCCATTTGTGGATAATGGCTCTCACTGTGGTTCGCTGGAGTCCCAAAGCTTTAGAAATGGCTAGAAAATTTAACTCAGCTTTCCAAAGATGTGATAAACCACAGTTAATTTATTTTTTAACAGGGGGGCAATCACTTTTTCACACAGGGCCATGTAGGTTTGGATTTTTTTACTTTTAATAATAAACACCGTCAATTAAAAACTGCATTTTGTGTTTACTTGTGTTATCTTTGTCTAATATTTAAATTAGTTTGATAATCTGAAACATTTAAGTGTGACAAACATACAAAAAAATGAGAAATCAGGAAGGGGGTAAACACTTTTTCACACCACTGTATCTCAAGGAAGGGGGGTGGGTGATACTATGTGGCTGTATTACTTGTTCATCATTTGTCTCTGGTGTGTACAATAATTTTTACATCATTAACAATTTCCCAGTATCACCTCTAAGTGTTGCCAATGGATCAATAACTGTAGAAATGTGTGTATGCCAAGGGTAGCACGGTGGCGGAGTGGTTAGCACTGTGGCAGCACAGCAACTCACCCTTGGCCGGGGGATCCTGGGTTCGATCCCAGCCCCCGACCAACAGTGATCTGTGTGGAGTTTGCATGTTCTCCCCGTGTCTGCATGGGTTTACTCCGAGATTTCTCCGGTTTCCTTCCACATGCCAAAAACATGCAAGTTAGGTTAATTGGCATCAAACTGGGGATTCTAAATTGTCCTTAGGTATGACTGTGAGAGTGAATGGTTGTGTGTCTCTCTGTGTTGGCCCTGCGATGGACTGGCAATCTGTCCAGGGTGTACCCTGCCTCTCGCCCAAAGATGCTGGGATAAGCTCCAGCACCCCCGCGACCCGAAAAGGATTAAGCGGAAGAAGATGGGTGGATGGATGGATGGTGTGTGTATGCCAGCCATGAAGTTAACATGGGGCTGTGCACATTTCCATGGTTATTTCATTCTTGATGCAACTGAAATTTTGTGTGGAAAAGGACATACGCCATGTTTTTGTGCATAAGTACCTTTTGTACATGAGGTACTTGGAGAGGGGCTGAAGTTTGGCCTATTTTGGAATAGTCATGGTTGAGAGGTCTCTTGCAAAGGTGGGCAATCCTATATCCTCTCACCTTGCTCGCTCTCTATTGGAGTTCTGCCCTTTGGCTGAAAGGGTTGTTTCCTTGCGCCTTTAGTTGGGAAAACAGGTTCTGACTGTTATTTGTGCCTATGCTCCAAACAATTGTTCAGAGTACCCACCATTTATGAAATCTCTAACTGGTGGGCTGGAAAGTGCTCCTTCTTGAGTATCCATAGTCCTGCTGGGGGACTTGAAAATGCATGCAGGCATTGACAGTGAAACCTAGAGGGCTATGATTGGGAGGAATGGCTGGCTCAATCTGAACCTGTGTGGCATTCTGTTACTGGAATTCTGTGGTAAACACAGTTTGTCCATAACATACACCATTAACTTTAGCAACCTCAGGCCTAATGATGGGCAAGTCATCCCTCTCGTTCTCAGGCTATGGAAGGTGTTTCAATGGAATTGAGATCGTCAAAGTACTCCTTCCACTGTCTGACAATATCCCCAGCTGAAGTCACCATAAATGGTATGGAGATAGAGTTGCTTTCCCCTCCTGAGTTGCTGCACAATTTGCCAGAATCTCTTTGAGGCTGACCATAAGTCTTGTTCCATGGCTTCACCAAACTTTTTACACAACTCAGCTTTAATGTTACCCGAAAAGGAGCAATTTGCCAGAATCTCTTTGAGGCTGACCATAAGTCTTGTTCCATGGCTTCACCAAACTTTTTACACAACTCAGCTTTAATGTTACCCGAAAAGGATTAAGTGGTAGAAGATAAATGAAGTTCAAGCTCAAAGGTCAGGAAATCTAGACTCTTATGGGATTTCACAAAAATTCATACTCCTAGGCAATTGCCCTAATGGTCATCAAACTCCCTCACAATGATTCTATGGGTCTAAATCCAGGTTATGCTCATGGTCAAGGTTAATGTCAAAGGTCAGGAGATCTGGGTATTTATTTAGAAAAATAACTACTCCTGCTAGGCAATTCCCCTGAGGCTCACCAAACTCATGCACAAAGATTCTCACGTGGGTTTGCATCCAGGTGGTGTTCAAGGTCAGGGTTTAAAGTGCTGATGACACGTTTTTGACTTCCTCTAATTTTTCCACACATAATACAATATGACAAAATAGGTTGGTCTGTGCAGTTCTAAGTCAAACAGGCTTTTTTCCACACGAATATCCGATGTTTTCACGAGTGCCACGTCACCAATTACATCAGTGGCTGGAAAACCCCGCTGCCATGTAGTCACGTCATCGGGAGAACCCAGCGCTTGGCTGCCCATTGTACACACAGGATGGAAGCGGTTGAAAACATTGACGATGGTTCCAGCACATGTAGTCTGGAATTGGTTTGTGTTGTCCAGTCTTCAGATGATTATAGTTCCGAAGAATGGGATGACAGTGAAGAATCTGGAGGCATCAGACCGTATAGGTTTGAGCCGTGCCAAGCGGGCATTGTGTCAAGAGAATCACACTCAGAGAGTGACGGATGGAGAGGCACACATGCCCACCGCAGCAGCAGCGACAAACGCACGGCAGGGGAACACCGAGTGTTATTCTTTTGTTACAGATATTGCAACAAATTATTTGTTCATAGATATAATTTATTTAAACCCGATTTTTCAATAAAATCATAGCAGTGTATTCTCTGTGGCTCAGGCATTGGGTTTATTTTGGATTATATTTTGAGTTCTTGTTGCTTTTGTTTTGTACATGTGTTTTATGTGCATTTTGAGCCATTTTCAGGTGGCACTGTCCCAAGATTCGCCAGTCCAAGCACACGCGCCCTCTCGCTTTGACAGTCAACTGTTCATGTTTTGTGTGCATCATCTGCCGTGTTGTCAGCCAGCCAATATTGCCAACACTATCACGATGTGTTGGCCACTCCCCACAGCTGTGGTTCTGTTGCGCCCCTTGAAGCGATGTCGGCCCTGGGGTGCAACCGTGGTTAACACGTCTCCTCTCCATGTTCGCTGGGCGATGTCGGCCCCGAATGCCGACAGTGGGTGTTTCTGCATATTTTTGTGGGTCTTCACCTTTTTGGGAACTGTTGTCATCATTCTTATGTTCAATACATGTGCTATGTTGAATTCTGCGCGTAAATCCATTCATCATGACCCTCTGTGTGCTCTTACGCAGGACAGGGAGAGGGAGGATGAAATAACGAGGATTCGCGTGCAGGGTTCACCACAGCACATTTAATACAGAAAGACAGACAGTTCCCTGAAAGGTGAAGACGTACAAAAAACACAGACACACTTACTGATGGCGTTCGGGGGCCGGCATCGCCCAGCGAACGAATGAGGGGAGACATGTTTGCCACGGGTGCGCCTCAGAGCCAACATCGCTTCAAGGATCCACGAGAGCCACAGCGAACATGGAGTGACTAGCGCGTCATGAGAGTGCTGAAAATACTGGCAGACTAACAGTACAGATGACAATACTATGGACCATCAGTGCATGACTGACAAACGGCCGCGAAGTACACGCGCTGCTGGTGATGGTGTGATGAGAAGCACCTGGGCGAGGACCAGGAAACATGATCAATGGGAGTTTGTATCAGCTGATGATAATGAGAGAGGGGATGTAACCGGACCAGCGAGATGTCAGCATGGGATCACAGAAAGTAGGTCAAAGCTGCGCGTAAATCCATTAATCCTTCCCCTCCTCCGCTCCTCCTGCATAAAAGCGCAGGAGGAAAGCACGAGGAGGCTTATGACAATTGGAGCTGAAGCGTGTGATGTGGTCTTTCACGGTTTGCTGTTTATCTAAGCCTGCAACACAACGCGAAGGCACAGCCATAAAATTAAAACAAGAAACCAGAGAAACTGTGAGCTACAAAGCTGCTGTCATTCCAGTCAACAACACTGGAGTCCGTTCTCCCGCTTACGTCATGGGGGCGCTGCCCTTAATCCGGTGGGCGGCTCCACAGTCCAGTCAGCGGCTGCTGTTTTTTGATGATAACTAGTTTATGCAGGAGTGGTTGTAAATGTTGTATTGATCATGGACAATGACTTTTGGGTTTACACAACATGCTAAAAAATGTCAAAATCGCATCATCAGCCCTTTAACGTCAGAAGATCAGCCCACTCTTGGGGTGATTTCATCGGGGGGGAATGAGATACTCTAGTTAAAAATATTTTAATCTCTCAGGTTTAATAAATAATAATATATCATCTTGGAGCTGAATGACTTTCGAGTTGCAGGATTGCAGTGTTGGCTTTTTAATCTCCACATGGACATTTTTGTCCACCTTTGAAGTTTGTATGACAATCCAACAGTCATCTCTGCTTACCTTTGTATGATTAATGAACAAAATGTATTTTTTTTGTCTCTTCTTATTGTTTAGCTGACAGCTCTGAAGGTGATCCTCCTGAGGACTGGACTGAAGCTCAAGTAAGCACCTGGCTCAGATCGATTGGGATGAAGAAACTAAACATAGAAAAGCTCTATAAAGCTGAAGTAGATGGACAAGTACTACTTGCACTGAATGAAGACTTCTTGGAAAAAAAAATTGGCATGAAACCAGGGCCTGTTCATTTAATTATTAAAAAAAGAGATGAACTTCTTAACCCTCATCCAAAGTGCCAAGAAAAGAAAAAGAATACTAGTAACAAAAGCAAGTTGGACCAAAAGAACAGTCAGAAATCAGGTGAATGTCTTCTAAGTGAAAGTCTCCCAGCACAGGTAAAAGGAAGTGATGAAGATGAGGAGAGACACAAAGTCCCAGAAGAAAATATATTAAACTCAAAGGATGACTGCAAGCCACGGCCATTCGATCAAGAAGGGATTGATTTTATATATGTAAAGCACAGAGTCCTACAGCCTGAATCAGGTGCTTTTAATCTGATATCTCCATGCCATGAATTTAAGTCTTTAGCTGTAGCTATAACATTGGATCGCACAAGGCTTCAAGCAAAGTTTGCCAAAGAAGTTCTGAAATTTGCAACTGGTTGTATGAATACCAGATCAAATGGTACAATACACTTTGGTGTAATGGACAGCAAGGAAGACACAGGTTATGTGCATGGTGAGATAATTGGTATCCCTGTAAAAGAAAAGGACATTTTTGTTGATGCATTGGACTACATTGAAAGGAGTTTTACAAATAACAAGGAACATGTACGGCAGTGTGTGCGACCACCAAGGTTCATTGAGGTTATGGATCGACAAAGTTCAGAAAAGAAGTATGTGATAGAGGTTGACATTGTACCATCACTGACTATTGTTAAGAACAAGGTTTATGGAGTCCGTCTGCCAAATTTTAAAGAAGCCAGTAACAAAGTGGAATTTGAAAAAGAATTGATTCTGAGAAGAGTGGGTTCAAAAACTGAGCCAGTGATTGACAAAGACTTGAGTGAGTTCTATGAAAGAGTTAAAAATCGGGATGCTCAAAGAGAAGAAGCAGAAAGGAATCGGGTCTTCATTGCCACTGATGTCTGTCAAGACCTTGGGAGGAAACTTACAATGCTGATGACAAGTGGAAAGAAATTTATTGAAAAGGATAAATGGTTTATACTGGTCACAAACAAAATGAACCCAGAGGATCTTTGCAACATTGACTGGTTAGTTAACATGAAAGTGTTCTGCGTGTTTGACTTTGACCCAGACTCAAAGATATCCGGTCTTTGTAGTCGATACCTTCAGCATCACTCTGCAAACATGCATTTCTTACAAAGCTATAGGATGTCTGGTGGTACAAGCATCAAAGAATTGGAAAGCCACTTGCATTTGTTTGAGCAAACTAGCTGGATTTTTTGTAATGGTCGTACTGACTTCAAAGGAAATGAAACCCCATGTGATGAAATGACTTGGATCAAGACAAAAATGACCTACCTACGGGAATCTGTGTCTGTGATCTGTAAACAGATCCTGCCAAAAGGAACATTCCAGGTGATTTTTCTTGTCACATCACCTGTTGAGAAACCATTCTTACACACCTTCTATGAGTTTTTCACTGATATGGAAGGTCATGAAGACATCATCTGTATCTGTGAATCAGAGGAAAACTTTCAGAAATGGCAAAGCTTTGCTGAGGGTTCATGTGGAACAGAAACTGTTAACAATTCCAGTGTGGTTGGGATGAAAATGAGTCACATTAATGCTACTCTACAGCATGTGCAAACTGTGAAACCACGTGCCATCAAATACTTACCAATTTTTGTGAAAGGGACATGCCATCTTGAAACAAATTTAGAGGAACAGATGTATTCTTTGGAGATTCTGACGGTAAATCACTGTGATGAAACAACTGAAAACTTCATAACAGAAGAGAAAGAAAACATTGAACGCCAGTTTTACCGTGGTGGAAGGATTACTTGGCTGAATTTCTGGCTTGCTGAACACAAATATGTTGGAGAGGTTATTGAAAGGGATGCGTATCGTGAGACCTCCACACTGCTCAAAGATGTCTCGAAGCATAATGCAGATCAAACAACAGTGAATATTATAAATGTCTATCATCACCCAGGAAGCGGTGGAAGTACGGTGGCAAGACAAGTTCTGTGGAACAACAGAAAAGACCTACGATGTGCAGTTGTGAAACCCTCTTACCCGGTTGCTGATGTTGCTCGGCATGCAGTTGAACTAAGGGAATATGAAGAAAAGGATCCACAGAGGTGTCTTCCTGTGCTGCTTCTCATTGAAGATTCAGACAAAGAATATCTAGATGATCTAAGAAATGAACTGGAGGATGCCATTGATGCCAGACAAATCCATGATGGTACCCTGTGTTTCATTTTACTGAGTTGTCGACGTTCCCATAATCCAGAGAAGAGATGCAAAGAGTCTCCACTACAGAATGTGTCTGTCACTCATAAACTCTCTGCTGAAGAGAAGAGAAAATTTGCTGGAAAACGGAAGGCACTTGAAAAACAATATGAGCCACAGTTCATCCTGACATTTGTTTTGATGAGTGAAGGTTTTACTGAAAAATATGTTCAAAAGTTTGTAGAACATTTGCTACAAGACATTGACCATCAATCAGTTGTCACTCGGCTTATTCATTATGTAGCTCTGCTGAACACATATGTTCAAAACTCTTTCATCTCGCAGTCCCATTGTGAAGCTTTGCTTGCCTTAACCATTCACTTGGAGAGGTTTCGCCAGCATGAGTTTGAGAAATCACTCAGTGATCAGGCAAAGCTAGTGTTCTTGCATCTTAGAGATGACAAGACACACATTGAATCCATTAGAATCATTCATCCACTCGTTGCAAAAGAAATTCTCCAACAGCTTCTGGGACCCAAACAAACCCAAAGCAGTTTGGCAATGGATTTGCTACGGGAAAATGTGCTTTTCGAACACAGATTTGGAAGAGATGAATATCTCTCATTTTTGAGACAACTTTTCATTCGGAGGGCCAGAATAAGTAAAGGGGATAAATATGATAGTTTTTTCTCTCCTCTTGTTGAGCATGTGTGTGAAAATGAGAAAAGCCCAGACAAAGCGATTGAGTTGCTCAAAGAAGCATTTGAATGTTTCCACAGAGATGCATTCTTTGCTCAACAACTTGCTCGTCTTCATTATACCTATGAAAAGTTTGAAGAGGCAAAATACTGGGCAGAGACAGCGGCTACACAGCAGCCCAACAACTCTTACATACTTGACACTAAAGGGCAGGTGTACAGAAAATGGTTCCAAGCAAAATGCAAAGCCATTGACAATGACAACAAACCAAAAACACCCCAAAATACAGCAGATGCTGTGGAGACCGCACTTAAAGCCCTTGATTGTTTTCAGGAATGTGAGAGAGCAGCTGATGCAGACTTGGAACACGTTAACAGTTCAGGGTATTTTTCTGAAGTTGAGGTTGGGTGTAGCCTCCTCAAACTGATTTCATCATTGCAGATATTTACAAACAGAACCAGTGGGCATGCAGAATGTATGAAATATCTGTTAACAGATTACATTCCTAAAGAAGCTGAAGATGCCTGGGCACCATTTCATGGCCATTTGAAAAAGCTTCACAAGACGATGCAAGATGCCTTGGAATGGATTTCAGAAGACCTCAGTTACTTCCAGACAGAGATTGGTCCAGATGAAGAAGAAACATGTGAAAGTCCTGAAGAGAAGATTAGCCATCCACTGGCATGGTTGGCAAAAAAATCTTCTGAATATGGGAAGTACTTCAGTGAAGCATATTCTGCTGCACTTCTACAACATGATCAGTCAATTCCTGCCAACCTCACCTCTTTCCAAAAACGCATGATCATCTATCATCTTGGTGGGGGTAACGTTACATCTATTCTCTCCAAGTTGACTGACCAAAGGGATGCAGTACGCCTTCTTGAGGGTATCTTATCTCTCTATCCCAGCAATCCAATACGGGCCAGATTTGGTCAAAGAGATATTGTCAACTATATAGTGACTCACATCTCCCTGAACTGCTTGTCACCTCAAACACAAAAGGTTGCTTCTCTGAAAGACCTGCAGGAACTTTGTCGTCAGATCCCATCTGATAAAAAGAAATGTTTGCCAAGTGCCCTTTTTTTAATTACTTTGCTATTTTGGCCGGAGGACAATGACACGGATCATGAGAAAGAAACCAAATATGAAATTGTGCAGTCTGCTGTTGAATATCTGGAAAAGGGCTACTGGAGTAAGATAAAAGACATTCCTCGGCGGAAGAGAAGGCTTTACACCCATTTTTTTCTGGGAAATGGGAATGGGCTGGACAAAATTGTCCACAAGAGAAACTTTGACAGAATCACTAAAGGCTTCTCAGTTTCAGAGAGACGGCTGAAGTGGTTTAGTGGTGAGGCATGGAAAATGCCTGAGATTGCTACAATGCTGAAACGTGTTTCTGGGTGGACTGAAAATGGAGTGGTGTACCTTGAAGGCCCACAGAAGAAAAAGTTCAGTATCCTGCCTATCTATGTACCGTCAGTGCCTCATAGTAACGAAAACATCACCTTTTACTTGGGGTTCACTTTTAGAGGTCCTGTTGCCTGCAACATCCTTAAAAATAAATAGTTTAAAGAAAGGCTGCTGATACAGCAACAGCAAGAAAAGCTAAGAACGGCTGTGTCTTGATCCTGTGGCTGCAACATAATATGCATAGCATAACATGCCAACACAAGGGTGGGCCAATTAGAATTATTAATTATTAGAGGTGTCAGTTTTAATTGTGATTTAATCGCATGACATGCGATTTACTTGACACGTTCCCTTGCCTATATGCTGCTGATGGCAACATAATCACGTTAATCGTGCTTCATGTGATTAATGTGATTAACTCACCCTTGATTGCAATTAACTCACCCCTGATTAATAGTGATTGAAACTGACACCAGTAATTTAACAAGAAATTTAACAAGAAACCTTAACCCCCCCCCCCCCCCAAAAAAAACAAACAAACAAAAAACAAAACCTAAACTAAAGATTTGGAGGCCCAGAAAAACAGCAACAAAAGAATGGCTAGCACCCATACCATACCACGCATTGGGCTGTCTGATCTGGATGCTTCCTCTAAACCTAACAAAAGAGTAAAAACTAAACAAAAGCCAGAAACAGTGACCAGTGATACCTCCATCCTCAAAAGAAAAGAAAAACTGCCAAAACAAAAGGAGAGAAAAAAAAAGAAAAGAAAATCTGTGTTCTTTTTATTACCCATACAGTGTGTGTGTGTGTGTGTGTGTGTGTGTGTGTGTGTGTGTACATTGTACTACATTGCATTGTGGATTGGATGCTAAAACTGAATTTTGATGATGACTACTCATACTTATGCAATGGTGATCAAGCTGGAGCTTCTCTATTCTAATGCAGTTTGACCATTTTGAAATGAGGTGAATTTTATTTCTGAATATAAAGCCTTCATTATTGTCAAGATTGTCTTGGTTACAGTAATGGTCTTTTAACAATAATATGTTGTATTAAGAACTTAAGAATGACGTTATTGTCACAGTGGTTGTGTTGACATTGAATGTAGTTCCCACAGACTTCAAAAATCAAGTTGCTCCTGAGCTAAAACTGCAAATAAAGCATCTTAAGTAGACACACTTTTTACTGAATGTTATTTCTTTGTTTTTGAGATATGTAACTTTTTACACATCAGTGTTCTTAAATATGTTGTAAATTATGTCACTGCATAGAGTAAAACATTTTTTCACTCATACTTTCCCACTGTCATTATTTTAGCATCCCAACATTTAACCCTCAAGCAGTCAAGCTATTTTAGCAAGAAAATGACCAAGCAGGGTTATTTATTACATTTTATGCAGGAATAGGAACATTAACAATTCTTTTGTTTCTCAGATCTGGACTGCTTCCTTTGTAAGTGATATGTTCTGAAATATGGGCCCATATGCTCAAACATTCTGAGAGTTCTCGAGGAGAACCCCTATTTTAGCTTAAAAATTCCAAACAAGGAGTCCTAGCTTAAAAGTTATTAAAGAGCACTTTTAGAGCAACTCTGAGCAAGTAAGCAAGCTTTTATTTTCAGACTCAAGGTCCATAAAAATACATAAAATACCAGTGGCGGACCATGTATTTTACAGTTAGGCCTTCAGTGGTGATCTAAAAATTTTAAGTGCCATTCATATAGGCCGTGAGCAGCTGCCACTTTTCGTTCAGTTTCGTGGCACCCAACGGGGAACTAAAATTTTAGTGTTTCTAAATTAAGATTACATTATTGTAAGACAAAATATCGATGTTCCCACTTCCAAAGGTGTGGATAGCTGTATGGCTGTGTAGTTGTGCATGTACATGTTGGACATATGCACATTATTATGTAAATTAAAGATCAGCAATGCTTTTCAATCTGGCTTTCAGAAATTGCACTTTACTGAGGCTGCTCTTTTAAAGGTGTATAATGATCTTTCAATGGCATCTGATCATGAGGATTGTTCTGTTCTTATATTGCTTGATCTTAGTGCAACATGCTTATTATTTTTTTACCTAAGTCATTAAGTGTAACTGGGGAGAATGAAGTAAATGGCTCAGGGCACTGAGGACAGTCTTCATCAGGAAAGGAACTTATAGGGATTTTGGATCTCAAGTCCTGTAACTTATTTACAAAATGATGAAGGAATTCATTACAGTCATCATTAGAGAGTACTGGAGCTTGCTGAGGAAGGGGAGAAACAATGCTATTAATAGTGTTAAACAAAACCCCGGGATTGTTCTTATTACAATTTACAAGTTGATTAAAATAAGATCTAGCTTCATTCACTCCATGCTGCCCCGGCCTTGGATGCGCTCTGTAGAGCGTGCCCAAATGCCAAGTCACGTTTCGTTACCTTGTATTCATACATGTGTAATGACAATAAAGTTGAATCTCATCTCATCTCATCATTATATAAGTAAAGAAGTTCTTTAAAATGTTCTTGATGAACAGCCAATCTAGTTTTCTTCCATAATCGGTTCTGCTTTTTGACAGGAACATCGAAGGTCACAAGTTCAATTATATAACCAAGGTACACCAGAGGTGATTCTGTGTTGTATTTTGTAAGGGGCCACCTTATCAAGAATCATACAACAGTGGTCTTAAAAAAAATTCACAAGGTCTGCATTATCTTCAGAAGGGATTAAAAAATTAAAAAGAGAAGAAACTTAATAGCAGAATCATCAATAAAACAACTACATTTGACACATACTTCAGAGGAAGGCTCTGAGTTAAATAAAACATTAAAAGAGATTGATTTATGGTCACTGAAACAACCTCACTTTTACATGGTCAAGGGTGATGCCATATGGGAAGACCAAGTCCAAAACATGTCCTGCAGTGTGAGTAGAGTCAGATATATGCTGAACAAGGTTGTACGAGTTCATTAAGCCCAAGAATTCCTTTGTAGTGCTATTGGTTGAAAGATCAATATGAATGTTAAAGTCCCCAACAATGATTAAACACAAACTTGAGATAAATTTCCTTTCTCGTAATTGGCATATACAGGAGTAAAATGTTTGATTCAGGCTTTTTCAGTTCTGAGAATGCTCTGTTTGGGTCTAAAAGATGGCAGTGCTGAAATACCCATTTATTAGCTGTGAATGCACCAGACAGTTAGTTTGCTGTTCATATATACAGGTATGTTTTTCTACTTAATGGACTTTTTACAGGATTGTAAGCAAGTTAACAAGTGCAACTTAACCCTGCATAAAGTAAATACATGATGCAATGATATATTATTCTGTTCTTCTGCTGCTTTTGAAAAAATGTAAGCAGGACTTTTGTTACTCTGTAAGAATTTAAGAAAACAATTGTGAAGTTAACATTTCACTGCTTTGTGTCTTTTAGGGCCACTTTGTATGTTGGTAAATACTCCACCAGTCTGTATGCGTCACCCTCCCTGGTTCATGATGGAGTTACTGTGGTGGTACGTGCTGGTTGTGTTTATCTTACCTAAAGTATATTCAGTGGTTTGTGTTGCTGTTATATCTTAGTTGTGATTATTTTGAAGGGGGGATGATCCTTTTCTAATACCACTGTGTTGAGGTGTCATCAAGTCTAAAGTCTGAAACAGATTTTCTCCTCACTTGTTATTTTTTAATCAGTCTCCAGTTTCGTGGTCAGTTTTTAGATATGCCAAGTAGTTTATATCTGCATACCCTGTCGGATTTTGTCTCAACTCACCCCAGCTCACCTCATTTTGAAAGGATATCAATATGATTTCCTTAAATGTTTGTGCGTGCGTGTCTGTCTGTCCGTCCATCCGTCCATAGCCTCGTGGCAGCACCTTCCCTATGCTAGAAGGTCCCAATAGCCAGGAGACAGAAGAAGACAAAGAATGTGTGCTCACGCCCAGCACCAGTGTGAAGTTTAATCCTGCACTTCGTGAGCAAAACCGAGTCAACTTCATGAGGAAATATCTGCTTCTTATAGGTAATTTATCAAAATGTTATTTTGTGTCACACAGGACTGTTTTAAAATGTCTTATTCAGTACATTAGCAAAGAGGTTGTTTATTTGTCTATTAAGGAGACATGGCTAGAAATGCCTTAATTGTTTTGCTGACATGTTACAACAGTAGCATTTTAAACTGAAGCATTTTAGCAAAGCTGGTGTACCAAGCCTGCAAACCTTTCCTTGCTGTTAGGGTGCTTTCACACGTAAATTCATTTAATTTGGTCCAAATCAGTTGACAAGTTTGTTACTTTGTATCATTTTCTCTTCTGTTCGGTCCACTTTCACACAGGCAAAAATTGAAGCAGACTAAACGGAGTCAAATCCTGCGAGACTTGTGTCAGAACGTTCTCTGTTCTTATTGGTGAAATTTTTTTTGCCGCGAGAACAGGAAAGGTAGATACAGGAAGTAGGATGACTACTGTGTATTTATGCATTTCTGGGAGAAAATAATACAGATCGTAGTGTAATCTACGGGGGTTTTCATTAGCCACGGTTACATGGGCAAAATTTCTTCAATCTGATTACAATTAAGATCAGAACTTTACGGTTTACATGGATCCTGAAAAAGCTGATCCGATTAGAACGTACGTTTCTATGTGTCACACGTTTGAACGGACTAAATCATTTTGACATGTGCACAACATGTCTGACATTCCAAAAATAGTAGAAGAAGAAGAAGAAGAAGAAGCAACTTCCGATGTAAACAAACCCCACTTCGTGTCTTTCTCTTTTTGAAATTGACCTGTATTGTGTTATTCAGACTGTACTTTTGCTTCTGCTGGTCTCCATAATGAAGCTACAAGTACATACTTCTGCATATGACGAACAGAGGGAGACAGCAGGATGATACAGACCAGTTTTGTTTTACTCCCGTCATGTCTTCCGCTAGCTGCTGTAAAGGCAGAAATACGTCACATCGACGTGTGGCTGACGTACAGACATGCACAGTAAACATATTTTTGACCCAAGCTTTGGAATAAGTGTTTATATGCACACCAATTGGAATAACAATCGGCATAACCCACCCGTCTCACTTGAAATGAAATTTTGATCCGAATGAGTGTGATCGGGTCAGAATATTCAGATTGGCGTGTTTACGTGAAGCATTTTTATTCCGATCAGGCTTTTAATCCGGTTACTTGTGTCCATGTAAACGTGGCTATTGCCCTGGTTATCGTTTATTGCATATGTGCATATACCACTTTTGGCAAATCATACAGTTTGAAAATGAAGCGCTGCGACTGATGGGAAATAACGTATTAACGTTCATTAATCCTCCAGAACTGTGACGTGCTCAGCCACAGATATTTTCAAAGCTCTATCAGGTATGTACAGTGATATAAAATGTTTTACCATTTGCTGCTGGTCCCGTTTTAGTGCGGTTGCTTTCTCACCTGCAGGACCACACCAGAATTTGCCATTTAATTCAACCGAGACCAACTGTCTCGGTACGGTTGTTTTGGTATGCACTTGAGTGCGATTACCGTGTTCTCACCAGACAAAACGAACCGCACTAATGAAGAAAACAAACTTGAGTTTGATTGAAACGGTCTAAAGCCTGCAGGTGTGAAAGCACCTGAAAACTCAAGACTGCAAAGGCTTCAGGACAGACAACAAATGAAGGGATGTTTGTGTAAATATACTGATGATTATTTATAAATTCTTTTTCAGGTCATCATGAGACGCCTCCTGAAGCTCACACTAAAATTCTTGAAACATTCCCTGATCGTTTCCCTCGTGGTCAAGCCAATGTCATCCCACCTACTACTGACAAGAAGGTGGAGGAGGTCAGTGTCACTGCAGAATCCTGGAGTTACTTTTAAATGAAGGTTTTAAAATGTGTGTGTGTGCGCGCGTGCGTGCATTTCCTTACTTATCTAGATGTACTTTCCTCATTTCTGTTCTAGAAGGTCAATGACAGTGGGATGGATGATCATCCCCCCTCAGCTCTGCCTAAAACATCTATCCAAGAGCCCGGGACAACTCCCCGACCCATACGCCCGGAGGCCCCAGTGGACTCAATTCTCAAAGACATGGCTACCATCATCTTCTCTACTTTCCTGCTGGCTGGCTGGGTGGCCTTTGTAATTACATACCCTAAAGTAAGTCACATAAAATGTAGAAAGCTTATACACTTCATAACTTTGGAGCAATCACTGTCCACATATGAGTGTAATTTAGACTTGTTGACTGGTTTTCAAGATTTTCTTTCCAAAGAAATCAAGGTACACTGTTCGGTGTTGGGGATACAAAGTCTGCTTTAATAAGCCCCAAGTAGAGGTGGGCAATGTGGCCTAAAAATGATATCACGATATTTATGTGAATTTTCACAATGGCGATATTTTTCAGGATATTACAGAATACAGGTTTTTTTGTTTGTTTTTAATTTATGCAAAAAGGACAGTTTCACAGGCCAGTGTTATTTACCTTTCAACATATTCTGGAAAAGCAAAAGGAAAAACTTTTTTCTCCAGTTCATAAATAGCAGCTCAGATTTAGTTTAAAACATTGTTTGTTCTATATCAAATATTACAAAAAATATATAAACCATTACATCTTAAGTTCACACAGATGTTGAGTTTTATGCTGAATCACTTTACCTGCATTGTAACTCATTGCACGGACCTGTCCTGGGGCTTTTTGGCTCTTGTCGAACTGAACAGATGTTTGTTTTTTTTCCCCCTCCTCTTCGGGTGATTGAATAAAATCAAGATGAAGCAGCCAAAACAGAACGAAAATGTAACTACAGACACTTTGAGCAGCACATTGATGGACATTAACACCACTCCAGTGATGATGTTGATGTGCAGAAAAAATGCAAGCAGATTATCCACATTGCTACACCATTGTGGGTTGTTTTTGTTTTTATTTTTTTAAAGTGGCAGCAGTCTGAAACCACTTTAAAACTGAAATATTTCCACTCAGCTGGATGCAGACACTCCGACTTCAGAGCGGCAGTTTCCTGCGCCATGTTTGTTTTGCCATTTCTATGGGTAATGCATAATTTCCGTCAGCAGCATAACAGTGTGACATCGTCATGCAGCAGACCTTAAATATCGTAATATTCATTTTTACACCAATATCAGAATTTATACCGGTATTATCATGAATGATACAGTATGGCGCAATCGCAAGGAACTTCACAATTCTGTTCGGATCATGATACTAGAGTCACAATTTGATCTTATAATAATTCAGTGATAATCACGGTATCGAGTATCACGATGCCATATATTTCAATTGTTTTCACCTTATTCAACCTCAAATCATGTCCCACAGTAAAACTGTTGACTTCTTTTATATAATAATATATTCAGTCCAAACGGGCAGCAGCCAGACGGTTTCACAGTAAATTATTTTTAAATTAAATGCAAAAACAAATGCTCTTAAAATAAATGTTCAACTGATAATAAAATATAGTCTTAAAATAAGTGATAATCAGTGAAGTAATGGCAAGATGAAATCACATACCTGGGCTTCAGTGTTTTGTTGTTTTTTTTTTATTTAAGTTTTTGTATACAGGTCGTTACAGCAATGCATTGTTTACATTTTCATCACGTTCCCTTATTTTCTGATATCTGACAACATTGGAAGATTAATTCTTACAACACCCCTTTTTTTTTTTTAAAGTGAAAGAAAAAGTGAAATTAAAGAGAGAAAAAAACAAAAACAAAACAAACAAAAAAACCAGCAAAAAACAAAAAGAAAAAGTAAGTAAATAAAGGTAAAAGAGCATCTGAGTCGCGTTGGAACAAAGAGCGGAACCATTATTGAAATGGTATTTGTCAAAGATTAGATCTAATGGAAGACACATATGCGATCCAGGGTTGCCAAAAGTTCATGAACCCATCCATGTCCTGTCTCAGTGCGAATGTCAACTTTTCCATCGAGTAAATGTCTTGGATCACGATAATCCAATCTTCAGGTGTAGGACAGTCCTTCAACATCCATTTTTTAGTTAGAGCTTTTTTGCTTGCCAATATTAAAACATTGAATAAGTATTTTTCTCCTCGTCTTTCCAGTGAGTCCGGTAGTAAACCCAAATACAAAGTTACAAAAGAAAAGGGAACTGTAATTTTGAATATTTTCCCCAATATTGTCTGTACATTGGTCCAATATTGGTGGATAACTGGGCATGACCAAAACACATGAAAATGATTTGCAGTCTTTTCACCACACGAGCGCCAACAGTTCAATCCCTTATGGGTAAATTTGTTTTGTGCAGGTGTTCTGAAAAATCTTACCAAGTTTTTCCATCCAAATTCTCTCCACTGCAGGGATGAGGTACTTTTCCATTGCTGTTTATTTAGCTTTTCCCATATTTCCAGTTGTAAAGTGAAATTCCCCTCTTTGTCCCATCTCTCTTTTATATAAGATGTGTTGTCTCCTTTTAAGTCTTGAAGACCTTGGTATATTTTAGAAATGTATCTGATCCCTGGGATCCCTTTATATGCCATTAAGAAGACCTTCAGAACACCTGACTGGGCCCTTTCCAAAACCTCCTTTTTAAGTATATTGTTTATGTGGTGTCTAAGCTGGAAGAACCTGTAAAGGTCTTGATTTATTAGGCCTTGTTTTTTCAAATCTTCAAAACTTCTTAAGATTTGCCCTTTAAAAAAATCGTAATATTTTATCAGCCCTTTCTCCTTCCACTTTTTAAATCTGGTGTCTGTTTTATTAGGAGTAAAGTCCTGATCATAGGCAATCCATTGCAGAAGTCGATAGGGCTCTTTAGTTTGATTCTCTCTGACTATCTTAAACCAAATTTTTAGCGGGGTCTCTATCCACGGATTAGTGTTATTCAAAAGCTTAGGTAAGGCATTGTTCCCTATTATCGCCTGTAGGGGGATGTCACTTGTTATTTGGCATTCGATCTCCTTCCATTGTGCAGTGTAGACTGGGTTACATATCTCTACTAAAGTTTTAATTTGTGCGGCTTTAAAGTAGTCCCTGATATTTGGCAGCGCGAGCCCACCTTTGTCTTTGTTTAGCTGTAGGGTTCTATATCTGATTCTAGGTCTCTTGCCCTGCCATATGAATCTTGAGATCCTTCTGTCCAGCTCCTGCCATGTTTTTTTGGGAGGTTCTACCGGTATTGTTTGGAAAAGGTATAGAAGACGTGGAAGTATATTCATTTTGACTGCTTCAATTCTTTGTGCAGTACCCAAGAATGGTATCATATTCCATCTTGCTAGGTCAGATTTTATTTTTGTCACCAGTGGATCATAGTTTAGTGATATAATTTTGTTGAGTTGTTTCGGGATATTGACCCCCAGATATTTCATAGATTCCGACTCCCAGTTAGTTTTGAGTTTGCTTAGTGAATAATGATTTGGGTCATAGTTGAATGTTAAAACTTGGGTTTTATGCATGTTTAATTTGTACCCCGATAAATCTCCATACTCTGAAAAAACTGAGGTTAGTTCTGGTAAAGAAGTGTCCGGCTGCCCTAGGTATATTAAAATGTCATCAGCAAAGAGTGCTATTTTATGTTCCTTCTGACCAAGTGTAATACCTTGAATTTTTTGATTTTGTCTTATCCATTGGCTCAGAGGTTCTATGAAGATTGCAAAGAGCAGTGGAGACAGGGGGCAGCCCTGACGGCATCCTCTTTCCAGTTCAAAAGATGATGATAAATTACCGTTAATCCTTATTTTAGCTGTTGGTTTTTTATATAATGCCTGTATAGTTCTAATGAAGTTGTTATGAAAATTGAAACTGGATAGGATTCTATATAGAAAAGACCAGTCAACCGAATCGAATGCTTTTTCAGCATCTAATCCCAATATGACTGCATTTAAGTTATATTTTTTTATATGATGAATTATTTGTAAAGTGCGTCGAATGTTGTCTTGTGTCTGTCTTTGTCTTACAAAACCTGTTTGGTCTAAATGAATTAGGTCTGTCAGTATATTTTCTAACCTTTTGGCAAGGATAATGGTAAAAAGCTTATAGTCCTGATTTAGTACACTGATTGGTCTGTAGTTGGAGCACTCTAGTTTATCCTTTTCAGGTTTAGGTATAACTGCAATGACCCCTTCTCTCCAGGAGGGGGGGGATTTCCCCTGTGTGGAGGACATAATTAAATGTTTTCAGGAGGAGAGGAGATAGTTGCTGTTTAAAGGTTTTGTACCACTCTGCTGTATAGCCATCAGCTCCTGGGGATTTGTTAGCTTTAAGTTTCATAATTGCTTTTTCCAATTCTTTAGGATGTATTTCTGACAGTAGTGTTTTATTTTGTGACTCCGTAAGTTGGGGAAGGTTTAATGTGTTTAGGAATGCCTCGGATGCGTTTTTATGTTTTTTGTGGGAGTATAAGTTCTTATAGTAATTCTCGAAGCTTTTAAGAATATCCTGAATTCTGAATTTTATTTCCTTTGATACTGGGTCTCTGATTTTGTAGATTGCTCTTTCTGTTTGATGTTTCCTCAATTTATAGGCTAGCAATTTTGCCGATTTACTGCCTGCTTCATAGTATTTTTGTTTCAAAAATGTAAGTTTCTTCTGGATTTCTATTGTTTAGATCTCATTTATTTGGTTTTTAATTTCCTTAATCTTGAGCGAGTCAGTAGAATGAGTGTTGCCTTTGTGCTCTTTTTCTAGGTTCCTAAGTTCTGACTCTAATGTGGATAGTTTTTCTTGTCTTAGTTTCTTTTGGGTTGCCAGTTTTGCAATAATCTTTCCTCTTATTACAGCTTTGCATGCATCCCACAGTATTAAAGGGGATACTTCTCCATTATCGTTATCTTCCAAATGTCTGAGAATATCTGATTCCAATTCATCTTTCAATGGTCCTTTCAGGACATTTGAATTTAACCTCCAAGAAAATGTATTATTTGTGTATTTTTGGATATTTAAGTCCATGTAGATCGGACTGTGGTCAGAGAGATCCATCAGTCCTATTTTACATGTTTTTACTCTTCCAATGTCTCTATTAAACATAAAAAAATAGTCAATCCTTGAGTAAGATGAATGTGGAGTTGAGTAAAATGTATAGTCTTTTACACTGGGGTTGAGTTCCCTCCACACGTCACAGATTCCCATTTCTTTTAGTAGCATCCGAGTCTTCCTGTTTTGGGTGTTATTTTGATGTGGAGAATTACCAGAAGCATCCCAGTATGGATTCAGTCTAAGATTGAAGTCCCCACCACATATCACTAAACCTTGAGCTTTAGTTATCATTAGGTCGAATACATTTTTATAAAATTTCCAGTTAGCCCCTGGGGGAGCATACACATTCAGCAGGGTGATATCTTCTCCCTCTAGCCGCCCAGTTACCAAACTGTATCTCCCTTCTTTATCTTTGTGTTCTGATTTTTTTTCAAATATAATTTTGGTTGATAACAATGTCGCTACTCCCCTCCTCCTCCCTGACTTATATGAAGATGAAGAGATCATTTTAAACCCTTGTCTACTGAGTTTATTGTGTTCCACGTCTGTTAGGTGGGTTTCTTGTAAAAATATTATTCCTGCTTTGTCTTTTTTCATTTTGCCTAGAATCTTGGATCTTTTAACTGGATTCAGGATTCCTTTTACATTATATGAAATTATTTTGGTTACACCCTGTTTCTCCATTGTGTTGTTTTGTTTAGTATAAGTGTGTGGTGGCCCTCATTGTGCTACTCAGAAACTGAAAGAACATTAAAAACAAGAAAAACATTAAGAACATAGTGTATAAAACTTTAAAACAAAAAGCTGTCAGAAGAACTTCCTGAGCTGAGGTCTTTTTAAAGACCCTGGAAGAGTCTTGATGGAGTGAAGGCCCTGAGGGAAATTCCTCAAACTCTGTTACGTGTTGAGGGCCCTCTCTTACCTCTGTAAGCTGCCCCATGCTTTTAACGTGAGTTTCAGAACCCAATCCAAACTTGTAATGATTTTTTTTTTTTTCCTTTTATGCCTAAACCCTGTGAAATTGTGTGCACCCTCCCACCCCCATCACATCAAACATTCACGCAAAAACAGTATTTGTTAGTATGAGGAGAACATGTGGATTATTGTCACATTTCTATTTGAACAAGTTTTTTTTGTTTGTTTGTTTTTTGTTTTTTTTTATTACAAAGACTTATTTGTTTCAAATATTATGACTGTTCCATGAAATGTTTTACCACATGCTGAATACGCATCTCCTTTAATGATTGTTACCTTGTATGAGGGGGGTTGGATGTGCGGATTGATTCAAGAGAAAAAAATAAAAAAGGTCGCTATTCCAACCTGAAAACGGATAGTTTATCCGCGACGCTCTGGCGCTGGGTTTCCCGCTGCTGGTCCGTGGATTTTGAAGGTCTTTGTGTTGTCCATGTTTGCGCTTTGATCTTCTCACTCGGGTCTGCTGCGGGTTTAAATACCGTTACCGGGAGCCCTCTTTTCGCCATGTCAGCTGTTGCTTCTTCCGCCGAATTATAGAGACACGTTTCTTCGCCGTAGAAGACCCTTAACTTCGCAGGAAATGGAGTCTGAAAGCGCAATTTCTTCTCTCTTAACACCTTTTTCGCGTCATTGTATTCCCTGCGCTTTTTAAGGACCTCCGGGGCGTAATCGTGTTCCACGTAGACTTTTCTCTCCTGGTGCATAAATCCTTTTTTCTGCCAGGCCAGTCTTACAACCTCTTGTTTTATTTTGAAATTGGAAAATCTTACCAACACCGAACGTGGGGGCGCTTCCGCCGCCGGCCTAGCGGCTAATGAACGATGTGCCTTTTCTATCTTCAAGTCGGTGGTTTGTGGAATATCCAATTTCTCTCTTAGTAAGGATTCCACGCATTCTGCCATTGAGTTAAAACCGTTTTCGGCTCCTTCTATCAGACCATGAATTCTTATGTTGTCTCTTCTTTGTCTTCCTTCTTGGTTGGCTAGCTTAGCCTCTATAGATGCTTGTCTTTTGCGTAGGTCCAGCACAGAATCTTCGAGCACTTTTATTCGTTCCTCTGTTTCCAAGATTCGGTTCTCGGCCTGGTCCACTCTGCTGTTTGTCCTTTTCAATTCTTCTCTGAATTCCCGAAATTCGGCCGTAACTTCTCGGCGAAATCGTCGTAGCTCCTCAAATAGTGATTTCAGGCTAACCTTTTTGTTAGCTATCACCAGTTCCTCGTCTTCTGAACGGAGATCTTCCAGTTCAGATTCTCCGGCCGATACGTGTCCTGGCCTGGAGAATTTCAGTTTCTTCTGTTTTCCTTTAGACATGATGATTTTGTCTTTTGATTTTCACTCCTCCAAAAATCCGTTAAGTTTGATTTTCAAGGTGTTATCCTGGATTGGGTCTGAGAGCTTCAGTGTTAAGCTGCAGTCGCCATGGCGTCCAGACCGGAAGTCCGGCTTCACTGTTTTAATATGACAAAAACCCTTCTTGCAAACTGAGTGTGTCACATCCAGGTTGTTCATCCCGTCTTTGGTATAAAATCCAAAAAAGTCCAAATATTTAATTTAAACTTGGACGCTTTTATTTGTGTGATCACAGATTGGAGTGTTAATCTACATGCACTTGCTTTGTAACTGTACAGTGGATATAAAAAGTCTACACACCCCTGTTCAAATGCCAGGTTTTTGTGATTTAAAAAAATGAGACCAAGATAAATATTTTTGTCTTCTTAACACTTGTTGTATCAATTTCATGATCCATGACAGCATTTAAGTCTCCTCCACAAATTAGGACTCCTTCACTGTGTGTTGCTATGAGATCAAACAGATGTTGAAAAAAACCCTTGTCACTTTCTGGTGGGGCATAGATGCTCACTAATGTGATCTGCATTCCATCTATGCTACCCTTTATTATTACATACCTGCCTTCTTTATCCTGGATTTCCTGTTCACATTCAAATTGTATTTTATTTGAGATTAGTATCATAACCCCCCTTTTAGTTCCTCCCTTAAATGAACTGTAGTAGGAGTTCTTATAGCCAAATCTCTTTAGTTTCACATGTTCTGTCTTGCTCAAATGTGTCTCTTGCATAAATATAATTTCAGCTTTTTCTTTTTTGAATTTTCTTATTATTCTTTCCCTTTTAACAGGTGAGTTCAGACCATTCACGTTTAGTGTTATTATCTTAAGATTTTTACCCATAATCATGTTTTTCCATTTTTTTTTTTGTAACTTAGATTTTTATTCATTTTTCATCATATATAATGCATTCAGATCACATTCTACATTTAAAAAACAAAGGGGTTAGGGTAGGGAAAAATAAAAAAAAATAAACAAAATAAAAATAAAAAATAAAAAAAAATAAAAAATAAAAGGGGGGGGGGACAAATGTTGGAGCATCAAGTTTTTAGTTTCCATCTCTTAATTCTTCTGGTTTTTTCAGTGTCTTTGGTTATTCTTTCAATTTCTGCCTCGTTGTTGCACTTTGTAGTGTGTCCATTTCCGCCATTTTTTCTCCCATATTCCTTCTTGCATTCTTCGTCGATATGTTAGTTTTTCCATCATACGTATGTCCTCAACAATGTCAGTCCATTGTTCTTGGTCAGGAAGAACTTCTGATCGCCATTTTTTTGTGATAGTTTTTTTACATGCAATCAACAAGATTTTAACTAGATATCTGTCCTCAGCCTGTATAACACTGTCTTTTTTAAGATCACATAAGTACATCAGGTTACAGTTCATTGGTATATTATATCCTAATATCCTCTGTATTGTCACATGCATAGATTTCCAAAATGATGATATTTTGTAGCATTTCCAAAACATATGTGAGTGGTCTGCATTTTGAGCCCCACATCCCCTCCAGCATAAAGATTGGGTATTTGTATATTTTCCTTGAATCTGTGGTGTAATGAAAAAGCGAATCAGGTTTTTCCATCCAAATTCCCTCCATGCCCTTGAATTTGTTGATGTGTGTTGTGTTTTCCATATTTCCTGCCAGCTTTCTTCTGTTATGTTTAAATTGAGCTCTTTCTCCCATTTCTCCTTTATATAGTTACTTGTATGATTGTTTGTCATAAGTTTCTGATATAGTTTTGAAATAATTCTTATTTTATTTCCTGCATATGAGCTTAAAATAAGTTGTATAATCTCGTTCACATCTGTTTGGAGGTTATGCCTAATCTTCTTCATATAGTAATCTCTCATCTGCAGATATCTGAAAAATTCCGATCTTTCTAATTTAAATTTTCTCCTGATATTTACAAAGCTCCCGAGATCTTTTTTTCCGATATTGCCCCATGCTGTGATTCCCTTGTTCACCAGATTTTTGTATCCCCTATCTTGTTTTGCCGGTTCAAACTGACTGTCAAATGCTACCCATTTCAATAGTTTTATGTCTTCCCTTATATTATATTTTTGTACTATTTTATACCACAGTTCTAAAGTAAATTTAGTGATTGGGTCTATTTGTTTGATTTGCTTATATGCATCTTTATCCCCTATTATGCTTTGTACTGGGAGTCCCTCAATTTCCTTTTCCATTTCTTTCCATTTTGCCTCATATCCCTCGTCGCACCAACATATGATATATCTTATTTGTGCTGAGTAGTAATATTCCTTTAGACTCGGTAGGCCCATGCCTCCTTTCTCTTTTGGTAATTGGAGGGTTTTATATTTCACTCTTGGTTTTTTACCTCCCCAAACAAATCTCGATATCATCCTGTCCCACTTTGAGAATTGGGCATCTGGAATCTCTGTTGGTATAGCCTGGAAGAGGTAAAGTAATCTAGGTTGTATGCTGATTTTGACTGTCTCAATTTTTGAATTCAGATCCATATTTAAGATTGACCATCTATCAATATCTTTTTTTATTTCTTGTTCCAACCTATCATAGTTTGCTTTATATATTTTGCTTAGGTCTTTAGGTATGTTCACTCCAAGGTATTTTATTTCTTTTTGCTTCCAGTTTAGTTTGATCTTATCAGTTATCTGGTTTAGAGGGTTATAGTGGAATGTCAGTATTTGTGTTTTTGTTATGTTTATCTTGTATCCTGATAATTTTCCAAAATTTTCTATCAAGTTCATCATTTCCATTATTGATTTATCTGGTTGTTCAAGGTAAACTATAATATCGTCTGCAAATAGCCCAATCTTGTGTTCCGCCCCCTTTATTGTTACACCTTTTAATTTCTTATTTTGTCGTATCGCTTGAGCCAATGGTTCTATGAACAGAGCAAACAAGGTGGGCGATAAGCAGCATCCCTGCCTAGTTGATCTTTGTATATTTACTTTGTCTGTTAAGCTACCGTTTATCTTGATTCTTGCCACAGGTTCTTGATATAGCGTCCTTATGCATTGTACTGATTTTTCGTTAAATCCAAAGCGCTCCAGTACACTATATAGGAATTTCCAGTTAACCCTGTCAAATGCTTTTTCTGCGTCTAAACTCATTATTACTGCGCTTTTCTTTTCTTTATGTATTTGGTTAATTATATGTATTGTTCTCCTGATATTGTCATGTGTTTGGCGTCCCTCTATGAATCCAGTTTGATCATCTTCTATCAATTCCGTCAAGAATGTCTTTATTCGTTTACATATAATTGTTGTGTATATTTTATAATCTACATTTAATAAAGAGATTGGTCTATAGTTTCCGCATTGTTCTTTATCTTTCCCTGGTTTTAAAATAACTGAAATGATTGCTTCGTTCCATGTCGGAGGTATTTTGTTGTTGTTCAGCGTCCAATTAAATGACTTTAGGAGTTGTGGCATGAGTTCTTCTATAAACAGTTTATAAAACTCAGATGGGTATCCATCACTACCTGGTGATTTACCATTTTTAAGTGACTTAATCACATCTCTGATCTCTTGTGTTGTTATTTCTGCTGTTAGTTTTTCATTTTGTTGATTTCCTTTTGATGGCAAGTCCAATGTGTCTAGAAATTTTTTGATATCTTTAGTATTTGTTTCTTCAGGTTGCGAGTATAGTTCTTGGTAGAAATTATGGAAAATTTCTTCGATGTTTTCTGGGTTAACTGTGGTTTTATTTGTGGTGGGGTCTTTAATCTTGTATACATTATTCATTGTTTGTTGTTTTCTTAACCGTTTTGCCAGCAGTTTTGTGGCTTTTGGCCCCGTTTCATAATATTTTTGCTTTAGATATCTATTTTTCCTTTCAATTTCATCCATTTGTGTTTCTTTTATCTTTGTTTTTTCTTCTTTAATTTCTTGATATATTTTTGGATCATTTGTGCTTTGATGTTTACGTTCTAATTCCCTTAGTCTCTCACATCTTTGTTCATACGCTTCCAGTTTAGTCTTATTTGCTTTTCCTGTTTCAACAATTAATTTACCCCTTAACACGGCTTTTAGTGCGTCCCATAGTATTGTTGGGTCCACTTCTTCATTGTCATTCTCTTGGATATATTCGTTTATGTTTATTTTTATTCTTTCTTTCATTTTCTCATCATTTAACAGTCCTACGTTAAGTTTCCATGTTGTTTGTCGTTTTCTATTGTTTAAATATATTTCCATGTATATAGGATTATGATCTGATATTTCTGCCCCTCCAATCCAACAATTTCTCACCCTGTGTCTGTCACCTTCATTCATAAGGAAGTAATCTATTCTAGAGTGTACTTTATGGACTGCTGAATAATGTGTATAGTTTTTTTCGAGTGGGTGTAGGTCCCTCCATATGTCTACCATACCCATTTCTGCCAGTGAGGTTCTTATGAACTTTGTTACATGTTTTTTTGTCTTCTTAACACTTGTTGTGTCAACTTCATGATCCATGACAGCATTTAAGTCTCCTCCACAAATTAGGACTCCTTCACTGTGTGTTGCTATGAGATCAAACAGATGTTGAAAAAAACCCTTGTCACTTTCTGGTGGGGCATAGATGTTCACTAATGTGATCTGCATACCATCTATTCTTCCCTTTATTATTACATACCTGCCTTCTTTATCCTGGATTTCCTGTTCACTTTCAAATTGTATTTTGTTTGAGATTAGTATCATAACCCCCCTTTTTGCTCCTCCCTTAAATGAACTGTAGTAGGAGTTCTTATAGCCAAATCTCTTTAGTTTCACATGTTCTGCCTTGCTCAAATGTGTCTCTTGCATAAATATAATTTCAGCTTTTTCCTTCTTGAATTTTCTTATTATTCTTTCCCTTTTAACAGGTGAGTTCAGACCATTCACGTTTAGTGTCATTATCTTAAGATTTTTACCCATATTCATGTTTTTCCATTTTTTTAACTTGTGCTCCTAGCCCCTTTAACAACAAAAATAACACATATTTATATAAAAACACATTAAAAAAACTCGACCTCCGTACTTTGGGCCTTTCTTCTGCCCACTGGTCCCTGTTGGTGGGTGGGGGGTTTGTCTTCACAGAGTGAAGGGCCCTCCCTAGACTTCTAATTACTATCAAAGTAATAGTCATAAGTCTAGAAATGTCCAACAAATATCACTTAAACCTCTCCTAGCCGTCTGTTTCTCTTTTACCTTGTCTTCTTGGCCTTCATTTCTTCTGTGCCTTTCTTAATCTTTGTTATGATCTAGGCTTTCAGTTGAAAGCCTTGTAGCTTGTCCTGGGCCCGCTGCTCTACGTCTCTCCCCCTTCTTCCGCCGTTCACTCGTCTCCACTCCGTCTGTCGTGGTGCGTTCAGGGCCGCCGCTGCTCCAGCCGTCTCCTTCGGCACGCTCACCTCAAGGCCCCGCTCCATCATATCCCGCGCTGCCTCTTCGGCCGTGTTGTAGGTTCTTGTGCCTTCCTCCCAATGAATCCTCATTTTCGTTAGCGGCGTTTGGAATCTAATTTTTTTCTCTTTCAGCGTTTTTTTAATATTGGCATATTTCTTCCGCTGCTGCACGATTTCTGTCGGGTAGTCATGGTCAAAAAATACCTGTTTGTCGCCGATTCGTATCTTTTTTTTCCATGCTTGCGTCAGGATTCTTTCCTTTATGTCATATTTCACAAAGTTTACCACAACTGACCTGGGTGGAGAGTTTGTTTTCGGGTTCTGTGCCGGTGTTCTGTGCGCCCGTTGAATCTGCAGATCCGTTTCTCCGGGTATTTCCAGCTCTTTTTTTAAGAACTGATCCATGAATTTTGTCATCGAGTTGCCTTCAATGCCCTCCGGAATTCCAAAGATGCGCATATTGCTTCGTCGGGATCTGCTCTCCAAGTCGTTTATTTTCTCCTGCATCCTCTGCGTTTGCGTCGTCAGGGTCTGTAGTTGTTCGTTTGCCTCGCTTTTCCAATCTTCTAGTTCCGAAATTCGGGTCTGCGCTTCTGTCATACACGCCCGCTGGGAGCGCAGCTCCTCCATGTTTTCCGTTAATTTACGCTCCATTTCTCTTCGGAGGTCCATGATTTCCTCCTTAATTTCTTTTTTCAGTTCCTCCTTAAGAGCCGCTAAATCCTGTTGTAGCTGTCGCTTGAATTCTCTCAACTCTTCACCCAAACTGGCGATGCCAGCGTTCATGTTGTCGAGTCTGGTGTCTTCCATTTTCACTGCTGTGGACATCTCGTTTTTTTGGGCTTTGCGTACAGCGGTTTTTCCTGCGTTGTTGGAGAGGAATTCTTCAATTTTACCCTGTTTTTGTCCTTGTGCCCGGTTCCTTCGTGTTTTCATCCCTTGGTTTATTGATTCGTTTATGTCGAGTTGGCCATTTACCGATGATTTTTAATCCGGCTAGGAAGAGCTCTTTGTTTAAGTGTTATGTCTCTCCGCCATCTTCCCGGAAGTCCGTTTTTCCATTTTTTTAACTTGTGCTCCTAGCCCCTTTAACAACAAAAATAACACATATTTATATAAAAACACATTAAAAAATCTCGACCTCCGTACTTTGGGCCTTTCTTCTGCCCACTGGTCCCTGTTGGTGGGTGGAGGGATTGTCCTCACCGAGTGTAGGGCCCTCCCTAGACCTGTATTTACTATCCAAGAAATAGTCATTAGTCTAGAAATGTCCAACAAATATCACTTAAACCTCTCCTAGCCGTCTGTTTCTCTTTTACCTTGTCTTCTTGGCCTTCATTTCTTCTGTGTCTTTCGTAATCTTTGTTATAATCTAGGCTTTCAGTTGAAAGCCTTGTAGTCTTTCCTGGGCCCGCTGCGCCACGTCTCCCCCCGTCTTTTGCCGTTCACTCGCCTCCACTCCGGCTGTCGTGATGCGTTCAGGGCCTCCGCTGCTCCTACCGTTTCCTCCGGCACGTACACCTCAAGGCCCCGCTCCATCATGTCCTGCGCTGCCTCTCTGGCTGTGTTGTAGGTTCTTACGCCGTTCTCCCAATGAATCCTCATCTTCGTTAGCGGCGTTTGGAATCTAATTTTTTTTTCTTTCAGCGTTTTTTTAATGTTGGCATATTTCTTCCGCTGCTGCACAATTTCCGCCGGGTAGTCATGATCAAAGAATATCTGCTCGTCGCCGATTCGTATCTTTATTTTCCACGCTCGTGTCAGGATTCTTTCCTTTACATCATATTTCAGAAAGTTTACCACAACTGACCTGGGTGTAGAGCGTGGGTTCGGGTTCTGTGCCGAGGCTCTGTGCGCTCGTTGAATCTGCAGATCCACTTCGCTGGGCAGTTCCAGCTCTTTTTTTAAGAACTGATCCATGAATTTCGTCATCGAGTTGCCTTCAATGCCCTCCGGGATCCCGAAGATGCGTATATTTCCCCGTCTGGACCTGCTCTCCAAGTCGGTTACTTTCTCCTGCATCCTCTGCATTTGTGCCGTCAGGGTCTGCAGCTGTTCGCTTGCCTCGCTATTCCAATCTTCCAGCTCTGATATTCGGGCCTGCGCTTCTGTCATACACGCCCGCTGGGAGCGCAGCTCCTCCATGTTTTCTGCTAGCTTGCGCTCCATTTCTCTTCGGAGGCCCATAATTTCTTCCTTAATCTCTTTTTTCAGCTCCTCCTTAAGAGCCGCTAAATCCTGTTGTAGCTGCCGTTTGAAGTCTCTCAACTCTTTACCCAAACTGGCGATGCCAGTGTTCATGGTATCGAGTGTGTCTTCCATTTTCTCTGCTGCGGTCACCTCGTTTTTTTGGGCCCCGTGTTCAGCGGTTTCTCCTGCGTTGTTGAAGAGGAATTCTTTAATTTTACTCTGCTTTTGTCCTTGTGCCCGGCTCCTTCGTGTTTTCATCCCTTAGTTTATTGATCCGCTTATGTCGAGTTGGCCATTTACCGATGATTTTTAATCCGGCTAGGGAGAGCTCTCTGTTTAAGCGTTATGTCTCTCCGCCATCTTCCCGGAAGTCCTAATCAGCCAATCTTAAGGCAGCAACTCAGTACATTTACGTATGTAGGCATGGTCAAAACGAGCTGCTTGAAATTGAAACGGTATAAGAATGGGGAAAGGAAGGTGATTTAAGTTACTTTGACTGTCCAATGATTGTTGGTGCCAGGCAGGTTTTTCTGAGTGTTTCTGAAACTGCTGATTATTTGGATCAATAACCATCTCTGGGGTTTAGGCTGTGCCTAAAAAGAGAAAATATACAATGAGCAAGTGTTATCTGGGGCCAAATGCCATGTTGGTGCCAGAGGAGAATAGCTAGACTAGCTCAAGCTGACAGAAAGGAAAAAGGAACTTTAATACACCCGTTGATCCTGGTCAACTGACTGGTCACTCCTGTCAACTAACGGTAAACTAAGGCTACAATTCACACAGGCTCAACAAAATTGAACAACAGAAGACTGGAAAACACTGCTTTCTCTAAGACTCAAGCTTTGCTGGAACATTTGGATGGGAGGGTCAGAATTGGACATAAATATACATGAAAGAATGGACGCATGCACGGAGCATCATGGATGTGCAGTCATCAAATCTGCATTAACTATGTGATGCTAGCATAACAACATGGGCCTGTATGGCTGAGGAATATTTGTAGCACCGTTTTGAATCTATACCATGGAGAATTAAGGCAGGAAAGAAAGGGGGGAAGAGAGCTAAACTGCAGTCAGACTTTGTGTAAATAAAATGTTACCAATGTGTTATATTACCTACTTTTTGTCATTCTTTCTGTAAAGGATTTAACATGTATGTTTTTTCTTTTTTTCTGTAGTATGTGGAACGAAAGGATTTTGATCGTCATGACCTTGAACCCGTTATGCTGCTCCAGCAAGCTACGTCAGGACTTGCTCATCTGCACTCTCTCAACATTGGTAGCCACAATAAATATAAATCACCACCATGTCGTCATCACTGATTGTTGTGTATAACTAAAAATTCAAAACAGCTGAAGTGTCTTGTCCTCTTGGCTTGCAGTCCACAGAGACCTGAAACCCCATAACATTTTGGTGTCCATGCCAAATGCACATGGTCGAGTGCGGGCCATGATTTCAGACTTTGGCCTGTGTAAGAAGTTAGCCGTGGGGCGCCACAGTTTCAGTAGAAGATCCGGAGTACCAGGCACCGAGGGTTGGATTGCACCAGAGGTTCTGAGTGAGGATTGCAAGGACAACCCAGTGAGTGTGTGGCAGGGTTGCAATAGTTCTAAGTGATTTTGTTTTCATCATTTCCTAATGGTAAACACTCTGCTGACGATGCATTTCAATGCTTGCGATGGCATTGGGTGTAATCTTGATAACAAGAAAACCGGCAGTCTTTTTCTTATCTCATTGATACCGGTTGATTTTATTAGCTTTTGTTCAAAATTCAGAAAATGGGTATAAATTTAAAAAAAAGAGCTTGTTCTTCTGAAATAAATTAAGAAGTGGGAATAAGTGACTATCTTATGACTGGTTAATAGAGCAGTGAGGCACCTTCTGACATATGAATTCTCAGGCCTGTTTATGGCATCTCATTATTTGTTTCCACGTGGATCAATCTGTTGCCATCTACAAACTCTGTTTTTATTGTAATCAACGTATTAACTTGCAAAGTTTGTCTACTTTGCGTTGGTGTGTAGGGCTGTACTTTTAACTTTTTTGCTCATAGCACTGGTGCTACAGTGGTTCATAGTCATGTAGCACGATAAAAACATGTTATTTCTCCAAAATTGACTGCAAGGATAAGGACCTGTACTTGTAAAGCACTTTTCTAGTCTCAAAGGCCACTGAAAACACTTTAATAGTACTAACCCTCTATTCTAAGAGAGAGACCGATGCCTAGGGACCATTTAGAATCACCTGTTAACCTAACATGCATGTCTTTGGATTGTGGGAGGAAACCAGGACATCTGGAGTAGACCCACACAGCACAGGGACAACATCCAAACTCCACACAAAGGTTCCTACCCCTGCCAGCCTGGGGATTCAAACCTGGAGCCTTGGAGTTGTGAGGCAACAGTGCTAACCCCTGTACCACTGTGCAAGTACTGCAGTTTAGTCATTAAAAATATAGTATTTCACTTTGATTAAAAACAATTTGTCAAGATCTAGAAATTATTTTAAATTTACATACATTTCCATATCAGTCATCAATCCTAACCCCCTAAACCACAGGTGTCAAACTCATTCCATGGAGGGCCAAGACCCTGCAGGTTTTACCTCCACCCATTGTCTTCAACAGGTGATTTCACTGAATTTCTTCCCACTGATTGCTGATCAGTGAAAACACCTGCTGAAGACACTGGGTGGAGGTAAAACCTGCAGGGTCTTGGCCCTCCATGGAATGAGTTTGACACCCCTGCCCTAAACAAACTCACCCCACCATACAAACTAACAGGTCAGTTTTGGCCCGCGGGCTGTATGTTTGGCACCCCTAGACTAGACCGTAAATAACCTATGTCACTCTGTGGAGCTTCCTTTTTCTCCATCGCACTCCTCCTCCAGAGACCCACGCAAAATGAACCTGCTGTAGGCCCAGGAGAAGCCGGAAGAAACAGGAAAAAAAGTTTATTTTATAAGAGCATTTTTTCAGTCATTCTTTTGGAGCCCGGAGCAGCGGAGAAGAGAGAAGCCTGTCCTGTCGGCGAGGAGCAATCTATGCATCCTGGTTCACCTCACATCTTTTTTTTTTTTTTTTTTTTTCGTGACAGCCCCCTTTGAAATAAAACATTGTCTGCTTTGTGTGGTGCTAAAAGCGACACTCAAATGTGCAGCCTGCGCACACAAACACACGGTGTCTGTTCTTGTAAATGTGAAAGCTGTTCAGTGCCGATATAGGGAAAAATGTCAGGTGCATTTTGCAGTCCTCTCTGTTGTAATGGAGGACAGAGAGCAGCAACCACTGAACTTTATAGATTGGTGTATTCCACCATTGATTTGTGCTGCGTTTGACACGGGGCGACAAAATTAGAAGACTTATAAAAATGCCGGTGACTCTCAATAGCGGCCTGCATCACCAGCTTCCTGGCTGTCGGGCACGATCATGTGAGGAGATGAGACTTGATATCCAGGAGAAACGGGCTGTTATCTGTGGGAGATTGTTGAGGTATGAATTTATCCTGATGGAACTTACGACTGTAGCTCATCAATTGTAGTTTTAGAGCAACCTAACTGTAGTCTGAAAGTGGCTATACACAGAAACTGATCTGTTTCTCATCGCACCGGTGCTACGTCAGTTCATTCATTCTTTGTACAGACCAATTTTCACATCGCACATGTGACTTATGTCGCACTGTACAGCCCTGGTGTGACACATTCTCTGTAACAACTGTTCACAAGTCACATATTACTTTCCTGAGTGCTGAAAACACAGTTTATTATAATTCCTTATAGGGGTGGCAGGTTTGACCTTGTGAATCAAAAACGCGTAATTATCTAAAAATGGAAATGCAGCTATGCTTTTCTGAATTGCACTGATGACATTTTGTGTTGAGTAATAAAAGCCTAAAACAAGCAAGTGCTAAAATCATCCACCACACAGTACCTGAACCCTTCTCGTAAAACTGTCAACAGGAACTCTTTAGGAGCTATGTTATTTGCACACCTTTTTTTTTCTTCTTGATTTACATTGAGACAAAGAGCTGCTTGACATAACCATGATTTAACAATCTTAGCAAGATGGAGTTTGTGTGCACCCACATTCACACACACATTACACCAACTGTGAGTTGGCTCCAATTCGCGTGTTGGTGAACCGATGTTAACACGGACTATGGAGAGGCATGTAATGCCACGCAGCTCTACATGTGACATGTAAAAAAGCTGAGATGAAGTTCAGGTCAGTTGAAGCAAGTGGTCTGCATTAGACTCAAGTTTCAAATGTTGGGATTTATCTGGTACCGAGTTGGGATGCAAATGTCAGAGAGATTCAGAGTTCTCTCCCATGTGTTTTTGGCCAGATGACCTTGAGATCACGTTTGTTTGTAAACAGAACATGTTACCACATGTTGTATTTACTGATAATCAGCAATATGACTTTGAAATGTGTTCTTTGTTTAGAAGATGAGGAGCTGTAATATTCCTTTTTTTTTTTTTTTTTTTACAGAATCTGAGAGAAGCACCAAAAATGCAAATGAAGAAAATCCTTTTAACTTTCATTGAGCAACAATTATTCAGTCAATTAGACTTTATTTATAAAGCACTTTTCATACGGTGTAGTAGCTCAAAGTGCTATACAAAATAATAAACATACACCAAAAGCTAAAACATAGTCTCACCCACACACATACACTCACAACACACCGACTAATCGACCTACCATATAAAACCATGTTTAAAAAAAAAAAAAGCACCATATAAAACATTAAAACTGAACTGAGGAAGTGCTGTCAGTGAGGAAAAACCAGAGGTAATAAGACATAAAATCAAGCAATAACAAGTTAAAAAAGTTAAAATAGGATAAATGCAAATAAAAACAGGATAAAAAATAGTTAAAACAGGATAAAAAGGTATAAGAAAAGGTAAAAAGGGGAAAAGCAAAAATAAATTTAAATAAAACCCAGGTCAAAAACATGGGTCTTTAGTTTAGTTTCAAAAGTGTCAACATTCTCTGCAGCCCTCAGGTCTTCAGGAAGGCTGTTCCACAGACGTGGACCATAATGCCAGAAAGCCGTCTCACCATGAGTTTTACACTACCGTTCAAAAGTTTGGGGTCACCCAGACAATTATTTTGTGTTTTCCATGAAAAGTCACACTTATTTACCACCATGAGTTGTAAAATGAATAGAAAATATAGTCAAGACATTGACAAGGTTAGAAATAATGATTTGTATTTGAAATAATAATTTTTTCCTTCAGACTTTGCTTTCGTCAAAGAATCCTCCATTTGCAGCAATTACAGCATTGCAGACCTAACATGATTGCACAAGGGTTTTCTAATCATCCATTAGCCTTCTGACGCAATGAGCAAACACATTGTACCATTAGAACACTGGAGTGATAGTTGCTGGAAATGGGCCTCTATACACCTATCTAGATATTGCACCAAAAACCAGACATTTGCAGCTAGAATAGTCATTTACCACATTAGCAATGTATAGAGTGTATTTCTGATTAGTTTAAAATTAACCTTCATTGAAAAAAAGTGCTTTTCTTTCAAAAATAATGAAATTTCTAAGTGACCCCAAACTTTTGAACGGTAGTGTAGTTCTGACTTAAGGAATGATTAAAAAATCTTGACCTGAAGACCTGAGGGTTCTTGAAGGCTCATAATGGAAAAGCAATTCTGATAAACAATCAATCTAAGACCATTAAGAGCCTTAAAAATCCCAATAAAAGAACCTCAAAATCTATTTTGAAGCTGACAGGAAGCCAATGCAGAGACTTTAAAATGGGTATTATGTGTGCTGTCTTTCTGGTCTTGGTCAGAACCTGGGCAGCTGAGTTCTGGAGTAGTTGTAGGGGGGCTATAGTCTTTTTAAGAAGACCAGAAAGAAGAGTATTCTAGAAGAAGTAAAAGTGTCTCTGCATCGACTTGAGAGAGAAACTACCACACTCTGGAGATATTCTTGAGATGATAAAAACCACCCTTAGTTACATTTCTAATATGTTGTTTAAAACTAAGATCCTGGTGAAAGATCACTCCCAAATTGTTCACAGTTTTGGAGGACTTTGTTGCCAGTATCTGTAAATGTGCTGACAGTTTCTCTCTCTGAGCTTCCGTCCCAGTAACTAAAACTTCTGTTTTGTCCTGGTTGAGCTGTAAAAAGTTGTCTGCCATCCACTGTTTAATATCATAAAGACAGTTTAAAAGAAAATCAATAGGTCCAGGGTCATCAGGAGACACGGCCATATACAGCTGGGTGTCATCAGCATAACTATTGAAATTTATGCTGTGCTTCTTGATGACTTCACAGTACCTTGTTGCAAGATTTGTAACCTGAACTTTGTTGGCAGCATCTGTGCCATGGTTCAGTGGTCACTCATGTTCTGTAAGGCGCCAGTACCATTGGAGTACATTGTTCCTGTTCTCAAGTGAAAGTTAAAAGGGTTACTGAAAAAGCTTTTTTTTTTTTTTTTTAAGTGACTAAAGTTAGAACTAGATATCTTGTTCCTGGTAGCTGGGAAGTTCCTGTGATGGAAGAACTGTGGATGATGGCTTTATCTTTTCAGATTGTGTTGATTAGTTTTATTTCCTGCTGTGATTGCCTTTATTTTTTTCTCTTCTTCTTTCCAGACCTGTGCAGTGGATGTCTTCTCTGCTGGTTGTGTTTTCTACTATGTGGTGTCTCAGGGAAGTCACCCATTTGGCAAATCTCTCCAGAGGCAAGCAAATATTCTACTGGGCACATACACTCTCGACCATCTGGAAAGTGACAAACATGGTGAGAACAACACTTTTTGTAGTCTCCCTGAAAAGGTTTGGAAGGAAACTTATTGTGGCTTGGTCTTCTGTAGTTTTTTTTTTTTTTATGCATTTCCTTATAGTCTTAATTACAACTTTCAAATATTTATGTAAAAATGTTAATATTTTAATTACAGTAGCAATGTCACAAAAGGTGAGACTTTTAGAAATTGTTAATTGTGTTATCCTGACTCTATCATACCCCGCACACACACGCATAATAATCGCATGTCTAAAATAAAACCTGAGTACATTATCAAACCCAGTATGTTTGTGTTCTTCCAGGGGACATCATAGCTAAAGATTTAATAGAACAGATGCTGAGCATGGATCCCCATAGAAGGCCTTCTGCTGAAAGTGTTCTAAAGCACCCTTTCTTCTGGAGTCTGGAGAAGGAGCTGCAGTTTTTCCAGGTTGGTGCCCTGTTGACTAACCTGACAGTTTCACTTCACGCTTTCAGAGAGCATGTGTTCAGACTGCAGCTGATGTGGTTTAAGTCTACTTGTTTGACACATTTTTGTGTGGCAATTTCTTAGTCTTCTCCAAAACTGTATATGTAAACTTTCAGGCACATTTACAAATGCCAGTTAAGTTGCTGGTTGGTCTTTTTTTTGCAGTATAATAATTTCAGATGGTTTTGTACATGAAAACTTGAACCAAAAATGCCAATACTTCATGTTCTTGTCCCGTCATATTTGCTGAGACTCAGTATTTTCATTGTTTGCAGGATGTGAGCGACAGAATAGAAAAGGAACTGCTGGACGGACCAATTGTGAGACATCTGGAGAGAGGGGGGAAGGCTGTTGTCAAGGGTGATTGGAGAGAGCACATCACAGTACCGCTACAGACGGGTATGAAGCTGATTTAAAATGTCCACAGGATTATAAAGCCACCATTATAAAACAGGCCTGTTTTTTTTTGTTTGTTTGTTTTTCTAAACCTCAAATAATACTTTATACATCACACATTTTCTTTTCAGTTTAGAGCTTGTAGAACTGTTTTAGTGGTTAACCCCAAAATCAGATTTACACACATTTTACTTTGGTCTTTATTGGCATACAGTACATCAATCTAGAATTCAACTGAGACAGGTCTGTCTTGTCTTGACACCTCTTCAGAATAATATATCTAAGTGGCATTTTTCAAGTAGTATTTTCTTTCTGCTGATTTGTACCTATGGATATTATTGTTCAGTGTACAGAACAATGGTCCATCCACCTGTGGCTAGATGCAGGGTTGGGCGTCACAATAAAAAATACTGTTAAATCACTGAAAACTATTTGATTATTCAACATTAACCTTCCTCCACCAACTCTTAAAGATGCACTCCAGTGGATATAAATCCCCTTAAAAACAAATGTACATTGTCTAAAATACAAAACCAAAAAATTGTCATGGCTTATAGTTACTTGTAAAAATCTTTTCCTTTCTCCTCTGCTCTCAAAAGCTGGGATCTGTGAATATTAGGCCCACCCACATCTTGCATACAGCTGCAAAAAAGCAGACTGCAAGTCCTCTCTGTTTGCTTGTGTGCCTATAATATCTAAAATTCTAAACGTTAATGCCACCATGACTGTGGGGAGGAACGACCAGATCGATTGTATATCATACGCGATCACACATGCATCGGGGTAGCACAGAATACAGTGGCGAGGCAAGGCCAGCAGCTTGGGCAGGCTGAAGCCGGAGAGAGGACACATTTGGTCGCCCAGCCGGGGACAGAGTGCCCTGCTGGTGCTGCTCATGCTGCGCTGGTCCTTAACAATTACCAAACAACAGTCCACTCTACATTAATTCCATGCATAGTCATTTCTGTATGATTTCAGCGTATTTTACTTTGCTGTGCTGCGTTGGGGCGAAACTGTCAGACGATTACGTCTAATTACATCTTTTTTCTCCTCCTGTATAACGGAGAAGTCTGAGCAAAAAAAAAAAAAAAAAGACAATATGAGTAGCATCTACATTTATAGATAGATGTACTTTATTGATCCCAAACTGGGAAATTACATCCAGCCTTATCTGGATATATAGTATGTGGATCATTTTATCTTTAACACATTAGCTGTTGGACACAAGGATTTGAGACTTACTGTATGTAAAATCATACCATTGGTAAGACTGCGTGTCCTGCTGGCATCTATAAATTAACGAACTAATGATAGCTAGTGCTTTCTTACACAAAGAAATAATAAATCCCATGATCAAAAACAGACTTGCCAGTTAAACGACATGACCACTTGTATGCATGGTAGCCTCAGGATAAATGGTTGGAACTTCAGCAGTCCATAAGTTTCATGGTAAAACCCAGCTTCTATACAGTGGGGCAAAAAAGTATTTAGTCAGCCACCAATTGTGCAAGTTCTCCCACTTAAAAGATGAGAGAGGTCTCCAGTTTTCTTCATAGGTATACCTCAACTATGAGAGACAAAATGAGAAAAAAAAAATCCAGAAAATCACATTGATGGATTTTTAATGAATTAATTGGTAAATTCCTCAGTAAAATAAGTATTTGGTCACCTACAAACAAGCAAGATTTCTGGCTCTCACAGACCTGTAACTTCTTCTTTAAGACGCTCCTCTGTCCTCCACTCGTTACCTGTATTAATGGCACCTGTTTGAACTCGTTATCAGTATAAAAGACACCTGTCCACAACCTCAAACAGTCAGACTCCAAACTCCACTATGGCCAAGACCAAAGAGCTGTCAAAGGACACCAGAAACAAAATTGTAGACCTGCACCAGACTGGGAAGACTGAATCTGCAATAGGTAAGCAGCTTGGTGTGAAGAAATCAACTGTGGGAGCAATTATTAGAAAATGGAAGACATACAAGACCACTGATAATCTCCCTCAATCTGGGACTCCACGCAAGATCTCACCCCGTGGGGTCAAAATGATCACGAGAACAGTGAGCAAAAATCCCAGAACCACACAGGGGGACCTAGTGAATGACCTGCAGAGAGCTGGGACCAAAGTAACAAAGGCTACCATCAGTAACACTATGCCGCCAGGGACTCAAATCCTGCAGTGCCAGACGTGTCCTCCTGCTTAAGCCAGTACATGTCCAGGCCCATCTGAAGTTTGCTAGAGAGCATTTGGATGATCCAGAAGAGGATTGGGAGAAAGTCATATGGTCAGATGAAACCAAAATAGAACTTTTTGGTAAAAACTCAACTCGTCGTGTTTGGAGGAGAAAGAACACCATACCTACTGTGAAGCATGGGGGTGGAAGCATAATACTTTGGGGCTGTTTTTCTGCAAAGGGACCAGGACGACTGATCCGTGTAAAGGAAAGAATGAATGGGGCCATGTGTCATGTGATTTTGAGTGAAAACCTCCTTCCACCAGCAAGGGCATTGAAGATGAAACGTGACTGGGTCTTTCAGCATGACAATGATCCCAAACACACCGCCCGGGCAACGAAGGAGTGGCTTCGTAAGAAGCATTTCAAGGTCCTGGAGTGGCCTAGCCAGTCTCCAGATCTCATCCCCATAAAAAATCTTTGGAGGGAGTTGAAAGTCTGTGTTGCCCAGCGACAGCCCCAAAACATCACTGCTCTAGAGGAGATCTGCATGGAGGAATGGGCCAAAATACCAGCAACAGTGTGTGAAAACCTTGTGAAAACTTACAGAAAACGTTTGACCTCTGTCATTGCCAACAAAGGGTATATAACAAAGTATTGAGATGAACTTTTGTTATTGACCAAATACTTATTTTACCGAGGAATTTACCAATTAATTCATTAAAAATCCTTCAATGTGATTTTCTGGATTTTTTTTTTTTTTCTTATTTTGTCTCTCATAGTTGAGGTATACCTATGATGAAAATTGGAGACCTCTCTCATCTTTTACGTGGCAGAACTTGCACAATTGGTGGCTGGCTAAATACTTTTTTACCCCACTGTACATCTACTGTATGCCATTGGGGCAGCAGTAGCTCAGGAGGTAGAGCAGGTTGTCCAGTAACCAGAGGGTTGGGGGGTTCGAATCCTGCTCTCCCCAGCCATCCTGCCATTGTGTCCCTCGGCAAGACACTTTACCCCCCTTGTCTCCAGTGTCCATGACACTGGGTATGAATATGTATAAATGTTCAGTAGTGGTCGGAGAAGCCATCGGCGTAGATTGGCAGCCACGTTTCTGTCAGTCTGTCCCAGGGCAGCTGTTTAGCTTAATGTTTATTTCAAAGGGACATTACTGTATATACTAATGAACATTAATACAAATGTAAGTATGCCAGATTTAGCAGTACTGCTAATTTGCATCTGTAGTTCCCCCCTGGAGAGGAGAGTCCGGCCGTTGGTCGAACCTCGGATTCAGGAGGAGCAATGTGGTTTTTGTCCTGGCCGTGGCACATCGGACCAGCTCTTTACCCTCTCGAGAATTCTTGAGGGTTTGTGGGAGTTTGCCCAACCAGTTTACATGTGTTTTGTGGACTTGGAGAAGGCATTTGACCGCGTCCCTCGTGGATTTTTGTGGGGGGTGCTTCGGGAGTATGGGGTATCGGGCTTGTTGTTACGAGCTATTCGGTCTCTGTACGACCGTTGTGAGAGTTTGGTTCGTATTGCCAACACTCGGTCGGAATCATTCCCAGTGAGAGTTGGACTCCGCCAGGGCTGCCCTTTGTCACCGATCCTGTTCATAATTTTTATGGACAGGATTTCTAGGCGCAGCCAGGGAACGGAGGGTGTCATGCTTGGTGACCACAGGATCTCATCTCTGTTGTTTGCAGATGATGTTGTCCTGCTGGCTTCATCCAGCAATGGCCTACAGCTCTTGCTGGGACGGTTTTCCGCTGAGTGTGAAGCGGCTGGGATGAGAATCAGCACCTCCAAGTCCGAGTCCATGGTCCTCAGCCGGAAAAAGGTGGATTGTCCTCTCCGGGTTGGGGACAGGCTCCTGCCCCAAGTGGAGGAGTTTAAGTATCTCGGGGTCTTGTTCACGAGTGAGGGGAAAATGGAGCGAGAGATCGACAGACAGATTGGAGCAGCATCTGCAGTGATGCAGACGTACCGGTCTGTTGTGGTGAAGAGGGAGCTTAGTTCTAAGGCAAAGCTGTCGATTTACCAGTCAATCTACGTTCCTACTCTCACCTATGGTCACGAGCTTTGGGTAATGACCGAAAGAACGAGATCGCGGATACAAGCGGCTGAAATGAGCTTTCTCCGTAGGATTGCTGGACTCACCCTCAGAGACAGGGTGAGGAGCTCAGTCATCCAGGAGAGGCTCAGAGTAGAACCGCTGCTCCTCCACATTGAAAGGAGTCAGTTGAGGTGGTATGGGCATCTGATTAGGATGCCTCCTGGACCCCTCCCACTTGAGGTGTTTCAGGCACGTCCCACTGGGAGGAGACTCCGGGGCAGACCCAGGACTCGGTGGAGAGACTATGTCTCCCAGCTGGTCTGGGAACGCCTTGGTATCCCTTCTGAAGAGCTGGAGCAGGTGGCTGGGGAGAGGGAAGTCTGGGCTTCTCTGCTTGAACTGCTGCCTCCGCGACCCGGACCTCCGGAAAAGCGGTAGAAGATGGATGGATGGATGGATAGTTCCCCCCCTTCCCGGGGGGGGGGGGGTGTCACAAAAACACACAATCAATCAATCATACACAAATAGAACATCTGTAATAAAATGTTCAAAGTGGATATGCAAAAGTGCAAGAGTTAAGGTGCTACAAAACATTAAAATGTCACGAGTGAAGTGCTGTGTATGTATACACGTGCACCCAAGCACCTCGCAGCAACAACTGTGACTACAGAGGTAGCTTACCACTATCAGTGTTTGTCTGGAGTGAATTAATAATGGACTTACTGTAAAGCACTTTGAGATGTCACCTGACATGTAAAGTGCCATATAAATCTAATCCATTATTATTATTAAAAAAAATTGTTTGCCTCTTTTTAGAATAGAATAGGCTTTATTGTCATTGTACAGTAGTACAGTACAATGACAATAGTTGTGGGTGCTCCACCAGGCTACTGTGCAATAAAGAGAGAAGCATTAGATTAAACACAGTTACAGAACATATGATTAAACACATGACTGAAATAAAAATAAGAATGGCCCAGGATTATGGAAATATACACGACTATGGTAGTGGCTACGTGGGTGGAACGATGTACATAAGAGTGCAGAGTGCAAACTAGGGCTGCAACTAAAGATTGTTTTAGTTGTCGACTAATCTAACGACTAATTTTTTTCGACTAGTCACGTTTATTTTTCTCCTGTCCACCTTTGCTTCTTGTTGGGGCTGCATATTTTACCTCAGCCGCTGTTTAATACCTCTTAACGTTCCGTCTCCTGTGGGCGGGAGGCATTTAAATGCCATTTTGTCTCAGCTGGACACAGTGTAACACAGTGTAACTAATATTCAGAATGAGGGCTAATATTAACAAAGAGGAAAAAGAGATAGCGACTCCTGCAATTTAGTCACTGCATTCAACACTTTAGCCATAACAGCTCAACCCTCAGCAACCAGAGAGCTTACTGTCAAACAGGTAAACTAACATTAACAGCACATACTAACAGTATTGTCATTTTTTCTAAAACTTGAAACAATTGGCCATTGAAAATAAGCAGCACTAACTTTCTTTACTCGCTAAAACTTACCCAGCAGACAGTGATGTGGCTCCCAGAACTCCCTGTGAATTAAAGCTAAAATGTCCATATTTTACCCTGGCTCATTAGCTGGTAACAGGCTTTGCTCTAGGTAGGTTCTGCAGCCAATTAGACACGGAGCACATGTTAATACCTTCACAACAGTGGCTCTTTATTCTCCTTTCTCTGCGTTGGAGAGACACATACAGCCGCTCCACGCTTAAACTGGACTGTAACACCATTGAGGCCTGCCACCCTCTGCCCAGGAAAAACGGCGACAAACCGGCCGTCATCATGAGGTTTGTCAACAGAAAACACAAGACTGCGGTACTAAAACAAGGTAGGAAACTGAAAGGAACGAACATTTACATAAACGAGCACCTTACAAAAGAAAACGCAGAAATAGCCAGAAAAGCAAGATACCTGAGAAAGCAGAAAAAGATTCAAAACACCTGGACATCAAACTGTAAAATATACATCAAATTAAACGGATCACCTGAAGAAGTCAAGGTCATTAACATCCGTAATATTATGGAACTGGACAAATATCAATGAATGTTATGAACTGGAGTCACAGCAACAAGAGACAGTTGTAGGTCACTGAAGGGATATACTCATCTGCTACTAGACATTTAACAACATGAAACAAAAGATCAACAAACAGGAACTGAAAGTTTTTGAATATACAGATCACAACCCACAGGACGTAGAATATAACAGACCCTGATAATAATTTATTTAGCTCCATCAATAATAAGTGTAGTTACTACACGGATGAACAGTTTAACACAATGGTCACATCTGATTTCAATCCACTTCAACAGCAGAAGTCTCTATGCCAACTTTAATAACATTAAAGATTATTTACATCAGTTTAAAGAGCCATTCAATATTGTGGCAATATCAGAGACGTGGCTCAGTGAAGAGAAAGGAGTGGATTTTACATTGGATGGCTATGAATTAAATTATATAAATAGAAAAGTGAAAAAAGGAGGAGGAGTTGCAATTTATGTTGACAAGAGCTTGAAATACAAGGTTGTTGAAAATCTGTCAGTAATTGTGGATGATTTATTTGAATGTATTACAATAGAAATCTGTCTGGACAATGTGAAGAATATAGTAGTGAGCTGTGTATATAGAACACCTGGATCAAACAATGACTTATTTAAGGACTGGATGGAAAAAATGCATGCAAAACTAACTCATAAAGTTATGTTCATCTGTGGGGATTTCAATATAGATCTGATGAATTCAAAACAACATAGTTTGACAGAAGAATTTATCAACACAATGTACAGTATGGGCTTACATCCAACAATTACCGGACCTAGCAGAATCACGTCACACAGTGCCACACTAATAGATAACATATTCACAAACATTATGGAAAATAATATCAGGAGTGCGCGTTTATTGAATGATATCAGTGACCACCTGCCGATTTTTGTTGTCTATCAATGTGATTATAGGTAGAAAAAGTATACCAAAAATATTAAATATAAAAGAATAAGAACCGAAGAATCTATGTATTTACTGACAAAGGAATTATTAATACAAGATTGGAAGATAGTTTATGATGAAAATGATATAAATAAAGCATATGATAATTTTTTACAAATATTTCAATCATTGTACAATAAAAACTGTCCTATAAAACAATGCAGTGACAGACAACAAAAGAAAAATATTCCTTGGGTCTCCAAGGGGTTAATAAATGCATGTGAAAAGAAGAATACATTATATAAACAATTCATTAAGTGCAGAATGGTGGAGGCTGAGATCAAATATAAAAGATATAAAAATAAGCTTACTAATATAATGAGGACCTGTAAGAAAGAATATTACAACAGAATATTAGAGGATAATAAAAATAACTTAAGAGGAATATGGCAAGTACTCAATGGGATTATTAGTACTCGACCTAAGAATGCTAATTATCCAGAATATTTTATTGAAAATGGCAATTTGATAAATAATATGGAGGATGTGGTCAGTGGTTTCAATAAATTTTTTGTAAGCGTTGGTCCTGAATTAGCAAAATCAATAGTGGCAACAGAAACAAACAACAGTGGTTCTGTAAATGAAATAGAAGATAGAAATCCAAACACAATCTTTTTGGGTGCAGTTACTGAAAAGGAAATTATCGAAACTGTGAGTAAATTTAAGAACAAAAAATCAACGGACTGGAATGAAATTGACATGACAATAGTGAAAAAAGTAATTGAAGGAATTGTTAAGCCACTCACCCACATCTGTAACCTGTCATTTCAAACTGGTAAATTTCCAAACAAAATGAAAATAGCAAAAGTAATACCTCTATACAAAACAGGAGACAGTCATTGTTTCACAAATTACAGGCCAGTCTCTTTACTCTCACAATTCTCCAAAATACTTGAAAAAATCTTCACTAAGAGACTGGATGACTTCATTGAAAAACACAACCTCCTTACAGACAGCCAGTATGGTTTTAGAGCAGATAAATCTACATCTTTGGCACTGATCGAACTTATAGAAGAAATTACTAGTTGTATAGATAAAAAAAAGTTTGCTGTAGGAGTATTTATAGATTTAAAGAAAGCTTTTGACACCATTGACCACAGAATACTACTAAGGAAACTGGAAAGGTATGGGCTAAGAGGGGTCGGACTGAGTTGGGTGGAAAGCTATTTAAGTAACAGACAACAATTTGTACAAATTGGTGAGCACAAATCACCCTTCATGGACATCACTTGTGGTGTGCCCCAGGGGTCAGTTTTGGGACCCAAACTCTTTATTTTGTATATTAATGACATGCCAGGTATCAAAAATTCTGAAATTTATTTTGTTTGCCGATGACACAAATATCCTTTGCACTGGTGAGAATTTGCAGCAGGTTTTAGAGGTGGTCACAACTGAAATGGAAAAGTTAACGCAGTGGTTCAACAAAAATAAATTATCTCTAAATCTAAAAAAAACAACGATTATGTTGTTTGGAAATTATAAAATAAATCATGAAATAATGGTAACGATAGATGATACCAGAATAGAAACAGTACAGGAAAATAAGTTTCTGGGGGTGATGCTAGACAATAAAATCTGCTGGAAACATCACATCAGTCACATCCGGGCCAAGTTGGCAAAATGTATAGGCATACTGGGGAAGACGAGACACATCTTGGACTATAAATCATTGGTCTTACTGTACAATTCACTGTTTCTACCTTATCTTAACTACTGTGTAGAAGTCTGGGGAAACACCTACAAGACCAACCTACAGTCAATATGCACATTACAAAAAAGAGCTATAAGGATAATAAATAATGTAGGATATAGAGACCATACCAATTCGTTGTTTTTAAAGTCACATGTCATAAAGTTCATTGATTTAGTTAAATTTAAGACAGCACAAGTCATGTACAGGGCAATTAATAATCAACTCCCAACTAATATACAAAAAATATTTTAAAAAAAGAGACAATGATCATAATTTGAGAGGAGACTTAAACTTTACAAAACCCAAGATACGAACAACCAAGAAAAGTATGTGCATACCTGTCTGTGGGGTGGATTTGTGGAACAGTCTGGAGCCGGAACTGAAACTATGTACAAACAGAAATCAATTCAAAAAGAGGTACAAACATTATTTGCTGAAAGGATATATGTTAGAAGGGTAGTATTTATATGTACGATTCACTATGCTCACTCTGGGACACTATGGAATGGTGGGTGGGATAGCACTGTGTATATCTGTGTTGTTTGAGGCTGGTTTTGATGTATGGACATCAATGTATGCTAGGATGGATGGGTGTTAATGTTTTGGGGTTTTTTTTTCTCCACAATATTTTTATTGAACGTTTTTGCAAACAAAACACAATCAATCAAACACTAACACTAAAATAATTAAAAAATAAAAATAAAAAAAATACTAAAAACACCAACAACCACTAACTAAGGCAGGTCTTCAACAATGCTCCTCTATTTAGTCTAGGCAATCCATTACGTAAGTATACATACTATACATTCACCAATTTGGAATTTACAAGGTCCACACACATCATTCACCTTCTTCTTCAAAAGTTACACTACCGTTCAAAAGTTTGGGGTCACCCAGACAATTATTTTGTGTTTTCCATGAAAAGTCACACTTATTTACCACCATGAGTTGTAAAATGAATAGAAAATATAGTCAAGACATTGACAAGGTTAGAAATAATGATTTGTATTTGAAATAATAATTTTTTCCAGATACTCAACCTGCTCAAAGGAAGGTCAGTTTTTTAGCTTCCCTAACCAGCTAAACTGTTTTCAGCTGTGCTAATATGATTGCACAAGGGTTTTCTAATCATCCATTAGCCTTCTGACACAATGAGCAAACACATTGTACCATTAGAACACTGGAGTGATAGTTGCTGGAAATGGGCCTCTATACACCTATGTAGATATTGCACCAAAAACCAGACATTTGCAGCTAGAATAGTCATTTACCACATTAGCAACGTATATTAGATATTAGAGTGTATTTCTGATTAGTTTAAAGTTATCTTCATTGAAAAAAAACAGTGCTTTTCTTTCAAAAATAAGGAAATTTCTAAGTGACCCCAAACTTTTGAACGGTAGTGTATGTTTAAATTCTTTATATAATCAATAAAAGGTCTCCATATATTCTCAAACACAATTTCTTTTGATTTCAGTATGTATGTTATTCTTTCTAATGGAAGGTTTGTTAACATCTGTCTTAACCACTGAGTCACATCTGGTCTATGAGTCTTTTTCCACAATAGTGCAATACATTTTTTGGCATTACGCAAACTGAGGTCTATGAATGCTCTTTCACTCTTGTTAAAGTAATGCTTTTCTGGATAAAGACCCAACAAAAACAGTTTAGGATTCAATATGATTTGTTTTGAAATTATTTTTTCAATTGTTACCCTCACCTCTTCCCAAAACACTCTAATTTTTCTACATTCCCGTAAACAATGAAATAGGGTTCCTTTACTTTCCATACATTTTGTGCACGTATCTGGTATGTTTTTGTTATATTTATTTAATTCCACCGGTGTAACATACATCCGCATTAACCATTTAAAATATATCAATTTAAGGCGTACATTTATTGATTTGGTTTGAGCTTCTGCACAAGCCAATTCCCATTGTTCATCTGAAATTTCAGTTTGCAGGTCTTCTTTCCAATAATTCAATCTTTTCTGTGAGTTTTCACTTGAGGATAATGTCAATGAGTTATACAACTCTGAAATAATACCCTTTCTCTTACTATCTTTCGTCAAGATTTCTTCCAAGGATGAATAAGTAGGTCGGATGAGAGCATTATTTTGATTTGATCGAATAAAGTTCCTAAGCTGAAGATATTTTAAAAAATGTGTTCTATTAAGATTAAATTTGATCCTCAGTTCTTCAAAAGACATTATGTTATCTGAACCTGACAAATATAAGTCTCGAATCTTTTGAATCCCTTTTAAATTCCATACTTTAAATACAGCATCCGCTCTCCCTGGTTTAAAATATTGATTACACCATATTGGGCTAAATTGTGACAATAAGTGTGGATCTTTTAGATATTTTTTGGTTTCACACCATATTTTGATCATATGCTTTACAAATGGGTTTTTAACTTGCTTCTGTAATTTTTTTGCCGAGTCTGAGTATATGAATATGGGAAGAGGTAAAGGTAAATTGTATGATTCCATTTCAGTCCAGTGAGGGAGATCATTTGATGAAAAATAATATGTCATAGACCTCAGTTGTGCTGACCAGTAATACAACATAAAGTTTGGACATTTCAGACCTCCACGATCAAATGGTAAATATAGTAAGGACAGACGTAATCTAGCCCTCCTATTGTTCCATATAAATTCCACTAACTTTTTTTTCATTCTTCAGAATAGATCTGAAGGTGGTGGTAAAGGAATGTATTGAAATAAATAAAGCATTTTGGGTAAGATATTACTTTTAAGTATATTAATTCTCCCAATCATCGACATTGCTAGTGACATCCATCTCTGAAGTAACTCATTAATGTCTATCATTAAGGCTTCATAGTTGGCACTGGCGACTAATTCTAGCTTAGGCAAAATTTGAATTCCTAAATATTTAAACTGATTTACAACTTTGAATTGATTTATCTCAGGACCTGGGTGATTTCTCTGGGTCTCATTTAGCATTAATATTGAAGATTTAGTTTTATTTATTTTATATCCTGATATTTCCCCAAAATTCTTTATTAAATTCAACAAAGTCGGAATTGATTTTTTAAGATTCGACATGAACAAAATTATGTCATCAGCATACAGGGAGATTTTATGTTCTGTTGGTCCTATTTTAATTCCATATATTTGTGGATGTAAACGTACTGCCATTGCTAAAGGTTCAATTGCCATAGTAAACGGTAAAGGTGAAAGTGGACAGCCTTGTCGACATCCTCTATTGATTTTTATTGATTTTGAAATATTGCTGTTTGTTAGGATTTCTGCTATAGCATTATTGTATAATATCTGAACCCATTTTATGAAATTATTTCCAATTCCAAACCTTTGTAGGACTTTAAAAAGAAAGGGCCATTCGACCCTATCAAAGGCTTTTTCGGCGTCCAATGATAGGAGAACTGTATCCGGTGCTTCTTTATTAGAATAGATTATATTAAATAGTCTTCTTACATTGTGGAAGCCTTGTCTTCCTTTTATAAAGCCATTCTGATCTCGGTTAATAATATTTGGTAATATTTCTTGTAGCCGTCTTGCTAAAATTTTACAGATTATCTTAAGGTCAGCATTTAATAGGCTTATTGGTCTCATATTTTCACATTTATTAGAGGGTTTACCTGGTTTTGGCAACAGTATAATTAAGGCATTATTCATGTATAATGGTAAATTACTATTTTGAAATGCTTCTAAAACCATTTCCAAAAAAGGTTTTATTAATTTATTCTTAAAATTTTTTATAGAGGTCAACTGGAAGACCATCTGGTCCTGCACTCTTTCCTGATTTCATATCATCAATGGCTAGCCCAACTTCTTCTTGACTAATTTTAGACTCCAGTATCTCCCTGTTTTCATTTGGATTACAAGGTATAGATAATTCGTCCAAAAACCCATTTAGTTTTGTTAAGTCAGTTTCATTTTTTGTGTCATACAATTTTTCATAATAATCTCTAAAGGCACTGTTAATTTCTAAAGGATCTACAACTGCCTGTCCGTTACTTATAATACTGGTAATTGGTGTTTTAAATTCTAATTGTTTAATCTGCCATGCCAATAATTTCCCTGATTTTTCACCTTGTTCATAAAAAGATTGCTTCAATCTTAGAAGACTCGAGGCAGCTCTATTCGCTGATGTTTTTGTCATATTCAGCTCTCAGAATCAGTAATTCGTTCTTTAACTTTGGGTCACTTCCTGCATACACTTTTTCTTGGAGAATTTTTATTTTATGTTCCAATTGGACTCTCTCCTCTCGAGTCTTCTTAGATTTTGAACCTGTATAACTAATAATATGCCCCCTAATAAAAGCTTTGAAAGCCTCCCACTTTATACATGCTGATGTTTGTGTAGTATTGATTTCAAAGAACTCATCTATCTGTTTTTCTATGTACTTAACAAATTCCTCATCCTGAAGCCATTTATGCTGAAATTGCCACCTACCTGGTTCCTTTGGCAATTTCTTATCTACATATATTAGACAGCAGGGTGCATGATCAGAGATCACAATGTTATCATAGAAACAGTTTTGAATCTTGGACCTTAATTCTGTGGAGATCAAAAAGTAGTCAATACGTGAGAATGTCTTGTAGGTATTAGAATAATAAGAGTAGGCTTTAACTTGTGGTTTTATTTCTCTCCATATGTCTAGCAATCTCAATTCTTTCATAAAATGATTAATGATCATCCTGCATCCATTGTGCGTACAGTCCAGTCCTGTTGTTCTATCTATGCTGGGATTCAATGTACAATTAAAATCCCCTGCTATTATATGCTACCCTGTAAGTGATGATAAAATAAGAAATAAATTAGCAAAGAAGTTTTGATCATCTATATTGGGACCGTATAGGTTCACCAGATTTATATTTTCTAATAACAAAGATCCTTGAATGATTAGGTATCTTCCTAATTTGTCTCCAATTACATTTTTCACTTGAAATGGGACTGTTTTGTGTATGAGAGTCATAACTCCCCTGGCTCGAGATGAAAATGATGAGGTGAATACACTTCCTTGCCATCTTTTTTTAATTCTTTTTACATCCTCCTCTATTAGATGAGTTTCTTGTAAAAACACAATTTTTGAACCTATGTCTTTTATTTTATTCATAACTTGTTTAAGTTTTTTTAAATTTTGTAGACCTCTGCAATTCCATGAAGTTAAATTAAGATTAACGCTTTGGTCTTTGATCAATAAGAAGTTTGGGATTACCTCACAATGTAAACATGCTCACACAGAGAAGCAAAAACATGAGTGGTTGAACATTCATCCTACAAACTACACACAAACAAATTCCCCCTTCCCACATTCGTGGTAATCCCCCCAAAATTAAAAAAAAAAATTCTGTCTCCCGCTATAGCCATTGACTGCTCCTCACTCACAAGGATCAGGCAAAACCACTCTTTCTTTCTCCTCTCAATCACCCTAACTCTATTGCTTTTAATGACATAACATTAACTCTCTTCTGTAGTTTTCCAACTTAACTCCAAAAATTTTATAGCAACTTTGTACATCATAGGTTTTTTTTTTTTTTTTTTTTTTTTTTTAAAAATTCAATACAATCTGTATTTTGTGAACTTGCTATTTGCTTCAGATCAGTCAGACGCCTGTGCAAATGCTTAAATATTCTACCTTATATCTTATTCATGCTTCATGCTTAGCTCCCACCAGTCTCTTCTTGGATCTTCTTGATGAGCTCCTGCGCCTCTTCTGGGGTCTTGAAGGTGTGGGTTCTCCCTTTATACGTGACCAACAGTCTTGCAGGGTGAATCACTCCATGACGAATCCCAAGGTTGCGCAGCTCTTTACGAGCGGGGTCAAACCGTTTCCTCAATTGTTGGATTCCCGTGGCCAAATCTGGGTAGAACCGCACCTGCTGATCCTGGTATTTAATTTCTCCTTTGGCCCACGCCGCGTTGGAGATAATCATCCTGTCTCTGTAGCTGAGGAACTTCATAATTAGCGTCCTCGGTGCTGCCTTATTATCTCTCTGTGGGCCAATTCGGTGTGCGCTTTCCAGAACGACTGATGAATGCAGCTCCGCGTTGTTCAGCGCTTCTGGGATCCACTTTTCCAAAAAGGAACATGAGTCCCGCCCCTCCGTACCCTCAGGAAGACCCACCAGCCTTAGGTTGTTCCGTCTCGACCGGGATTCTAAATCCAGGACATTATCTTCCAGACGTTTATTGTTTAATTCCAATGTGCGCACCTTTAATTGTAGGCTGGTGACGTCATTCTCAGCGCTGGAAATTCGGAGCTCCACCTGCGTTACACGTTCCATACAATCGCTTAATTCCTTTCTCAAACCCTCTATCGCTGCTATAACCCCATCAAACTTAAGCCTGTTTTCCACTAGCCCAGCACACCTCGGTACGGCTCGATTCACTTCAGTACGGCTCGGAATGCTTCTGTCTCCATTAGCACGGTGTTGTGCTTGTGCTGTGTTTTTTTTTTTTTTTTAGGAGGTTTTAGAAGCGGGGCAGCAGCAGATTCTTAGCGAGGCGGGGCCACACTCCCGTGACGTTACGCACCCGACTGAGTCCTTATTTACACGAGACAAAAAAGGATCCAAGGATTATTGCCTTGCTGCTCTGTGGTTTTATCTCACAATTAATTTTATCTCATAATTAAGCTGCAACAACACAAGTCACTTTTGTTTTGAATTAACTGCCAAATGACCTAGAAATAATGAGCTGAAACTTGTTTTTATTCGTATTAAATAATGAGACGGTGGCACACTGGCCTACACCAAATTATTATTTTTTACATCCTAGGGCATTTTGGATGTACTGAATTAAAAAAATTCATGTTTTTCACCTTCAGGTCAACGTTTGGAACAACAGTATTATTATTTTCCGTTTAGATGATGCTACACTCCTTCTAAAGTATTGTAATTCTCTGAATTTGGAATGCCGATAGAACATTCAATTTACATATACTTACTTTTTTACATACTTTGACTTGTAAGCTTGATCAGTCTGTCCTGCTGCATTTTAAAGTCCAACTGTGCAACTTCTTATAAGTTAACATAAAAAATGTACCCAAAGTTTAGAACTGGATCATGTGGGGCTAATTTTTTATGATATTTCAATAAAAAAAGAACAGAAAGCTTACAAAAACATTTGTTTTTTGGTCTAGTTAAAAATTACATTACCTTTACAATGGTTGACCCTGACAGGAAGATCAGTATCATTTTGATCAGATTAGGCAATGGAATTTCTATGTAATTATACTGTTTTATAATTCAGTGTTATAACAGACAAACCACACTTTCCAAAACAATTCCATTTTATTATATACAAAATATTAAAAGAAAAAAAAAAAGTTTGCAACACAACATGAAGGTTAATCGACATTTTATACACGCCGACCACTGAGTGTCTACACCAGCTTCCCAAACTGGGTCACGACTCGGATGAATGAAGGCGTCTCTGCCAGCTGTGGGTCAGGAAGGCTCGGTTGAATAATCCGGACGGGCTGTCGCGGCGGACGCGTGGGATGATTCTACAAGGAAAATGCACACAATAAAATACAGCACAGTAGTTTTTAACAAGAATACATAAGCTTATTTCAGCGTATTGTTCACATGAATAATTAAAATAAAAGCTTTAGTCCGCAGTGTGCTGCAATAAAGCAGCGATCCATCCACAAATGAACAGCTTTTTTATTGCATAAATAAACTGAGTGTCTTACCGAATATATTTGCGAAAAAACGCACAATAAAAAAAAATTAAAACTCACCGTTAAAGGACTCCGATGTCGAGACCTCCCGGTATATTTTTTCATTCCGGGCGGCTCCGTCTAACTCGCGCTACGTTCGTCTGACAATGCAGTGAGCAGACACTGCAGCTCCTTATTGATGCATGGAACACCCTTATTACACGAAGCCATTTTTGATAGAGATAATGAAAATAGCACAGCAATACACTGAAAAGGAACCGCCAACAGTGGTTGCGTGCTGAGTAAAGGCGGTCGTGAAGATTCTTTTTTTTTTTTTTTTTTCAAAAACTTTATTGAGAAGGTCGTGAAGATTTGGTAGATGATGAGGAGGAGAGGGGCGGTTACAACCTGACCAATCAGCGCCGGTTACGACCTGACCAATCAGCGGCGACCAGTCTGTTAACGTCACAACACGGCACAGCTCAGCACTGCTGTACCCTGCCCTGCAGCGGGGCTGAGAATTGCGGCTGTTAAACCGTGTTGGGGCTTGTGGAAAAGCGTACAAAGCGTGCTGAGCCGTCCCGTGTCGCGCTAAAGCGTGCTAGTGGAAAAGGCCCTTTAGTAGAAAAGTCTGCTCTCATTGAGCCAATGGCAGCAAGCACCGCACCTGTGCCGTCGTCAGCAGTCGCCGCTCCTCCGTTAGCTTGCTCTGCCATAGCTGGGGGGGGTTTTCTGCTGCGCCACAGACGTGAAAGTCCGTTAATTTGGACTGTTTCGGCGGTTCACTTTTTCCTCCACCTGATTTCCCAGCCTTAGGCTTTACCGGCATATCCTCGCCCAAACGCTGGAATAGTTTTGTTCCAATTGAGAGAGTTATTTGTCGATTTTTTTTTTATTTTTTTTTTTTTTTAGGAGCAGAGTAGAGGGCAGCACGTCCTCCTACGTGGCGGCCATGACCGGAAGTCCCGGATGGGTGTTAATGTTGATATGTACAAAATACAGTTAATTGTTTACTTGGGGTCTTAAATATGGTAATTTGTATATAATTCACATGGGTGTATTTATGGAAAAGAGGAGATGGAATTAATAAGTGTTCACTTCTTCCTTCTCCCTTTCAAACACTGTATACTGTTACTTTATTGCATTTGTCATTTGTTTTGTTTTTGTTATACTTTTTTGTTCGAAATAAAGTATCTATCTATCTAACTCTGTAACAACCGCAAAAACAAAACACAACACACGCTTCGCCATGCTGTGCTCCTCTTCTTCTTCGTTGGAAGTTGTTTATGCATGCCGGACAACAGATGCATTATTGCCCTCAGCAGTTCCGGTCATGCATTGTAGTTCTGGTTAAATGGAGCTTGCTGCTGCTGGTTACAGCTGAACCGCAGCATGTATATAAACTTTATAATTAAACAATTTGTCAGCAATAAAAATATTTGTCGACAAATTTTTATTGTTGACGTTATCAATAACGTCGACTAATTGTTTCAGCCCTAGTGCAAACACACAATTGAGTAAAATGGCCTAAGGATTGTGGAAAATATACAGTATATGGCGCATGTTTAGGGCGCATATATTGTACCCATATTTCCCACATATACCTAGTAGGCATGACGGTGCATATTTTGGAGGCTTCACGTCTTAATGGACAAAGAGGACCTGACCCTGCAGAGACCTACGGGAGGTGTGAAGTTGGTCTGGCAGGAGATGGGAAATTGGAGAGAATGTCCCAGCAGGAGCCCCGGAGGCTAGAAGGATAAGAGACAATGGGGACGCCAAGGAGTGTCGGGGGCTGTATGTTTGCTAAAGGACTGTAGGTTGGGGGTGTGTGACTTGGGGAGAGTATAAGAACTGTGAAGGACAATTGTTCTCTCTCTTTTCGAGATTCTGTGATTGATAGAGGATGTAACCCTTCAATAAACCTATCCTGAGAAATAAACTCAGTCTCATCTGTGAAAGGCATCCTCTACAAGTAGTGTATTAGTAGTAGTTCCCACAAGTTTTGGTCGTCATTTTTTTTTTTTTTGTATTAGACCAGCTATTAGGATGGAACATCAAAATTGTGCCTTTTTACTCTCATTGGAGTTGTACCATTTCCTTTAATGGTGAACAAAGATCGTCTGTCTAATACATGGAATTTTTTTCCCCTTTCTTTCCCAGATTTGAGAAAATTCCGTTCCTATAAGGGTTGGTCAGTAAGAGACTTGTTGCGTGCAATGAGGAACAAGGTAAGGGTGTGTTCTTGTATAACTGACTGTTTTGTTAAAATAAAACTGGTTTTATCCCCCGCCCGGTCGAACCCCAAAGGGGGATTATGTTACAGTTAGGCCCAGAAATATTTGGACAGTGACACAATCTTCATGATTTGGGCTCTGCATGCCACCACATTGGATTTGAAATGAAACAACTACAACGGAATTGAAGTGCAGACTTTAAGGTTTAATTCAAGGGGTTGAACAAAAATATATGATTAAACATGTAGGAATTGTAGCTATTTTTATACAAACGCTCCTCATTTCGGGGGCGCAAAAGTAATTGGACAAATAAACATAACCCTAAGTAAAATGTTACTTTTAAATATTTTGTTGAGAATCCTTTGCAGGCAATGACTGCCTGAAGTCTGGAACCCGTGGACATCACCAAACGCTGGGTTTCCTCCTTTGTGATGCTTTGCCAGGCCTTTACTGCAGCTGTCTTCAGTTGTTGCTTGTTTGTGGGTCTTTCTGCCTTAAGTTTTGTCTTGAGCAAGTGAAATGCATGCTGGATTGGGTTGAGATCTGGTGATTGACTCAGCCATTGCAGAATATCCCATTTCTTTGCTTTAAAAAAAACCTCCTGGGTTGCTTTTGCAGTATGTTTTGGGGTGCACGGTGGCGCAGTGGTTAGCACTGCGGCAGCACAGTTTACCCTTGGCCGGGGGATTGTGGGGATCGTGGGTTCGATCCCAGCCCCCGACCAACAGTGATCTGTGTGGAGTTTGCATGTTCTCCCCGTGTTTGCGTGGGTTTACTCCGGGATTTCTCCGGTTTCCTCCCACATGCCAAAAACATGCAGGTTAGGTTAATTGGAGACTCTAAAGTGGCCCTAGGTGTGAATGTGTGTGTGAATGGTTAAGGGATAGCGCCGTATCGTGGCTGCTTCATCCATCCAGGTGGTGGATGCCCTCAATTTCCCCTCTGGGGATCAATAAAGTATACTAAATCTAAAAAATAAAAAAAAAATGTTTTGGATCATTGTCCATCTGTACTGCGAAGCACCATCTAATCAACTTTGCTGCATTTGGCTGAATCTGAGCAGAAAGTATATCCCTATACACTTCAGAATTCATCCGGCTGCTTCTGTCTTTTGTCACATCATCAATAAACACAAGTGACCCAGTGCCATTGGAAGCCATGCAAGCCCATGCCATCACACTGCCTCCACCATGTTTAACAGAAGATGTGGTGTGCTTTGGATCATGAGCTGTTCCAATTCTTCTCCAAACTTTCTTCTTCCCATCATTCTGGTACAGGTTGATCTTAGTCTCATCTGTCCAAAGAATGCTGTTCCAGAACTGGGCTGGCTTCTTCAGGGGTTTTTTGGCAAAGTCAATTCTGGCCTTTCTATTTTTGAGGCTGATTAATGGTTTGCACCTTGTGGTGAATCCTTTGTATTTACTCTCATGAAGTCTTCTCTTTATGGTAGACTTAGATACTGATACACCTACTTCCTGGAGAGTGTTCTTCACTTGAGTGGATGTTGTGAAGGAATTGTTCTTCACCATGGAAAGGATTCTACGATCATCCACCACTGTTGTCTTCCGTGGATGTCCAGGCTTTTTTGAGTTCCCAAGCTCACCAGTGCACTCTTTTTTTTTTTTTTTTTTCTCAGAATGTACCAAACTGTTGATTTGGCCACTCCTAACATTTCTGCTATCTCTCTGATGGATTTCTTCTTTTTTTTTTTCAGCCTCAGGATGGTCTGTTTCACCTCCATTGAGAGCTCCTTTGACCGCATGTTGTGTGTTCACAGCAACAGCTTCCAAATGCAAACACCACACCTGGAATCAACTCCAAACCTTTTAACTGCTTAATTGATGACAGGTTAACGAGGGAAGAGCCCATGCAGCCTTATTTTTTTTTTGCAGCATTCTGAGTCAATTGTCCAATTACTTTTGGTCCCTTGAAAAAGAGGCGGCTACGTATTAAAGAGCTGTAATTCCTAAACCCTTGCTCCAATTTGGATGTGAATACTCTCAAATTACAGCTGAGAGTCTGCACTTTAAGCCCATATTGATTATATAATTGTATCCTGAATATATTTTTGTAAACAGCTAAAATAACAAAACTTGTGTCACTGTCCAAATATTTTTGGGCCTAACTGTATGAGTCAGCAGTGTTTCCTCTGGCTTAAAGACCTTGACGTGGTGGCAACATATTTTTCGGGGGGGGGGGCAGTAATACCCGACACTGTTGTTACTGGAATATGTTAATTTTATATTATTTATTTCTTTTTTAAATTTTGCACAGTAACTTTGCATATGGAACTTACCATATGAAGTATTGTACAACCGAGGCTTGAATATTGGAATATTGGGCCAGTTGGGGTCCCATCCAGATGTCTTGTGTTTAGATTTTTTCGTGGTGTTATCCTTCTCCCCTTCCTCTGCTCTCACCTCTCCTGGACCCTCTGCCTGAACACTTTCCTCTCCTTGGCTCCTCTCTCCTGTGTCATCTTGCCCTCTCTGAGCTCTGTCTAATTCAGGTTCTCTCGCTGTCTATGGTGGTATACAAACAGGTTAGAAAATATCAAGTGTCATGTTTTGTCCTGCAGGATTTTTTTTGTCATGGTTTACATAAATGACAAAAATATATTTTGTTTTGTTTTTTTTGTATTTTTATTCAAGTGTTTCTTTTTTTCCCATTGAGAGAGTAGAGAATGGGGGGGGAAAAAAACCATTCATAATAGTAATTTACTCACGCATACTTAAATTATATGATCAGGTGGGTATAGTAACCAGAAGTTCTACTCATGTAAAAGTAGTGCTTTGAAATTAATAATTAAAAGTAGACAACCAAAAATTTCTAGAGTAGTTAAAGGTACAAAGAGCAATCACTCAAAAACTTGAGTAATGACTTCAGTCTTGAAGGTTTGAGGTTTTTCTCAAAAATTTATAACAATTTTCTTAGTTTTCTACTTTTCTGTCAATTTATCTACATTTGAAAACATTTTCTTCAAATTTGTAATTTCCTCTTGTACAATTGACTTTTCTTGTACATTTGAGACTTTATTATAAATTTTTGGATTATTTTATGGCTAATTTTTGTTTGTTTTTTTTAAATAAAATCACTGTTGGTTTTTTTTTTTTAATAAATTTGAAACAGTCTGTATTTTTTTTTTTTACTTTTTCCTTATAACAATTTAAATTTTTAACCATAATTTTGCAGAGCCAGAACAGAGCAATAATTTAACTCTGATTTCAAAGAAAAAATATTAATAAAATTGTATTTAATGAACTAAATTAACTTAAATGACCAAAGAGGCAGTTATTTCTGGTATAATGTTACTGTATATTTACAGTTTTGTTTTGTTTTTAGAAATCTCCTCACCACCCAGACAGCAGGAAAAACCTCCCTTATTTTGAAATCCAAATGTTGGCACGTTTAGTTTGTCTGAAGGCTGCTGACAGATTAAAGTCATTGACTTTGTGAATTTCGGTCATCTTAACTTGCCAGGTACATATTAATGAACATAAATTAGTTAATATTGACTTCGGTAAAGGTTAAAACAGCTCGTTTTCATTCTTGACTGAAATAAGAAAAAACAACAAAAAAAAAACAATAATTAAACAAAATCAACCAACTCGAGCTCTTAACCACACCTGTTAGCTAAGCGACTCTTCCATTATTGCTCCCGTTACCAGCGGGTTAAAACCATGATAAATGCCTCCAGTGCTTACATACCTCTTCTGATTTTTTTTCCGCGTTTAAAGTACTTTAATAAGCTCGTGTTTCTCTCGGACAGTCATGCTAGTAGCGAGACACTCTGCCTGGCTGGTGACTAGAACACGCGGGCGGGGTGCTTGTCTCCGCGCGGATGACGGTCACGCATGTTGTTCATGTGCATGCTTGTGGATCGTCATTCCTTCATAAATTTTTCTTAAATTTATACGTCCTAATAGAGGTGCAGAAATTTTTCTGGCGTGGCGGGCCGCCACCAGGAAATGTTACCAGAGGAAACCCTGAGTCAGTCCATCCATCTCTCCTACTTTTGTGAAATCAACTCCTCCTACAGTTTTGATTGTTTTGAAACTTGGTACCATGGTTTGATATACTATACTGATGATGCACTTATTGCAATTTGACTCATCGGATGACCTTGAGGTCAAAGGTCACATTTTCCCTAAATCTTCTAAACACACTAACTACTGGAAAAAATGATGTAGGCTTTTCAGTTGATTCAGTAGTTGTAGCTAAGACAACTTGCACCCTGACCTGACTATGGGTTTGGGGTCAAAAGGTCAAAAGTCAAAGTTACCATTCCATTTGCACTATGGTAAATGGTAAATGTTAAATTTACTGTTACTATAAAATCAGTGAAGCTAGGGCCACCAAACCTTGTATACAGGTTCACCTTGGGACCCTGACGTCTGACGATGGGTTTGGAGTCAAAAGATCAAAGGTCAAGGTTAACATTCCCTATGCCTTATTGTTGTACAACGAGTAAAGCTAAGGTCACCAAACTTGGTACACAGGTTCACCCTGTGACCCTGAAGGGTGACTGTGGATTTGGGATCACAAGGTCAAAGTTCAACATTAAAATGGCTTACCACACATGCATCGGGGTAGCACAAAATGCAGTGGAGGGGCAAGGCCAGCAGCTTGGCTAGGTTGAAGCCAGAGCGTGGACATATTCGGTCACCCAGCTGGGGACAGAGTGCCCTGCTGGTGCTGCTCGTGCAGCTCTGGTCCTAAACAAGTACCAAACAACAGTCCACTCTACATTAATTCCATGCATAATCACTTCTATATGATTTCAATGTATTTTACTTTGCTGTGCTGCGTTGGAGCGAAACTGTCAGAAGATTACATCTAATTACATCTCTTTTCTCCTCCTTCTTTGATCACAAGGTCAAAGGTCAACATGAAAATAGCTTATAAACTATACCTCAACAATAAAGAAAGCTAGGGTCACCAAACGTGGTACTCAGGTTCATTCTGTGACCATGACCTCTGACTACAGGTCTGGAGTCAAATGGTCGAAGGTCAAGGTTAGCACGTTCTATGCTCGCTCACTATAGAATGTGTAAAGCTCTCTAGGGTCACCAAACTTGCTACACAGGTTCATCTCAGGATCCTGACCTACCGCTATGAGTTGTATACTTTGTTGTATATTCATGGATGATGGGTTGATTATAATTTGGTTCTGCCACAGTAATTATATTGAAAAGTTGAAAACTGCTCTCCGTCAAAAGTATTGGAATCTTTAAAGAAAACTGAGGCGGGGGATATTGCACTTGCCTCAGTGCTCTTGTTAATTTATGGATTCATGGTTGACCTTTCTTCAACAGAAACACCACTACCGGGAGTTGCCTGCTGAGGTACAAGAGACGCTGGGCTCCATCCCCGATGACTTTGTCTCCTACTTTACTTCCCGTTTCCCCCACCTGCTGATGCACACCTACCTTGCCATGAGAACCTGTGCACCAGAGAGACCTTTCCTGCCTTATTACTCCAACTCTGAACTGCTTGTAAAAACACAGGCCCAGTGCACAGACAGAGGGCCACAAAGACAAAAAGAGTTGTGTACACAGCACCTGCCATCAGACACATCACTACCTTCCTCACAATCCCAGGAACCTGAACATTCATTACTGCCTCCGCAAGTCTGTCACAACACAACTGCTGAGTCAGTGTCCTCATCAACAGATGGATCTGTACATTCACATTTTCCAGTTCAATTGGGACAGCAAGCAGAGGCAACACTGTCCATCCAGACTGACTTAGCCAGCCAGACAGTGAAGCCCTCATTTCCCTCAGAATCTCCTAGAGATCTTGAGGAAAGAGAATCCAGCCAGTCAGAAATGACCACATTTGATTCCTGCACTGGACAACACACCGGTTTGAACTGAACCAGTCGATGAACCATGCTAATTGGGAGCATTGCCTTTTTAAGAGTGTATGCAAGGTTTTTGCTGTGAGGTGAGCTGGTGAAGCCTGCAGTGCCTGGGATCCAGAGCGAGGAGCAGCAGCCGCACCCTAAATGAAGTGCCTTCTGCTGATGCGTGTACGTGATCCCCCAACACAAGTCCGTCTCTGTCAAGAGGAAGTCGGATAACCAACAGGGTGTTGTAGGATGGTTTTCTTGTAGCTGGACTAAAGGAATATTTGAATTAATTTTTTTTTTTTTTTAATTCTTGGCATGCCCAAAACCTTGTTCATCTGAAACATATCTGGTCTCCACAGGGAATGATCAGATGTCATTGAACACTTGAGTAGTTTTATTGTGCAGTGTGCATTTTTCAGTGGGCCCGTTCACTGGTCAGATACTGTATGTATATTTTTATAGACTAATTCAGCTGTTGAATAATTACTAATCACTTGATGTGGCCAATGTGCCTTTTTTAAATATCACTGTGCTCTGTGTACAGATCTTGAAAATGGACTATGCTTAATGTGCTTGATTCCACTTAATGCTGCTACTGCTTGACTGCTTCTTTTGTCAATTGAGACCATTGTGCTGACTCTGGAAGAGTGGGCTGTTCCAAAGGGTGTTCAGGGTGACATCTGAATACGGTAGGTAATTTTACCCATTTGAAAGTCAGGCTGCAAGATGCGTGCTTTTAATGACTTTTTCAGGGGTGTCAAAGTGAAGTTAATGACTTGCACATTAAATTTTATCATCTTTTTACAAATATTTTTGTGTTTATTGAGCCTGCAGCATAGCAGAAAAGAGTTTAGAAAAGTGTCGGATTTACACAATGGACAGTTTAATAGTTAAATTTAAAACGTATCTGTAGACACATTCACCACTGCCGTCACACACTGAACCGTGACTTCAATAGGACTGGTTGGCAAGTGAATGGCACTGATCAGTTGCCAGTGTTCTGTGTTGCTACAGCTTAAACACTGGAAATTACAGATTAAGAATTTTGCTCAGTTTGACACAAACCATCAACATGCCGACAAATTGTTGCACCCCTGGGCTACACACAATGGTTTAGCAAAGATTTTTGAGTCCATTTCCAATCTTGCACTCCAGGCAGCAATGCTAAAAGGGATTTGTTTCAGAATGTGTACAGACAACACCCCCACTAAACTATTCTATTCATTCATTCATCTTCTTCTGCTTAATCCTTTTCGGGTCGTGGGGGGCTGGAGCCTATCCCAGCATCTTTGGACGAGAGGCAGGGTACACCCTGGACAGATTGCCAGTTGATTGCAGGGCCAACACAGAGAGACAGACAACCATTCACTCTCACAGTCATACCTAAGGACAATTTAATTTTATTTATATAGCACCATTTCACAAGAAGTCATCTCATAGCACTTTCAACTGTAGGGGAAACCCCCACAATTGCAGAAAGACCCCAGCAATCAGGCGATCCCCTTTGAGCAAGCACTTGGTGAAGGTGGAGAGGAAAAACTCCCTTTTAGCAGGAAGAAACCTCCAGCAGAACCAGGCTCAGGGAGGGGCAGTCATCTGCTGCGACTGGTTGGGGGGTGAGGGGATGGAGAAGATGAAAAGAACAGACATGTAGAGAGCAAACAGCACGACGGGGATTCAATCTCTGGGAGAGAACAAACAGATGTTAATGACCAGCAAAAATATTTCATTGAGAGTGAAGAAAGGAGTGAAGCCCAGTGCATTATTGGAGGTCCCCCGGCTGTCTAAACCTATTAGCAGCATAGCTAAGGGAGGATTCAGAGGCACATGATCCCTCCCTAATTATAGGCTGTATCAAAAAGGAAGGTTTTAACCCTATGCTTAAAAACAGAGCTCGAGTCTGACTCCCAAATCCAGATTGGCAGCTGGTTCTACAGAAGAGGAGCTTGATAACTGAAGGCTCTGCCTCCCATTGAACTTTGGGAGATTCTAGGTATTTCAAGTAATCCTGCATTTTGGGAGCGTTGTGCTCTGTGAGGATAATAGGGTAGTATCAGATCTTTTAAATAAAAAGCGGCCTGATTATTTAGAGCTTTGTAAGTGAGAAGAAGGATTTTAAACTTAATTCTAAACTCTATGGGAAGCTAATGAAGGGAGGCCAGAATCAGAGAGATATGCTCTCTCATTCTAGTACCTGTTAAAACTCTTGCTGGAGCATTTTGGATCAGCTGAAGACTTTTTAAAGATGTTTTAGGACAACCTGATAATAAAGAGTTATAATAATCTAATCTAGAGCTAAAAAAAAAAAAGCGTGGATCAGTTTCTCAGCATCACTCTGAGACAAAATGCTCCTAATCTTGGCAATATTACACAAAATGATAGAAGGCAGCCTTAGAAACAAATGTAATATGTGAATTGAAAAACAGATCTTGATCAAAAATAACTCCAAGGTTCCTCACAGAACTATTCAGAGAAAGGGTAACCACATCCAAACTGAGTTTGATTTGGAAAGGTATTTCTAAGGTTTTTTGGACCAACTAGAATGATTTCAGTCTTATCTGAATTTAATAGCAGGAAATTACAAGTCATCCAAGCTTTGATTTCCTTAAGACAGGTGTCTAACTTGGCTAATTGATTATGGTCATCCAGCTTCATTGACAGATATAATTGTGTCGTCTGCATAACAATGAAAATGTAAACAGTGCTTTCTAATAATGTTGCCTAACGGAAGCATATATATACTAAAAAGAACAGAGCCTAGCACAGATCCCTATGGAACTCCATGACTGAGCTTTGAGTTGGAAGAGAACTCATTATTGACATGAACAAACTGGAGCCTATCAGATAAATAAGATTTAAACCACTGCAACAAGTTCCATTAAGTCCAACATAGCGTTCTAATCTATCTAGTAGAATATTGTGATCAATAGTGTCAAAAGCTGCAATAAGGTCGAAAAGGACAAGTACAGAAACAAGTCCATTATCAGATGCGATAAGGAGGTCATTGGTGACCTTCACTAAGGCTGTTTCAGTACTATGATGGATTCTGAACCCAGATTGAAACTCTTCAGATAAACCATTTCCCTGCAAGTGGTCAAATAATTGCGTAGCAACAACTCTTAAGATTTTTGAATTGAAAGGCAGATTAGAGATTGGTCTATAATTAGCTAAAACTCATGGATCCAGCGTTTGCTTTTTGAGTAAGGGTTTAATTACAGCAGTTTTAAAAACCTGCGGTACATGGCCCAATGTTGATGAAGAATTGATTATTTGAAGAACAGAGCTACCAATAAATGGGAAGACTTCTTTAAATAACCTGGTAGGAACAGGGCCTAAAAGGCAAGTTGGATGAGGAAATTATTTTATCTAATTCTAAAAGGTCAATTGGAGTAAACTCATCCAAACATATCAATTGAAGGAGTTGTAGTAGTTCCTGTATTTAAGTTAACGGTGGGAAGAATCTGACTGATTTTATCTCTGTTAGATAAATTTTTATTATTGAAGAAGTTCATAAAGTCCTGACTAGTAAGCTCTAAGGGAATGCTAGGATTGACAGAGTCCTGACTCTTTGTCAGCCTGGCTACAGTGCTGAAAAGAAACCTGGGATTATGCTTGTTCTGTTCTTTTAATGCAGAATAATAACTTGTTCGAGCTTTTCTAAGAGATTTTTTATAAATTAAAAGATGATTTCTCCAAGCTAAATAGATTTCATCTAATTTAGTGGAGCGCCATTTTCTTTCTAATTGACGAGTCTTCTGTGTTGAACCAAGGAGTTAAAATTCTCTGATTAGACTTTCTTTTTTAAAGGGGCCACCACGTCTAGAGTCTGATGCAGAGAAGCTGTAACACTATCTACCATGCTATCAATTACAGAAGAAGCAAGCTCTCCATAGCTTCTCTTCGTTGTGTTGACACATGGCATAGAGGAAACGATCTGCATAAATTTGGTAACAACATCATCTGAGAGGCATCTACTGTAGTAATATTTTTTTTAGGAGCCAAATAGTCAGAAACAGTCAAATCAAAGGTTAACAGACAATGGTCTGACAGCACAGGGTTATGAGGAGACACTACCAGCTTTGATATTTCTATGCCATATGTCAGAACAAGGTCCAACGTGTGGTGGAGATAATGGATAGAATTTCCTACTTTCTGAGAAAACCCCATCGAGTGTAATATTGAATTTAATGCCATATTAAGGCAATCACTATCTACATCTACATGTATATTCAAGTTCCCTACTATAATTATCCTATCTGATTTCAGCACTAAATCAGCTAAGAATTCGGCAAATTTGGAAAAAGGGACGATAGGGAGGGATGAGGGAGGACAATAAACTATGGCAAATAAAACTGGGTTTAACCTAAAATTGCTAAAATGCCCAATACTGAGGACCAGGCCCTCAAAGGAATGATAACATATTTTTTGCTTTACATTAACTAATAATTTGGAATGGTAAATTGTTGCTATGCCTCCTCCACGACCAGAACTTGTGGGATTTTGACAGTTTAAATAACCAGAGGTTGTTGAGTCATTTAAACCAACGTAATCCTCTTGCCCTAACCAAGTCTCTGTAAGAGATATCAAATCAATCTGATGATCAATTAACAGATCATGGACTAGCAGAGACTTGGGAGTTAGAGACCTAATATTTAACAAACCACATTTAATTTTTAAATTATGAGGAGGAAGAGGCCAGATCATTAAATTTAGAGACTTCATGTTTAATTTGAGTTTTGCCAACTTTTTGTTTAATCACTTTGGGATGCTTATACATTATATTTTTATTTACTCTGGAGGGAGCAGACAATGATTCTCTGATGGGGAAGACAGGGGCTAAGTTGAGGGGTGGCGGATGAAGAGGAGCTGCAGAGAGGCGTGTAAGGCTGCAACTCTGCTTCCTGGTCCCAACTCTGAGTTATCAAGGTTTTGGAAATTTGGATAAAAATGATGCCAGATTGTTAAATAAAAGAGATGCACCATCCAAAGTGGGATGGATGCCGTCTCGTCTAATAAGACCAGGTTTCCCCCAAAATGAGTTCCAATTGTCTATGTAGCCCACATCGTTTGCAGGACACCACACAGACAGCCAGCGGTTGAAGGATGACAAGCGGCTAAACATGTCATCTCTGGTCAGATTGGGGAGGGGCCCAGAGAATACTACAGAGGCAGACATTGTTTTTGTAAAGTCACACACCGATTCCACATTAAGTTTTGTGACTTCCGACTACTGGAGTCGGATGTCGTTAATGCCGGCGTGGATAACAATTGTGGAGTATTTACAGTTACTTTTAGCCAGCACTTTCAAATTTGACTCAATGTGACCTGCTCTGGCCCCGGGAATGCATTTGACTGTGGCCGCTGGAGTCTCTAGGCTCACGTTTCTGACAACAGAGTCACCAATGATCAGAGTTTTCCTCAGCGGGTGTGTCGCTGAGTGGGGAAAAGCGATTAGAAACATGAACAGGTTGGTGGTAAACCAGGGGCTTGTGGCTATGCTTCCTTCTCACCGTCACCCACCCATTCTCCTGGCTGCTCAGGAGAGGTGGGAGCCGGGGGACGGCTAGCAGGCCGACCTATGCTAGGGTGCTCCACTGCAGCTAAGGGGCGTCCATCATTATTAACTGGCACAGACGGTGTTTTGATGCAGTGGAGCCGGGATTCCAAATCAATTCAATTCAATTCAATTCAACTTTATTTATATAGCGCCATTTCACAACAACAGTCATCTCATAGCACTATCAACTGTAGGGAGGACCCCCACAGTTGCAGAAAGACCCCAGCAATCAGGCGATCCCCTGTGAGCAAGCACTTGGCGACGGTGGAGAGGAAAAACTCCCTTTTAACAGGAAGAAACCTCCAGCAGAACCAGGCTCAGGGAGGGGCAGTCATCTGCTGCGACTGGCTGGGGGGTGAGGGGATAGAGAAGAAGAAAAGAACAGACATGTAGAGAGCAAACAGCACGATGGGGACTCAATCTATGGGAGAGAACAAACAAATGTTAATGACCAGCAAAAAAAAAATATTTCATAGAGAGTGAGGAAAGGAGTGAAGCCCAGTGCATTACTGGAGGTCCCCCGGCTGACTAAACCTATTAGCAGCATAACTAAGGGAGGGTTCAGAAACACATGATCCCTCCCTAATTGTAGGCTATATCAAAAAGGTAGGTTTTAGCCCTATTCTTAAAAACAGAGATCGAGTCTGACTCCCGAATCCAGATTGGCAGCTGATTCCACAGGAGAGGAGCTTGATAACTGAAGGCTCTGCCTCCCATTGTACTTGGAAATCACACAACCTCGCCTTGAGCGCCTCAAAAAGACAACATTTATCACATTTACCATTATCACTAAAAGAGGCCGAGGTGTAGCTAAACATCTGACAGAGAGAGCGTAGCAGTAGTATATTTGAGTTGTTTTACAGATATCACTGGTTTCTATATTTGGTTTATTTTTTCCCCTTTGGCTGCTGCGCATGAGTGAAATGACATTAAACACATCTATAGATGTCCCAGGCAGCAGGCATTACATTGGTTAGTGTGGTAGACTGCAAGTCTAAAATAGAACATTACTGGCACATGCCTCTAGGGGGAACTACCTGTATTGTTCAGCACTACTATGAAGGGGACACATTAGAACAAGAGTGTGAAAACCCCGCGCAGAATCCATGTTCAGTCTTATTATGTGTGTTGCAGAATAAATGGCAGAGTTAGCCAAAGAAATAACTCAAGTGTGATCATTGCTACACGGTAGGATATCACACAATTGGCGACGAGGATTAAAAGAAAAAAATCAGCGGCGAGAAACAGAGAACATTGCAAGTGTGGCGAACTCAAGTGACTCCAGTAGTTCGAGTGCAAGTTCAGAGGAGGAAAAACGAGGTTTCCCCACCACGACGAGCAATGGCGGCTGTAATCGGAACGGTAACCCCTTTTGATAACTCGACTCAGTCATGGGAAGAATATAGTGAAATGTTGGACTTTTTCTTCCAAGCTAATGAGATTGAGGAGCCAGACAAACGGAAGGCTGTACTGTTGAGTGGAGTTGGTGCAACTACTTACAGCTTGTTGAGAAATTTAATAAGCCCTGCATTACCGAAAGATAAAACGTACGACCAGCTTACTGCTGAGCTTCAGAAGCACTTCAGCCCCAAACCGAGTGAAATCGTGCAACGATTCAAATTTAATTCACGCATAAGGAGGAACACTGAGTCCATAGCAGAGTATGTGGCAGAATTGAGGAAATTAACACTGCACTGTGATTACAAAGACTCATTGGAAGAAATGTTAAGAGACAGACTTGTGTGTGGAGTGAATGATGACCGAATGCAACGGCGACTTTTATCTGAAACAAAACTCACTTTTGCAAAGGCTTTGGAATTATGCCAAGCGATGGAAACAGCATCTAAAGATGTGAGAGAAATGCAAAGGAAACTAGCAGAGGACACAGCAACGCATGTTCGTGTGCCTAAGACCCAAGTAGGTGTCCACAAAGTGTCGACTGACAAAAATCAGCACAAATTCCCCAGTTGTTATCGCTGCAAAGGCCAGCACAATGCCGCCGAGTGCAAAATTGCCACTGAGCTGTGTCATAATTGTGGCAAGCGAGGGCACATTAAGAAAGCATGTAGAATAAAGGTGGACAGCGCACAGGTGCTGAAAGCAACAGTAAAAGGGCAAAAGTATGAAAACAAGGGCCCAGGAAAGGAACAGCGAGCGAATCAACTGAGAGGGGAGGGAGAAAGTGATACAGAAGACATGGGTTTTCACACAATTTACAACACGTCAGAGGAGCTGACCAAGGTAGCGCCCATCACGCGTACCATGAATGTTAATGGAATGAAAGTAACATTTGAAGTTGATACAGGCTGTGGAGTAACCATATTAAGTAAACAGCAATATACACAACTGTGGAAGAAAACAGACACAGCAGAATTAAATCACTGTTCATTAAAATTAAAAACATACACAGGAGAGAAGCTAGACGTGCTAGGCATGGCACAAGTGAAGGTGCAGCACGAAAACAAAGAAAAGGACTTACCTGTAGTAGTAGTTGGGAGCGAAGGACCAAATCTACTAGGGCGAAGTTGGCTACAAGAACTGGCCATGATTGATCAGTTGGTGAATAAAGTGGAATCTCAGCCCAAATTGCAGCTGGAGGAGATCCTCGAAAGACACGCTGAGGTGTTCAAAGAAGGCTTAGGACAGCTAAAAGGTGTCACTGCAAAGATTAATGTGGACAAGGAGGCCCAACCACGATTCTGCAAACCCCGACCGGTGCCCTATGCAGTCAAGCCACTGGTCGAAAGCGAGCTACAGAGGCTGCTGGATGACAAGATCATTGAGCCAGTGCAGGTTGCAGAATGGGCGGCGCCCATAGTCCCAGTGAGAAAGCCGGATGGCTCCATTAGAATATGTGGAGATTACAAACTCACTGTCAATCGAGCATCACGGGTGGATCAGTATCCAATTCCTAAAGTGGAGGACCTCTTCGCACAGCTGAACGGCGGCCGACACTTCACGAAATTAGACATGAGTCACGCCTACCAACAAGTAGTCCTGGAAGAAGAATCAAGAAAGTATGTAACCATCAATACACACAAAGGCTTATATACCTACACACGCTTACCATTTGGAGTAGCTTCCAGTCCTGCTATATTCCAGAGAACTATGGAGGGCATCCTAGGTGGAATTCCGAATGTTGCCGTTTATTTGGATGACATCCTTTGTACAGGACCAAATGAACAAGAACATCTGAAAACGCTGAAGGAAGTGCTTCAACGGTTGGAGAAAAGCGGTCTGAGGTTGAAAAGAAGCAAGTGTGAGTTCATGGGAAAAGAGGTGGTGTTCCTAGGCCACAAGATCAACGCCAGTGGTCTACACCCTCTAACAGACAAAGTGGAAGCCATTGCGGAGGCGCCTGAGCCACAAAATGTTACTGAGTTAAAAGCCTACCTGGGCTTGTTGAACTATTACCATAGGTTCCTCCCAAAGCTCTCCACGCTGCTGGCACCACTACATACCTTACTTAAGAAGGAAGAAAAATGGTCATGGGGGGTCAAGCAGCAGAAGGCGTTTGAAGAGTCCAAAGCGCTACTTCAGTCCTGTAGTGTGCTAGTGCACTATGATTCAAACAAACCACTCATCCTGGCGTGTGACGCATCACCCTACGGTGTGGGTGCTGTACTCTCTCATCGTATGGAGGATGGCTCAGAGAGACCCATAGGGTTCGTCTCAAGAACTCTTAGTGCAGCTGAGAAAAACTACTCCCAGCTAGACAAGGAGGGCCTTGCAGTAGTATTTGGTGTAAAAAAATTCCACAAATACCTGTACGGGAGACAGTTCGCTATAGTGACTGACCACAAGCCACTAATTTCACTGTTCAGTGAAATGAGAGCCATACCCCAGATGACATCTCAGAGAATTCAGAGATGGGCCGTTACATTAGCAGCGTATGAGTACACCATCGTTTACAAAGCCGGACGGGACCATACGAATGCTGACGCGATGAGTAGGCTACCCTTGGATGGAGGAAGAGACAGCACGCCTGAGGAGGAGGAGAGAGTGCTATTGTTTGAAGATATCGGCGTGCCCCTGGTGAACGCACAACAAATAAAGAAGTGGACAGACAAAGACCCTGTTCTAGCAAGAGTGCGAGAATACATCTTGCGAGGATGGCCGAAAATGAACAGTCCTGAGTTCATTCCCTATGCCCGACGACAGGATGAGCTCAGCACCCAGGAAGGTTGTATCCTGTGGGGAGGACGCGTGGTTGTTCCACCACCTGGCAGGAATGCCTTACTGCAACAACTACACCAAGCACACCCTGGCATCACTCGCATGAAAGCGTTGGCGAGGAGCTACATGTGGTGGCCCAACATGGATGCAGAGGTGGAGGCGCTTGTGAAGTCATGTGCGGCATGCCAGGAGAACAGGAACAGTCCTCCAGCAGCCCCACTACATCCCTGGGAAGTTCCAGATAAACCATGGAGAAGAATTCACATTGACTACGCAGGTCCATGGATGGGAAGAAAGTTGAGGTCAACATTTGACTTAATACATCCAGACTTCAGAAACAAAGTGCATGACAAACAAGAGAAACAAAAAGGTTATCATGACATGCATGCTAGAGAGAGAATACTGAGAGAAGGAGACGTGGTCTACACCCGCAACTTTGGCTCAGGACCAGCCTGGGTACCAGGAGAAATAACAGAAAAGACAGGCCCTGTGTCATTCAAGGTGACATTAGGTCATGGACAAGTGGTGAGGCGACACATCGACCAAGTTCGTGGTAGGAGCTCCATTCCCCTGCCGATGGCACCAGAGGTGTTGTCTGACACCCATCCTGAGGAGAGCATCAACGAACCACCACGTCAGGTGAAACCTGAGGTAACCGTCTCTGCAGATTCTACGGGCAGCACTGCAGCAGCCGAAACAGTGGAGCAGTCTGAGTCTTCACCTGCAGTTGGCTCACCCGCCGTGAGAAGATCTCAGCGAGCTAGGAGAGCTCCAGACTACTTGAAGGACTATACTTAGTCAGTAGTGAGTTCCCCAGCCACAGGACAAGAATGCGTCCTGGAACCTCACTGGGATGCGGTAGTCAAACCAATTCCCCAGTTAGACTGTTATGTGTGTTATACATGTGAAAAAAAAAAAAAAAAAGAAAGAAAGAAATTATGTGTATGACACATGTGTTTAAGAAATTAAAAAGTAACTGTGATAGTTCAGGGTTAAATGGGAGTTCCAGGATGTCTAGTAATTGGCTAGTGTAAGTAAGAGTAGTTTAATCTAGAGGGGAGGGATGTGGTAGACTGCAAGTCTAAAATAGAACATTACTGGCACATGCCTCTAGGGGGAACTACCTGTATTGTTCAGCACTACTATGAAGGGGACACATTAGAACAAGAGTGTGAAAACCCCGCGCAGAATCCATGTTCAGTCTTATTATGTGTGTTGCAGAATAAATGGCAGAGTTAGCCAAAGAAATAACTCAAGTGTGATCATTGCTACACGGTAGGATATCACAGTTAGTTTCATATTATATTTAAGCATAATCTAATGAAGCAGCTCAGTAAAATGAGTGTACTTTGCGAATTAAATATTGAGGGTGTTCCCCCCCCCCCCCATTGTTCTGGGCTGATACGGATGTTTAAAATTTGTATTATGGGGAAGGCTGATACTGATGTATTTCGGTATTTGATTTTCATTTGTCCAGTGAAAACCATGAAAATATATACAGACGTGGACAAAATTGTTGGTACCCCTCTGTTAATGAAAGAAAAACCCACAGTGGTCAGAAATAACTTGAATCTGACAAAAGTGGTAATAAATAAAAATTCTATGAAAATTAACCAATGAAAATCAGACAATGCTTTTGAATTGTGGTTCAACAAAATTATTTTAAAAAACAAACTCATGAAACAGGCCTGGACAAAAATGATGGTACCCCTAGAAAAGATTGAAAATAATGTGACCATAGGGACATGTTCAACCAAGATGTGTCCTCTAATTAACATCACAGGTGTCTACAAACTTGTAATCAGTCAGTTGGCCTATTTAAAGGGTGACAAGTAGTCACTGTTCTGTTTGTTGACATGGTGTGTACCACACTAAACATGGACCAGAGGAAGCAAAGGAGAGAGTTGTCTCAGGAGATTAGAAAGAAAATTACAGACAAGCATGTTAAAGGTAAAGGCTATAAGACCATCTCCAAGCAGCTTGATGTTCCTGTGACTACAGTTGCACATATTATTCAGAAATTTAAGATCCATGGGACTGTAGCCAGCCTCCCTGGACGTGGCCTCAGGAGGAGACGGATAATACGAATGGTAACAAAAGAGCCCAGAACAACCTCTAAACACATTCATGGTGAACTCCAAGGTCAAGGTACATCAGTGTCAGATCATACCATCCGTCGTCGTTTGAGCCAAAGTGGACTTCATGGGAGACCACCAAGGAGGACACCACTGCTGAAAACAAATCATTAAAAAGCCAGACTGGAATTTGCCATACTGCATGTTGACAAGCCACAAAGCTTCTGGGAGAATGTCTTATGGACAGACGAGACAAAACTGGAACTTTTTGGCAAGGCACATCAGCTCTATGTTCACAGACGCAAAAATGAAGCATACCGAGAAAAGAACACTGTCCCTACTGTGAAACATGGAGGAGATTCTGTTATGTTCTGGGGCTGCTTTGCTGCATCTGGTACAGGGTGTCTTGAATCTGTGCAGGGTACAATGAAATCTCAAGACTATCAAGGTATTCTAGAGATAAATGTGCTGCCCAGTATCAGACAGCTTGGTCTCAGTCGCAGGTCATGGGTCTTGCAACAGGATAATGACCCTAAACACACAGCTAAAAACACCCAAGAATGGCTAAGAGCGAAACATTGGACTATTCTAAAGTGGCCTTCTATGAGCCCTGATCTAAATCCTATTGAACATCTGTGGAAGGAGCTGAAACTTGCCGTCTGGAGAAGGCACCCTTCAAACCTGAGACAACTGGAGCAGTTTGCTCATGAGGAGTGGGCCAAAATACCTGCTGAGAGGTGCAGAAGTCTCATTGACAGTTACAGAAATCGTTTGATTGCAGTGATTGCCTCAAAAGGTTGTGCAACAAAATATTAAGTTAAGGGTACCATCATTTTTGTCCAGGCCTTTTTCATGTTTTTTTTTTTTTTAAACTAATTCTGTTGAACCACAATTCAAAAGCATTGTCTGATTTTCATTGGTTAATTTTCATTAAATTTTTATTTATTACCACTTTTGTCAGATTCAAGTTATTTCTGTGACCATTGTGGGTTTTTCTTTCATTAACAGAGGGGTACCAACAATTTTGTCCATGTCCGCACATATAAAATAAAAAAGTACTAGAGGCGATGCCCAATGTGTTTGTCAGCTTTCAGTACAAATTTTCTACATTTGCATATGCATCATGAATGTACAACAAAATATACTGTAAATATTGTGCCTATTGTGCACTATATTCAGCTGATATAGTGGGGCATTGCTCATTTTTATAGTACAGCTAACACCAAGCATGCATATCAGGATGTAACATGATAAATTCAAATGCCTGTCATAAAGGAATCAACATAAGACTTTCACTTGCTTTCATCAGATAACAATATCTGAATAATATCCATCCATCCATCCATCCATCTTCTACCGCTTTTCCGGAGGTCCGGGTCGCGGAGGCAGCAGTTCAAGCAGAGAAGCCCAGACTTCCCTCTCCCCAGCCACCTGCTCCAGCTCTTCAGAGGGGATACCAAGGCGTTCCCAGACTAGCTGGGAGACATAGTCTCTCCACCGAGTCCTGGGTCTGCCCCGGGGTCTCCTCCCAGTGGGACGTGCCTGAAACACCTCAAGTGGGAGGCGTCCAGGAGGCATCCTAATCAGATGCCCATACCACCTCAACTGACTCCTTTCAATGTGGAGGAGCAGCGGTTCTACTCTGAGCCTCTCCCGGATGACTGAGCTCCTCACCCTATCTCTGAGGGTGAGTCCAGCAATCCTACGGAGAAAGCTCATTTCAGCCGCTTGTATCCGCGATCTGAATAATATGTGCATTATTTTTTACATTTACATAGTGGTATATACCATAGTCTACATGTTCAAGCACGACAGTAGAAGTTGTTCAGGTCACTGGTAAAGATTCCAGATATTTTGTTTACGGATGAATGTTGGTCCTGTTGACAACATACCCAGACAGATTACACAGCATAACAAAAATAATTTTTTGTAAGTTGTCTGGGTTTTTTTTTTTTTTCAACTGATTTAAGACAGTTTTGCACCGCTGAATCAGAAAAAGACATCCGTTTCTCTCGATCAGGTCAGGTTTTTATGCTAAGTTGTAAGCAGTTGTGCAGCAGTTGTACTGTAAATTGAATAGGAGACATTGATAAAGGTAAGTACATGTAAATTGAATGTTATGTCATCATTGTTCAAAATTCAGAGAATTTCAAGAAATTAAAAAGAATTTTGTATCATATAAAGCAGAAATACCCGTACATGTAAACAAAAATGTAAAAAAACCATGTGGCCATAGTTCAAAAAGTTGACGTGATTGAGCAAAACCAATGTGATTTTTGGATTCAGCACATCAAAACTGTCCTAAATCAGCTAAAAAAAAAACCTTAGACAATAAATTTGGTGTTGACCAGTGCTATAAACAAATCTGAATTTTGCAGAATGGTAAAATACGCTAAAATCCAGAACATCAGATGAACTAATCTAATAAAAAAAGCAACAGATTTGTTTCTCTGTGTATGATGCTACCAGCTGATAGAACTTTACAACTGGATAGCTTTCAGTCTGTTGTGATCTAGAACCATGCCAGGTGCTAGATCACATGCTTGCTTCTCCACATGGCAGCAAGCTAATCAGAACAGCCATTATCCTGAATAATGACATTTATAAATAGTGGGGGTGAGGTGGCATGCAAAAATAAGCAGCAGTGCTGTGGTTTTAAGCAGATTTTATTAATCATGTCGCCTTCACGGGAACTCGGCTCCAGCCATAGCGTGAGCAGGCTGAAGCCGAATTCCTCAGGCTCTCAGTGAAGAGGGGACACAAAATCTGTGTCCTGCAGCAGGGTTGAAGTCAGATTGAGAGAGAGAGATTGCGTTACATCCATCCATCCATCCATCTTCTACCGCTTTTCCGGAGGTCCGGGTCGCGGAGGCAGCAGTTCAAGCAGAGAAGCCCAGACTTCCCTCTCCCCAGCTACCTGCTCCAGCTCTTCAGAGGGGATACCAAGGCGTTCCCAGACTAGCTGGGAGACATAGTCTCTCCACCGAGTCCTGGGTCTGCCCCGGGGTCTCCTCCCAGTGGTTACAGAGTTGCACCTTAAATACTTGATCATAACAATACATCAAAGAGACGTACCCCACAGTTTAGAATGATCAAAGGGACAACAGAACAGGCAGGAGGTATTTGCATTTGTAAGACATACATCACAATGGGCAGATTAGCTAGACCTCGCTCCAAGTGTCAGACAAAGAGGCTAACCAGCACATCTACATATTGATCTGAGTCTCTAGGTCACAGTAAGGGCAAAATGCATGAACACTTTAACTTCAAGGCTGTAAACTCAGCGTGCAGCGGAACAAACCCCAGGAGTGCGAGCTGACTGTCTCTGTGTTCTGTTTGTGTGTTGTGGGGGGTTTAATCAAACCGCTACAGGGGTTTTTTTCCTTCACATGCCTGCCAGGTAGCATTAGTGCAACACTGACTGGACCTGTTCTGGTTGCTCTATTAAAAGAACACCATTGTGTGGTAAACAAAGGCCGTGGTTGTGGTTGGTTCCTGCGTGTGGCTACGCGATGCAGTGATAAACAGCTCTGCACTGTTTTTGCCAAATGGATCAACTTATGCATTTTTCTTCTGATTTGCATGTCACTGACTGCAACTTCCGATCACAATGATAAATACCTGTAACAACCCGTCTTTGTATTTTGATGTATTGTTATAAACCTTTTGAAGATTTTTTTTTTTTTAAACAAATCTCACACTTATTAAACTGTCAGTACATTTCTGCTGATGTGTGGGGTCTAGCGCGTGCTCTCGCTCGTCTAGAGACGTGATTGGCTGGTCTCGCGCTAGGTGCTGCGGCAGCGTTCTGCAGAGACCTCATCGGTGGAGGAGGACCTCTGGCATTTCCGCTTAAACGAAACTTAGCTGAGTTTTGCCGCGCTAGAGGGAAGGGACGGAAGACCGGTTTGCACGAAGAGAAGTCGAGAGCTTGACGCGTCTCTTCAGCCTCAGATCGACGTTTGTTTTCCTTCGGCGTTTATCCGAGGTAAGAAAAACGTCGCATTTTCGCAGGTGTATCTGTAACCTCATTCATAACAATAATGTAGAAACGATCTCGGCGTTTCTTCAGTATTACATACATATATCAGTGTTTGATCGCAGTTTTAAGCGTTGTGGTTTACGCCCGTCTTTGTTTTTTTGTGAAGGGGGAAAATGATTTTTATCCGTTAGGATCCGATTTAGGTGAAAGTGATGAAATCACAATTTATTTAGATATTGATATGATTTTTGTATTCCGAATACAACGTAGGACATCTTTTCCACTCAATCTAGAATTGGTCTGGGTACCATGGAATACAGTGGAACCAGGGGCGCCTCCAGAAAATTTTCATTGGGGGGGGGGGGGGGGCTGTTATGTCGGTAATGGAAGCCAAGGATGAGACAGAGTGTTGAACTGGACACAGATGCAGCGGATGATAAAATAAAGGCAGCGTTGTGAAGTTTTTAAGCAGATTTTTATTATATCATACCGCCGTCACGAGCTCCGCTCCCGGCGCCATGCATGCGCGCCGGGAGCGAGCCCAAGCGGCTCTCAGAGAAGGAGGACACAAAGTTTGTGTCCTGCAGCAGCAGTTGCAGAATCAGAATGAGAGGGTTTGTGTTACAGAGTTGCAGCATATATACCCAACTACAACAATACATCAAAGAGCATTCCCCAGCAGTTGGTACGATCAAAGGGACTGCAGAACAGGCATGAGATATTTGCATTTGAAAGACCTACATAACAATAGGCAGATTTGATAGCCTCTGCTCCAGGTGTAGGACAAAGAGGTTACAAGGCACATCTACATATTGATCTCAGCCTCTAGGTCACAATAAGGACAGGACGCATGAACACTATACATGAATGGCACATTACATCACAATACATGAATGGCACATCTCAGTGCAGCGGGAAAAACCAAGAGAAGAGAGCTGACTGTCCTGTGTGTTGTGGGGGGGTTGAATCAACCCGCCACACGCTCCCCTCCCCAGAGGGCACAGCAGGGGGCCGAGACCTCGATAATCCATCTATGGGAGCGAGCTGTGGGAGAAGCTCGCTGCAGGCGGAGGGGGAGGGAGGGGAAGGGTAGTAAGTGCCGGCAGGGGCGGTGAAATCGTCCGAGCCGCGCAAAAATTGCTTGCTGCTCCGCGACGTCGAGGGGTTGTCCCGTTGCGCGTGCGGAGATCACAAGAAGAAAAATTTGTCTCTGACTCCTCTCGTGGCCATGAAGAAAAGCAGGAGCGGCTGTAAGAAAAAAAAAAATAAAAGCAGAGGGACTGGCGTGTTGACTTTAGGGCAGGCGCAACTCTAAAGCCTCGGGAACCGCAGACAGCTGAATTCCCCTTGTGTGCCGTGGCTAAGACCATAAAATCCAGTGAGCAAGCTGCGGGCCTCAGGTGTACAAGCAAGCCTGAAGGGCCAGTGTGCAGCAGAAGGAAGGCGGTCAGTGAAGCCGTTATTGTCCCGTCCTCGTAACTCCCCGGTGCGCGCGCGGGGGTTCCGTGCGTGGGTGGGCTGCTGGAGTGGCGAGTCAGGGTGCAGAATCTTGGTGGAGATCAGCGCAGACGGCGCCGATAAAATCCAGGTTTGGGCTGTGGCTGCAGCTTGGTCATGGTGCGTTGGAACGGTGGGAGGAAATAGACTATCTTTTGTCCCTCAGGCTCGTGCAGATGCGTTGGAGCGGTGGGAGGGAATAGACGATCTTTGGCACCGCTTGGCTGTGGTGCGTTCAGGTCCACGTGTTGCGTTCTCCGCCGGCCATGGAGGACGCCGTCATGGAGAGGGAACGAGGTGCCTGCGCTCTCGTGTGGAGGAACTGCGAGCGCGGCCGGTCCAGCGTGGATGAGCAGATCTCAGACGTGCAGATCTCATCATGAAGAACGGGTCACCAGCGCAGCTGTCCAGATCAGAAGGTTGCATCGCACAAAGCATGTGCGTCTTCGGGGTAACCAGTGAAGCGTTCACTGGCAGCGTGTTCTTTTCTGCCTTCAGGTCATGGTGCGTCGGGGCGGCGAGAGGGAGGAGACGTCTTGTGTCCCTCGGCCGGTTCAGCGTGGATGTCCAGACCAGAAGGCTGCGTCGCACAAAGCGTGTGCGTCTTCGGGGTCACCAGTGCGGCGGATGATAGAAATATAAGCAGCGATGCTGTGGTTTTAGGCAGAGTTTAATTATATCATACCGCCGTCACGAGCTCCGCTCCCGGCGCCGGGAGCGAGCCCAAGCGGCTGTCAGAGGAGGAGGACACAAAGTCTGTGTCCTGCAGCAGCAGTTGCAGAATCAGAATGAGAGGGTTTGTGTTACAGAGTTGCAGCATATATACCCAACTACAACAATACATCAAAGAGCATTCCCCAGCAGTTGGTACGATCAAAGGGACTGCAGAACAGGCATGAGACATTTGCATTTGAAAGACCTACATAACAATAGGCAGATTTGCTAGCCTCTGCTCCAGGTGTAGGACAAAGAGGTTACAAGGCACATCTACATATTGATCTCAGCCTCTAGGTCACAATAAGGACAGGACGCATGAACACTATACATGAATGGCACATTACATCACAATACATGAATGGCACATCTCAGTAGTGCAGCGGGAAAAACCAAGAGAAGAGAGCTGACTGTCCTGTGTGTTGTGGGGGGGTTGAATCAACCCGCCACACGCTCCCCCCCCCAGAGGGCACGGCAGGGGGCCGAGACCTCGATAATCCATCTATGGGAGCGAGCTGTGGGAGAAGCTCGCTGCAGGCGGAGGGGGAGGGAGGGGAGGGGTAGTAAGTGCCGGCAGGGGCGGTGAAATCGTCCGAGCCGCGCAAAAATTGCTTGCTGCTCCGCGACGTCGAGGGGTTGTCCCGTTGCGCGTGCGGAGATCACAAGAAGAAAAATTTGTCTCTGACTCCTCTCGTGGCCATGAAGAAAAGCAGGAGCGGCTGTAAGAAAAAAAAAAATAAAAGCAGAGGGACTGGCGTGTTGACTTTAGGGCAGGCGCAACTCTAAAGCCTCGGGAACCGCAGACAGCTGAATTCCCCTTGTGTGCCGTGGCTAAGACCATAAAATCCAGTGAGCAAGCTGCGGGCCTCAGGTGTACAAGCAAGCCTGAAGGGCCAGTGTGCAGCAGAAGGAAGGCGGTCAGTGAAGCCGTTATTGTCCCGTCCTCGTAACTCCCCGGTGCGCGCGCGGGGGTTCCGTGCGTGGGTGGGCCGCTGGAGTGGCGAGTCAGGGTGCAGAATCTTGGTGGAGATCAGCGCAGACGGCGCCGATAAAATCCAGGTTTGGGCTGTGGCTGCAGCTTGGTCATGGTGCGTTGGAACGGTGGGAGGAAATAGACTATCTTTTGTCCCTCAGGCTCGTGCAGATGCGTTGGAGCGGTGGGAGGGAATAGACGATCTTTGGCACCGCTTGGCTGTGGTGCGTTCAGGTCCACGTGTTGCGTTCTCCGCCGGCCATGGAGGACGCCGTCATGGAGAGGGAACGAGGTGCCTGCGCTCTCGTGTGGAGGAACTGCGAGCGCGGCCGGTCCAGCGTGGATGAGCAGATCTCAGACGTGCAGATCTCATCATGAAGAACGGGTCACCAGCGCAGCTGTCCAGATCAGAAGGTTGCATCGCACAAAGCATGTGCGTCTTCGGGGTAACCAGTGAAGCGTTCACTGGCAGCGTGTTCTTTTCTGCCTTCAGGTCATGGTGCGTCGGGGCGGCGAGAGGGAGGAGACGTCTTGTGTCCCTCGGCCGGTTCAGCGTGGATGTCCAGACCAGAAGGCTGCGTCGCACAAAGCGTGTGCGTCTTCGGGGTCACCAGTGCGGCGGATGATAGAAATATAAGCAGCGATGCTGTGGTTTTAGGCAGAGTTTAATTATATCATACCGCCGTCACGAGCTCCGCTCCCGGCGCCGGGAGCGAGCCCAAGCGGCTGTCAGAGGAGGAGGACACAAAGTCTGTGTCCTGCAGCAGCAGTTGCAGAATCAGAATGAGAGGGTTTGTGTTACAGAGTTGCAGCATATATACCCAACTACAACAATACATCAAAGAGCATTCCCCAGCAGTTGGTACGATCAAAGGGACTGCAGAACAGGCATGAGACATTTGCATTTGAAAGACCTACATAACAATAGGCAGATTTGCTAGCCTCTGCTCCAGGTGTAGGACAAAGAGGTTACAAGGCACATCTACATATTGATCTCAGCCTCTAGGTCACAGTAAGGACAGGACGCATGAACACTATACATGAATGGCACATTACATCACAATACATGAATGGCACATTACATCACAATGCATGAATGGCACATTACATCACAATACATGAATGGCACATTACATCTCAGTAGTGCAGCGGGAAAAACCAAGAGAAGAGAGCTGACTGTCCTGTGTGTTGTGGGGGGGGGGGGGTTGAATCAACCCGCCACACAGATTTATTTGTGACTCTCTTTCAGAATACAGGCGCTTCCATCAGGCGGAGAGGAGACCAAGAGACCGCCCTCTCCCTTAATAACATACAGCACACATCAGTTATTCTTAGGGCGCATTCGCACGGCCACTGTTTGGTCCGGACTGAAGGACCAAAGTGTGTATTCCATGGATGGTTCGGTTTGGCGCCATCTGAATGTGCCTGGAACTCTGGTGCAGCACCAAACAAGCGAAGTCTGGTCCCCCTGAAAACTGGGGGTCTCGGTTCGCTTGCAAACGCAGTCTGGTGCGCTTTGCTTGCCGTGTGAATGCAAACGGAGTATCCAGCAGACCGAAAGGCGGACGTGCCCCTCTGCGTCTGTAACCACAGCGACACGTTTTCGCGCAGCACGATGACATTATAACTCAATGTAAATACATGAAAAGACATGAATTCATCATCTGGGTGAGATGCAGAAATACGAAGTTGCCACTCACCTGAAAAAGTTGAAAACTTGATGTGTGTTTTACATCCGTGGCAGGAATCCGTGGGTCAGTAAATCCAAGATCCCGATTCAGCTGAAGAGCTCCCGGTCCTTCTGCCCCATTTTGGATAGAAAATAACAATAAAGACAACCGCGCGGATCCAAGAAATACTTTTACCAGAGAAAGCCGAGGAGAAAAGTTAAAAAAAAAAAAAAAATGTCTCTTGGACTTGGAGTAGTGAGGAGATGCAGGCTCTGATGGATATTTGGTTTGAGAACCAGATTTCTCAGCTGCTTGTAGCAGCACACAAGAATCCTGATGGTTTTAAAACGTTTAGCGACATGAAGGCAGCACGGGGGCTTTATACAGACAACTGAGCTCTTTATTTTATCAGTTTGTGGCTGATAAACAACTCAGCTGAAGGGAACGGTGTTATGCTGAGAATTGCTCACTTGCCGAGAATTGCATCCCATCATCGAATAAACATAATTTAAAGATAATTTACAAGCGGTAATAACAATTTTTACTTCTAAAAATGTACAAATGGTTACAAGCCTGGCTGTAGTGTTATATTTTATAGTTTTGGTGGGTGGGATGCAATTCTTGACAAGCAAGCAATTCTCAGCATAACACCGGATTTCCCTTTTCAGTCCTGGCCAATCGATGAGCCGGATTTCTCTTCTTTGCTGAGATTTTTTTCTTCCTGGTCAGTGGTGGTTTCGGCTACAGCGTCACAAACAAGCAGCTGTTGTAACTGCGTGATGTTGTCCAAGCAGTTTGGTCCGCTTGAGTAAAGTGCTGTGTGAATGCAAACCAAACCAAACAAAGGTAGATAGATAGATAAGCCTTTATTAGTCCCACAACGGGGAAATTCCAGGATTGCAACAGCACAGGGATAGCAACACTCAGAGCAACAATCAGAAGGCAAGAAAAAAAAAAAAAAACAAGCAAGCAAGAGCAGCTAATATACATATGTACATATTACTATAAAATATATATATACACACACACAGACACACAGTGCAGAGCATTGTAGCTGGATGGAATAAATATATGAATATATAAACACACAGTGTAGAGCATTGTAGCTAGATGGAATAAATATATAGATATATAAATATGAACACACCCAGTGCTGAGCATTGTAGCTAGATGGAATAAATATGTAAATATATAAACACACACAGTGCAGAGCATTGTTGCTAGATGGGATGAAACGGCATAACCCTCTACTTAGTTATCCTACATGGTATGATTATGTGCCCATACATATTCTCACCCTCCATAGCGACCGGTATTTTCCTAGTTGTATGCCGGAGGGGACCATTGTGTAAGTCTATTGCATCTTTTGCATTTAAAAACTATTAGTTTGTTACGTCTTTTTGCTATCTCTGCGAGCAGCCTTGCTTAGGTTGTACAGTCTGACAGCCGTTGGTAGGAAGGACCTACGAAACCTCTCGGTTGTGCACCTGGGATGATGTAGTCTGCTGCTAAATGAGCTCCTCAGTGCATTCAGGTGTGAAAGGTGTGAAAATTCTCACCATTCCCCACCGAGTCAAACCGAGACCCCCGGACTATCCTGGTGTGTATGCAGCCTTAAACATCTATGCTGCAGAGGCGGACTTACGATTAGGAAAAGGCAGGCAGTTGCCTTAGGCCCCGATCTACTAGGAGCCCCATATTTTTTTTTTTTTAAATGTTTAGCATATTTAACGTGATGTCTGACAAAATATAGAAAGATGGGTATTTATGAAAACACCAAATCAGAACACGAACATAACATCCACCCCCCTTCTCCTCAGACTGTTGGACTGTTCCATGTTATCGCTAAGGCATGCGCATGCGTGTCTGTAATTATGATTGTAAACATACCATACAACCGATGTGTGGAAGAGACCAGCAAGATGTAAAGAAGCTATCCATGTGGTGCAGAGAAAAGGCCAAAAAAAAGAACACAGAAAATTTTAATCGGAAGTTTCAGACGCTAACCATCTCTTTTTCTTCAAACTGTGAGGAAGCTAACTCTCCCGAGGAGGAGCAGACAGGGAGCAATGCTATCAGCGCGGATGCTCATGCTAATGACGAGCTACCTGTCGCTAATGAGGACGCGGCAGCGCCTGCTGTAGGTGGGATCAGGTCAAGTGGACCCCTGACCATGTGAGCACCCCAAGTGGACCCCAGGATCCAAGTTGTACATGTACAAGTACATTTTCAATCCAGTGATTTATAAAGTGTTTCATAATTTCCTGAAGCCTTATTCAGAACATTATAGTCACCAAGAAGTGTAAAAGAATATGCACACGTGCACGCGCACACACACACACACACACACACATAGATGAAAATCCACAGAATATGTATGTGGGACTATAATGTTCTCAATGAGGCTTTAGAAAATTATGAATCAGTTTGTAAATCACTGGATTGAAAATGTACATATACAAATTGGATCCTGGGGTCCACTTGGGGTACTTACTTGGTCAGGGGTCCACTTGACCTGTATCAGTTGTAGACGGTACCGCAGCTGCTAGCCCATGTTGCTAAAATGACACGCCCGCTGTGCCAATGGCTACCCTTCACAGAGGAGGAGATGATGAGGGAACTATATACCACGAGTCTGATCAGTTTGTTCTTGACAATGACCCATCATTATGGCCTCAGCACCTGACAAAGAGTGTTGCCATTTAGTTCAGAGAGGGCCTGTTTAATATTTTTGTATTTATCCTTATTTTTTGTGTGATATATTCTCCCTAGTATCTACATACTACAGAGGAGGGAGCACAATGGATGCCTCTGCAAAACGGACCAGTAGCAGACCGTGAACAGGACCCTGCTGGTAAATGTGGGTATGTGTAAACAAACAACAGGTCTTCTATGTGAATTGTTGTTTTTTTAAATAATACACAAGAGTCTACATTTAATGCATTTGTTAACATTTGATGTTAGAAATCCACTTCAATACAAAAACAGGATGTCACTAGATAATTAAGTTACTTGAGCTGCAAATGTGCAAACTATTAACACCCCACCACCACCACAAACATCACTGCAGTTGATTTGGAGACATTTTTTCAAAAACCAATACAATTATTCTTTTATTTTTTCCATGTAAATTTTCCTCTTTATTCTTCTGAATGGCATTTTCCACAAAATTTTATGACTTTCTCAGTAATCTGCAGTTTTTTCTTGTAACTTTGGCCTTTTTCCTCATATAGTGTCACTTTAAACTTCTTTGTTTTTCTACAGATGTAATTCCTGATACCTGAATAATATTATCATTTGAAGACTTCTGAGGACAATAAGTTTCAGGTAGGATGTCAGTAAGGCCTGATTGAATGAATGGAAAAATGAATGTGAATTTTATTCAGTGATGAACATATAATCAAAACACATAAAAATATGTAGGACACATAGGAACAACCGAAAGGGTGTAGGCTGAAGCTAGTGCTTATATAGCACCTACCTCGTTACAATTTTAAAATCAATAACATAAAAATTTACAGTGCATCCAGAAAGTTATCGGTGCTTCACTTTTTCCACATTTTATGTTACAGCGTTATTCCAAAATGGATTAAATTCATTTTTTCCTCAAAATTCGACACACAATACCCCATAATGACCAGGTGAAAAAAGTTTTATTTTTGCAAATTTATTAAAAATAAAAAACCCTAAGACTTCCACTAGAGGCACGAGATCCCAACATTTTCGCTCAGAAATACTAAATAATTTGCACAAAGTGATTAAAAGAAGCCGTATTTGACGACCACGGGACAAGAGACAACACTTTTGGTCAAAATGACTCCAAAATCAGCCGCAAAAGCAGGGCAACCCACCATCCCGGAATTGGAAGCTAACAGAACTACAGCTGCTGCTAACAAGATTGCTATCGATACAAGCACATTGCAAGCCTTTCGCGACATTGTTAAAGAGGTTATTAAAGAAGAGGTTGACAGTCTGCGAGAAGAAATCAAGCGATCTATTGATTCAATTATAACAGGCCTTGAAGAATGGAAGGAGAAAATACGTGAACACGAGGACGAGCTAAACAGCCAGGATGCTTGCATGGTAATCATGGAGACTAGATACACAGAGTTGAGCAATGAGTACGATAAACTACAGCTGAAAGTGGACGAATTGGAGAACAGAGGAAGACGATGCAACCTCCAGCTAGTGGGAGTACCTGAGGGATTAGAACAAGGAAACCCGACCAGATTCATCACTGGATTGTTACATGAAGTTCTTGGTGGTCCACATGGTCTGGCAAAACTCCCGGTTCTAGACAGAGCTCATCGGGCGGCAGCTCCGACACCCAGGGAGGGAGGATGACTGCGGCCGTTCATCGTACGAGTCCACTACTACCAGGAGAAAGAGCAAATACAACACCTCGCCAGAGAGAAAGGTTGTTTGGAGTTCTGGGGAAAGCAGATTTTTATCTTCCCGGACTTTAGCGCAGATTTGAACAGACGTCGTGCAGCCTTCAATGAGGTAAAGGGGGTACTCCGGGAAAAGGGAGTCAGTTACCAGCTCCTTTACTCAGCCCGTCTTCAGCTTTCCTTCAATGGAGAAACAAAGGTATTTGACTCTCCTAAAAGTGCAAAAGATTTCACCGTCTCCAGATTTGGGAAATGTGACGAGTGATCACCTAAGCACCGGATATGTGAGCCCGCTTGTTTACACCAGACAGCCATGTGAAAGGAACAAATTTGATTTGATAGGCTCTAGTAATATTTTGCACTAGTACTATATCTCTATCACGTTCCTATATATATTTGTTAATGTTCTCTACAGACTGTTAGGATAAATAATATTATTGTATGTTTGAATCCAGTTAAAAAGTGTTTTTTGGGCTACTTCCTGCCATAACAAATTGTCATCAGGGAAGGTGCGTTAGTTTTTCCCTCCTGGGCACCCAAGGAGAGTCTGAACACAGCCTCTTTTTATGTAGAAGGCAAATATAAGTGTGTCATAAAAATGTAGACATAATCTAATTACTTCTATTTACCAGGCCAAACCTACAGAATTATTATTTGGATGCGAGTTTATATAAAACAGAACAGATTTTTTTTCTCTTTTGTTTGTTTTGTTTTTGTTTTTTTTTAGGCTAGATGTGCAATTATTATCATTTTCCTAGTTGTGGGACTTTCGTAACTCTAAGATGAATGGATCTCTCAGAGGAAGTAGAGAAGCTTCAGGGATTTTGTGTTTGTCATTTGGGGACAGCACCAGGGGTGATAGGGGGAAGATATGCGTTAACCTGTCATTTTTTTTCTTTTTTCTTTGTTTTGATTTTTGTTTTGTTTTTCTTTCGTTTTTTGGGGGGTCTCAGCTGGTCTCTCTCTCTCCACGCTTGGATTATCACAGTGTTGTTTTTTTTTTGTTTGTTTTTGTTTTGTTTTTGTTACTTATTTGTACCCGTAGGTAGACTTGGTTTGCAGTCTGGTGACAAGCCACCAGCTGCTGGTCGCTGCGTGCGCGAGCGCCCTAAACCTACATGTTTTTGGTGTGCGGGAGGAAACCGGAGAAATCCCGGAGTAAACCCGCGCAACACGGGGAGAACATGCAAACTCCACACAGCTCACTGTTGGTCGGGGGCTGGGATCGAACCCACGATCTCATGATCCCCGTGATCCCCCGGCCGAGGGTAAAACTGTGCTGCCACAGTGCTAAACCACTGTGCCACCGTGCAGCCGGTGCAGTGTTGATTAGGATGTTTGAGGTTATTTATTTATTTCTGTCTGTTTTCATTTGACAAGTAATTCTGAACACAGGGAATGATGGACAAAAGAGGACAACTTAACTGTAATTCGTTGAACGTCAGGGGGATAAATAACCCTGTTAAAAGGAGAAAGGTGTTAACATACCTAAAGAAGCAAGGTGCTGACGTTGCATTTATTCAGGAAACCCACCTCACTGACAGAGCACCTCAAGTTAAAGAGAGATTGGGTAAGCCATGTTTTCTATTCTTCATTTATGTCTAGTGCTAGGGGAGTAGCTTTATTAATAAATAAAAATCTCAGATTTCAATTAAATTCTGCGGACAAGGATAAATCCGGAAGATTCATCCTAATTGATTGCATAATCAATGCAAACAGAATGACACTTGTGTCATTATACTGTCCTAATAGAGACGACCCTAACTTCTTTAATAACTTAACTATGAAGCTGGCAACAGCAGAGGGTCAGTGTATATTGGGAGGTGATTTCAGCCTTGTTTTAAACCCATCGTTGGATAGCTCCACTCCCAGAAACACCACAATGTCAAAATCTGCAATGGTACTGTGTCAAGGTATGAATGAACTTGGTTTGAAAGACATATGAAGATTTCAAAACCCTCATAAAATAGACTTCTCTTTTTATTCCAATGTCCATAATGCATACTCAAGAACTGATATGTTTCTGTTTTCACAGTCACTTGTACCTCAAATTAAGCATTGTTCTTATCTAGCTGCTACCTTGTCTGATCATAATGCCCTTCAAATGGAAGTAGATTTACTGCAAACTGAGCCTGTCCCCTACAGGTGGAGGTTTAAAACACTCCTGCTCAAAGATCCCCATTTTATAAATTTTATGAATACCAGTGAGAGTTGGACTCCGCCAGGGCTGCCCTTTGTCATCGATCCTGTTCATAATTTTTATGGACAGGATTTCTAGGCGCAGTCAGGGAATGGAGGGTGTCATGCTTGGTGACCACAGGATCTCATCTCTGTTGTTTGCAGATGATGTTGTCCTGTTGGCTTCATCCAGCAATGACCTACAGCTCTTGCTGGGACGGTTTGCCGCTGAGTGTGAAGCAGCTGGGATGAGAATCAGCACCTCCAAGTCCGAGTCCATGGTCCTCAGCCGGAAAAAGGTGGATTGTCCTCTCCGGGTTGGGGACAGGCTCCTGCCCCAAGTGGAGGAGTTTAAGTATCTTGGGGTCTTGTTCACGAGTGAGGGGAAAATGGAGCGAGAGATCGACAGACGGATTGGAGCAGCATCTGCAGTGATGCGGACGTTGTACCGGTCTGTTGTGGAGAAGAGGGAGCTTAGTTCTAAGGCAAAGCTGTCGATTTACAAGTCAATCTACGTTCCTACTCTCACCTATGGTCACGAGTTTTGGATAATGACCGAAAGAACGAGATCGCCGATACAAGCGGCTGAAATGAGCTTTCTCCGTAGGATTGCTGGACTCACCCTCAGAGATAGGGTGAGGAGCTCAGTCATCCGGGTGAGGCTCAGAGTAGAACTGCTGCTCCTCCACATTGAAAGGAGTCAGTTGAGGTGGTATGGGCATCTGATTAGGATGCCTCCTGGACGCCTCCCACTTGAGGTGTTTCAGGCACGTCCCACTGGGAGGAGACCCCGGGGCAGACCCAGGACTCGGTGGAGAGACTATGTCTCCCAGCTGGTCTGGGAACGCCTTGGTATCCCCTCTGAAGAGCTGGAGCAGGTGGCTGGGGAGAGGGAAGTCTGGGCTTCTCTGCTTGAACTGCTGCCTCCACGACCCGGACCTCCGGAAAAGCGGTAGAAGATGGATGGATGGATGGATGGATGAATACCAAGTTGGATATATATTTGGAAACAAATTTAAATACCTCCTCTCACTCAATTGTATGGGAAGCCCTTAAGGCAAATATGAGAGGACACATTTCGTATGTTTCATATAAAAATAAACAAAAAGAGAACAATTATTACAATTAGAAAATGAAATAAGGGCACTAGAAATCCAGCATGCTCAAACTAAACAAACTGAAACTCTCAGTACTTTAAAACAAAAACGGACTTTGTATGATAATCTTTGCACTAGTAAAGCTGAGGCAGCGATGGCGAGAACTAATTACCATTATTATGAGCTTGGCAACAAAACTAGTAAATTACTTGCCTGGCAGCTAAAGCAACAAGATGCTGCAAAATTCATGCAGTGCATCAAAATTGATGATGATGACCGAAGTTTAGATAATTCGAAAGATATTAACTTAGAATTTAAAAAAATACTTTGAAACTTTGTATACCACTGAGCATATAACTGAGACTGGAATTAAAAAATTCATTCACAATTTACCATTGCCTAAACTTACAGTTGCAGACAGAGAGATGTTGGAAAAGGGGATATCAGAAGAAGAAGTTCTCCGAGCACTTAAATCCTTACAGAGCAATAAGGCCCCAGGGCCTGATGGATATCCGATTGAATATTTCCAAACTTTCTCATAAAAATTAACACTGTTAACTAACATGATCAAAGAAGCATTTCAGAGAGAAACGCTTCCAAAAACACTGGAGCTTGCAACCATAACTCTACTCCCAAAACCTGGAAAAGACCCACTAAAATGTAGCAACTATAGACCCCTCAGCCTCCTTAATTCAGATTATAAAATATTATCCAAAATTATTGCATCACGATTAGAGAAAGTCGTTCCAAAAATTATTAACACAGACCAAACAAGCTTTATTAAGAACAGACAAGGTGCAGATAATGTCCGGTGACTGTTTCACATTTTAGAGTTCGCACAAACTCAAGATTATCCTGCTGTGGTTGTATCGATGGATGCGGAGAAGGCGTTCGACAGAATTGAACCAAGTTTTCTCCTTGAGACAATGAAGGCCATGAACTTTGGCGATAATTTTCTCAGATATATTAAGACCCTATTTAAAGCTCCCAGGTCACAGATTTTGACGAATGGTATCCTGTCGGATGCTTTCCCCCCATCACGTGGCTGTCGTCAAGGCTGCCCAAGCTCACCCGCCCTCTTTGCGATAGCAATAGAACCACTGGCTATTGCCATATGTTCAGACACATCTATTACTGGCATAATAATTGGCATGGAAGAGCACAAGCTCGCACTTTATGCAGATGACTTATTAGTATTTATATCCCAACCCACTGTATCATTCCCATCATTACTTACGTGTCTAGCAAAATATAGTGCAGTATCAGGCTATAAAATTAATTACTCTAAGAGTGAGGCATTCCCTATCAATATGACAAATCAATATATAAACACATTCCCAGTACCATTTAAATGGTGTGTGGAGGGCTTCAAATAACTTGGGATTAACCGCGAAAACCGGTACTACCTGTCTCATGGGTCAGGCCGTCGGTGACTCAACCGGCATCCCCGCCCTTCCGAGGGTGTGGAGGGTGAAACGGGGCATCCTGGCAGAAATAAAAACAATATCTGCCACAAGTTTGTGGTGGACCACTCTCAGTTACACGGGGTGAGACTGGACATCCTGGCAGATAGACACATCTGTCGCAAGGTCTGTGGTGGACTGTGCCAGTCGGTGCACCGTGACATGCACTACACAAAGAGCAGAGATAAACAAACCTATCATCTGGTCAGTCACTGCAACAGATACTGAAGTCAGTTTGTTTTGGCTTGTCCTTGCCACTGATAATACCTTTATCTGCCAAGAATGTGCTGCTAGTCCAGCAAAAGCTAGCGGTACTCAAATACTTTGCAAGCAGTTTCATGAAATGGTCAATCAGAAAGCAACTCATACCGGCTCAGACGTCACCCAGGCTTACAAGGTCCACGCTGATCTATTCACACTCCGACAGGCAGCGAAAAGTAAGCTAGGAGCAGGTAGAGAAAAGAAGAGGAAAACAGCAGCCTTGTGTGTAGCAGAATGGAATGTATGCACTCTGTTGGACAGAACAACATCACAGCGCTCAGAAAGACAGACCACGTTTGTGGCCCTGGAAATGAACAGGTACAATGTAGACATAGCTGCATTTAGTGAAACAAGATTGCCTGGATATGACAGCTTGGAAGACCATGGTTATATCTTCTTTTGGAGTGGGAGATCAACTCAAGAAAGGATAGAAGCAGGAGTGGGCTTTGCAGTTAGAAAAGAGATAGCAGCAATGCTTGATGAGGAACCGGTGCCAATCAACGACAGGATAATGACTATGAGACTCCCACTACAGCGGAAGATGTATGCCCCACTCATCAGTGTATATGCCCCAACAATGACCAACACAGAGGAGGCGAAGGAAGAGTTCTACAGTGATTTACGTGAGACTATCAGGCATGTACCGACTGATGACAGGCTGATACTCGTTGGAGATTTTAATGCCAGAGTTGGTTCGGACACTGAGAAATGGAAAGGAGTGCTAGGCAGTCATGGAGTAGGCAGGTGCAATGCTAATGGAGAACTTCTACTTGCACTATGTTCGGAGTACAACCTTGTGATAACCAACACTCTATTTAAGCACAAGGACACACAAGAAGACATGGATCCAAGATCCAAGCACTGGCACTTGTTAGACTACATCATAGTCAGGCAGAGAGACATAAGGGATGTATTGGACACCAGAGCAATGAGAGGTGCGGACTGTGGTACTGATCATGTGCTGAGATCTAGATTAAGGATTTGGAGACAAAAACGGCACTGCAGGACGGGTGCGAAGCCACCACGGAAGCTAAACACTAGTGCACTGAAAGGCCAAAAGAAGCAGGAAGAACTTACACAGGAAATGGATGAAAACTTGAAAGACTGGGACAGCAACAACTCAGAGAATGACATAGAAGAGAAATGGGCAACACTGAAGGATACGGTGTATTAGACTGCGAGTGATGTATTAGGCCACCCTGAGAGGAAACATCAAGATTGGTTTGATGAGCATGATGAACACCTGAAGAAACTACTAGAAGCGAGGAATACAGCTAGGCAGGAAAACCTACAGTGTAACACAAGGTGGAAGAAGAAGAAATACTCAAAGGCTCAGAGTGAGCTACAGAAGTACACCAGAGAGATGAAGTCCAACTGGTGGGATGAAAAAGCTGAGGAACTTCAAACTGCAGCAGACAGAAAGGACATGAAAACATTCTTCACAGGTTTGAGAGAAATCTACGGCCCTAAACCAAGAGGATTGATCCAACTAAAGGCTATGGATGGTGAAACGGTTTTGCAGGAGAAAGACAAGATCCTGGACAGATTTGCAGACCATTTTGACCAACTACTAAACAACCCTGGAGATCTCACTGAAGAGGCTAAAGAAGCTCTAGTGCAGCGACCAGCTGTATCAAGTCTGGATGAACCACCAAATTTTGATGAACTAATGGCAGCTATCAGGACAACACAGGATGGTAAAGCTCCAGGAAGGGATGGAATTCCAGCAGAAGTGTGGAAATTTGGTGGTGTTCAGCTGACCAACTGCCTGCACAAGCTCATCCAAGAGCTATGGGATGCCCAGAAAGTGCCTTAAGACTGGAAGGATGCAAGTATTATGCCTTTGTTCAAGAAAGGTGACAGGAAAGATTGTGGAAATTACCAAGGTATATCACTGCTAGCCACTGTTGGTAAGATTCTCTCATGTGTACTACTGAACAGATTCAATGAACACATCTCGCGGAATGTACTACGGGAAACCCAGTGCGGCTTTAGAAGTGGAAGAAGCACAATGGACATGATTTTCTGCCTGAAACAGGTTCAAGAAAAGTGTATCGAACAGAACATGCCGCTTTATGTAGACTTCATACACTTCAGTAAACCTTCAATACTGTTTCACAAAAAGGACTTTGGCAGGTACTCAAGAAATATGGCTGTACAGAGAAGTCCGTCAGCCTGATTAAGGCACTCCATACAGGTATGCAAGCAAATGTGGCAATGAGTGGTTCAGTATCTAAAGACTTTTCAGTAAGCAATGGGGCGAAACAAGGGTGTGTGCTGGTGCCTACACTCTTCTCGCTATATCTGGCAGCCATGCTTGAGGTGGCCTTCAAAGACACTTCAGAAGGAGTATACATTCAAACAAGGAAAGAAGCAGACTTGGTCACTGTGGCACAGTTTAAAGCCAAGAGTAAGACATCGATAAAGGTAGTAAGAGAAATGCTCTTTGCCGACGACAATGCTCTAGTTGCACACAGTGTGGAAGATATACAATCTTTAGTAGAGAAATTTGCAAGAGCAGCTAGCCAATTCAGCCTCCAAATTAACATCAAGAAGACAGAGTGCCTTTATCAACCACCAAAGTTCCAATTATCAACATCACTACCAGAAGAGATCAGCATTGGTACAGAGCCACTAGTCAGGTGCAAGACTTTCAAGTGTCTAGGGAGTACTGTTTCAGAGAATGCTAGGCTGGAGGATGAACTATCTCTCAGAATGGGAAGAGCGAGCACTGTGTTTGGAAACTTGAGGGAGAGACTGTGGAACAATCGACATGTGTCTATCCGTGTGAAATGCAAAGTGTACAGAGCGACAGTACTGGCTGCTGTATTGTACGGTGCCGAAACTTGGACTGTCTACAGAGTGCAGGTAAAGAAACTCCATGCGTACATGATGAGACACTTTGGAGCCATAATGAACATCTCATGGAAAGACAAGATAACCAACATAGAAGTGTTGAAGTGAGCTGGTCCACCATCAATGGAGGACATGCTAATGCAGAGTAACCTGAGATGGCTCAGACATGTTGAGAAGATGGACCACCAGCATCTCCCTCGGCAGTTACTCTACTCACAGTTATGCGAGGGCAAATGCAATGAGGGTAGGCCAAGGCTCAGATTTAAAGACACTGTAAAAAGAAACTTGAAGAAGTTGGATATAGACGGGAGTTCCTGGCAGTGGAAGGCTAAGGACAGAGCTGTGTGGAGGAATCTGATCAGACCTAAATGAAACAGTCATTGTTGACCATGACAATGGGCGCGCCCACGACAATGGGACCCCAATCTTAATCTACAATACTTGTTTTCACCAGAAAAAAAAGAAGAAAAAGAAAACTGATGAGGAAAAAAAGTCTCATTTAAGAAGAAAAATGTCTCAAATTTACATGAACAATTCTAATCAGTATAAAATGTCAGAAATTTACTAGAAAGAAAGCTGTAAATTCAGATAAAAACTTGGCCATATGTTTGACACCCCTGAACCAGCACATTAAAAATACATAATTAGAAATTTTACTTCCATGACATGGCAGCAAATCACAGATATCAGAAGCCGTGTTTATATGGACACAAGTAACCGGATTAAAAAGCCTGACTGGGACTTCCGGTTATGGCGGCCGCCTAGAAGGACACACGTATCACTCTGCTCTGCCCTTGGAAATAAAAATTCGGCAAATAACTCTCTCATTTGGAACAGAACTTTTCCCAGCGTTTGGGTGAGGATATGCCGGTGAAGACTAAGGCTGGGAAATCAGGAGGGGGAAAAATTGAATCGCCGAAGCAGTCCAAATTAACGGACTTTAAAGTTTGTGGCGCAGTAGAAAAAGCTGCGGATATGGCGGATGAAACTAGCGGTGGTGCGGTAACTGCTGCTGCTAACGATGGCGACACAGGTGCAGTGCTGGCTGCCATTAGCTCAATGAGAGCAGACTTTTCCGCTAAACTTGATGGGATTATGGCAGCGTTGGATGCAATGAGAAAGGAGTTGGGTGACTGCGTGGAACGAGTGACGCAGGCGGAGCTTCGTGTCTCAAGTGCGGAGGATGAAATTAGCGAACTTCAAATAAAGGTGCGCACTTTGGAGAAAAAAAAATAAAGATCTGGAAAATAGCGTTCTGGACTTGGAATCTCGGTCCAGAAGGAACAACCTGAGGCTGGTGGGTTTACCGGAGGGAGCCGAAGGTCGTGATTCATGCTCCTTTTTGGAGGGGTGGATCCCGGAGGCGCTGAACAACGCGGAGCTAAAATCATCAGTCGTCTTGGAAAGCTCCCACCGAATTGGCCCACCGAGAGGTAACAAGGCAGCACCGAGGACGCTAATTATGAAGTTTCTCAGCTACAGAGACAGGATGACGATCTCCAACGCGGTGCGGGCCAAAGGAGAAATTAAATACCAAGATCAGCAGGTGCGGTTCTACCCAGATCTGGCCTCAGGAATCCAACAATTAAGGAAGCAGTTTGACCCCATCCGCAAAGAACTGCGCAACCTTGAGATTCGTCATGGAGTGATTCACCCTGCAAGACTTCTGGTCACATATGAGGGCAGAACACGCATCTTCAAGACCCCCGAGGAGGCGCAGGAGCTCATCAAGAAGATCCAGGAAGAGACTGGTGGGAGCTAAGCATGAACAGAATATAGGGTAGAATATTTGAGCATTTAACTGATTAGAAGCATATAACAAGATTACAAAATATAGAATGTATTACATATTAAAAAAAAAAAAAAAGTACAAAATTGCTAAAAAAATTTGGAGTTAAATTGGAAAATTACAGAAGAGAGTTAATGTTACGTTATTAAAAGCAGTAGAGTTAGGGTGATTGGGAGGATGAAGAAGGAGTGGCTTTGGCTGTTCCTCGTGGGTGTGGAACGGTCGATGGCTATATCGGGAGACGGAATTTCTCTTTTGCTTTTGGGGGGATTGCCACAAATGTGGGAAGGGGGAATTTGTTTGTGCGTAGTTTGTAGGGTGAATGTTCAACCACTCATTTTTTTGCTTTTCTGTTTGAGCATGTTTACACTGCAAGGTAATCCCAAACTCCCTATTGATTATAAATCAAAGCGTTAATCTTTTTTTCCACAATATCTTTATTGAACCTTTTTTTTTTTTTTTTTTTAACAAACATGATACAAACAATCAAACACTAACACTAAAGTACTACAAAAAAAAAAAAAATGCACTAAAAACACCAACAACCACCAGCAAAATCAAGTCTTCAACAATGCTCCTCTGTTTAGTCTAGACAATCCAATACATAAGTATACATATTATGTTCACCAGTTTGGAATTTACAAGGTCCACACACATCATTCACCTTCTTCTTCAAGAGTTATGTTTAAATTTTTTACATAATCAATAAAAGGTCTCCATATATTCTCAAACACAATTTCCTTTGATTTTAGTATATATGTTATTCTTTCTAATGGAAGGTTTGTTAACATCTGTCTTAACCACTGAGTCACATCTGGTCTATGAGTCTTTTTCCATAATAGTGCAATACATTTTTTGGCATTAAGCAAACTGAGGTCTATGAATGTTCTTTCACTTTTATTAAAATTATGCTTTTCTGGGTACAGACCCAACAAAAACAGTTTAGGATTCAATATGATTTGTTTTGAGATTATTTTTTCAATTGTTACCCTCACCTCTTCCCAAAACATTCTTATTAATCTACATTCCCATAAACAATGAAATAGGGTTCCTTTACTTTCCATGCATTTTGTGCATGTATCTGGTATATTTTTGTTATATCTATTTAACTCCTCCGGTGTAACATACATCCGCATTAACCATTTGAAATGTATCAATTTAAGGCGTGCATTTATTGATTTGGTTTGAGCTTCTGTACAAGCCAATTCCCATTGTTCCTCTGAAATTTCAATTTGCAGATCTTCTTTCCAGTAGTTTAATCTTTTCAGTGAATTTTCACTTGAAGATAGTGTCAGTGAGTTATAAAACTCTGAAATAATACCCTTTCTTTTACTATCTTTCATCATCATTTTTTCCAAGGATGAATAAATAGGTCGAGTGAGAGCTTTATTTTGATTTGATCGAATAAAGTTTCTAAGTTGAAGATATTTAAAAAAATGTGTTCTATTGAGATTAAATTTGATCCTCAGCTCTTCAAAAGACATTATGTTGTCTGCACGTGGCAAATATAAATCCTGAATCTTTTGTATCCCTTTTAAATTCCATACTTTAAATACAGCGTCCGCTCTCCCTGGTTTAAAATATTGATTACCCCATATTGGACTAAATTGTGACAATAACTGTGGTTCTTTTAAATAGTTTTTAGCTTCACACCATATTTTGATCATATGCTTTACAAATGGATTTTTAACTTGTTTTTGTAATTTTTTTGCCGAATCTGAGTATATGAATATGGGAAGAGGTAAAGGTAAATTGTATGATTCCATTTCAGTCCAGTGAGGGAGATCATTTGATGAAAAATAATATGTCATAGACCTCAGTTGTGCCGACCAATAATACAACATAAAATTTGGACATTTCAGACCTCCACGATCAAATGGTAAATATAATAAAGACAAACGTAATCTAGCCCTCCTGTTGTTCCATATAAATTCCACTAACTTTTTTTTTATTCTTGAGAATAGATCTAAAGGTGGTGATAAGGGAATGTATTGAAATAAATAAAGTATTTTAGGTAAAATATTACTTTTAAGTATATTGATTCTCCCGATCATCGACATTGGTAGTGACATCCATCTCTGAGTTAACTCATTGATATCTGACATTAAGGCTTCATAGTTGACACTGGCGACTGATTCTAGCTTAGGCATAATTTGGATTCCTAAATATTTAAACTGATTTACAACATTGAATTGATTTACCTCAGGGGCTGGGTAATTTCTCTGGGTCTCATTTAGCATTAATATTGAAGATTTAGTTTTATTTATTTTATATCCTGATATTTCCCCAAAATTCTTTATTAAATTCAACAAGGTTGGAATTGATTTTTTTAGATTCGACATAAACAAAATTATGTCATCGGCGTACAGGGAGATTTTATGTTCTGTTGGTCCAACTTTAATTCCATATATTTGTGAATGTAAACGTATCGCTATCGCTAAAGGTTCAATTGCCATAGTAAACAGTAAAGGTGAAAGTGGACAGCCTTGTCGACATCCTCTATTGATTTTTATTGGTTTTGAAATATTGTTATTTGTTAGGATTTCTGCTGTAGCATTATTGTATATTATTTGAACCCATTTTATGAAATTATTTCCAAGTCGAAACCTTTGTAGGACTTCAAAAAGAAAGGGCCATTCAACTCTATCAAAGGCCTTTTCGGCGTCCAATGATAGGAGAGCTGTATCCGGTGCTTCTTTATTAAAATAAATAATATTAAATAGTCTTCTTACATTATGGAAGCCTTGTCTACCCTTTATAAAGCCATTCTGATCTCGATTAATAATATTTGGTAAAATTTCTTGTATTCGTCTTGCTAAAATTTTACAGATTATCTTAAGGTCGGCGTTTAATAGGCTTATTGGTCTCATATTTTCACATTTATTAGAGGGCTTACCTGGTTTTGGCAGCAGTATAATTAAGGCATTATTTATGTATGATGGTAAATTATTATTTTGAAATGCTTCTAAAACCATTTCCAAAAAAGGTTTTATTAATTTATTCTTAAATTTTTTATAAAGGTCAACTGGAAGACCATCTGGTCCTGCACTTTTTCCTGATTTCATATTATCAATGGCTAGCCCAACTTCTTCTTGACTAATTTTAGACTCCAATATCTCCCTGTTTTCATTTGGAATACACGGTATAGATAGTTCGTTCAAAAACCCATTTAGTTTTGTTAAATCAGGTTCATTTTTGGTATCATATAATTTTTCATAGTAATCTCTAAAGGCTCTATTAATTTCTAAAGGATCTATAACTACCTGTCCGTTACTTATAATACTGGTAATTGGTGTTTTAATTTCCAATTGTTTAATCTGCCATGCTAATAATTTTCCTGATTTTTCACCTTGTTCATAAAAAGATTGTTTCAATCTTAGAAGACTCGAGGCAGCTCTATTCGCTGATTTTTTGTCGTATTCAGCTCTCAAAATCAGTAATTCATTCTCCAACCTTGGGTCACTTCCTGCATACACTTTTTCCTGAAGATTTTTTATTTTATGTTCCAATTTAGCTCTCTCCTCTCGAGTCTTCTTAGATTTTGATCCTGTATAACTAATAATATGTCCCCTAATAAAAGCTTTGAAAGCCTCCCACTTTACACATGCTGATGTTTGTGTAGTATTGATGTCAAAGAACTCGTCTATCTGTTTTTCTATATACTTGACAAATTCCTCATCCTGAAGCCATTTATGCTGAAATTGCCATCTACCTGATTCCTTTATCAATTTTTTATCTACATATATTAGACAACAGGGTGCATGATCAGAGATCACGATGTTATCATAAAAGCAGTTTTGAATCTTGGACCTTAATTCTGTGGAAATCAAAAAATAATCAATACGTGAGAATGTCTTGTAGGTACTGGAATAACAAGAATAGGCTTTAACTTGTGGTTTCATTTCTCTCCATATATCTAACAATCTCAATTCTTTCATAAAATGATTAATAGTCATCCTACATCCAATGTGCGTACAATCCAGTCCTGTTGATCTATCCACACCTGGATTCAATGTACAATTAAAATCCCCTGCTATTATATGTTGCCCTGTAAGTGATGATAAGATGAGAAATAAATTAGCAAAGAACTTCTGGTCATCTATATTGGGACCATATAAATTCACAAGATTTATATTTTCTAATAGCAAAGAACCTTGAATGATTACATATCTTCCAAATTTGTCTCCAATTACATTTTTCACTTGAAAAGGAACTGATTTATGTATGAGAGTCATAACTCCCCTGGCTCGGGATGAAAATGAAGAGGTGAATACACTTCCCTGCCATCTACTCCTAATTCTTTTAACATCCTCCTCTATCAGATGAGTTTCTTGTAAAAACACAATTCTTGAACCCATGTCCTTTATTTTATTCATAACTTGTTTAAGTTTTTTTAAATTTTGTAGACCTCTGCAATTCCATGAAGTTAAATTAAGATTAACACTTTGGTCCATGATCAATAGAGAGTTTGGGATTACCTTGCAGTGTAAACATGCTCATACAGAGAAGCAAAAACATGAGTGGTTGAACATTCATCCTACAAACTACACACAAACAAATTTCCCCTTCCCACACTTGTGGCAAACCCCCCAAAATCAAAAGAAAAATTCTGTCTCCCGATATAGCCATCGACCGTTCCACACCCACGGGGAACAGCCTAAGCCACTCCTTCTTCATCCTCCCAATCACCCTAACTCTACTGCTTTTAATGACGTAACATTAACTCTCCTCTGTAGTTTTCCAACTTAACTCCAAAATTTTTAACAACTTTGTACATCATAGTTTTTTTTTTTTTGTTTGTTTTGTTTTTGTTTTGTTTTTTTAATATATAATACAATCTATATTTTGTAAACTTACTATTTACTTCAAGTCAGTCAGATGCCTGTGCAAATGCTTAATTATTCTACCTTATATTTTGTTCATGCTTAGCTCCCACCAGTCTCTTCTTCTTCTTTGATCTTCTTGATGAACTCCTGCGCCTCCTCTGGGGTCTTGAAGATGTGGGTTCTGCCCTCATACGTGGTCAGCAGTCTCGCAGGATAGATTACACCATGACGAATCCCAAGGTTGCGCAGCTCCTTACGTACGGGATCAAACTGCTTCCTCAATTGCTGGATTCCTGTGGCCAAATCTGGGTAGAACCGCACCTGCTGGTCCTGGTGTTTAATCTCTCCTTTAGCACGTGCAGCGTTGAAGATCTTCATCCTGTCTCTGTTGCTTAGAAACTTCATAATTAAGGTCCTCGGCGGTCCCTTATCTCTCCGTGGGCCAATACGATGTGCTTTTTCCAGAACCACTGCTGATTGCAACTCCTCGCTGCCCAGCACCTCCGGAATCCACTTTTCCAGAAAGGAACATACGTCCCGACCTTCTGATTCCTCTGGAAGACCCACCAGCCTCAAATTATTCTGTCTCGACCGAGATTCCAAATCCAAAATATTATCTTCCAGAGATTTATTTTTTTTTTCCAAAGTGCGCACCTTTAATTGAAGACGGGTGACGTCATCTTCAGCACTAGCGAGACGGAGCTCCATCTGCGCCGTTCGTTCTACACAGTCACCCAATTCCTTTCTTATTCCTTCCAGCGCTGTCATAATCCCATCAAATCTAGAGGAAAAGTCCGCTCTCATTGAACTCATGGCAGCCATCAGCGCATCTGCGCCATTCCCCGCAGAAATCGCACCGCCGCCAGCCTCCTCCGCCATATATGGAGCCTTGTTTGCTGCGTCACAGACCTGAAAGTCCGTTAATTTGGACTGTTTCGGCGGCTCGCTTTTTCCTTTTCCTGGTTTTCCAGCCTTAGGCTTCGCCGACATATCCTCGCCCAAATGCTGGGATACGTTCTGTCCCAAATGAGAGAGTTATTTGCCGATTTTTTTCTCCAGGAGCAGAGCAGAGCGAGACACGTCCGTCCTACGTGGCAGCCATAACCGGAAGTCCAAAGCGTTAATCTTAATTTAACTTCATGGAATTGCAGAGGTCTACAAAATTTAAAAAAACTTAAACAAGTTATGAATAAAATAAAAGACATGGGTTCAAAAATTGTGTTTTTACAAGAAACTCATCTAATAGAGCAAGATGTAAAAAGAATTAGGAGTAGATGGCAAGGAAATGTTTTCACCTCATCATTTTCATCCCGAGCCAGGGGAGTTATGACTCTCATACATAAATCAGTCCCATTTCAAGTGAAAAATGTAATTAGAGACAAATTTGGAAGATATGTAATCATTCAAGGATCTTTGCTATTAGAAAACATAAATTTGGTGAACTTATATGGTCCCAATATAGATGATCAAAAGTTCTTTGCCAATTTATTTCTTATCTTATCATCACTTACAGGGCAACATATAATAGCAGGGGATTTTAATTGTACATTGAATCCCAGTATAGATAGATCAACAGGACTGGACTGTACGCACAATGGATGTAGGATGACCATTAATCATTTTATGAAAGAATTGAAATTGATAGATATATGGAGAGAAATGAAGCCACAAGTTAAAGCATACTCTTGTTATTCCAATACCTACAAGACATTCTCACGTATAGATTATTTTTTGATCTCCACAGAATTAAGGTCCAAGATTCAAAACTGTTTTTATGATAACATCGTGATCTCTGATCATGCACCCTGCTGTCTAATGTATGTAGATAAGAAATTGACAAAGGAACCAGGTAGATGGCAATTTCAGCATAAATGGCTTCAGGATGAGGAATTTGTTAAGTACATAGAAAAACAGATAGATGAGTTCTTTGGTATCAATACTACACAAACATCAGCATGTGTAAAGTGGGAGGCTTTCAAAGCTTTTATTAGGGGACATATTATTAGTTATACAGGCTCAAAATCTAAGAAGACTCGAGAGGAGAGAGTTCAATTGGAACATAAAATAAAAATTCTTCAAGAAGGAGTATATGCAGGAAGAGATCCAAGGTTGGAGAACGAATTACTGATTTTGAGAGCTGAATATGACAAAAGATCAGCGAATGGAGCTGCCTCGAGTCTTCTAGGATTGAAACAATCTTTTTGTGAACAAGGTGAAAAATCAGGAAAGTTGTTGGCATGGCAGATTGAACAATTGGAATCTAAAACACCAATTACCAGTGTTGTAAGTAACGGACAGGTGGTTGTAGGTCCTTCAGAAATTGGTAGAGCCTTTAGAGATTACTATGAAAAATTATATGATACCAAAAATGAATCTGACTTAACAAAACTACATGGGTTTTTGAATGAACTATCTATACCGTGTATTCCAAATGAAAATGGGGAGATACTGGAGTCTAAAATTAGTCAAGAGGAAGTTGGACTGGCCATTGGTGGTATGAAATCAGGAAAAAGTGCAGGACCAGATGGTCTTCCAGTTGACCTTTATAAAAAATTTAAGAATAAATTAACAAAACCTTTTTTGGAAATGGTTTTAGAAGCATTTCAAAATAGTAATTTACCATCATATATGAATAATGCCTTAATTATACTGTTGCCAAAACCAGGTAAGCCCTCTAATAAATGTGAAAATATGAGACCAATAAGCCTATTAAATGCCGACCTTAAGATAATTTGTAAAATTTTAGCAAGACGAATACAAGAAATTTTACCAAATATTATTAATCGAGATCAGAATGGCTTTATAAAGGGAAGACAAGGCTTCCATAATGTAAGAAGACTATTTAATATTATTTATTCTAATAAAGAAGCACCGGATACAGCTCTCTTATCACTGGATGCCGAAAAAGCCTTTGATAGAGTTGAATGGCCCTTTCTTTTTGAAGTCTTACAAAGGTTTGGACTTGGAAATAATTTTATAAAATGGGTTCAGATAATATATAATAATGCTACTGCAGAAATTCTAACAAATAACAATATTTCAAAATCAATAAAAATCAATAGAGGATGTCGACAAGGCTGTCCACTTTCACCTTTACTGTTTACTATGGCAATTGAACCTTTAGCGATGGCGATACGTCTACAGTCACAAATATATGGAATTAAAGTTGGACCAACAGAACATAAAATCTCCCTGTATGCCGATGACATAATTTTGTTTATGTCGAATCTTAAAAAATCAATTCTGACCTTGTTGAATTTAATAAAGAATTTTGGGGAAATATCAGGATATAAAATAAATAAAACTAAATCTTCAATATTAATGCTAAATGAGACCCAGAGAAATTACCCAACCCCTGAGGTAAATCAATTCAATGTTGTAAATCAGTTCAAATATTTAGGAATCCAAATTGTGCCTAAGCTAGAATCAGTCGCCAGTGTCAATTATGAAGCCTTAATGACAGATATTGATGAGTTACTTCAGAGATGGATGTCACTACCAATGTCGATGATCGGGAGAATCAATATACTTAAAAGTAATATTTTACCTAAAATACTTTATTTATTTCAATACATTCCCTTATCACCACCTTTAGATCTATTCTCAAGAATTAAAAAAAAGTTAGTGGAATTTATATGGAACAACAGGAGGGCTAGATTACGTCTGTCTTTATTATATTTACCATTTGATCGTGGAGGTCTGAAATGTCCAAATTTTATGTTGTATTATTGGTCGGCACAACTGAGGTCTATGACATATTATTTTTCATCAAATGATCTCCCTCACTGGACTGAAATGGAATCATACAATTTACCTTTACCTCTTCCCATATTCATATACTCAGATTCGGCAAAAAAATTACAAAAACAAGTTAAAAATCCATTTGTAAAGCATATGATCAAAATATGGTGTGAAGCTAAAAACTATTTAAAAGAACCACAGCTATTGTCACAATTTAGTCCAATATGGGGTAATCAATATTTTAAACCAGGGAGAGCGGACGCTGTATTTAAAGTATGGAATTTAAAAGGGATACAAAAGATTCAGGATTTATATTTGCCATGTGCAGAAAACATAATGTCTTTTGAAGAGTTGAGGATCAAATTTAATCTCAATAGAACACATTTTTTTAAATATCTTCAACTTAGAAACTTTATTCGATCAAATCAAAATAAAGCTCTCACTCGACCTATCTATTCATCCTTGGAAAAAATGTTGATGAAAGATAGTAAAAGAAAGGGTATTATTTCAGAGTTTTATAACTCATTGACACTATTTTCAAGTGAAAATTCACTGAAAAGATTAAACTACTGGAAAGAAGATCTGCAAACTGAAATTCCAGAGGAACAATGGGAACTGGCTTGTACAGAAGCTCAAACCAAATCAATAAATGTACGCCTTAAATTGATACACTTCAAATGGTTAATGCGGATGTATGTTACACCGGAGGAGTTAAATAGATATAACAAAAATATACCAGATACGTGCACAAAATGTATGGAAAGTAAAGGAACTCTATTTCATTGTGTATGGGAATGTAGATTAATAAGAATGTTTTGGGAAGAGGTGAGGGTAACAATTGAAAAAATAATCTCAAAACAAATCATATTGAATCCTAAACTGTTTTTGTTGGGTCTGTACCCAGAAAAGCATAATTTTAATAAAAGCGAAAGAACATTCATAGACCTCAGTTTGCTTAATGCCAAAAAATGTATTGCACTATTATGGAAAAAGACTTATAGACCAGATGTGACTCAGTGGTTAAGACAGATGTTAACAAACCTTCCATTAGAAAGAATAACATATATACTGAAATCAAAGGAAATTGTGTTTGAGAATATATGGAGACCTTTTATTGATTATGTAAAAAATTTAAACATAACTCTTGAAGAAGAAGATGAATGATATGTGCGGACCTTGTAAATTCCAAACTGGTGAAAATAATATGTATACCTATGTGCTGGATTGTCTAGACTAAACAGAGGAGCATTGTTGAAGATTTGATTTTGTTGGTGGTTGTTGGTGTTTTTTTTTTAGTGCATTTTTTTTTTTTGTAGTACTTTAGTGTTAGTGTTTGATTGTTTGTATCATGTTTGTTTAAAAAAAAAAAAAGGTTCAATAAAGATATTGTGGAAAAAAAAAAAAAGCCTGACTGGAATAAAAATGCTTCATGTAAACATGCCAGTCTGAATATTCTGACCCGATCACACTCATTTGGATCAAAATTTCCTTCCAATTGAGACGGGTGGGTTATGCCAATTGTTAATTCGATTGGTGCGTATATAAACACTTATTCCGAAGTTTGGGTAGAAAATATGTTTACTGCGCATGTCTGTACGTCAACCACATGTTGATGTGACATATTTCCACCTTTACAACAGCTAGCGAAAGACATGGCGGGCGTAAAACAGAACTGGTCTGTTTCATCCTGCTGTCTCCCTTTATTCATCATATGCAGAAGTATATACTGCTGGGCTTGTAGCTTCATTACGGAGACCAACAGAAGCAAAAGTACAGTCTAAATAACACAATACAGGTCCATTTCAAAAAGAGAAAGACACGAAGCGGGGTTTGTTTACATCGAAGTTGCTTCTTCTTCTACTATTTCCGGAATGTCAGCTAATTGTGCGCATGTCAAAATGATTTAGCCCGTTCAAACGTGTGACACATGGAAACGCACATCCTAATCGGATCAGCTTTTTCAGGGTTCATGTAAACAGTAAAGTTCTGATCTGAACTGTAATCAGATTGAAGAAATTTTGCATATATAACCGTGGCTCTCGATAATCGCAGATAAACAAAAGTTCACCTCAGAAGAAGCTTCATTCCCTCTTCACAGCAACATAAAATTTAGTCACTTTTTCTCTCCATCATATGAAAACTTAAATTTTCACAACTAATGGGAGCTTGTTGCTCTAAAAATAAACATATTCAACCACAGAGAAAGGAGCTAAGGTGGGGGGAGAGAGCAGAGGTTATTCTCACGGTCGGGGAGGGATCAGGGACAGTTATCCCTGTGATCTGATTGCTGAGAGCGACCACTGTCTGTTCATCACCATTTCTCCAGACTGGCTATAAAATGAACCAAACTACAGAGCAGACTGTCCACGCCTTCACCTGTACCCAGCACACTGAGCACGGACTCCATCCCACATCTTCTCCTGTGCACCGGCCTGCTGCTGCTGACATTGGACCAATGAGAATACACTGTGTGTGTGCAGATAGTGTTTATGGGAGTTGTCGTCTCACACTGCGATAGGCTTATTATTTAGATGTCACTTGGGAAAACTACACCTGCCAAAGTGGCCAGTGAGAGCAGCTGTCTTACCCAAGCCCCAACTCCAGAACGCAAAAGTAGAAGCCTTCCAGGAAGTGACAAAAGTTGTAGTACCACCTAGTGGCTACAGGTTTAGCTCCAAAACATTAGCTCTTGTATTAGCCATAATACTTAACTTAAGGATTAATGGGAATTTGGAAAACTAAGCTTGTATGTTTCCCATTTCTCTCCAGTATCTGTCCAATCTTGCTTTAAAGGTGACAGTAGTAGGGGCAATTACAATATGGTTAGGTAGATGATTCCAGGCATTAACTGTTCTTTGTAAGAAAAGTTCTTCTGGATTTCTAGCCATTTATTCAATTGTTGCTTGAATAATTTGTGTTGATGCCCTCTTGTTAGTCTAGATAATGATCTTACAAAGAATTTGCTTTCATCCAGCTTTTCCAGACCATGCAGGATCTTGTAGGTCTCTACGCAGTCTTCGTTGCCTCAGGGTATAGAGGTTCAAACATTTCAGGTGTTCTTCATATGGCAGGGTCTTGATTTCTGGCACTAACTTTGTGACACATCATTGAACTCTTTCGAGAATATTAATGTCCTTCTGATAGAATGGGCACCAGGCCTGGATACAGTATTCCAGATGAGGTCTGACATATGCCTTGTAGATTATCATAAAGCACTTGGAGTCTGTGTGCTTGAAAGTCTTTTTGATGAGTCTCAGGGAGCATATAGCTTTTTTTCAAAGTCTGAATGCACTGGAGACTTGGTTTAGCATCGTGGGAGAATATGACACCTAGGTCCTTTTCGTGAGTTGCTGATTCCAGTTGCACTCCTTCAGTTTCATACTGGTTCTGCTGATTTCTCCTGCCAAGATGCATGCATTTGCATTTAGTTTCATTGAACTTCAACAGCCATTTCGCTGACCAGGAGTCTAAGAATGTCAAATAAGCTTGTAATAGTGTGGAATCTTCCATGTTGTCTACTATCCTATCTTGATATCGTCAGCAAAGAGCTTTGTTGTAGATGTAGTCAATTTGGGTATCTCATTAACATAAATGAGGAAGAGCATCGGTCCAACCACCGATCCCTGAGGGATGCCACTCAGAACTTCAGTCCAACTTGAGTCAGCTCCTCTGACAGAAACAAATTTCTTACTGTTGGCTAAGAAATCTTTGATCCATCTTTGTATCTTCCCCCTTTTACCATAAGCTGCTAGCTTGCGTACAAGCCTGCAGTGTGGAACCAAATCGAAAGCCTTTTTGTAATCAGGGTACATATATGACAGCAATACAGTGTCCTTCATCCAGTGCTTGTGTTATATCCTCCAAGGTCTCCAGAAGGTTAGTCAGACAAGATTTGCTATTCATGAATCCATGTTGGTCTTCTGTCATTAAGCTATTTGATTCCATGTGTTGTACGAAGGTGTCCCATACCAGTGATTCCATGGTCTTAACAACGGGCCTATAATTTTCCGCTCGGCTTTTCAATCCTTTCTTGAAGATGGGGAATACCCTTGCCTCTCTCCAATCATCTGGAATCTTGCTATTGTTTGAAGATGTTCTAAAGAGCTCATAAAGTGGTATGGCCAGTTCCCCTGCACACTTTTTCAAGACTGTAGGATGTACTTGGTCTACTCCTGGTGCTTTACGAGCCTTCAGCTTCCTTAGTTTTTTTCTCAATGTCTTGGGTAGTAAAGATCACATCCAAAAGAACCTGTCCTGGGTCAATTCTGTCTTCTAAAATAGGGATGATGGCATTACTTTCCCTTGTGTAGACGGAATGAAAAAATTAGCTGAGGACTTCGGTAGCTTCCTGATCATTTGAGTTTAACAAACCGTCTTCTGTTATTAGTTGAAGGACAGCAGCCTGGACATTCTGGTGCTGCCTGATAAGCTTGAACAGAGGCTTAGGGTTTTCTCTGAAGTTGGAGATCAATTGCTGCTCATAACCTTTTCGGGCCTTTCTTACAATATCTGTATTTTTTTTCTTCTTGGCTCTGTATTTAACGAGGTCCGAGTACCTTCTTGTTTGCAGGTACTTGGCATAAAGTTGATGCTTCCTTTTCACAGCTTTCTTCACTCTTGATTTAATCCTTGGTGTTTTTGGTCTTAATTTAAAGGTGAACTGAAGTGAACGGCATTGAACGGCAATGGGTGATAGTACATACAATTATAAAGATAATTTATCATTGGCACCCCCTCCACCAATCCCGGAATCTTGGAGAAAATCGCGATTTTAAATTTCCCGCCCTGAAAAATCCTACGAATCCGCCGATTATCCGGAAGTGCAGCCGGAGTTCTGCGTGACGTCACGAATGGGATGCAGTCCTCATGTTTACCATTGCGAGCACGTCGACACTGGTTGTTTTTGGTGCATTTTGTCGTGATAGTTGACTACAAAACACTTCCAACACCTGGGAAGATCTGTTCAGTGGCCAAGGAAAGCTGTCATGGCGACGAAAGAAAAGAAAGGGGGAGGAAAAGCGACCGGGAAGCGATGCGTTTCTAGATATAGATATTATTTATAAATAGCACAGTCAAATGCAGAGGCCAGTTCTGTTCATGTGTATTGCCACTATAGTCTGTAGAAGTATTGTAATACATAGCCCATGGTCATGGAACCTGTCCTGAATACACGTGTTAACCCTACGCCACGGATGTGTCTATTCAATGCCAAGTTTTTTGGGCTGCACAGTGGCGCAGTGGTTTAGCACTGTGGCAGCACAGTTTACCCTCGGCCGGGGGATCGCGGGGATCATGAGACCATGGGCTCGATCCCAGCCCCCGACCAACAGTGAGCTGTGTGGAGTTTGCATGTTCTCCCCGTGTTGCGTGGGTTTACGCCGGGATTTCTCCGGTTTCCTCCCGCATACCAAAAACATGTAGGTTTAGCTCGCGCACGCAACGACCAGCAGCCTGTGGCTTGTCACCAGACTGCAAACCAAATCTACCTACGGGTACAAATAAGTGTGTACACGGCCAGGCTATTGTACAGTCCTAGCCCTATGTATAAATAATAAGTTGGAAAAATGCTGATGGTTTTTTTTTTCTCTCTTTTTTATTGTTAATTTTCCTTATCCTGACACCCCAAACATGCCAAAGTAGAGAAGTAAAGACTCACCATTCTGTATTCAATAAGCGACTCTCCTCCCCATCACTGCTGCGGTCTGACTCTGAGTCGGTGCCGGAATCCCCCGAAAATTCTGGCTCGAATCTGTACGGTTCGATGCCTCCCTCGCTCTCTTCCTGTTCACTTGACACTCCTGCATCCTCCTCTGTCTCGTCACCGATCCTGAATGCCTCTTCACTCTGAAAACTCTGGTGTTCTTGACTGCTGGAACTGCTATCATCTGCCATTGTTGTTTTGATGAGGGTCACACTCGTGACGTCACGCAGCGTCGTCTGCACTACTTCCGGTTTGTTTGGCACTACCAGCCAGAGGCAAAAGTTTATCGGCTTATAGCTTGGCCATCGCACAGCCTAAAAATTTCTTTTATGTGTTGAAAAATACAATAGGTAATAAGGAATTAATCTGCTATTCTACTTTTTGCGCAAAAAGGTGATTTCAGTTCACCTTTAATTTCGGCTATAGGGATGAGGTCCTTTACCAATCTGTGTATGTGCTTTTAAAAGTGGCCCACTTCTCCAGCATTTTTCCCTGCATCATTTAATTATTATTTCATGGATTTTACCCTTAATTTATTAATAATTTTAACAGCAATTTTTTTTGAAAATGCATCAGACTCAGTACACATCAGTCTGAATAATAAATCCATTGAAATTATGGAGTGACCTTTAAAGAAAATGATTTTGCAAGGGTCCAAATGTGAGGAAATTAACCACCATTACAGATTTTATGGACTTTGCCTGTAATTTATTAATAATTTTGACAGTAAATTTATTTCAAAATGCACCATACTCACAGTACTCATCATTCTGAACAACAACCCATTGAGATTATGTAGTGGCCCACTAAAGAAATTATTTTATTAATGTTTAAACAAGATGAAATTAAACAAACTGATAGGCAAACTACATACATAGTTTCCATTATCAAGTGTTCATTTTTGCCTCTACTGTAATGTCTAGAATAGACGCGCATGATAGTTGAAGCCACAGCTAGCTTGACCGGCTCTTCAAGATCAGCGGACCACTTGACTGCAGTCACAGAATGATGGTGAAACTGTCAAGATTTCATGCTCCAATGTAACAGTATTTCTAACTATATGCTAAAATTATTCCTAAATAATACTGTATAAGATAAGATAAGCCTTTATTAGTCCCACAATGGGGAAATTCCAGGATTGCAACAGCACAGGACAGCAACACTCAGAGCAATAATTTAGAAGATAAGAAAATAAGAGCAGTGAATATACATATGTACACATAAATATGTAATTATTTATACACAAGCTTACACTTACGTTAGGTATTTGAACTTCTTTAGCACTTGGTAAACTAGTTTAAATTTACAATAATTAGCATACAAGACTACTTACACTCTTTGACAGTGTGTTCATAGTCCCAGCGGTGCTGACACTCGCTATCCTGTGTGTGTCCTGTTCTGTGTGGAGTTTGCATGTTCTCCCCGTGTCTGCATGGGTTTACCCCGGATACTCCAGTTTCCTCCCACAGGCCAAAAACATGCAAGCTAGGTTAATTGGAGACTCTAAAGTGGCCCTAGGTGTGAATGTGTGTGTGAATGGTGACGGGATTGGCGCTGTACCGTGGCTGCCTCATCCATCCAGGTGGATGTCCTGAATTTCCCTCTGGGATTAATAAAGTATACAAAATACAAAAATACAAAAGTATCCACTAGACAGGAGGAGGTGTCCTGGTGAGGCAGACGAGGCAAGACCCGGCTTCACCTATGAGAACCAACAGGCTCTCCAAAAAGCCCAGCTGCAGCTGAGATAGACTTGTTAGCCTACAACATCCAGGCAAGATGCATTTTCGTGGTCGAGAAGGGATCTAGTTAACCAGCAGGCAAGCAAACGTTAGCAGGCTTTGAAAACACAAGAGCAAACAGAGAACCACTGCGCATGTATGGCTGGTATTTATATTCCTGGGGGCAGTGACGGGGCAGGGTGAGGGCTGTATTACATAGAGCCGCCCCGTTTTAGGCTCGCCTAAAAGATCCTGGCAAGAGAATTGCCAGAAAACTGTTCAGCAGTGGAGCTCTGCTGTTTAGCTCTGCATACTTACGTATAAGCCTTTTACCATGATTTAAGTACTACATTTGTAATATGTTTAGAAGAAAAAATGCTGAATACACTTGTAAGGGTCTTTAAGCACAGCCATTTTCCAGTGGTTGGGGTTCAGAGTCTCACTCGGACCCATGCATAGACTGTAGACCCACCCCTTGCTCCTTTTCAAGTTCCTCCTTGGCTCCAAAAAATTCAACATGGCTGCGCCTAGGGAAGGAAAATCACAAGCTTCCCACTGTCTTACCACAAAACAAATGTGCGACGTCACGGAAGCTCCGCTCATCTTTTTTTATACAGCCTATGATTTTCATGTATGATCTGTTTAGTGAGTTATGGTTGTGCTCTCAGGCGTTCTTATCAGGCACCTATCTGGGCAGCTAACTGAGGGGGCTTAAGAAAAAGACTGTTGTTATTAATGCTGTGTTTGAAATGTTCAGTCCTTCCCCATATAGTGTACTATATAGTGAATCAGCCATTTTGTAGTGCTGTTCGAAATCTTAACTGAAAATTTCATTCACTATATAGTACACTCAAAATATCCCACAATGCATTTTGAAAAGTAGTGTACAACGGATGGTCACTACATTAGCCAATATATCCCATAATGCAATGCACAGCCAACAGAGCAGTGAGAGGAAAGCTTAACATCACAACATAAACTACCTTAAGGTATTTTATTGTTATATTGAGTTTACTATAGAGTCCGCTATATCTAAATTCACTATGTAGCGAGTAGGGAGGGAGTGAATGAACATTCTGAACACAGGGTAGCGGTTGCTGCTGTTTTGAAGGATTAAATGACACACATGCTTGTACAGTTAAAGGGGAGAACTTGTGAGCCTCTTTTATTCCTGTAATTCCTACAAAGTGTGAAATGTCCACAGTAGTATCAGTATGTGTCCATGGTTACCATATTTGATTTGAAAGGAAACAATGAATTTTGGCTGTTTCTTAGTTTCTTCTTCTCAGTTTTAAAACAGCATAAGTACATAAGTACTCCACATTTTTTCTTTTTACTGTTTTTCCTATTGAGTAACCCCCCACAACAACAAAAAAATGAATTATCCAAAAGTACCCAGACCAGAAACTACACCATCATCATCATCAGACGCGAGTACACTTGAGACCTGTTAAAGTTGAGTTGATCTAATTTAGTTTTATTGATTTTAAATGTTTGACTCAAGTTACATACATATATTATTAATAACACTTTAACCAAGTGTATTTCTGTGGTTCCCGAGGAGCAAACTGAAAAGTCCCAAAGTCAGGGCCAAATGGGTTGGGTGTAAACACACCCCAAGTACTAGTATTGTGAAACTTTATTAAAAATTATTAATAAATGTTGCATATACAAACTTACATACCTATTAGGTGTCAGAGTAATAAAACTCAGTTGACTTTTCAATCCATTAGATGGTGCTGAATGTATGGTTCGGTCAGCACAGCAAAGGAGAGACCCTGAGATCTTGCCAGGGGTCAAACAAGACAAAAATTTGGGATGTGAAATCACAATATATGATATCCCAGTACTCAGTGTTTTGCAAGATCGTGATGGTGTCTCATCACACCCCAAGTAATGTGATAACATCACGAGTCGTGGGGCTTCTACTGAGTCCCACCCTTACGAAAGTCATTACTGTTTTCCAGTGTAATAAAATTCAAAATAATTAAAAACATAAGCTAATACTTTGTGCCCTGCAAAATAAATGAGCTTATTGGGATTATACTTGACTGAATGCGATGTTGTCTTTTTGTAGATGGAGGATAACTAATCATTGCTGTTACTGTGATACAAGAAAGGAGAATCATGGGTAAGTAATATCTGATTCCATGAGATGTTATTTTTAATATAGATTTAAAAAAAAAAAAACTTTTTCAAAATGAATTTAATTAAGTCAATAATTGTGCCAACTGTTGAGCTCCAGCTTGTTGTGGTGGAGGGGTTTGTGTGCCCTAATGATCCCCAGGACCAGCTGGACCAGAGGGAGTTCACTAGACTCCCATGACAGAATTGAAATCAAGGTTCAGAGCACGCTGCCCAGTATGCAGTTACCAGGGGCCTCATGTACAAAGGGTACTTCAGCACAAATACGTGCCGTATATCTTTTTCCACACAAAATTTCAGATGTATCAAGAATGAAATGACCGTCGAAATGTGCGCGCCCCCACGCCATCTTCATGGCTGGCGTACGCACATTTCTAGAGTTACTGGTCTGTTGGCAACAGTTAAAGGTGATGCTGGGAATCTGTTAATGATGTGAAAACAATTATTGTACACACCAGAGACACATGATGAACAAGTAATACATCCACTTAGTCTCACCCACACCCCCATTCCCGGAGATATATAAAGTAATAGTTTTTTGTTTTTTTTTAATTCTATATATTATATATGCAAATATATATTAATATTGAAATTTGAAAATATATACAATAGAAATACAAACAAATGTAAAGTATAAAATGTGAAAACAAGAATAATTCTCAAAGTAGAAAATGTATAATGTAGAAAATGTATAAATCAATAATTTAAAAAAAATACAGAAAGATGAAAACATACATAAAAATAAAAAAGATAAATAGAAAAGTATGGAAACAATTCACAAATCTGGAATTGTATAAAACAAAAATAAGAAGGATACAGAAAGTTGAAAAATATACATGAAAATTACTATTTAAACCTGTGTACATTTTCTTCAACTTAAGATGTGAATTATTTATGTTTCCATGTTTTTTTCCTCATTTTTAATTACTATTTTTCAACTTTCTGGACCTTTTTTTATTTTATAAATGTCCTACAACTCAAGAATTATTTGCACTTCTACATTGTTATGCTATTTTTGTGTTTCTGTTGTAGTATCAATAGCTTTTAACAGGAGGTTCAACAGACTTCAGTGATGAAACCAGCAGCCATCTTTGACTGAGTTTATTCTCTCCCCATAACAGCGCTCACGCTGATGGTGCAGGCATAAAAATTGCAACACAAGAAAATCAACAGAACAACTTTGACAGTACCTGACCATTTAACTTGTTTTCAAACAATTTGCTTAAAGAGAACATGCTTATATTTAGACAGCCCTGGAGGTGGCAGAGTTGAAGATAACATTCTCATTAGGAGGGACAGGATTAGAAATGAGTGTATCAGAGGGACAGCTCAGGTTGAGCAGTTTGGAGACAAAGTAAGAGGCAAGGCTGAGATGGTTTGGACATGTGCAGAGGAGGGATAGTGGATTTAATGGACAAAGGATGTTGAAGACTGAGATGCCAGGCAGGAGGAAAAGAGGAAGACCACAGAGAAGATTCATGGATGTAGTGAAGGAAGAGGCTGGTGGGACGACATGGAGAGGATTGGTGTTAGAGCAGGATGCAAGGGATAGGGTGAGATGGAAGCACATGATCCGCTGTGGTGACCTCTAAAGGGAGCAGCCAAAAGAAGAACAAGAAGTATTAACATTTGCATATATGTATTTATCCATCCATCTTTTACCGCTTTTCCGGAGGTCCAGGTCACGCAGGCAGCAGTTCAAGCAGAGAAGCCCAGACTTCCTCTCCCCAGTCACCTGCTCCAGCTCTTCTGAGAGGATGCCAAAACATACCATACCAAAGCATGGTAACGGTAGTACCAGTATATGGAGGAATTCTTGGCCATATTAGCATCTGTATTTCCAGATTATGAGTTAGGGTTTAATGGGATTTAACATGTTTTAATACAAACTACTTTATGGTTCATAATTCTGTTGATGGACTTACACCAAACCAAGAAATTTCTCAAAATGCTGGATTATTTAGATAGCTTTTCCAATCTTTACCTCCGCCAGGCTGCAGGCCAGGAGGTTATGTTTTTGCCGGGGTTTGTCTGTCTGTCTGTTGGTTAGCAAGATAACTCAAAAAGTTTTGGACGCATTTCCATGAAACTTCCAGGCGTTTTTGGAAATGGTACAAGGAAGAACTGATTAAATTTTGGGGATGATCCGGATCACCGTCTGGATCCATGAATTTTTTAAAGGATTCTTTAACATTGTGAGATAGGGCCATTTTCAACATGTGTGCAGGCGCAATGGAGGGCGCTGGTCGTTGTGTCTGACGAACACGGGCTCCGCATTCTTCAAAGTTTTAGGCACAAAAACACGCGGAAAACTGTGGTGGGCAGGGCCCGGCAGCGTGCCTGTGTTTGCGCTACGCTGCAAAAGCTGAGACGGGCAGCTGTCCGGCGCGGGATTATTTAGCAGAAATTCCCCGGGCAGCCATAGTGGCTGCGCAAAAACAAGCTCTCTGCCGGGGAAGCTTCCAAATCCTCTTTTGCCACGGAGCGCAACCCCAATAAAACCCACGGCAACCTGTCTACCCAATTTGCATCCGTCAGTGAACCCCTGAGTGCTGCTTTCAGTGATCTATGAAAACGCTCGCATAACCCATTGGCCTGTGGGTTGTACGCGGTTGTGCGATGAATTGCAACGCCCGCAGCCTGGGAGTTTGGAGATGGAGGAGATGGACACAACAGCAACACTTGAGTTTATTACCTCCGCCAAGGAAGTAATGCTTTTACTACTGAACCACTAATCCTATCATTGTGAATCCAATTGCTAGTCATATGTTTTCATGGTCAAGGAATCTGAAAACGTACACACAAACACTGTATGGGGGGAACTGTGGCGCTTGGCGGAGGTCTGCGCTCTCCGAGTGCTTTTCTAGTTTCAGCCTTTAGTTTATGTCACTAAAGCTTGGTAACCTTCACAAATAAAACATAAACAAAAGTGGAGACATATCTGCAAAAGGCACAAAAGTTTATTGTAAAAATTCCTAGTGCAATACAATAGGAGTACATAGTACATTATTCACACATAGAATATATATTTATACAGTATGTACAAGTATATATCCAGTACATCCATGTATTTTCCATGTAACCTTGTGACTATTATTTTAATTGCTTTTAATCCTAGATGAAGTTTGTTTTGGGTTAAAAATGCATCATAATTGTTAAATAAGATAAGATAAGATGAGCCTTTATTAGTCCCACAATGGGGAAATTCCAGGATTGCAACAGCACAGGGATAGCAACACTCAGAGCAACAATCAGAAGGCAAGAGAAAAAAAAAAACAAGAGCAGCAAGTATACATATGTAAATATAAATATATATATATATATATATAGACACACAGTGCAGAGCATTGTAGCTAGATGAGATAGATATATAAATATATAAACACTGTGCGGAGCAATCAGAATCAGATTTATTGCCATTGTTCATGTAGTACACAAACTAGGAATTTGTCTCGGTGCAGTGCTGCAACACTAAACATGATAAAATAGAAGAAATAAAAAAACTATACGTGCAGTAAAGTGTAGAATAAGAATGAGTAATACTAGTCAAAGCAGTTTTAAATATATTAGCGAGCAGCAGATATTGTGGAGTACCACATAGTGCAGTCGGTAATGCAAAAAGAAAACAGTGATAATTATCATGAGTCTGGTTGAGCTGCTGTACATAGTGCACGAGAGTCAATAAGTCACTTAGTGTTCAGCAGTCTGATGGCAGAGGGGAAGAAGCTGTTCATGTGACGGGAGGTTTTAGTCTGAATGGACCGAAGTCTTCTACCTGAGGGGAGGGGGGCAAACAGTACGTGACCAGGGTGTGAAGGATCGGCTATGATCCGGCCAGCACGCCTCCGGGTCCTGGAGATGTACAGATCCTGGAGAGATGGGAGCTTGCAGCCGATCACCTTCTCAGCAGTGCGCACGACGCGCTGCAGCCTTAGTCTGTCCCTGGCAGTGGCTCCTGCGTACCACACGGTTATGGAGGTGGTGAGGATGGACTCGATGATGGCTGTGTAGAACTGCACTAACATCTTGGTGGGTAGCTTGAGCTTCCTCAGCTGCCGCAGGAAGAACATCCTCTGCTGGGCCTTTTTGATGAGGGAGCTGATGGTCGGCTCCCACTTGAGGTCCCTGGTGATGGTGGTGCCTAGGAAGTGGAAGGAATCTGCAGTGGTGATGGGAGAGCCTGTGAGGGTGAGGGGGTGCAGAGGGGTTGTGACTTTCCTGAAGTCCACAATCATCTCCACTGTCTTCAGAGCGTTCAGCTGCAGGTTGTTGTTGCACCAGGACGCCAGCTGGGCCACCTCTCTCCTGTAGGCGGACTCGTCGCTGTTGGAGATGAGCCCGATGAGGGTGGTGTCATCCGCAAACTTGATCAGCTTGACAGACTGGTGGCTGGAGGTGCAGGAGTTGGTATAAAGGGAGAAGAGTAGGGGGGAAAGTACACAGCCCTGGGGTGATCCGGTGCTGATGCTAACAGAGTCTGAGACAGTCTTTCCCAGCCGCACATGCTGCCTCCGGTCCGTCAGGAAGTCAGTGATCCACCTGCAGAGGGAGTCAGGCACGTTGAGTAGGGACAGCTTGTCCCGGAGCAGAGCGGGGCGGATGGTGTTGAATGCAGAGCTGAAGTCCACAAACAGGATCCTGGCGTAGGTTCCCGGGGAGTCCAGGTGCTGCAGGATGGAGTGGAGGGCCAGGTTGACTGCGTCGTCTACAGACCTGTTGGCTCGGTAGGCAAACTGCAGCGGGTCCAGGAGGGGAGTGATGATGGACTTGAGGTGGGGCAGGACCAGGCGCTCAAGGGACTTCATGACTACAGAGGTGAGCGCTACAGGTCTGTAGTCATTAAGTCCAGTGATCCGTGGCTTCTTGGGGACAGGGATGATGGTGGAGGATTTGAGGCAGGTCGGCACATGGCATAGCTTAAGGGAGGTGTTAAAAATGTCTGTGAAGACAGGAGCCAGCTCTTTCGCACAGTGTCTCAGGGTGGAGGGCGACACGCCGTCCGGACCGGGGGCCTTGCGCGGGTTCAGTCTGGAGAACTGTCTGAGCACGTCCTGCTCACATTGTAGCTGGATGGAATAAATATGAGTATATAAACACACAGTGCGGAGCATTGTATCTAGATGGAATAAATATGTAAATATATAAACACACAGTGCGGAGCATTGTAGCTAGATGGAATAATATGTAGATATATAAACACAGTGCGGAGCATTGTAGCTAGATGGAATAAATATGTAGATATATAAACACACGTAGTGCAGAGTATTGTAGCTAGATGGAATAAATATGTAAATATATAAACACACAGTGTGGAGCATTGTTGCTAGATAGAGTAAATATATAAATATATACATAAACACAGTGCGGAGCATTGTAGCTAGATGGAATAAATATGTAAATATATAAACACACAGTGCGGAGCATTGTAGCTAGATGGAATGAAACAGCACAACCGTCTACTTAGTTATCCTACATGGTATGATTATGTACCCATACATATTCTCACCCTCCATAGCGACCGGTATTTTCCTAGTTGTATGCCGGAGGGGACCATTGTGTAAGTCTATTGCGTCTTGCATTCAAAACTATTAGGTTGTCACGTCTTTTTGCTATCTCTGCGAGCAGCCCTGCTTAGGTTGTACAGTCTGACAGCCGTAGGCAGGAAGGACATTCCTACCCAAATATATCTTATTATACCTAACTCAGTACTGTTTACCTGTTGAAATATACAGTATATTTTATGGCTAATATAACCCCATAACTATAATATGGCACCTGGCGATCAATTTTTGGGAGATGATCACTCTTTGCCATGACACTACCAGCTGGAGCAGATACATCCCATGATGTCTCAAAAGTCTCTCCATGATTTTCACACAGTTCAGAGCAGTTTGTAGCACAGGAAGCTAAACATTTCTACAGACATTCTGAAGTTCGGCAGTCACTGCGGTTTGTGAAGCTGGGATGACATTCCACCACAGGGAGGCTCAGTTGAACGCCCAGACCAACGGTTTGAAGCAATAATTTTGCAACAAGAGAGCCATCTGAAGCACACACACAGAACATACATATTTTAGTACCTAATAGCGATAACTTGCCGTGATTACAATGTAGTAGAGGGGACTTATGAGTGCTTAACTAGCATTAGCAATCATTAGCTTACCTTCATATGTGGTCTAGTTCGTATCCCCACGTCTTCGGCTTTATACTGCTCCATGGCTTCGTAAACTCTCCAGTACTTTTCCAGAGTGTTTCCTTTCACTGCCTGTAGCCTTCTCTGGCTCTCCTTTTTTGCCTTTACTCTGACAAAAAGCCAATGAGCAGCAGGCTCACCTCGATATCCATCTTGTGTTTTGTTTGTCACATACAAATGATGTCATGGGAGTGTCGAGCCGCCTTGCTGTAAAGCTCTCACCCACTTGAGGTGGTATTCAGTCGTAATGGAAAACGAACAACACCGTGGCGAGTCGGGCTGAGTAGGTGCTAATGGAATTATTATTATTCTCAACACAGGGTCCACGCTATTTGCCATCCAGAATGGCAGAAAAACAATGTGGCACGTGACCACTGATGTCACATGCAACCCCTTTATAGTCGCTTGTTTGGTGAGGGTGCTCCATCTTGAAGAGATCTGAGTAAGACATGAGAGAGAGAGAGGAATTAAAGAAGGAAAAGGAGAGAGAAAGGGAGGAATTACAAAAGGAGGAGAACGAGCGTGAAAGAATGCAATGCAAAACGGTTGGCCAAGGTAGAGATGGAGAAGGACCATGTTGAAGCACAGAGAGTCAGGGCTGTGTTTGATATTAATAAAGCACATTGTTTCATGCCTTCTTTTGATGAAAAAGTTGTAGATGTGTTCTTTGAAATGTTTGAAAAAGTGGCTAAGGAAAGTGAGTAGCCAGAGGAAAAATGGCCATTGTTCGTTCAGAGTGTGCATACAGGTAAAGCCCAGAGAGCTGTGGCAGCTTTGGATAATAGAGTGGGCCTTGATTATGAATCCTTGAAGAAAGCTGTGTTGGGAGCCTATGGTCGTGTACCTGAGGCATACAGAATTCAGTTTTGTGACTTAAGGTGGCAATCGGGGGAGTCATATTTGGACTTGCTATGGCAAAGACAGGAGGTTGCGTTGGATCAATGGGTCAGTTCTTTAAATTATCAACAGTTAAAGGATCTCATGCTACTTGAACAGCTTAAACTTAGCATTCTGCGAGAGGTAGAGGTCTACCTGAATGAACGTGATGTAGTGAGTCCACAGCGAGCAGCTGAGTTGGCTGATAGTTATGAGGTGGCTCATAGTGGTAAATCTGGTGGACAAATTGGGAGGCGACGACAACTAGATGAAGATAGACAGGACTACCATTATAGGAGGCTTGGTGACCATGAGTTAAAGCATCCTTTAAGGATAGAGTCACATGCATCTTTTGCTTCACGTCACTTTAGGCCAGCAAGTGCTCCCCACAGGCTGGTTGGAATCCCTTTCCTGTGACAGAGATTCGTTGTCACTGGTGTTACAAACTAGGACATAAAAAGAGCCAGTGTCCAAATTTTAATGGTAGAAGGGTCCCACCTAAGCCAGCTGGTTTAGTTCCTCTAGGCAAGGTTTCAGACGATCTTTGTGGTTAGGAGGGTTTCCTCTCAAAAGGGTTGTGTCAGACTCAGCTAATGGTTTGCAGGTACCAGTTACTATCCTTAGAGATACTGGGGCAAAGCAGACCCTACTTTGGAAAGGCATTCCAGAACTGCCGAGTTCCGCCTTCACAGGGCACTTTGCTGTAGTACAAGGCATTGGTGGTGGATATGAAATGGTTTCGCTGCACCGCATTTATTTAAAATCAGAGTTGTTGTCTGGTTATGTGAATGTAGCTGAGGTGCAGACCCTCCCCTTTGAAGCCATAGATAAGATAAGATAAGCCTTTATTAGTCCCACAACGGGGAAATTCCAGGATTGCAACAGCACAGGGATAGCAACACTCAGAGCAACAATCAGAAGGCAAGAAAAAAAAAAAAGGCAAGCAAGCAAGAGCAGCTAATATACATATGTACATATTACTATAAATATATATATATATACACACAGACACACAGTGTAGAGCATTGTAGCTGGATGGGATAAATATGAGTATATAAACACACAGTACGGAGCATTGCAGCTAGATGGAATAAATATGTAAATATATAAACACAGTGCGGAGCAATGTAGCTAGATGGAATAATATGTAGATATATAAACACACAGTACAGAGCATTGCAGCTAGGTGGAAAAAATATGTAAATATATAAACAAAAACTTAAATTAAAAAAAAAAAAAAAATTCAGCTGTAAAGCTGTCCAGTCCTGGGGCTTTTCCATTTGGGAGACCTTTAATTACTCCTGCAGTCTCTGCACTGTTTATTGGGTGATCAAGCTCAATTTTCTGGGATTCAGACAATCTGGGAAGATCTAATCCTTGGAAAAGATGTATCCATAGCTTCATCACTGTCTTGCAAGTTAGCTGTGTGTAACTTTACATAACAGTCCATAAACACCTTATTAATATCTACAGATTTTGTTTTTAGCTGATGAGATGAGATGAGATGAGATTCAACTTTATTGTCATTACACATGTATGAATACAAGGTAACGAAACGTGACTTGGCATTTGGGCATGCTCTGCAGAGCGCATCCAAGGCCGATCATCCTCCGATCTGACAGCTAAAATAGTTGCTGCTTGTTCCCTCTATTTCAAGCAGTTTGCCAATAATTTACCTGCCTTTTCCCCTGATTCAAAAATATTTTTCTCACCCTGAAACGTGAAAACTCCACCTTTTGAGTTAGTATACAGTTATGATCATATATAACCCTTTGAGTGTGAGAATTTGTGTGCCCCTAGTGGCAGAGTGTGGCACTGCGCCTGCCTTGTCACTCTGTCAAAAGTAAGTGAGAAATTTCTGTTGTTTTTTTTTTAAATGTACTGATTTCTTGTTCATATACTTTGAAGATAAGATGATGAAGTACCTCTGTACAAAAAAACAGTGTCAAAAGACTGAACCATTTTTTTGTGTAAATAGGTCCAAAGTCCAGTTTTGACTGAGTTATGAAATTTAAAGAAGTGCCGCGACATTATGCAAATTAGATGTGTAAATTTATTCCTATCTGAAACTTTGGATCATATTTTACATCTTTCTAATTGACAGACAGCCATTATCTCTTACCACTTTCAAGTTATAGCCTTGGAAATCTGAACTTTTTTTTTGTTGTTTGTTTTTGTAAAGGGTATACATGTCATTACAGCATTGCATTGTTTACATTTTCATAACATATTCACCTTTTTTTTTTTGTTTTTTGACAATACTGGAAAAAAATTATTACAATACCCTTTTTTTAAGTGAAAGAAAAGAAACAAAAAACAAAAGAACAGAAAAATAAAAGAGCATCTGAGTAGCGTTGGAACAAAGAGAGGTGCCATTATTGAAATGGTGTTTGTGCAAGATTAGATCTGATGGAAGACACATATGTGTTCCAGGGTTGCCAAAAGTTAAAGAACCCATCCATGTCTTGTCTCAGTGCAAATCTCAACTTTTCCATCAAATAAAATGTCCTGAATCACGTTAATCCAATCTTCAGGTGCAGGACAGTCTCTCGACATCCATTTTTTTGTTGGAGCTTTTTTACTTGCCAATATTAAAACAGTGAATAAGTATTTTTCTCCTCGTCTTTCCAGTGATTCCGGTAGTAAACCCAAATACAATGTTACAAAAGAAAAGGGAACTGTTACTTTGAATATTTTCCCCAATATTGTCTGTACATTGGTCCAATATTGGTGGATAACTGGGCATGACCAAAACACATGAAAATGATTTGCAGTCTTTTCACACCACACAAGGGCCAAATATTCAACCCTTTACGAGTAAATTTGTTTTGTGCAGGTGTTCTGAGAAATCTTACCAAATTTTTCCATCCATATTCTCTCCACAGCAGGGATGAGGTACTTTTCCATTGTTGTTTATTTAGCTTTTCCCATATTTCGAGTTGTAAAGTGAAATTCCCCTCTTTTTCCCATCTCTCTTGTATATATGATGTGTTGTCTCCTTTTAAATCTTGAAGACCATGGTATATTTTAGAAATGTATCTGATCCCTGGGATCCCTTTATATGCTATTAAGAAAACCTTCAGAACACCTGACTGGGCCCTTTCCAAATCCTCCTTTTTTAAATATTTTGTTTATGTGGTGTCTAAGCTGAAGGAACCTGTAAAGGTCTGGATTTACTAGACCTTGTTTTTTCAAATCTTCAAAACTTCTTAAAGTTTGCCCTTTAAAAAAATCGTAATATTTTATCAGTTCGTTCTCTTTCCACTTTTTAAATCTAGTGTCTGTTTTATTAGGAGTAAAATCCTGATCATAGGAAATCCATTGCAATAATCGATAGGGTTCTTTAGTATGATTCTCTCTGACTATCTTAAACCAAATTTTTAGCGGGGTCTCTATCCACGGGTTAGTGTTATTCAAAAGTTTAGGTAAGGCATTGTTCCCTATTATCGCCTGTAGGGGAATGTCACTTGTTATTTGGCATTCTATCACCTTCCACTGTGCAGTGTAGACTGGGTTACATATCTCTACTAAAGTTTTAATTTGCGTGGCTTTAAAATAGTCCCTGATATTTGGCAGCGCGAGCCCACCTTTGTCTTTGTTTAGCTGTAGGGTTCTATATCTGATTCTAGGTCTCTTGCCCTGCCATATGAATTTTGAGATCCTTCTGTCCAGTTCTTGCCATGTTTTTTTGGAGGTTCTACCAGTATTGTTTGGAAAAGGTATAGAAGACGTGGAAGTATATTCATTTTGACTGCTTCAATTCTTTGTGCAGTACCCAAGAATGGTATCATAGTCCATCTTGCTAAATCAGATTTTATTTTTGCCATCAGTGGATCATAGTTTAGTGTTATAATTTTGTTGAGTTGTTTTGGGATATTGACCCCCAGATATTTCATAGATTCCATCTCCCAGTTAATTTTGAATTTGCTTAGTAAATGTTGATTTGGGTTATAGTTGAATGTTAAAATTTGGGTTTTATGCATGTTTAATTCGTACCCCGATAAATCTCCATACTCTGAAAAAACTGAGATTAGTTCTGGAAAAGAGGTGTCCGGCTGCCCCAGGTATATTAAAATGTCATCGGCAAAGAGTGCTATTTTATGTTCCTTCTGACCAAGTGTAATACCTTGAATTTTTTGATTCTGTCTTATCCATTGGCTCAGAGGTTCTATGAAGATTGCAAAGAGCAGTGGAGACAAGGGGCATCCCTGACGACATCCTCTTTCCAGTTCAAAAGATGATGATAATTTACCGTTAATCCTTATTTTAGCTGTTGGGTTTTTTATATAATGCCTGGATAGTTCTAATGAAGTTATTATGAAAATTGAAACTGGATAAGATTCTATATAGGAAAGACCAGTCAACCGAATCAAATGCTTTTCATCATCTAATCCCAGTATGGCTGCATTTAAATTGTATTTTTTTATATGATGAATTATGTGTAACGTGCATCTAATGTTATCTTGTGTCTGTCTTTGTCTTATAAAACCTGTTTGGTCTAAATGAATTAAGTCTGTCAGTATATTTTCTAACCTTTTGGCAAGGATAGCGGTAAAAAGTTTATAGTCCTGATTTAACACACTGATTGGTCTGTAGTTGGAGCAGTCTAGTTTATCCTTTTCAGGTTTAGGTATGACTGTAATGACCCCTTCTCTCCAGGAGGGGGGATTTCCACTGTGTGGAGGACATAGTTAAATGTTTTCAGGAGGAGAGGAGATAGTTTTTTTTTTTTTGTTTGTTTTTTTTTTGTTACTTATTTGTACCCGTAGGTAGACTTGGTTTGCAGTCTGGTGACAAGCCACCGGCTGCTGGTCGCTGCGTGCGCGAGCGCCCTAAACCTACATGTTTTTGGTGTGCAGGAGGAAACCGGAGAAATCCCGGAGTAAACCCGCGCAACACGGGGAGAACATGCAAACTCCACACCGCTCACTGTTGGTCGGGGGCTGGGATCGAACCCACGATCTCATGATCCCCGCGATCCCCCGGCCGAGGGTAAAACTGTGCTGCCACAGTGCTAAACCACTGCGCCACCGTGCAGCCGTGCAGAGATAGTTGCTGTTTAAAGGTTTTGTACCACTCTGCTGTATAACCATCTGCTCCTGGGGATTTGTTAGCTTTAAGTTTCATAATTGCTTTTTCTAGTTCTTTAGGTTGTATTTCTTCCAGTAGTTTTTTATTTTGTGACTCAGTAAGTTGGGGAAGATTTAATGTATTTAGGAAGGCTTCGGATGTGTCTTTGTGTTTTTTGAGGGAGTACAAGCACCGCACCTGTGCCGTCGCCAGCAGTCACCGCTCCACCGCTAGCTTGCGCCGCCATATCTGGAGATTTTTCTGCTTTGTCACGAACGTGAAAGTCCGTTAACTGTTTCGGCGGTTCAGTTTTTCCTCCACCTGATTTCCCAGCCTTAGGCTTTACCGGCATATCCTCGATCAAATGCTGGGATAGGTTTGGTTCCAAATGAGAGAGTTATTTGCTGACTTTTTATTTTTAGGAGCAGAGTAGAGTGAAACACGTCTTCCTACGTGGCTGCCATAACCGGAAGTCCAAAATGCAGTTTTTAAATGAAGGTGTTTATTATTTACACATGGCCCTGTGTGAAAAAGTGATTGCCCCCTAAACCTAATAACTTGTTGGGCCACGTTTAGCAGCAACAACTGCAATCAAGCATTTGCGATAACTGGCAAGGAGTCTTTTACAGCGCTGTGAAGAAATTTTGGTCCACTCATCTTTGCAGAATTGTTGTAATTCAGCCACATTGGAGGGTCTTCGAGCATAAACCGCCTTTTTTACGGTCATGCCACAGGATTTTAATCAGATTCAGATCAGGACTTTGATTAGGCCACTCCACAAAGTCTTCATTTTGTTTTTCTTAATCCATTCAGAGGTGGACTTGCTGGTGTATTTTGGATCATTGTCCTGCTGCAGAACCCAAGTGCGCTTCAGCTTTAGGTCATGAACAGATGGCTGGACATTCTTCTTCAGGATTTTTTGTTAGACAGCAGAATTCATGGTTCCATTTACCACAGCAAGTCTTCCAGGTCCTGAAGCAGCAAAACAGCCCCAGACCATCACACTACCACCACGTTATTTTACTGTTGGTATGATGTTCCTTTTCTGAAATGCTGTGTTACTTTTGCGCCGGATGTAATGGAACACACACCTTCCAGAAAGTTCAGCTTTTGTCTCGTCAGTCCACAGAGTATTTTCCCAAAAGTCTTGGGGATCATCAAGATGTTTTCGGGCAAAACTGAGATGAGCCTTTATATTCTTTTTGCTCAGCGGTGCAAAAAGAATCTTGGAACATCTTGGAACTCTGCCGTGCAGGCCATTTTTGCCCGGTCTCTTTCTTATGATGGAGTCACGAACACTGACCTTAACTGAGGCAAGTGAGGCCTGCAGTTCATTGGATGTTGTTGTGGGGTTTTTTGTGACCTCTTGGATGAGTCATCGCTGCGCTCTTGGGGTAATTTTGGTCAGCCAGCTATTCCTTGGAAGGTTCACCTCTGTTCCATGTTTTTGCCATTTGTGGATAATGGCTCTCACTGTGGTTCGCTGGAGTCCCAAAGCTTTAGAAATGGCTAGAAAATTTAACTCAGCTTTCCAAAGATGTGATAAACCACAGTTAATTTATTTTTTAACAGGGGGGCAATCACTTTTTCACACAGGGCCATGTAGGTTTGGATTTTTTTACTTTTTTTTTTTTCCACAATATCTTTATTGAACCTTTTTTTTTTTTTTTTTAACAAACATGATACAAACAATCAAACACTAACACTAAAGTACTACAAAAAAAAAAAAAAAATACACTAAAAACACCAACAACCACCAACAAAATCAAGTCTTCAACAATGCTCCTCTGTTTAGTCTAGACAATCCAATACATAAGTATACATATTATGTTCACCAGTTTGGAATTTACAAGGTCCACACACATCATTCACCTTCTTCTTCAAGAGTTATGTTTAAATTTTTTACATAATCAATAAAAGGTCTCCATATATTCTCAAACACAATTTCCTTTGATTTTAGTATATATGTTATTCTTTCTAATGGAAGGTTTGTTAACATCTGTCTTAACCACTGAGTCACATCTGGTCTATGAGTCTTTTTCCATAATAGTGCAATACATTTTTTGGCATTAAGCAAACTGAGGTCTATGAATGTTCTTTCACTTTTATTAAAATTATGCTTTTCTGGGTACAGACCCAACAAAAACAGTTTAGGATTCAATATGATTTGTTTTGAGATTATTTTTTCAATTGTTACCCTCACCTCTTCCCAAAACATTCTTATTAATCTACATTCCCATAAACAATGAAATAGGGTTCCTTTACTTTCCATGCATTTTGTGCATGTATCTGGTATATTTTTGTTATATCTATTTAACTCCTCCGGTGTAACATACATCCGCATTAACCATTTGAAATGTATCAATTTAAGGCGTGCATTTATTGATTTGGTTTGAGCTTCTGTACAAGCCAATTCCCATTGTTCCTCTGAAATTTCAATTTGCAGATCTTCTTTCCAGTAGTTTAATCTTTTCAGTGAATTTTCACTTGAAGATAGTGTCAGTGAGTTATAAAACTCTGAAATAATACCCTTTCTTTTACTATCTTTCATCATCATTTTTTCCAAGGATGAATAAATAGGTCGAGTGAGAGCTTTATTTTGATTTGATCGAATAAAGTTTCTAAGTTGAAGATATTTAAAAAAATGTGTTCTATTGAGATTAAATTTGATCCTCAGCTCTTCAAAAGACATTATGTTGTCTGCACATGGCAAATATAAATCCTGAATCTTTTGTATCCCTTTTAAATTCCATACTTTAAATACAGCGTCCGCTCTCCCTGGTTTAAAATATTGATTACCCCATATTGGACTAAATTGTGACAATAACTGTGGTTCTTTTAAATAGTTTTTAGCTTCACACCATATTTTGATCATATGCTTTACAAATGGATTTTTAACTTGTTTTTGTAATTTTTTTGCCGAATCTGAGTATATGAATATGGGAAGAGGTAAAGGTAAATTGTATGATTCCATTTCAGTCCAGTGAGGGAGATCATTTGATGAAAAATAATATGTCATAGACCTCAGTTGTGCCGACCAATAATACAACATAAAATTTGGACATTTCAGACCTCCACGATCAAATGGTAAATATAATAAAGACAAACGTAATCTAGCCCTCCTGTTGTTCCATATAAATTCCACTAACTTTTTTTTTATTCTTGAGAATAGATCTAAAGGTGGTGATAAGGGAATGTATTGAAATAAATAAAGTATTTTAGGTAAAATATTACTTTTAAGTATATTGATTCTCCCGATCATCGACATTGGTAGTGACATCCATCTCTGAGTTAACTCATTGATATCTGACATTAAGGCTTCATAGTTGACACTGGCGACTGATTCTAGCTTAGGCATAATTTGGATTCCTAAATATTTAAACTGATTTACAACATTGAATTGATTTACCTCAGGGGCTGGGTAATTTCTCTGGGTCTCATTTAGCATTAATATTGAAGATTTAGTTTTATTTATTTTATATCCTGATATTTCCCCAAAATTCTTTATTAAATTCAACAAGGTTGGAATTGATTTTTTTAGATTCGACATAAACAAAATTATGTCATCGGCGTACAGGGAGATTTTATGTTCTGTTGGTCCAACTTTAATTCCATATATTTGTGAATGTAAACGTATCGCTATCGCTAAAGGTTCAATTGCCATAGTAAACAGTAAAGGTGAAAGTGGACAGCCTTGTCGACATCCTCTATTGATTTTTATTGGTTTTGAAATATTGTTATTTGTTAGGATTTCTGCTGTAGCATTATTGTATATTATTTGAACCCATTTTATGAAATTATTTCCAAGTCCAAACCTTTGTAGGACTTCAAAAAGAAAGGGCCATTCAACTCTATCAAAGGCCTTTTCGGCGTCCAATGATAGGAGAGCTGTATCCGGTGCTTCTTTATTAAAATAAATAATATTAAATAGTCTTCTTACATTATGGAAGCCTTGTCTACCCTTTATAAAGCCATTCTGATCTCGATTAATAATATTTGGTAAAATTTCTTGTATTCGTCTTGCTAAAATTTTACAGATTATCTTAAGGTCGGCGTTTAATAGGCTTATTGGTCTCATATTTTCACATTTATTAGAGGGCTTACCTGGTTTTGGCAGCAGTATAATTAAGGCATTATTTATGTATGATGGTAAATTATTATTTTGAAATGCTTCTAAAACCATTTCCAAAAAAGGTTTTATTAATTTATTCTTAAATTTTTTATAAAGGTCAACTGGAAGACCATCTGGTCCTGCACTTTTTCCTGATTTCATATTATCAATGGCTAGCCCAACTTCTTCTTGACTAATTTTAGACTCCAATATCTCCCTGTTTTCATTTGGAATACACTGTATAGATAGTTCGTTCAAAAACCCATTTAGTTTTGTTAAATCAGGTTCATTTTTGGTATCATATAATTTTTCATAGTAATCTCTAAAGGCTCTATTAATTTCTAAAGGATCTATAACTACCTGTCCGTTACTTATAATACTGGTAATTGGTGTTTTAATTTCCAATTGTTTAATCTGCCATGCTAATAATTTTCCTGATTTTTCACCTTGTTCATAAAAAGATTGTTTCAATCTTAGAAGACTCGAGGCAGCTCTATTCGCTGATTTTTTGTCGTATTCAGCTCTCAAAATCAGTAATTCATTCTCCAACCTTGGGTCACTTCCTGCATACACTTTTTCCTGAAGATTTTTTATTTTATGTTCCAATTTAGCTCTCTCCTCTCGAGTCTTCTTAGATTTTGATCCTGTATAACTAATAATATGTCCCCTAATAAAAGCTTTGAAAGCCTCCCACTTTACACATGCTGATGTTTGTGTAGTATTGATGTCAAAGAACTCGTCTATCTGTTTTTCTATATACTTGACAAATTCCTCATCCTGAAGCCATTTATGCTGAAATTGCCATCTACCTGATTCCTTTGTCAATTTTTTATCTACATATATTAGACAACAGGGTGCATGATCAGAGATCACGATGTTATCATAAAAGCAGTTTTGAATCTTGGACCTTAATTCTGTGGAAATCAAAAAATAATCAATACGTGAGAATGTCTTGTAGGTACTGGAATAACAAGAATAGGCTTTAACTTGTGGTTTCATTTCTCTCCATATATCTAACAATCTCAATTCTTTCATAAAATGATTAATAGTCATCCTACATCCAATGTGCGTACAATCCAGTCCTGTTGATCTATCCACACCTGGATTCAATGTACAATTAAAATCCCCTGCTATTATATGTTGCCCTGTAAGTGATGATAAGATGAGAAATAAATTAGCAAAGAACTTCTGATCATCTATATTGGGACCATATAAGTTCACAAGATTTATATTTTCTAATAGCAAAGAACCTTGAATGATTACATATCTTCCAAATTTGTCTCCAATTACATTTTTCACTTGAAAAGGAACTGATTTATGTATGAGAGTCATAACTCCCCTGGCTCGGGATGAAAATGAAGAGGTGAATACACTTCCCTGCCATCTACTCCTAATTCTTTTAACATCCTCCTCTATCAGATGAGTTTCTTGTAAAAACACAATTCTTGAACCCATGTCCTTTATTTTATTCATAACTTGTTTAAGTTTTTTTAAATTTTGTAGACCTCTGCAATTCCATGAAGTTAAATTAAGGTTAACACTTTGGTCCATGATCAATAGAGAGTTTGGGATTACCTTGCAGTGTAAACATGCTCATACAGAGAAGCAAAAACATGAGTGGTTGAACATTCATCCTACAAACTACACACAAACAAATTTCCCCTTCCCACACTTGTGGCAAACCCCCCAAAATCAAAAGAAAAATTCTGTCTCCCGATATAGCCATCGACCGTTCCACACCCACGGGGAACAGCCTAAGCCACTCCTTCTTCATCCTCCCAATCACCCTAACTCTACTGCTTTTAATGACGTAACATTAACTCTCCTCTGTAGTTTTCCAACTTAACTCCAAAATTTTTTACAACTTTGTACATCATAGTTTTTTTTTTTGTTTGTTTGTTTTGTTTTTGTTTTGTTTTTTTTGATATATAATACAATCTATATTTTGTAAACTTACTATTTACTTCAAGTCAGTCAGATGCCTGTGCAAATGCTTAATTATTCTACCTTATATTTTGTTCATGCTTAGCTCCCACCAGTCTCTTCTTCTTCTTTGATCTTCTTGATGAACTCCTGCGCCTCCTCTGGGGTCTTGAAGATGTGGGTTCTGCCCTCATACGTGGTCAGCAGTCTCGCAGGATAGATTACACCATGACGAATCCCAAGGTTGCGCAGCTCCTTACGTACGGGATCAAACTGCTTCCTCAATTGCTGGATTCCTGTGGCCAAATCTGGGTAGAACCGCACCTGCTGGTCCTGGTGTTTAATCTCTCCTTTAGCACGTGCAGCGTTGAAGATCTTCATCCTGTCTCTGTTGCTAAGAAACTTCATAATTAAGGTCCTCGGCGGTCCCTTATCTCTCCGTGGGCCAATACGATGTGCTTTTTCCAGAACCACTGCTGATTGCAACTCCTCGCTGCCCAGCACCTCCGGAATCCACTTTTCCAGAAAGGAACATACGTCCCGACCTTCTGATTCCTCTGGAAGACCCACCAGCCTCAAATTATTCTGTCTCGACCGAGATTCCAAATCCAAAATATTATCTTCCAGAGATTTATTTTTTTTTTCCAAAGTGCGCACCTTTAATTGAAGACGGGTGACGTCATCTTCAGCACTAGCGAGACGAAGCTCCATCTGCGCCGTTCGTTCTACACAGTCACCCAATTCCTTTCTTATTCCTTCCAACGCTGTCATAATCCCATCAAATCTAGAGGAAAAGTCCGCTCTCATTGAACTCATGGCAGCCATCAGCGCATCTGCGCCATTCCCCGCAGAAGAAATCGCACCGCCGCCAGCCTCCTCCGCCATATATGGAGCCTTGTTTGCTGCGTCACAGACCTGAAAGTCCGTTAATTTGGACTGTTTCGGCGGCTCGCTTTTTCCTTTTCCTGGTTTTCCAGCCTTAGGCTTCGCCGACATATCCTCGCCCAAATGCTGGGATACGTTCTGTCCCAAATGAGAGAGTTATTTGCCGATTTTTTTCTCCAGGAGCAGAGCAGAGCGAGACACGTCCGTCCTACGTGGCAGCCATAACCGGAAGTTGATTTTTTTTACTTTTAATAATAAACACCGTCAATTAAAAACTGCATTTTGTGTTTACTTGTGTTATCTTTGTCTAATATTTAAATTAGTTTGATAATCTGAAACATTTAAGTGTGACAAACATACAAAAAAATGAGAAATCAGGAAGGGGGTAAACACTTTTTCACACCACTGTATCTCAAGGAAGGGGGGTGGGTGATACTATGTGGCTGTATTACTTGTTCATCATTTGTCTCTGGTGTGTACAATAATTTTTACATCATTAACAATTTCCCAGTATCACCTCTAAGTGTTGCCAATGGATCAATAACTGTAGAAATGTGTGTATGCCAAGGGTAGCACGGTGGCGGAGTGGTTAGCACTGTGGCAGCACAGCAACTCACCCTTGGCCGGGGGATCCTGGGTTCGATCCCAGCCCCCGACCAACAGTGATCTGTGTGGAGTTTGCATGTTCTCCCCGTGTCTGCATGGGTTTACTCCGAGATTTCTCCGGTTTCCTTCCACATGCCAAAAACATGCAAGTTAGGTTAATTGGCATCAAACTGGGGATTCTAAATTGTCCTTAGGTATGACTGTGAGAGTGAATGGTTGTGTGTCTCTCTGTGTTGGCCCTGCGATGGACTGGCAATCTGTCCAGGGTGTACCCTGCCTCTCGCCCAAAGATGCTGGGATAAGCTCCAGCACCCCCGCGACCCGAAAAGGATTAAGCGGAAGAAGATGGGTGGATGGATGGATGGTGTGTGTATGCCAGCCATGAAGTTAACATGGGGCTGTGCACATTTCCATGGTTATTTCATTCTTGATGCAACTGAAATTTTGTGTGGAAAAGGACATACGCCATGTTTTTGTGCATAAGTACCTTTTGTACATGAGGTACTTGGAGAGGGGCTGAAGTTTGGCCTATTTTGGAATAGTCATGGTTGAGAGGTCTCTTGCAAAGGTGGGCAATCCTATATCCTCTCACCTTGCTCGCTCTCTATTGGAGTTCTGCCCTTTGGCTGAAAGGGTTGTTTCCTTGCGCCTTTAGTTGGGAAAACAGGTTCTGACTGTTATTTGTGCCTATGCTCCAAACAATTGTTCAGAGTACCCACCATTTATGAAATCTCTAACTGGTGGGCTGGAAAGTGCTCCTTCTTGAGTATCCATAGTCCTGCTGGGGGACTTGAAAATGCATGCAGGCATTGACAGTGAAACCTAGAGGGCTATGATTGGGAGGAATGGCTGGCTCAATCTGAACCTGTGTGGCATTCTGTTACTGGAATTCTGTGGTAAACACAGTTTGTCCATAACATACACCATTAACTTTAGCAACCTCAGGCCTAATGATGGGCAAGTCATCCCTCTCGTTCTCAGGCTATGGAAGGTGTTTCAATGGAATTGAGATCGTCAAAGTACTCCTTCCACTGTCTGACAATATCCCCAGCTGAAGTCACCATAAATGGTATGGAGATAGAGTTGCTTTCCCCTCCTGAGTTGCTGCACAATTTACCAGAATCTCTTTGAGGCTGACCATAAGTCTTGTTCCATGGCTTCACCAAACTTTTTACACAACTCAGCTTTAATGTTACCCGAAAAGGAGCAATTTGCCAGAATCTCTTTGAGGCTGACCATAAGTCTTGTTCCATGGCTTCACCAAACTTTTTACACAACTCAGCTTTAATGTTACCCGAAAAGGATTAAGTGGTAGAAGATAAATGAAGTTCAAGCTCAAAGGTCAGGAAATCTAGACTCTTATGGGATTTCACAAAAATTCATACTCCTAGGCAATTGCCCTAATGGTCATCAAACTCCCTCACAATGATTCTATGGGTCTAAATCCAGGTTATGCTCATGGTCAAGGTTAATGTCAAAGGTCAGGAGATCTGGGTATTTATTTAGAAAAATAACTACTCCTGCTAGGCAATTCCCCTGAGGCTCACCAAACTCATGCACAAAGATTCTCACGTGGGTTTGCATCCAGGTGGTGTTCAAGGTCAGGGTTTAAAGTGCTGATGACACGTTTTTGACTTCCTCTAATTTTTCCACACATAATACAATATGACAAAATAGGTTGGTCTGTGCAGTTCTAAGTCAAACAGGCTTTTTTCCACACGAATATCCGATGTTTTCACGAGTGCCACGTCACCAATTACATCAGTGGCTGGAAAACCCCGCTGCCATGTAGTCACGTCATCGGGAGAACCCAGCGCTTGGCTGCCCATTGTACACACAGGATGGAAGCGGTTGAAAACATTGACGATGGTTCCAGCACATGTAGTCTGGAATTGGTTTGTGTTGTCCAGTCTTCAGATGATTATAGTTCCGAAGAATGGGATGACAGTGAAGAATCTGGAGGCATCAGACCGTATAGGTTTGAGCCGTGCCAAGCGGGCATTGTGTCAAGAGAATCACACTCAGAGAGTGACGGATGGAGAGGCACACATGCCCACCGCAGCAGCAGCGACAAACGCACGGCAGGGGAACACCGAGTGTTATTCTTTTGTTACAGATATTGCAACAAATTATTTGTTCATAGATATAATTTATTTAAACCCGATTTTTCAATAAAATCATAGCAGTGTATTCTCTGTGGCTCAGGCATTGGGTTTATTTTGGATTATATTTTGAGTTCTTGTTGCTTTTGTTTTGTACATGTGTTTTATGTGCATTTTGAGCCATTTTCAGGTGGCACTGTCCCAAGATTCGCCAGTCCAAGCACACGCGCCCTCTCGCTTTGACAGTCAACTGTTCATGTTTTGTGTGCATCATCTGCCGTGTTGTCAGCCAGCCAATATTGCCAACACTATCACGATGTGTTGGCCACTCCCCACAGCTGTGGTTCTGTTGCGCCCCTTGAAGCGATGTCGGCCCTGGGGTGCAACCGTGGTTAACACGTCTCCTCTCCATGTTCGCTGGGCGATGTCGGCCCCGAATGCCGACAGTGGGTGTTTCTGCATATTTTTGTGGGTCTTCACCTTTTTGGGAACTGTTGTCATCATTCTTATGTTCAATACATGTGCTGTGTTGAATTCTGCGCGTAAATCCATTCATCATGACCCTCTGTGTGCTCTTACGCAGGACAGGGAGAGGGAGGATGAAATAACGAGGATTCGCGTGCAGGGTTCACCACAGCACATTTAATACAGAAAGACAGACAGTTCCCTGAAAGGTGAAGACGTACAAAAAACACAGACACACTTACTGATGGCGTTCGGGGGCCGGCATCGCCCAGCGAACGAATGAGGGGAGACATGTTTGCCACGGGTGCGCCTCAGAGCCAACATCGCTTCAAGGATCCACGAGAGCCACAGCGAACATGGAGTGACTAGCGCGTCATGAGAGTGCTGAAAATACTGGCAGACTAACAGTACAGATGACAATACTATGGACCATCAGTGCATGACTGACAAACGGCCGCGAAGTACACGCGCTGCTGGTGATGGTGTGATGAGAAGCACCTGGGCGAGGACCAGGAAACATGATCAATGGGAGTTTGTATCAGCTGATGATAATGAGAGAGGGGATGTAACCGGACCAGCGAGATGTCAGCATGGGATCACAGAAAGTAGGTCAAAGCTGCGCGTAAATCCATTAATCCTTCCCCTCCTCCGCTCCTCCTGCATAAAAGCGCAGGAGGAAAGCACGAGGAGGCTTATGACAATTGGAGCTGAAGCGTGTGATGTGGTCTTTCACGGTTTGCTGTTTATCTAAGCCTGCAACACAACGCGAAGGCACAGCCATAAAATTAAAACAAGAAACCAGAGAAACTGTGAGCTACAAAGCTGCTGTCATTCCAGTCAACAACACTGGAGTCCGTTCTCCCGCTTACGTCATGGGGGCGCTGCCCTTAATCCGGTGGGCGGCTCCACAGTCCAGTCAGCGGCTGCTGTTTTTTGATGATAACTAGTTTATGCAGGAGTGGTTGTAAATGTTGTATTGATCATGGACAATGACTTTTGGGTTTACACAACATGCTAAAAAATGTCAAAATCGCATCATCAGCCCTTTAACGTCAGAAGATCAGCCCACTCTTGGGGTGATTTCATCGGGGGGGAATGAGATACTCTAGTTAAAAATATTTTAATCTCTCAGGTTTAATAAATAATAATATATCATCTTGGAGCTGAATGACTTTCGAGTTGCAGGATTGCAGTGTTGGCTTTTTAATCTCCACATGGACATTTTTGTCCACCTTTGAAGTTTGTATGACAATCCAACAGTCATCTCTGCTTACCTTTGTATGATTAATGAACAAAATGTATTTTTTTTGTCTCTTCTTATTGTTTAGCTGACAGCTCTGAAGGTGATCCTCCTGAGGACTGGACTGAAGCTCAAGTAAGCACCTGGCTCAGATCGATTGGGATGAAGAAACTAAACATAGAAAAGCTCTATAAAGCTGAAGTAGATGGACAAGTACTACTTGCACTGAATGAAGACTTCTTGGAAAAAAAAATTGGCATGAAACCAGGGCCTGTTCATTTAATTATTAAAAAAAGAGATGAACTTCTTAACCCTCATCCAAAGTGCCAAGAAAAGAAAAAGAATACTAGTAACAAAAGCAAGTTGGACCAAAAGAACAGTCAGAAATCAGGTGAATGTCTTCTAAGTGAAAGTCTCCCAGCACAGGTAAAAGGAAGTGATGAAGATGAGGAGAGACACAAAGTCCCAGAAGAAAATATATTAAACTCAAAGGATGACTGCAAGCCACGGCCATTCGATCAAGAAGGGATTGATTTTATATATGTAAAGCACAGAGTCCTACAGCCTGAATCAGGTGCTTTTAATCTGATATCTCCATGCCATGAATTTAAGTCTTTAGCTGTAGCTATAACATTGGATCGCACAAGGCTTCAAGCAAAGTTTGCCAAAGAAGTTCTGAAATTTGCAACTGGTTGTATGAATACCAGATCAAATGGTACAATACACTTTGGTGTAATGGACAGCAAGGAAGACACAGGTTATGTGCATGGTGAGATAATTGGTATCCCTGTAAAAGAAAAGGACATTTTTGTTGATGCATTGGACTACATTGAAAGGAGTTTTACAAATAACAAGGAACATGTACGGCAGTGTGTGCGACCACCAAGGTTCATTGAGGTTATGGATCGACAAAGTTCAGAAAAGAAGTATGTGATAGAGGTTGACATTGTACCATCACTGACTATTGTTAAGAACAAGGTTTATGGAGTCCGTCTGCCAAATTTTAAAGAAGCCAGTAACAAAGTGGAATTTGAAAAAGAATTGATTCTGAGAAGAGTGGGTTCAAAAACTGAGCCAGTGATTGACAAAGACTTGAGTGAGTTCTATGAAAGAGTTAAAAATCGGGATGCTCAAAGAGAAGAAGCAGAAAGGAATCGGGTCTTCATTGCCACTGATGTCTGTCAAGACCTTGGGAGGAAACTTACAATGCTGATGACAAGTGGAAAGAAATTTATTGAAAAGGATAAATGGTTTATACTGGTCACAAACAAAATGAACCCAGAGGATCTTTGCAACATTGACTGGTTAGTTAACATGAAAGTGTTCTGCGTGTTTGACTTTGACCCAGACTCAAAGATATCCGGTCTTTGTAGTCGATACCTTCAGCATCACTCTGCAAACATGCATTTCTTACAAAGCTATAGGATGTCTGGTGGTACAAGCATCAAAGAATTGGAAAGCCACTTGCATTTGTTTGAGCAAACTAGCTGGATTTTTTGTAATGGTCGTACTGACTTCAAAGGAAATGAAACCCCATGTGATGAAATGACTTGGATCAAGACAAAAATGACCTACCTACGGGAATCTGTGTCTGTGATCTGTAAACAGATCCTGCCAAAAGGAACATTCCAGGTGATTTTTCTTGTCACATCACCTGTTGAGAAACCATTCTTACACACCTTCTATGAGTTTTTCACTGATATGGAAGGTCATGAAGACATCATCTGTATCTGTGAATCAGAGGAAAACTTTCAGAAATGGCAAAGCTTTGCTGAGGGTTCATGTGGAACAGAAACTGTTAACAATTCCAGTGTGGTTGGGATGAAAATGAGTCACATTAATGCTACTCTACAGCATGTGCAAACTGTGAAACCACGTGCCATCAAATACTTACCAATTTTTGTGAAAGGGACATGCCATCTTGAAACAAATTTAGAGGAACAGATGTATTCTTTGGAGATTCTGACGGTAAATCACTGTGATGAAACAACTGAAAACTTCATAACAGAAGAGAAAGAAAACATTGAACGCCAGTTTTACCGTGGTGGAAGGATTACTTGGCTGAATTTCTGGCTTGCTGAACACAAATATGTTGGAGAGGTTATTGAAAGGGATGCGTATCGTGAGACCTCCACACTGCTCAAAGATGTCTCGAAGCATAATGCAGATCAAACAACAGTGAATATTATAAATGTCTATCATCACCCAGGAAGCGGTGGAAGTACGGTGGCAAGACAAGTTCTGTGGAACAACAGAAAAGACCTACGATGTGCAGTTGTGAAACCCTCTTACCCGGTTGCTGATGTTGCTCGGCATGCAGTTGAACTAAGGGAATATGAAGAAAAGGATCCACAGAGGTGTCTTCCTGTGCTGCTTCTCATTGAAGATTCAGACAAAGAATATCTAGATGATCTAAGAAATGAACTGGAGGATGCCATTGATGCCAGACAAATCCATGATGGTACCCTGTGTTTCATTTTACTGAGTTGTCGACGTTCCCATAATCCAGAGAAGAGATGCAAAGAGTCTCCACTACAGAATGTGTCTGTCACTCATAAACTCTCTGCTGAAGAGAAGAGAAAATTTGCTGGAAAACGGAAGGCACTTGAAAAACAATATGAGCCACAGTTCATCCTGACATTTGTTTTGATGAGTGAAGGTTTTACTGAAAAATATGTTCAAAAGTTTGTAGAACATTTGCTACAAGACATTGACCATCAATCAGTTGTCACTCGGCTTATTCATTATGTAGCTCTGCTGAACACATATGTTCAAAACTCTTTCATCTCGCAGTCCCATTGTGAAGCTTTGCTTGCCTTAACCATTCACTTGGAGAGGTTTCGCCAGCATGAGTTTGAGAAATCACTCAGTGATCAGGCAAAGCTAGTGTTCTTGCATCTTAGAGATGACAAGACACACATTGAATCCATTAGAATCATTCATCCACTCGTTGCAAAAGAAATTCTCCAACAGCTTCTGGGACCCAAACAAACCCAGAGCAGTTTGGCAATGGATTTGCTACGGGAAAATGTGCTTTTCGAACACAGATTTGGAAGAGATGAATATCTCTCATTTTTGAGACAACTTTTCATTCGGAGGGCCAGAATAAGTAAAGGGGATAAATATGATAGTTTTTTCTCTCCTCTTGTTGAGCATGTGTGTGAAAATGAGAAAAGCCCAGACAAAGCGATTGAGTTGCTCAAAGAAGCATTTGAATGTTTCCACAGAGATGCATTCTTTGCTCAACAACTTGCTCGTCTTCATTATACCTATGAAAAGTTTGAAGAGGCAAAATACTGGGCAGAGACAGCGGCTACACAGCAGCCCAACAACTCTTACATACTTGACACTAAAGGGCAGGTGTACAGAAAATGGTTCCAAGCAAAATGCAAAGCCATTGACAATGACAACAAACCAAAAACACCCCAAAATACAGCAGATGCTGTGGAGACCGCACTTAAAGCCCTTGATTGTTTTCAGGAATGTGAGAGAGCAGCTGATGCAGACTTGGAACACGTTAACAGTTCAGGGTATTTTTCTGAAGTTGAGGTTGGGTGTAGCCTCCTCAAACTGATTTCATCATTGCAGATATTTACAAACAGAACCAGTGGGCATGCAGAATGTATGAAATATCTGTTAACAGATTACATTCCTAAAGAAGCTGAAGATGCCTGGGCACCATTTCATGGCCATTTGAAAAAGCTTCACAAGACAATGCAAGATGCCTTGGAATGGATTTCAGAAGACCTCAGTTACTTCCAGACAGAGATTGGTCCAGATGAAGAAGAAACATGTGAAAGTCCTGAAGAGAAGATTAGCCATCCACTGGCATGGTTGGCAAAAAAATCTTCTGAATATGGGAAGTACTTCAGTGAAGCATATTCTGCTGCACTTCTACAACATGATCAGTCAATTCCTGCCAACCTCACCTCTTTCCAAAAACGCATGATCATCTATCATCTTGGTGGGGGTAACGTTACATCTATTCTCTCCAAGTTGACTGACCAAAGGGATGCAGTATGCCTTCTTGAGGGTATCTTATCTCTCTATCCCAGCAATCCAATACGGGCCAGATTTGGTCAAAGAGATATTGTCAACTATATAGTGACTCACATCTCCCTGAACTGCTTGTCACCTCAAACACAAAAGGTTGCTTCTCTGAAAGACCTGCAGGAACTTTGTCGTCAGATCCCATCTGATAAAAAGAAATGTTTGCCAAGTGCCCTTTTTTTAATTACTTTGCTATTTTGGCCGGAGGACAATGACACGGATCATGAGAAAGAAACCAAATATGAAATTGTGCAGTCTGCTGTTGAATATCTGGAAAAGGGCTACTGGAGTAAGATAAAAGACATTCCTCGGCGGAAGAGAAGGCTTTACACCCATTTTTTTCTGGGAAATGGGAATGGGCTGGACAAAATTGTCCACAAGAGAAACTTTGACAGAATCACTAAAGGCTTCTCAGTTTCAGAGAGACGGCTGAAGTGGTTTAGTGGTGAGGCATGGAAAATGCCTGAGATTGCTACAATGCTGAAACGTGTTTCTGGGTGGACTGAAAATGGAGTGGTGTACCTTGAAGGCCCACAGAAGAAAAAGTTCAGTATCCTGCCTATCTATGTACCGTCAGTGCCTCATAGTAACGAAAACATCACCTTTTACTTGGGGTTCACTTTTAGAGGTCCTGTTGCCTGCAACATCCTTAAAAATAAATAGTTTAAAGAAAGGCTGCTGATACAGCAACAGCAAGAAAAGCTAAGAACGGCTGTGTCTTGATCCTGTGGCTGCAACATAATATGCATAGCATAACATGCCAACACAAGGGTGGGCCAATTAGAATTATTAATTATTAGAGGTGTCAGTTTTAATTGTGATTTAATCGCATGACATGCGATTTACTTGACACGTTCCCTTGCCTATATGCTGCTGATGGCAACATAATCACGTTAATCGTGCTTCATGTGATTAATGTGATTAACTCACCCTTGATTGCAATTAACTCACCCCTGATTAATAGTGATTGAAACTGACACCAGTAATTTAACAAGAAATTTAACAAGAAACCTTAACCCCCCCCAAAAAAAACAAACAAACAAACAAAAAACAAAACCTAAACTAAAGATTTGGAGGCCCAGAAAAACAGCAACAAAAGAATGGCTAGCACCCATACCATACCACGCATTGGGCTGTCTGATCTGGATGCTTCCTCTAAACCTAACAAAAGAGTAAAAACTAAACAAAAGCCAGAAACAGTGACCAGTGATACCTCCATCCTCAAAAGAAAAGAAAAACTGCCAAAACAAAAGGAGAGAAAAAAAAAGAAAAGAAAATCTGTGTTCTTTTTATTACCCATACAGTGTGTGTGTGTGTGTGTGTGTGTGTGTGTGTGTGTGTACATTGTACTACATTGCATTGTGGATTGGATGCTAAAACTGAATTTTGATGATGACTACTCATACTTATGCAATGGTGATCAAGCTGGAGCTTCTCTATTCTAATGCAGTTTGACCATTTTGAAATGAGGTGAATTTTATTTCTGAATATAAAGCCTTCATTATTGTCAAGATTGTCTTGGTTACAGTAATGGTCTTTTAACAATAATATGTTGTATTAAGAACTTAAGAATGACGTTATTGTCACAGTGGTTGTGTTGACATTGAATGTAGTTCCCACAGACTTCAAAAATCAAGTTGCTCCTGAGCTAAAACTGCAAATAAAGCATCTTAAGTAGACACACTTTTTACTGAATGTTATTTCTTTGTTTTTGAGATATGTAACTTTTTACACATCAGTGTTCTTAAATATGTTGTAAATTATGTCACTGCATAGAGTAAAACATTTTTTCACTCATACTTTCCCACTGTCATTATTTTAGCATCCCAACATTTAACCCTCAAGCAGTCAAGCTATTTTAGCAAGAAAATGACCAAGCAGGGTTATTTATTACATTTTATGCAGGAATAGGAACATTAACAATTCTTTTGTTTCTCAGATCTGGACTGCTTCCTTTGTAAGTGATATGTTCTGAAATATGGGCCCATATGCTCAAACATTCTGAGAGTTCTCGAGGAGAACCCCTATTTTAGCTTAAAAATTCCAAACAAGGAGTCCTAGCTTAAAAGTTATTAAAGAGCACTTTTAGAGCAACTCTGAGCAAGTAAGCAAGCTTTTATTTTCAGACTCAAGGTCCATAAAAATACATAAAATACCAGTGGCGGACCATGTATTTTACAGTTAGGCCTTCAGTGGTGATCTAAAAATTTTAAGTGCCATTCATATAGGCCGTGAGCAGCTGCCACTTTTCGTTCAGTTTCGTGGCACCCAACGGGGAACTAAAATTTTAGTGTTTCTAAATTAAGATTACATTATTGTAAGACAAAATATCGATGTTCCCACTTCCAAAGGTGTGGATAGCTGTATGGCTGTGTAGTTGTGCATGTACATGTTGGACATATGCACATTATTATGTAAATTAAAGATCAGCAATGCTTTTCAATCTGGCTTTCAGAAATTGCACTTTACTGAGGCTGCTCTTTTAAAGGTGTATAATGATCTTTCAATGGCATCTGATCATGAGGATTGTTCTGTTCTTATATTGCTTGATCTTAGTGCAACATGCTTATTATTTTTTTACCTAAGTCATTAAGTGTAACTGGGGAGAATGAAGTAAATGGCTCAGGGCACTGAGGACAGTCTTCATCAGGAAAGGAACTTATAGGGATTTTGGATCTCAAGTCCTGTAACTTATTTACAAAATGATGAAGGAATTCATTACAGTCATCATTAGAGAGTACTGGAGCTTGCTGAGGAAGGGGAGAAACAATGCTATTAATAGTGTTAAACAAAACCCCGGGATTGTTCTTATTACAATTTACAAGTTGATTAAAATAAGATCTAGCTTCATTCACTCCATCATTATATAAGTAAAGAAGTTCTTTAAAATGTTCTTGATGAACAGCCAATCTAGTTTTCTTCCATAATCGGTTCTGCTTTTTGACAGGAACATCGAAGGTCACAAGTTCAATTATATAACCAAGGTACACCAGAGGTGATTCTGTGTTGTATTTTGTAAGGGGCCACCTTATCAAGAATCATACAACAGTGGTCTTAAAAAAAATTCACAAGGTCTGCATTATCTTCAGAAGGGATTAAAAAATTAAAAAGAGAAGAAACTTAATAGCAGAATCATCAATAAAACAACTACATTTGACACATACTTCAGAGGAAGGCTCTGAGTTAAATAAAACATTAAAAGAGATTGATTTATGGTCACTGAAACAACCTCACTTTTACATGGTCAAGGGTGATGCCATATGGGAAGACCAAGTCCAAAACATGTCCTGCAGTGTGAGTAGAGTCAGATATATGCTGAACAAGGTTGTACGAGTTCATTAAGCCCAAGAATTCCTTTGTAGTGCTATTGGTTGAAAGATCAATATGAATGTTAAAGTCCCCGACAATGATTAAACACAAACTTGAGATAAATTTCCTTTCTCGTAATTGGCATATACAGGAGTAAAATGTTTGATTCAGGCTTTTTCAGTTCTGAGAATGCTCTATTTGGGTCTAAAAGATGGCAGTGCTGAAATACCCATTTACTAGCTGTGAATGCACCAGACAGTTAGTTTGCTGTTCATATATACAGGTATGTTTTTCTACTTAATGGACTTTTTACAGGATTGTAAGCAAGTTAACAAGTGCAACTTAACCCTGCATAAAGTAAATACATTTTTTTTTTTTTTTTTTTTTTGTTACTTATTTGTACCCGTAGGTAGATTTGGTTTGCAGTCTGGTGACAAGCCACCGGCTGCTGGTCGCTGCGTGCGCGAGCGCCCTAAACCTACATGTTTTGGTGTGCGGGAGGAAACCGGAGAAATCCCGGAGTAAACCCGCGCAACACGGGGAGAACATGCAAACTCCACACAGCTCACTGTTGGTCGGGGGCTGGGATCGAACCCACGATCTCATGATCCCCGCGATCCCCCGGCCGAGGGTAAAACTGTGCTTCCACAGTGCTAAACCACTGCGCCACCGTGCAGCCCATACATGATGCAATGATATATTATTCTGTTCTTCTGCTGCTTTTGAAAAAATGTAAGCAGGACTTTTGGTACTCTGTAAGAATTTAAGAAAACAATTGTGAAGTTAACATTTCACTGCTTTGTGTCTTTTAGGGCCACTTTGTATGTTGGTAAATACTCCACCAGTCTGTATGCGTCACCCTCCCTGGTTCATGATGGAGTTACTGTGGTGGTACGTGCTGGTTGTGTTTATCTTACCTAAAGTATATTCAGTGGTTTGTGTTGCTGTTATACCTTAGTTGTGATTATTTTGAAGGGGGGATGATCCTTTTCTAATACCACTGTGTTGAGGTGTCATCAAGTCTAAAGTCTGAAACAGATTTTCTCCTCACTTGTTATTTTTTAATCAGTCTCCAGTTTCGTGGTCAGTTTTTAGATATGCCAAGTAGTTTATATCTGCATACCCTGTCGGATTTTGTCTCAACTCACCCCAGCTCACCTCATTTTGAAAGGATAGCAATATGATTTCCTTAAATGTTTGTGCGTGCGTGTCTGTCTGTCCGTCCATCCGTCCATAGCCTCGTGGCAGCTCCTTCCCTATGCTAGAAGGTCCCAATAGCCAGGAGACAGAAGAAGACAAAGAATGTGTGCTCACGCCCAGCACCAGTGTGAAGTTTAATCCTGCACTTCGTGAGCAAAACCGAGTCAACTTCATGAGGAAATATCTGCTTCTTATAGGTAATTTATCAAAATGTTATTTTGTGTCACACAGGACTGTTTTAAAATGTCTTATTCAGTACATTAGCAAAGAGGTTGTTTATTTGTCTATTAAGGAGACATGGCTAGAAATGCCTTAATTGTTTTGCTGACATGTTACAACAGTAGCATTTTAAACTGAAGCATTTTAGCAAAGCTGGTGTACCAAGCCTGCAAACCTTTCCTTGCTGTTAGGGTGCTTTCACACGTAAATTCATTTAATTTGGTCCAAATCAGTTGACAAGTTTGTTACTTTGTATCATTTTCTCTTCTGTTCGGTCCACTTTCACACAGGCAAAAATTGAAGCAGACCAAACGGAGTCAAATCCTGCGAGACTTGTGTCAGAACGTTCTCTGTTCTTATTGGTGAAATTTTTTTTGCCGCGAGAACAGGAAAGGTAGATACAGGAAGTAGGATGACTACTGTGTATTTATGCATTTCTGGGAGAAAATAATACAGATCGTAGTGTAATCTACGGGGGTTTTCATTAGCCACGGTTACATGGGCAAAATTTCTTCAATCTGATTACAATTAAGATCAGAACTTTACGGTTTACATGGATCCTGAAAAAGCTGATCCGATTAGAACGTACGTTTCTATGTGTCACACGTTTGAACGGACTAAATCATTTTGACATGTGCACAACATGTCTGACATTCCAAAAATAGTAGAAGAAGAAGAAGAAGAAGCAACTTCCGATGTAAACAAACCCCACTTTGTGTCTTTCTCTTTTTGAAATTGACCTGTATTGTGTTATTCAGACTGTACTTTTGCTTCTGCTGGTCTCCATAATGAAGCTACAAGTACATACTTCTGCATATGACGAACAGAGGGAGACAGCAGGATGATACAGACCAGTTTTGTTTTACTCCCGTCATGTCTTCCGCTAGCTGCTGTAAAGGCAGAAATACGTCACATCGACGTGTGGCTGACGTACAGACATGCACAGTAAACATATTTTTGACCCAAGCTTTGGAATAAGTGTTTATATGCGCACCAATTGGAATAACAATTGGCATAACCCACCCGTCTCACTTGAAATGAAATTTTGATCCGAATGAGTGTGATCGGGTCAGAATATTCAGATTGGCGTGTTTACGTGAAGCATTTTTATTCCGATCAGGCTTTTAATCCGGTTACTTGTGTCCATGTAAACGTGGCTATTGCCCTGGTTATCGTTTATTGCATATGTGCATATACCACTTTTGGCAAATCATACAGTTTGAAAATGAAGCGCTGCGACTGATGGGAAATAACGTATTAACGTTCATTAATCCTCCAGAACTGTGACGTGCTCAGCCACAGATATTTTCAAAGCTCTATCAGGTATGTACAGTGATATAAAATGTTTTACCATTTGCTGCTGGTCCCGTTTTAGTGCGGTTGCTTTCTCACCTGCAGGACCACACCAGAATTTGCCATTTAATTCAACCGAGACCAACTGTCTCGGTACGGTTGTTTTGGTATGCACTTGAGTGCGATTACCGTGTTCTCACCAGACAAAACGAACCGCACTAATGAAGAAAACAAACTTGAGTTTGATTGAAACGGTCTAAAGCCTGCAGGTGTGAAAGCACCTGAAAACTCAAGACTGCAAAGGCTTCAGGACAGACAACAAATGAAGGGATGTTTGTGTAAATATACTGATGATTATTTATAAATTCTTTTTCAGGTCATCATGAGACGCCTCCTGAAGCTCACACTAAAATTCTTGAAACATTCCCTGATCGTTTCCCTCGTGGTCAAGCCAATGTCATCCCACCTACTACTGACAAGAAGGTGGAGGAGGTCAGTGTCACTGCAGAATCCTGGAGTTACTTTTAAATGAAGGTTTTAAAATGTGTGTGTGTGCGCGCGTGCGTGCATTTCCTTACTTATCTAGATGTACTTTCCTCATTTCTGTTCTAGAAGGTCAATGACAGTGGGATGGATGATCATCCCCCCTCAGCTCTGCCTAAAACATCTATCCAAGAGCCCGGGACAACTCCCCGACCCATACGCCCGGAGGCCCCAGTGGACTCAATTCTCAAAGACATGGCTACCATCATCTTCTCTACTTTCCTGCTGGCTGGCTGGGTGGCCTTTGTAATTACATACCCTAAAGTAAGTCACATAAAATGTAGAAAGCTTATACACTTCATAACTTTGGAGCAATCACTGTCCACATATGAGTGTAATTTAGACTTGTTGACTGGTTTTCAAGATTTTCTTTCCAAAGAAATCAAGGTACACTGTTCGGTGTTGGGGATACAAAGTCTGCTTTAATAAGCCCCAAGTAGAGGTGGGCAATGTGGCCTAAAAATGATATCACGATATTTATGTGAATTTTCACAATGGCGATATTTTTCAGGATATTACAGAATACAGGTTTTTTTGTTTGTTTTTAATTTATGCAAAAAGGACAGTTTCACAGGCCAGTGTTATTTACCTTTCAACATATTCTGGAAAAGCAAAAGGAAAAACTTTTTTCTCCAGTTCATAAATAGCAGCTCAGATTTAGTTTAAAACATTGTTTGTTCTATATCAAATATTACAAAAAATATATAAACCATTACATCTTAAGTTCACACAGATGTTGAGTTTTATGCTGAATCACTTTACCTGCATTGTAACTCATTGCACGGACCTGTCCTGGGGCTTTTTGGCTCTCGTCGAACTGAACAGATGTTTGTTTTTTTTCCCCCTCCTCTTCGGGTGATTGAATAAAATCAAGATGAAGCAGCCAAAACAGAACGAAAATGTAACTACAGACACTTTGAGCAGCACATTGATGGACATTAACACCACTCCAGTGATGATGTTGATGTGCAGAAAAAATGCAAGCAGATTATCCACATTGCTACACCATTGTGGGTTGTTTTTGTTTTTATTTTTTTAAAGTGGCAGCAGTCTGAAACCACTTTAAAACTGAAATATTTCCACTCAGCTGGATGCAGACACTCCGACTTCAGAGCGGCAGTTTCCTGCGCCATGTTTGTTTTGCCATTTCTATGGGTAATGCATAATTTCCGTCAGCAGCATAACAGTGTGACATCGTCATGCAGCAGACCTTAAATATCGTAATATTCATTTTTACACCAATATCAGAATTTATACCGGTATTATCATGAATGATACAGTATGGCGCAATCGCAAGGAACTTCACAATTCTGTTCGGATCATGATACTAGAGTCACAATTTGATCTTATAATAATTCAGTGATAATCACGGTATCGAGTATCACGATGCCATATATTTCAATTGTTTTCACCTTATTCAACCTCAAATCATGTCCCACAGTAAAACTGTTGACTTCTTTTATATAATAATATATTCAGTCCAAACGGGCAGCAGCCAGACGGTTTCACAGTAAATTATTTTTAAATTAAATGCAAAAACAAATGCTCTTAAAATAAATGTTCAACTGATAATAAAATATAGTCTTAAAATAAGTGATAATCAGTGAAGTAATGGCAAGATGAAATCACATACCTGGGCTTCAGTGTTTTGTTGTTTTTTTTTAATTTAAGTTTTTGTAAAGGGTATACAGGTCGTTACAGCAATGCATTGTTTACATTTTCATCACGTTCCCTTATTTTCTGATATCTGACAACATTGGAAGATTAATTCTTACAACACCCCTTTTTTTTTTTTAAAGTGAAAGAAAAAGTGAAATTAAAGAGAAAAAAAAACAAAAACAAAAAAACCCCCCAAAAAACAGCAAAAAACAAACAAAAAGAAAAAGTAAGTAAATAAAGGTAAAAGAGCATCTGAGTCGCGTTGGAACAAAGAGCGGAACCATTATTGAAATGGTATTTGTCAAAGATTAGATCTAATGGAAGACACATATGTGATCCAGGGTTGCCAAAAGTTCATGAACCCATCCATGTCCTGTCTCAGTGCGAATGTCAACTTTTCCATCGAGTAAATGTCTTGGATCACGATAATCCAATCTTCAGGTGTAGGACAGTCCTTCAACATCCATTTTTTAGTTAGAGCTTTTTTGCTTGCCAATATTAAAACATTGAATAAGTATTTTTCTCCTCGTCTTTCCAGTGAGTCCGGTAGTAAACCCAAATACAAAGTTACAAAAGAAAAGGGAACTGTTATTTTGAATATTTTCCCCAATATTGTCTGTACATTGGTCCAATATTGGTGGATAACTGGGCATGACCAAAACACATGAAAATGATTTGCAGTCTTTTCACCACACAAGCGCCAACAGTTCAATCCCTTATGGGTAAATTTGTTTTGTGCAGGTGTTCTGAAAAATCTTACCAAGTTTTTCCATCCAAATTCTCTCCACTGCAGGGATGAGGTACTTTTCCATTGCTGTTTATTTAGCTTTTCCCATATTTCCAGTTGTAAAGTGAAATTCCCCTCTTTTTCCCATCTCTCTTTTATATAAGATGTGTTGTCTCCTTTTAAGTCTTGAAGACCTTGGTATATTTTAGAAATGTATCTGATCCCTGGGATCCCTTTATATGCCATTAAGAAGACCTTCAGAACACCTGACTGGGCCCTTTCCAAAACCTCCTTTTTAAGTATATTGTTTATGTGGTGTCTAAGCTGGAAGAACCTGTAAAGGTCTTGATTTATTAGGCCTTGTTTTTTCAAATCTTTAAAACTTCTTAAGATTTGCCCTTTAAAAAAATCGTAATATTTTATCAGCCCTTTCTCCTTCCACTTTTTAAATCTGGTGTCTGTTTTATTAGGAGTAAAGTCCTGATCATAGGCGATCCATTGCAGAAGTCGATAGGGCTCTTTAGTTTGATTCTCTCTGACTATCTTAAACCAAATTTTTAGCGGGGTCTCTATCCACGGATTAGTGTTATTCAAAAATTAGGTAAGGCATTGTTCCCTATTATCGCCTGTAGGGGGATGTCACTTGTTATTTGGCATTCGATCTCCTTCCATTGTGCAGTGTAGACTGGGTTACATATCTCTACTAAAGTTTTAATTTGTGCGGCTTTAAAGTAGTCCCTGATATTTGGCAGCGCGAGCCCACCTTTGTCTTTGTTTAGCTGTAGGGTTCTATATCTGATTCTAGGTCTCTTGCCCTGCCATATGAATCTTGAGATCCTTCTGTCCAGCTCCTGCCATGTTTTTTTGGGAGGTTCTACTGGTATTGTTTGGAAAAGGTATAGAAGACGTGGAAGTATATTCATTTTGACTGCTTCAATTCTTTGTGCAGTACCCAAGAATGGTATCATATTCCATCTTGCTAGGTCAGATTTTATTTTTGTCACCAGTGGATCATAGTTTAGTGATATAATTTTGTTGAGTTGTTTCGGGATATTGACCCCCAGATATTTCATAGATTCCGACTCCCAGTTAGTTTTGAGTTTGCTTAGTGAATAATGATTTGGGTCATAGTTGAATGTTAAAACTTGGGTTTTATGCATGTTTAATTTGTACCCCGATAAATCTCCATACTCTGAAAAAACTGAGGTTAGTTCTGGTAAAGAAGTGTCCGGCTGCCCTAGGTATATTAAAATGTCATCAGCAAAGAGTGCTATTTTATGTTCCTTCTGACCAAGTGTAATACCTTGAATTTTTTGATTTTGTCTTATCCATTGGCTCAGAGGTTCTATGAAGATTGCAAAGAGCAGTGGAGACAGGGGGCAGCCCTGACGGCATCCTCTTTCCAGTTCAAAAGATGATGATAAATTACCGTTAATCCTTATTTTAGCTGTTGGTTTTTTATATAATGCCTGTATAGTTCTAATGAAGTTGTTATGAAAATTGAAACTGGATAGGATTCTATATAGAAAAGACCAGTCAACCGAATCGAATGCTTTTTCAGCATCTAATCCCAATATGACTGCATTTAAGTTATATTTTTTTATATGATGAATTATGTGTAAAGTGCGTCGAATGTTGTCTTGTGTCTGTCTTTGTCTTATAAAACCTGTTTGGTCTAAATGAATTAGGTCTGTCAGTATATTTTCTAACCTTTTGGCAAGGATAATGGTAAAAAGCTTATAGTCCTGATTTAGTACACTGATTGGTCTGTAGTTGGAGCACTCTAGTTTATCCTTTTCAGGTTTAGGTATAACTGCAATGACCCCTTCTCTCCAGGAGGGGGGGATTTCCCCTGTGTGGAGGACATAATTAAATGTTTTCAGGAGGAGAGGAGATAGTTGCTGTTTAAAGGTTTTGTACCACTCTGCTGTATAGCCATCAGCTCCTGGGGATTTGTTAGCTTTAAGTTTCATAATTGCTTTTTCCAATTCTTTAGGATGTATTTCTGACAGTAGTGTTTTATTTTGTGACTCCGTAAGTTGGGGAAGGTTTAATGTGTTTAGGAATGCCTCGGATGCGTTTTTATGTTTTTTGTGGGAGTATAAGTTCTTATAGTAATTCTCGAAGCTTTTAAGAATATCCTGAATTCTGAATTTTATTTCCTTTGATACTGGGTCTCTGATTTTGTAGATTGCTCTTTCTGTTTGATGTTTCCTCAATTTATAGGCTAGCAATTTTGCCGATTTACTGCCTGCTTCATAGTATTTTTGTTTCAAAAATGTAAGTTTCTTCTGGATTTCTATTGTGTAGATCTCATTTATTTGGTTTTTAATTTCCTTAATCTTGAGCGAGTCAGTAGAATGAGTGTTGCCTTTGTGTTCTTTTTCTAGGTTCCTAAGTTCTGACTCTAATGTGGATAGTTTTTCTTGTCTTAGTTTCTTTTGGGTTGCCAGTTTTGCAATAATCTTTCCTCTTATTACAGCTTTGCATGCATCCCACAGTATTAAAGGGGATACTTCTCCATTATCGTTATCTTCCAAATATCTGAGAATATCTGATTCCAATTCATCTTTCAATGGTCCTTTCAGGACATTTGAATTTAACCTCCAAGAAAATGTATTATTTGTGTATTTTTGGATATTTAAGTCCATGTAGATCGGACTGTGGTCAGAGAGATCCATCAGTCCTATTTTACATGTTTTTACTCTTCCAATGTCTCTATTAAACATAAAAAAATAGTCAATCCTTGAGTAAGATGAATGTGGAGTTGAGTAAAATGTATAGTCTTTTACACTGGGGTTGAGTTCCCTCCACACGTCACAGATTCCCATTTCTTTTAGTAGCATCCGAGTCTTCCTGTTTTGGGTGTTATTTTGATGTGGAGAATTACCAGAAGCATCCCAGTATGGATTCAGTCTAAGATTGAAGTCCCCACCACATATCACTAAACCTTGAGCTTTAGTTATCATTAAGTCGAATACATTTTTATAAAATTTCCAGTTAGCCCCTGGGGGAGCATACACATTCAGCAGGGTGATATCTTCTCCCTCTAGCCGCCCAGTTACCAAACTGTATCTCCCTTCTTTATCTTTGTGTTCTGATTTTTTTTCAAATGTAATTTTGGTTGATAACAATGTCGCTACTCCCCTCCTCCTCCCTGACTTATATGAAGATGAAGAGATCATTTTAAACCCTTGTCTACTGAGTTTATTGTGTTCCACGTCTGTTAGGTGGGTTTCTTGTAAAAATATTATTCCTGCTTTGTCTTTTTTCATTTTGCCTAGAATCTTGGATCTTTTAACTGGATTCAGGATTCCTTTTACATTATATGAAATTATTTTGGTTACACCCTGTTTCTCCATTGTGTTGTTTTGTTTAGTATAACTGTGTGGTGGCCCTCATTTGTGCTACTCAGAAACTGAAAGAACATTAAAAACAAGAAAAACATTAAGAACATAGTGTATAAAACTTTAAAACAAAAAGCTGTCATAAGAACTTCCTGAGCTGAGGTCTTTTTAAAGACCCTGGAAGAGTCTTGATGGAGTGAAGGCCCTGAGGGAAATTCCTCAAACTCTGTTACGTGTTGAGGGCCCTCTCTTACCTCTGTAAGCTGCCCCATGCTTTTAACGTGAGTTTCAGAACCCAATCCAAACTTGTAATGATTTTTTTTTTTTCCTTTTATGCCTAAACCCTGTGAAATTGTGTGCACCCTCCCACCCCCATCACATCAAACATTCACGCAAAAACAGTATTTGTTAGTATGAGGAGAACATGTGGATTATTGTCACATTTCTATTTTAACAAGTTTTTGTTTTTTTTTTTTGTTTTTTTTTTTTATTACAAAGACTTATTTGTTTCAAATATTATGACTGTTCCATGAAATGTTTTACCACATGCTGAATACGCATCTCCTTTAATGATTGTTACCTTGTATGAGGGGGGTTGGATGTGCGGATTGATTCAAGAGAAAAAAATAAAAAAGGTCGCTATTCCAACCTGAAAACGGATAGTTTATCCGCGACGCTCTGGCGCTGGGTTTCCCGCTGCTGGTCCGTGGATTTTGAAGGTCTTTGTGTTGACCATGTTTGCGCTTTGATCTTCTCACTCGGGTCTGCTGCGGGTTTAAATACCGTTACCGGGAGCCCTCTTTTCGCCATGTCAGCTGTTGCTTCTTCCGCCGAATTATAGAGACACGTTTCTTCGCCGTAGAAGACCCTTAACTTCGCAGGAAATGGAGTCTGAAAGCGCAATTTCTTCTCTCTTAACACCTTTTTCGCGTCATTGTATTCCCTGCGCTTTTTAAGGACCTCCGGGGCGTAATCGTGTTCCACGTAGACTTTTCTCTCCTGGTGCATAAATCCTTTTTTCTGCCAGGCCAGTCTTACAACCTCTTGTTTTATTTTGAAATTGGAAAATCTTACCAACACCGAACGTGGGGGCGCTTCCGCCGCCGGCCTAGCGGCTAATGAACGATGTGCCTTTTCTATCTTCAAGTCGGTGGTTTGTGGAATATCCAATTTCTCTCTTAGTAAGGATTCCACGCATTCTGCCATTGAGTTAAAACCGTTTTCGGCTCCTTCTATCAGACCATGAATTCTTATGTTGTCTCTTCTTTGTCTTCCTTCTTGGTTGGCTAGCTTAGCCTCTATAGATGCTTGTCTTTTGCGTAGGTCCAGCACAGAATCTTCGAGCACTTTTATTCGTTCCTCTGTTTCCAAGATTCGGTTCTCGGCCTGGTCCACTCTGCTGTTTGTCCTTTTCAATTCTTCTCTGAATTCCCGAAATTCGGCCGTAACTTCTCGGCGAAATCGTCGTAGCTCCTCAAATAGTGATTTCAGGCTAACCTTTTTGTTAGCTATCACCAGTTCCTCGTCTTCTGAACGGAGATCTTCCAGTTCAGATTCTCCGGCCGATACGTGTCCTGGCCTGGAGAATTTCAGTTTCTTCTGTTTTCCTTTAGACATGATGATTTTGTCTTTTGATATTCACTCCTCCAAAAATCCGTTAAGTTTGATTTTCAAGGTGTTATCCTGGATTGGGTCTGAGAGCTTCAGTGTTAAGCTGCAGTCGCCATGGCGTCCAGACCGGAAGTCCGGCTTCAGTGTTTTAATATGACAAAAACCCTTCTTGCAAACTGAGTGTGTCACATCCAGGTTGTTCATCCCGTCTTTGGTATAAAATCCAAAAAAGTCCAAATATTTAATTTAAACTTGGACGCTTTTATTTGTGTGATCACAGATTGGAGTGTTAATCTACATGCACTTGCTTTGTAAATGTACAGTGGATATAAAAAGTCTACACACCCCTGTTCAAATGCCAGGTTTTTGTGATTTAAAAAAATGAGACCAAGATAAATAATTTCAAAACTTTTTCCCCCATTAATATGACCTATAACCTGTACAACCCAATTGAAAAACAAACTGAAATCTTTTAAGGGGGAAAAATAAAAAAAAAAATTACAATTACCTGGTGGCATAAATATGCATACCCTTCTCACATGCATTTAGGAGATTTCAAATGTGTTTTTGCAAAACGTAGCCAGGATTGGATGTTTTTCTTTGTAAGATAAGGCTTCCGTCTTGCCACCCTACCCCATAGCCCAGACATATGAAGAAGATGGGAGATTGTTGTCAACTGTACTAAACAGCCAGTACTTGCCAGAAATTCCTGCAGCCTTTTCAGTGTTGTTCTCAGCCTCTTGACAGCCTCCCTGACCAGTTTTCTTCTCGTCTTTTCATCAATTTTGGAGGGACGTCTAGTTCTTGGTAATGTCACTGTTGTGCCATATTTTCTCCCCTTGATGATGACTGTCTTCACTGTGTTCCATGGTATATTTAATGCCTTGGAAATTCTTTTATACCCTTCTCCTGACTGATACCTTTGAACAATGAGATCCCTCTGATGCTTTGGAGGCTGTCTGCGGACCATGGCTTATGCTGTAAGATGGGACGACAAAAATGTCAGGAAAAGCCTACTAGAACAGCTGAACTTTATTTAGGGTTAATCGGAGGCACTTTAAATGGTGGCAGGTGTATGCTGACAACCATTTAACATGAGTTTGAATGTGATTGGTTAATTCTGAACACAGCCACATGCCCAGTTATAAGAGGGTGTGCATATTTATGCAACCAGGTTATTGTAAGTTTTTTTTATTTTTCCCCTTAAAAGATTTCAGTTTGTTTTTCAGTTGGGTTGTACAGGTTGTAGGTCATACTAATGGGGGATAAAGTTTTGAAATTATTTATCTTGGTCTCATTTTTTACATCACAAAAACCTGCCATTTGAACAGGGGTGTGTAGACTATTTATATCCACTGTAGCTGCAAATAAGATTACACTGACGTCAAAATATTCTCCATCTACAGCACTGTGCAAAAGTTTCTTTGGACACTGGCTGTTTTTTTCCCCCACTCATTTTAAGTCTAGTCGTTTGTTCAACCACTGAAATACTGACCTTTGAATCACAAAATGAAAAAAGAACCTAACACAAGTGATGGACCAAACTTTCCTTTTACAGAATTCAGAATGACTGTTTTTTGCCATATATACTGCATTTCTATTCATGTTTGCATATGCTTCAATATATTGCAGCACCTATTTCCCTTTTTCCGAGCACAATATAAAGAAATGAGGGGTGGCTCAAGACTTTTGTGCAACACTATATAGTATAATCGGAACAAAAGCCAAAAAATTGTTGCTACTAAAAACTTCACAGGCACACCTGTTGTTCACACACAATACTCTCTCCTAACAGAGCGTGCGCAAGCAGCAGCAACTGCAGCACCAGGAGTTCCAGAGACAGCTGGAGGAGAGATTGGAGTTGCTCCAGAGGCAGCAGCCCTTCCCTCCTGCAGACATAGCCTTTGGCTTGTCCCCAGACAACGACTACCTGGAAGTGGCTCGGATTCGCTCGGAATGCTCAGACCACAGTAGCCCCAATGTCACCCCTCGCGCTTCCAATCACTCCAATTTGTCCGTTTCTGAGTTGGGAAGTTCAACCAATGAGCATGAAGATGGAGGTAAAAGCTGTGTAATACTACATCCACTCTCTTTGTTCGTACTTGAAGGAATTTAACAGTGTGAAATTTGTCTTCATCAGAGGAGGACTCAAGTATTGTCAGAGTTGGCAACATAACTTTCAGTCCCAAAGAGGTTTTGGGGCATGGTGCTGAGGGCACTATTGTGTACAAGTAAGTGATGCAATTTAGAGTCATTTATGGCAGTTCCTCTTGAGTATGCAAAGTCATAATATTGCACTTCTGTTGATTCTTGTCAAGGGGTCAGTTTGACAACCGTCCAGTGGCGGTAAAGAGAATTCTCCCAGAATGCTTCAGTTTTGCAGACCGAGAGGTTCAGCTGCTGAGGGAGTCCGATGAGCACCCAAATGTCGTCCGCTACTTCTGCACTGAGAGGGACCGTCAATTCCAGTACATCGCCACCGAGCTGTGTGCTGCCTCACTCCAGGAGGTAACCAGTGGCTGACTTGTTAATTTTTAGCTTTTTCCGGTGAAGGTGAAATGAGCTTATGACATGACACTGTATAAATTGTCTGGCTATTCCTCCACAATTCATGAGGAGCTGTACTCCTAGGCAGTTGCCCAGATGGTCACCAAACTCTCACACAGTGATCCTCAGGTGGGTCTGCATCCAGGTTGAGGTCGAAGTCAAAGTTCACAAGGTTTAAGAATGTGCCATTTCAACTTTGATTATAACTAGCCTATGAATATATGTACAGCGGGGAAAATAAGTATTGAACACATCAACATTTTTCTCATTAAACATATTTATGATGGGAGACTTCCGGTCTGGACGCCATGGCGACTGCAGCTTAACACTGAAGTTCTCAGACCCAATCCAGGATAACACCTTGAAAATCAAACTTAACGGATTTTTGGAGGAGTGAAAATCAAAAGACAAAATCATCATGTCTAAAGGAAAACAGAAGAAACTGAAATTCTCCAGGCCAGGACACGTATCGGCCGGAGAATCCGAACTGGAAGATCTCCGTTCAGAAGACGAGGAACTGGTGATAGCTAACAAAAGGGTTAGCCTGAAATCACTATTTGAGGAGCTACGACGATTTCGCCGAGATGTTACGGCCGAATTTCGGGAATTCAGAGAAGAATTGAAAAGGACAAACAGCAGAGTGGACCAGGCCGAGAACCGAATCTTGGAAACAGAGGATCGAATAAAAGTGCTCGAAGATTCTGTGCTAGACCTACGCAAAAGACAAGCAGCTATAGAGGCTAAGCTAACCGACCAAGAAGGAAAACAAAGAAGAGACAACATAAGAATTCATGGTCTGATAGAAGGAACCGAAAATGGTTTTAACTCAATGGCAGAATGCGTGGAATCTTTACTAAGAGAGAAATTGGATATTCCACAAACCACCGACTTGAAGATAGAAAAGGCACATCGTTCATTAGCCGCTAGGCCGGCGGCGGAAGCGCCCCCACGTTCGGTGTTGGTAAGATTTTCCAATTTCAAAATAAAACAAGAGGTTGTAAGACTGGCCTGGCAGAAAAAGGATTTATGCACCAGGAGAGAAAAGTCTACGTGGAACACGATTACGCCCCGGAGGTCCTTAAAAAGCGCAGGGAATACAATGATGCGAAAAAGGTGTTAAGAGAGAAGAAATTGCGCTTTCAGACACCATTTCCTGCGAAGTTAAGGGTCTTCTACGGCGATGAAACGTGTCTCTATAATTCGGCGGAAGAAGCAACAGCTGACATGGCGAAAAGAGGGCTCCCGGTAACGGTATTTAAACCCGCAGCAGACCCGAGTGAGAAGATCAAAGCGCAAACATGGACAACACAAAGACCTTCAAAATCCACGGACCAGCAGCGGGAAACCCAGCACCAGAGCGTCGCGGATAAACTATCCGTTTTCAGGTTGGAATAGCGACCCTTTTTTTTTTTTTCTTTTCTTTTCTCTTGAATCAATCCGCACATCCAACCCCCCTCATACAAGGTAACAAACATTAAAGGAGATGCATATTCAGCATGTGGTAAAACATTTCATGGAACAATCATATTATTTGAAACAAATAAGTCTTTGTAATAAAAAAAAAAAAAAAAAAAACTTGTTAAAATAGAAATGTGACAATAATCCACATGTTCTCCTCATACTAACAAATACTGTTTTTGCGTGAATGTTTGATGTGATGGGGGTGGGAGGGTGCACACAATTTCACAGGGTTTAGGCATAAAAGGAAAAAAAAAAAAAAATCATTACAAGTTTGGATTGGGTTCTGAAACTCACGTTAAAGCATGGGACTACTTTCAGTGGTAAGAGAGGGCCCTCAACACGTAACAGAGTTTGAGGAATTTCCCTCAGAGCCTTCACTCCATCAAGGCTCTTACAGGGTCTTTAAAAAGACCTCAGCTCAGGAAGTTCTTATGACAGCTTTTTGTTTTAAAGTTTTTTACACTGTTCTTTTTTTTCCACAATATCTTTATTGAACCTTTTTTTTTTTTTTAACAAACATGATACAAACAATCAAACACTAACACTAAAGTACTACAAAAAAAAAAAAAAATGCACTAGAAACACCAACCACCACCAACAAAATCAAGTCTTCAACAATGCTCCTCTGTTTAGTCTAGACAATCCAATACATAAGTATACATATTATGTTCACCAGTTTGGAATTTACAAGGTCCACACACATCATTCACCTTCTTCTTCAAGAGTTATGTTTAAATTTTTTACATAATCAATAAAAGGTCTCCATATATTCTCAAACACAATTTCCTTTGATTTTAGTATATATGTTATTCTTTCTAATGGAAGGTTTGTTAACATCTGTCTTAACCACTGAGTCACATCTGGTCTATGAGTCTTTTTCCATAATAGTGCAATACATTTTTTGGCATTAAGCAAACTGAGGTCTATGAATGTTCTTTCACTTTTATTAAAATTATGCTTTTCTGGGTACAGACCCAACAAAAACAGTTTAGGATTCAATATGATTTGTTTTGAGATTATTTTTTCAATTGTTACCCTCACCTCTTCCCAAAACATTCTTATTAATCTACATTCCCATAAACAATGAAATAGGGTTCCTTTACTTTCCATGCATTTTGTGCATGTATCTGGTATATTTTTGTAACTCCTCCGGTGTAACATACATCCGCATTAACCATTTGAAATGTATCAATTTAAGGCGTGCATTTATTGATTTGGTTTGAGCTTCTGTACAAGCCAGTTCCCATTGTTCCTCTGAAATTTCAATTTGCAGATCTTCTTTCCAGTAGTTTAATCTTTTCAGTGAATTTTCACTTGAAGATAGTGTCAGTGAGTTATAAAACTCTGAAATAATACCCTTTCTTTTACTATCTTTCATCATCATTTTTTCCAAGGATGAATAAATAGGTCGAGTGAGAGCTTTATTTTGATTTGATCGAATAAAGTTTCTAAGTTGAAGATATTTAAAAAAATGTGTTCTATTGAGATTAAATTTGATCCTCAGCTCTTCAAAAGACATTATGTTGTCTGCACATGGCAAATATAAATCCTGAATCTTTGTATCCCTTTTAAATTCCATACTTTAAATACAGCGTCCGCTCTCCCTGGTTTAAAATATTGATTACCCCATATTGGACTAAATTGTGACAATAACTGTGGTTCTTTTAAATAGTTTTTAGCTTCACACCATATTTTGATCATATGCTTTACAAATGGATTTTTAACTTGTTTTTGTAATTTTTTTGCAGAATCTGAGTATATGAATATGGGAAGAGGTAAAGGTAAATTGTATGATTCCATTTCAGTCCAGTGAGGGAGATCATTTGATGAAAAATAATATGTCATAGACCTCAGTTGTGCCAACCAATAATACAACATAAAATTTGGACATTTCAGACCTCCACGATCAAATGGTAAATATAATAAAGACAAACGTAATCTAGCCCTCCTGTTGTTCCATATAAATTCCACTAACTTTTTTTTTATTCTTGAGAATAGATCTAAAGGTGGTGATAAGGGAATGTATTGAAATAAATAAAGTATTTTAGGTAAAATATTACTTTTAAGTATATTGATTCTCCCGATCATCGACATTGGTAGTGACATCCATCTCTGAGTTAACTCATTGATATCTGACATTAAGGCTTCATAGTTGACACTGGCGACTGATTCTAGCTTAGGCATAATTTGGATTCCTAAATATTTAAACTGATTTACAACATTGAATTGATTTACCTCAGGGGCTGGGTAATTTCTCTGGGTCTCATTTAGCATTAATATTGAAGATTTAGTTTTATTTATTTTATATCCTGATATTTCCCCAAAATTCTTTATTAAATTCAACAAGGTTGGAATTGATTTTTTTAGATTCGACATAAACAAAATTATGTCATCGGCGTACAGGGAGATTTTATGTTCTGTTGGTCCAACTTTAATTCCATATATTTGTGAATGTAAACGTATCGCTATCGCTAAAGGTTCAATTGCCATAGTAAACAGTAAAGGTGAAAGTGGGACAGCCTTGTCGACATCCTCTATTGATTTTTATTGGTTTTGAAATATTGTTATTTGTTAGGATTTCTGCTGTAGCATTATTGTATATTATTTGAACCCATTTTATGAAATTATTTCCAAGTCGAAACCTTTGTAGGACTTCAAAAAGAAAGGGCCATTCAACTCTATCAAAGGCCTTTTCGGCGTCCAATGATAGGAGAGCTGTATCCGGTGCTTCTTTATTAAAATAAATAATATTAAATAGTCTTCTTACATTATGGAAGCCTTGTCTACCCTTTATAAAGCCATTCTGATCTCGATTAATAATATTTGGTAAAATTTCTTGTATTCGTCTTGCTAAAATTTTACAGATTATCTTAAGGTCGGCGTTTAATAGGCTTATTGGTCTCATATTTTCACATTTATTAGAGGGCTTACCTGGTTTTGGCAGCAGTATAATTAAGGCATTATTTATGTATGATGGTAAATTATTATTTTGAAATGCTTCTAAAACCATTTCCAAAAAAGGTTTTATTAATTTATTCTTAAATTTTTTATAAAGGTCAACTGGAAGACCATCTGGTCCTGCACTTTTTCCTGATTTCATATTATCAATGGCTAGCCCAACTTCTTCTTGACTAATTTTAGACTCCAATATCTCCCTGTTTTCATTTGGAATACACGGTATAGATAGTTCGTTCAAAAACCCATTTAGTTTTGTTAAATCAGGTTCATTTTTGGTATCATATAATTTTTCATAGTAATCTCTAAAGGCTCTATTAATTTCTAAAGGATCTATAACTACCTGTCCGTTACTTATAATACTGGTAATTGGTGTTTTAATTTCCAATTGTTTAATCTGCCATGCTAATAATTTTCCTGATTTTTCACCTTGTTCATAAAAAGATTGTTTCAATCTTAGAAGACTCGAGGCAGCTCTATTCGCTGATTTTTTGTCGTATTCAGCTCTCAAAATCAGTAATTCATTCTCCAACCTTGGGTCACTTCCTGCATACACTTTTTCCTGAAGATTTTTTATTTTATGTTCCAATTTAGCTCTCTCCTCTCGAGTCTTCTTAGATTTTGATCCTGTATAACTAATAATATGTCCCCTAATAAAAGCTTTGAAAGCCTCCCACTTTACACATGCTGATGTTTGTGTAGTATTGATGTCAAAGAACTCGTCTATCTGTTTTTCTATATACTTGACAAATTCCTCATCCTGAAGCCATTTATGCTGAAATTGCCATCTACCTGATTCCTTTGTCAATTTTTTATCTACATATATTAGACAACAGGGTGCATGATCAGAGATCACGATGTTATCATAAAAAGCAGTTTTGAATCTTGGACCTTAATTCTGTGGAAATCAAAAAATAATCAATACGTGAGAATGTCTTGTAGGTACTGGAATAACAAGAATAGGCTTTAACTTGTGGTTTCATTTCTCTCCATATATCTAACAATCTCAATTCTTTCATAAAATGATTAATAGTCATCCTACATCCAATGTGCGTACAATCCAGTCCTGTTGATCTATCCACACCTGGATTCAATGTACAATTAAAATCCCCTGCTATTATATGTTGCCCTGTAAGTGATGATAAGATGAGAAATAAATTAGCAAAGAACTTCTGATCATCTATATTGGGACCATATAAGTTCACAAGATTTATATTTTCTAATAGCAAAGAACCTTGAATGATTACATATCTTCCAAATTTGTCTCCAATTACATTTTTCACTTGAAAAGGAACTGATTTATGTATGAGAGTCATAACTCCCCTGGCTCGGGATGAAAATGAAGAGGTGAATACACTTCCCTGCCATCTACTCCTAATTCTTTTAACATCCTCCTCTATCAGATGAGTTTCTTGTAAAAACACAATTCTTGAACCCATGTCCTTTATTTTATTCATAACTTGTTTAAGTTTTTTTAAATTTTGTAGACCTCTGCAATTCCATGAAGTTAAATTAAGATTAACACTTTGGTCCATGATCAATAGAGAGTTTGGGATTACCTTGCAGTGTAAACATGCTCATACAGAGAAGCAAAAACATGAGTGGTTGAACATTCATCCTACAAACTACACACAAACAAATTTCCCCTTCCCACACTTGTGGCAAACCCCCCAAAATCAAAAGAAAAATTCTGTCTCCCGATATAGCCATCGACCGTTCCACACCCACGGGGAACAGCCTAAGCCACTCCTTCTTCATCCTCCCAATCACCCTAACTCTACTGCTTTTAATGACGTAACATTAACTCTCCTCTGTAGTTTTCCAACTTAACTCCAAAATTTTTAACAACTTTGTACATCATAGTTTTGTTTTTTTTTTGTTTGTTTTGTTTTTGTTTTGTTTTTTTTAATATATAATACAATCTATATTTTGTAAACTTACTATTTACTTCAAGTCAGTCAGATGCCTGTGCAAATGCTTAATTATTCTACCTTATATTTTGTTCATGCTTAGCTCCCACCAGTCTCTTCTTCTTCTTTGATCTTCTTGATGAACTCCTGCGCCTCCTCTGGGGTCTTGAAGATGTGGGTTCTGCCCTCATACGTGGTCAGCAGTCTCGCAGGATAGATTACACCATGACGAATCCCAAGGTTGCGCAGCTCCTTACGTACGGGATCAAACTGCTTCCTCAATTGCTGGATTCCTGTGGCCAAATCTGGGTAGAACCGCACCTGCTGGTCCTGGTGTTTAATCTCTCCTTTAGCTTGTGCAGCGTTGAAGATCTTCATCCTGTCTCTGTTGCTAAGAAACTTCATAATTAAGGTCCTCGGCGGTCCCTTATCTCTCCGTGGGCCAATACGATGTGCTTTTTCCAGAACCACTGCTGATTGCAACTCCTCGCTGCCCAGCACCTCCGGAATCCACTTTTCCAGAAAGGAACATACGTCCCGACCTTCTGATTCCTCTGGAAGACCCACCAGCCTCAAATTATTCTGTCTCGACCGAGATTCCAAATCCAAAATATTATCTTCCAGAGATTTATTTTTTTTTTCCAAAGTGCGCACCTTTAATTGAAGACGGGTGACGTCATCTTCAGCACTAGCGAGACGGAGCTCCATCTGCGCCGTTCGTTCTACACAGTCACCCAATTCCTTTCTTATTCCTTCCAGCGCTGTCATAATCCCATCAAATCTAGAGGAAAAGTCCGCTCTCATTGAACTCATGGCAGCCATCAGCGCATCTGCGCCATTCCCCGCAGAAATCGCACCGCCGCCAGCCTCCTCCGCCATATATGGAGCCTTGTTTGCTGCGTCACAGACCTGAAAGTCCGTTAATTTGGACTGTTTCGGCGGCTCGCTTTTTCCTTTTCCTGGTTTTCCAGCCTTAGGCTTCGCCGACATATCCTCGCCCAAATGCTGGGATACGTTCTGTCCCAAATGAGAGAGTTATTTGCCGATTTTTTTCTCCAGGAGCAGAGCAGAGCGAGACACGTCCGTCCTACGTGGCAGCCATAACCGGAAGTCTACACTATGTTCTTAATGTTTTTCTTGTTTTTAATGTTCTTTCAGTTTCTGAGTAGCACAAAAGAGGGCCACCACACAGTTATACTAAACAAAACAACACAATGGAGAAACAGGGTGTAACCAAAATAATTTCATATAATGTAAAAGGAATCCTGAATCCAGTTAAAAGATCCAAGATTCTAGGCAAAATGAAAAAAGACAAAGCAGGAATAATACTTTTACATGAAACCCACCTAACAGACGTGGAACACAATAAACTCAGTAGACAAGGGTTTAAAATGATCTCTTCATCTTCATATAAATCAGGGAGGAGGAGGGGAGTAGCGACATTGATATCAACCAAAATTACATTTGAAAAAAAATCAGAACACAAAGATAAAGAAGGGAGATACAGTTTGGTAACTGGGCGGCTAGAGGGAGAAGATATCACCCTGCTGAATGTGTATGCTCCCCCAGGGGCTAACTGGAAATTTTATAAAAATGTATTCGACCTAATGATAACTAAAGCTCAAGGTTTAGTGATATGTGGTGGGGACTTCAATCTTAGACTGAATCCATACTGGGATGCTTCTGGTAATTCCCCACATCAAAATAACACCCAAAACAGGAAGACTCGGATGCTACTAAAAGAATTGGGAATCTGTGACGTGTGGAGGGAACTCAACCCCAGTGTAAAAGACTATACATTTTACTCAACTCCACATTCATCTTACTCAAGGATTGACTATTTTTTTATGTTTAATAGAGACATTGGAAGAGTAAAAACATGTAAAATAGGACTGATGGATCTCTCCGACCACAGTCCGATCTACATGGACTTAAATATCCAAAAATACACAAATAATACATTTTCTTGGAGGTTAAATTCAAATGTCCTGAAAGGACCATTGAAAGATGAATTGGAATCAGATATTCTCAGATATTTGGAAGATAACGATAATGGAGAAGTATCCCCTTTAATACTGTGGGATGCATGTAAAGCTGTAATAAGAGGAAAGATTATTGCAAAACTGGCAACCCAAAAGAAACTAAGACAAGAAAAACTATCCACATTAGAGTCAGAACTTAGGAACCTAGAAAAAGAACACAAAGGCAACACTCATTCTACTGACTCGCTCAAGATTAAGGAAATTAAAAACCAAATAAATGAGATCTACACAATAGAAATCCAGAAGAAACTTACATTTCTGAAACAAAAATACTATGAAGCAGGCAGTAACTCGGCAAAATTGCTAGCCTATAAATTGAGGAAACATCAAACAGAAAGAGCAATCTACAAAATCAGAGACCCAGTATCAAAGGAAATAAAATTCAGAATTCAGGATATTCTTAAAAACTTCGAGAATTACTATAAGAACTTATACTCCCACAAAAAACATAAAAACGCATCCGAGGCATTCCTAAACACATTAAACCTTCCCCAACTTACGGAGTCACAAAATAAAACACTACTGTCAGAAATACATCCTAAAGAATTGGAAAAAGCAATTATGAAACTTAAAGCTAACAAATCCCCAGGAGCTGATGGCTATACAGCAGAGTGGTACAAAACCTTTAAACAGCAACTATCTCCTCTCCTCCTGAAAACATTTAATTATGTCCTCCACACAGGGGAAATCCCCCCCTCCTGGAGAGAAGGGGTCATTGCAGTTATACCTAAACCTGAAAAGGATAAACTAGAGTGCTCCAACTACAGACCAATCAGTGTAATAAATCAGGACTATAAGCTTTTTACCATTATCCTTGCCAAAAGGTTAGAAAATATACTGACAGACCTAATTCATTTAGACCAAACAGGTTTTATAAGACAAAGACAGACACAAGACAACATTCGACGCACTTTACACATAATTCATCATATAAAAAAATATAACTTAAATGCAGTCATATTGGGATTAGATGCTGAAAAAGCATTCGATTCGGTTGACTGGTCTTTTCTATATAGAATCTTATCCAGTTTCAATTTTCATAACAACTTCATTAGAACTATACAGGCATTATATAAAAAACCAACAGCTAAAATAAGGATTAACGGTAATTTATCATCATCTTTTGAACTGGAAAGAGGATGTCGTCAGGGCTGCCCCCTGTCTCCACTGCTCTTTGCAATCTTCATAGAACCTCTGAGCCAATGGATAAGACAAAACCAAAAAATTCAAGGTATTACACTTGGTCAGAAGGAACATAAAATAGCACTCTTTGCTGATGACATTTTAATATACCTAGGGCAGCCGGACACTTCTTTACCAGAACTAACCTCAGTTTTTTCAGAGTATGGAGATTTATCGGGGTACAAATTAAATATGCATAAAACCCAAGTTTTAACATTCAACTATGACCCAAATCATTATTCACTAAGCAAACTCAAAACTAACTGGGAGTCGGAATCTATGAAATATCTGGGGGTCAATATCCCGAAACAACTCAACAAAATTATAACACTAAACTATGATCCACTGGTGACAAAAATAAAATCTGACCTAGCAAGATGGAATATGATACCATTCTTGGGTACTGCACAAAGAATTGAAGCAGTCAAAATGAATATACTTCCACGTCTTCTATACCTTTTCCAAACAATACCGGTAGAACCTCCCAAAAAAACATGGCAGGAGCTGGACAGAAGGATCTCAAGATTCATATGGCAGGGCAAGAGACCTAGAATCAGATATAGAACCCTACAGCTAAACAAAGACAAAGGTGGGCTCGCGCTGCCAAATATCAGGGACTACTTTAAAGCCGCACAAATTAAAACTTTAGTAGAGATATGTAACCCAGTCTACACTGCACAATGGAAGGAGATCGAATGCCAAATAACAAGTGACATCCCCCTACAGGCGATAATAGGGAACAATGTCTTACCTAAGCTTTTGAATAACACTAACCCGTGGATAGAGACCCCGCTAAAAATTTGGTTTAAGATAGTCAGAGAGAATCAAACTAAAGAGCCCTATCGACTTCTGCAATGGATCGCCTATGATCAGGACTTTACTCCTAATAAAACAGACACCAGATTTAAAAAGTGGAAGGAGAAAGGGCTGATAAAATATTACGATTTTTTTAAAGGGCAAATCTTAAGAAGTTTTGAAGATTTGAAAAAACAAGGCCTAATAAATCAAGACCTTTACAGGTTCTTCCAGCTTAAACACCACATAAACAATAAACTTAAAAAGGAGGTTTTGGAAAGGGCCCAGTCAGGTGTTCTGAAGGTCTTCTTAATGGCATATAAAGGGATCCCAGGGATCAGATACATTTCTAAAATATACCAAGGTCTTCAAGACTTAAAAGGAGACAACACATCTTATATAAAAGAGAGATGGGAAAAAGAGGGGAATTTCACTTTACAACTGGAAATATGGGAAAAGCTAAATAAACAGCAATGGAAAAGTACCTCATCCCTGCAGTGGAGAGAATTTGGATGGAAAAACTTGGCAAGATTTTTCAGAACACCTGCACAAAACAAATTTACCCATAAGGGATTGAACTGTTGGCGCTTGTGTGGTGAAAAGACTGCAAATCATTTTCATGTGTTTTGGTCATGCCCAGTTATCCACCAATATTGGACCAAGGTACAGACAATATTGGGGAAAATATTCAAAATTACAGTTCCCTTTTCTTTTGTAACTTTGTATTTGGGTTTACTACCGGACTCACTGGAAAGACGAGGAGAAAAATACTTATTCAATGTTTTAATATTGGCAAGCAAAAAAGCTCTAACTAAAAAATGGATGTTGAAGGACTGTCCTACACCTGAAGATTGGACTAACGTGATCCAAGACATTTACTCGATGGAAAAGTTGACATTCGCACTGAGACAGGACATGGATGTGTTCATGAACTTTTGGCAACCCTGGACCGCATATGTGTCTTCCATTAGATCTAATCTTTGACAAATACCATTTCAATAATGGTTCCTCTCTTTGTTCCAACACTACTCAGATGCTCTTTTGTCTTTATTTACTTACTTTTTCTTTTTGTTTGTTTTTTACTGGTTTGTTTGTTTTTTTTATTTGTTTTTTGTTTTTTTTTCTCTTTAATTTCACTTTTTCTTTCACTTTAAAAAAAAAAAAAGGGGTGTTGTAAGAATTAATCTTCCAATGTTGTCAGATATCAGAAAATAAGGGAACATGTGATGAAAATGTAAACACTGCATTGCTGTAACGACCTGTATACCCTTTACAAAAACTTAAATTAAAAAAAAACAAAAACATATTTATGATGGAGCCACTGACCTGAGATTTTCACCAGATATCATTAACAACCCAGGTAATCCATACATACAAAGAAATCAAGGCAACTGTATTCGCAAAACAAGTTATATTTAATAAAGTGAAATGACAGAATAAACATTGAACACATGAAAAAAAGAGGTGCATAAAGGCATAGAAAGCCAAGAAACCAGCTGAAATCCATCAGAATTTAGGAAGCCATCACATCCCCATCAGTGCAAATTAATTTCAGATGGTTAAATCCTGATAGATAGCCTTTAAAAAGGTCTGTGAATATCAAATTGTCACACCACAAAAAACTCATGATGGGGAGAAGCAAAGAGCTCTCTCTCTCTAGACCTTTGCAACCTTATTGTTGCAAAACATAATGATGCCATTGGTTACAGGTGCATTTCTAAACTACTGAATGTTCCAGTGAACACTGTTGGAGCCATCATTCGGAAGTGAAAAAAACATAACTTTACCATAAACCAGCTATGACCAGGAGCTCCTTGAAGGATTTCTGACTTAGGAGTCAAAAGAATTATCAGAAGAGTTATCCAAGAGCCAAAGACCACTTGTGGAGAGCTCCAGAAAGACATGGAGTTAGCAGGTACTGCTGTTTCAAAGAAAATGATAAGTAATGCACTCGGCCGACATGAGCTGTAGAAGAAGCATGTTGACGCTTGTTTAAACTTTGCTGTGCAACATTTGGGCAAGCCAGTAAAAATACTGGGGCAGTATAGTCTGGTCAGATAAGACAGACCAAAATTGAACTTTTTGGATGCCGCAACACACAGCATGTTTGGAGGAGAAATGGCACTGCCCATCAGCCCAAAAACACCATCCCAACAGTGAAGTTTGGAGGTGGGAGCATCATGGTATGGGGTGTTTTTCAGCACATGGTACAGGCAGACTTCATATACAGCCATGGACAAAATTTTGGTACCCCTCTGTTAATGAAAGAAAAACCCACAATGGTCACAGAAATAACCTGAATCTGACAAAAGTGGTAATAAATAAAAATTCTATGAAAATTAACCAATGAAAATCAGACAATGCTTTTGAATTGTGGTTCAACAGAATTATTATAAAAAACAAACTCAGGAAACAGGCCTGGACAAAAATGATGGTACCCTTAACTTAATATTTTGTTGCACAACCTTTCGAGGCAATCACTGCAATCAAACGTTTTCTGTAACTCAATGAGACTTCTGCACCTCTCAGCAGATATTTTGGCCCACTCCTCATGAGCAAACTGCTCTAGTTGTCTCGGGTTTGAAGGGTGCCTTCTCCAGACGGCATCTTTCAGCTCCTTCCACAGATGTTCAATAGGATTTAGATCAGGGCTCATAGAAGGCCACTTTAGAATAGTCCAATGTTTGGCTCTTAGCCATTCTTGGGTATTTTTAGTTGTGTGTTTTGGGTCATTATCCTGTTGCAAGACCCATGACCTGCGACTGAGACCAAGCTGTCTGACACTGGGCAGCACATTTCTCTCTAGAATACCTTGATAGTCTTGAGATTTCATTGTACCCTGCACAGATTCAAGACACCCTGTGCCAGATGCAGCAAAGCAGCCCCAGAACACAACAGAACCTCCTCCATGTTTCAGAGTAGGGACAGTGTTCTTTTCTTGGTATGCTTCATTTTTGTGTCTGTGAACATAGAGCTGATGGGCCTTGCCAAAAAGTTGCAGTTTTGTCTCGTCTGTCCATAGGACATTCTCCCAGAAACTTTGTGGCTTGTCAACATGCAGTTTGGCAAATTCCAGTCTGGCTTTTTTATGATTTGTTTTCAACAGTGGTGTCCTCCTTGGTCGTCTCCCATGAAGTCCACTTTGGCTCAAACAACGACAGATGGTGCGATCTGACACTGATGTACCTTGACCTTGGAGTTCACCATGAATGTGTTTAGAGGTTGTTCTGGGCTCTTTTGTTACCGTTCTTCATCAAGTTTCCTCCTGCGGCCACGTCCAGGGAGGTTGGCTACAGTCCCGTGGATCTTAAATTTCTGAATAATATGTGCAACTGTAGTCACAGGAACATCAAGCTGCTTGGAGATGGTCTTATAGCCTTTACCTTTAACATGCTTGTCTGTAATTTTCTTTCTAATCTCCTGAGACAACTCTCTCCTTTGCTTTCTCTGGTCCATGTTTAGTGTGGTACACACCATGTCACCAAACAGCACAGTGACTACTTGTCACCCTTTTAACACTAGAAGACCCAGAGAGGGGCCATTTGGCCTTTTTGGCTAGAAAACCCATAGGGGGACCATCAAGTGGCCACAAGAGGGCTAATGTCTGGGTCTTCTAGTGTTAAATAGGCCGACTGACTGATTACAAGTTTGTAGACACCTGTGATGTTAATTAGAGAACACATCTTGGTTGAACATGTCCCTATGGTCACATTATTTTCAATCTTTTCTAGGGGTACCATCAATTTTGTCCAGGCCTGTTTTATGAGTTTGCCTTTTAAAGTAATTCTGTTGAACCACAATTCAAAAGCATTGTCTGATTTTCATTGGTTAATTTTCATAGAATTTTTATTTATTACCACTTTTGTCAGATTCAAGTTATTTCTGTGACCATTGTGGGTTTTTCTTTCATTAACAGAGGGATACCAACAGTTTTGTCCATGTGTGTAATTGAAGGAAAGATGAATGGACAAATGTACAGAGAAATCCTTGATAAGAATTTGTGGCCATCTGCCAAGATGTTGAAGATGAAACAAGGGTGGACACTTCAACAAGACAATGTTCCCAAACTCACAGTCAAGGAAACTCCCCAACTGGTTCCGGGGAAAGAAAATAAAGCTGCTAGAATGGCCCAGTCAGTCACCTGACCTGAATGTAATTGAAAATCTATGGAACAAACTGAAGATTGGAGTTCATAGAAGACATCCATGGAACCTTCAAGATTTGAAGACAGTTTGTGTGAAAGAATAGGCTAAAATCACTCCTGAGCAATGCCTGTACCTAGTTTCTCCATACAGGAGGTGTCTGGAAGCTATTATTACCAACAAAGGCTTTTCTGCTAAATATTAAATTAATTTCACCAACTGTGTTCAATACTTATTCCCTGTGTCATTCCACTTTATTAAATATAACTTGTTTTGTGAACACAGTTGCCTTGATTTCTTTGTATGTATGGATTACTTGGGTTGTTACTGATATCTGGTGAAAATCTCAGGTCAGTGGCTCCATCAGAAATATGTCTAATGAGAAAAATGTTGACATGTTCAATACTTATTTTCTCCACTGTATATGCTCAACGCCCACCTTAATAGGCACAACTTTTTGACTGCTTATTAATGCAAATATCTAATCAGCCAATCTTAAGGCAGCAACTCAGTACATTTACGTATGTAGGCATGGTCAAAACGAGCTGCTTGAAATTGAAACGGTATAAGAATGGGGAAAGGAAGGTGATTTAAGTTACTTTGACTGTCCAATGATTGTTGGTGCCAGGCAGGTTTTTCTGAGTGTTTCTGAAACTGCTGATTATTTGGATCAATAACCATCTCTGGGGTTTAGGCTGTGCCTAAAAAGAGAAAATATACAATGAGCAAGTGTTATTCTGGGGCCAAATGCCATGTTGGTGCCAGAGGAGAATAGCTAGACTAGCTCAAGCTGACAGAAAGGAAAAAGGAACTTTAATACACCCGTTGATCCTGGTCAACTGACTGGTCACTCCTGTCAACTAACGGTAAACTAAGGCTACAATTCACACAGGCTCAACAAAATTGAACAACAGAAGACTGGAAAACACTGCTTTCTCTAAGACTCAAGCTTTGCTGGAACATTTGGATGGGAGGGTCAGAATTGGACATAAATATACATGAAAGAATGGACGCATGCACGGAGCATCATGGATGTGCAGTCATCAAATCTGCATTAACTATGTGATGCTAGCATAACAACATGGGCCTGTATGGCTGAGGAATATTTGTAGCACCGTTTTGAATCTATACCATGGAGAATTAAGGCAGGAGAGAAAGGGGGGAAGAGAGCTAAACTGCAGTCAAACTTTGTGTAAATAAAATGTTACCAATGTGTTATATTACCTACTTTTTGTCATTCTTTCTGTAAAGGATTTAACATGTATGTTTTTTCTTTTTTTCTGTAGTATGTGGAACGAAAGGATTTTGATCGTCATGACCTTGAACCCGTTATGCTGCTCCAGCAAGCTACGTCAGGACTTGCTCATCTGCACTCTCTCAACATTGGTAGCCACAATAAATATAAATCACCACCATGTCGTCATCACTGATTGTTGTGTATAACTAAAAATTCAAAACAGCTGAAGTGTCTTGTCCTCTTGGCTTGCAGTCCACAGAGACCTGAAACCCCATAACATTTTGGTGTCCATGCCAAATGGACCTGGTCGAGTGCGGGCCATGATTTCAGACTTTGGCCTGTGTAAGAAGTTAGCCGTGGGGCGCCACAGTTTCAGTAGAAGATCCGGAGTACCAGGCACCGAGGGTTGGATTGCACCAGAGGTTCTGAGTGAGGACTGCAAGGACAACCCAGTGAGTGTGTGGCAGGGTTGCAATAGTTCTAAGTGATTTTGTTTTCATCATTTCCTAATGGTAAACACTCTGCTGACGATGCATTTCAATGCTTGCGATGGCATTGGGTGTAATCTTGATAACAAGAAAACCGGCAGTCTTTTTCTTATCTCATTGATACTGGTTGATTTTATTAGCTTTTGTTCAAAATTCAGAAAATGGGTATAAATTTAAAAAAAAGAGCTTGTTCTTCTGAAATAAATTAAGAAGTGGGAATAAGTGACTATCTTATGACTGGTTAATAGAGCAGTGAGGCACCTTCTGACATATGAATTCTCAGGCCTGTTTATGGCATCTCATTATTTGTTTCCACGTGGATCAATCTGTTGCCATCTACAAACTCTGTTTTTGTTGTAATCAATGTATTAACTTGCAAAGTTTATCTACTTTGTAGGGCTGTACTTTTAACTTTTTTGCTCATAGCACTGGTGCTACAGTGGTTCATAGTCATGTAGCACGATAAAAACATGTTATTTCTCCAAAATTGACTGCAAGGATAAGGACCTGTACTTGTAAAGCACTTTTCTAGTCTCAAAGGCCACTGAAAACACTTTAATAGTACTAACCCTCTATTCTAAGAGAGAGACCGATGCCTAGGGACCATTTAGAATCACCTGTTAACCTAACATGCATGTCTTTGGATTGTGGGAGGAAACCAGGACATCTGGAGTAGACCCACACAGCACAGGGACAACATCCAAACTCCACACAAAGGTTCCTACCCCTGCCAGCCTGGGGATTCAAACCTGGAGCCTTGGAGTTGTGAGGCAACAGTGCTAACCCCTGTACCACTGTGCAAGTACTGCAGTTTAGTCATTAAAAATATAGTATTTCACTTTGATTAAAAACAATTTGTCAAGATCTAGAAATTATTTTAAATTTACATACATTTCCATATCAGTCATCAATCCTAACCCCCTAAACAAACTCACCCCACCATACAAACTAACAGGTCAGTTTTGGCCCGCGGGCTGTATGTTTGGCACCCCTAGACTAGACCGTAAATAACCTATGTCACTCTGTGGAGCTTCCTTTTTCTCCATCGCACTCCTCCTCCAGAGACCCACGCAAAATGAACCTGCTGTAGGCCCAGGAGAAGCCGGAAGAAACAGGAAAAAAAGTTTATTTTATAAGAGCATTTTTTCAGTCATTCCTTTGGAGCCCGGAGCAGCGGAGAAGAGAGAAGCCTGTCCTGTCAGCGAGGAGCAATCTATGCATCCTGGTTCACCTCACATCTTTTTTTTTTTTTTTTTTTTTTTCGTGACAGCCCCCTTTGAAATAAAACATTGTCTGCTTTGTGTGGTGCTAAAAGCGACACTCAAATGTGCAGCCTGCGCACACAAACACACGGTGTCTGTTCTTGTAAATGTGAAAGCTGTTCAGTGCCGATATAGGGAAAAATGTCAGGTGCATTTTGCAGTCCTCTCTGTTGTAATGGAGGACAGAGAGCAGCAACCACTGAACTTTATAGATTGGTGTATTCCACCATTGATTTGTGCTGCGTTTGACACGGGGTGACAAAATTAGAAGACTTATAAAAATGCCGGTGACTCTCAATAGCGGCCTGCATCACCAGCTTCCTGGCTGTCGGGCACGATCATGTGAGGAGATGAGACTTGATATCCAGGAGAAACGGGCTGTTATCTGTGGGAAATTGTTGAGGTATGAATTTATCCTGATGGAACTTACGACTGTAGCTCATCAATTGTAGTTTTAGAGCAACCTAACTGTAGTCTGAAAGTGGCTATACACAGAAACTGATCTGTTTCTCATCGCACCGGTGCTACGTCAGTTCATTCATTCTTTGTACAGACCAATTTTCACATCGCACATGTGACTTATGTCGCACTGTACAGCCCTGGTGTGACACATTCTCTGTAACAACTGTTCACAAGTCACATATTACTTTCCTGAGTGCTGAAAACACAGTTTATTACAATTCCTTATAGGGGTGGCAGGTTTGACCTTGTGAATCAAAAACGCGTAATTATCTAAAAATGGAAATGCAGCTATGCTTTTCTGAATTGCACTGATGACATTTTGTGTTGAGTAATAAAAGCCTAAAACAAGCAAGTGCTAAAATCATCCACCACACAGTACCTGAACCCTTCTCGTAAAACTGTCAACAGGAACTCTTTAGGAGCTATGTTATTTGCACACCTTTTTTTTTCTTCTTGATTTACATTGAGACAAAGAGCTGCTTGACATAACCATGATTTAACAATCTTAGCAAGATGGAGTTTGTGTGCACCCACATTCACACACACATTACACCAACTGTGAGTTGGCTCCAATTCGCGTGTTGGTGAACCGATGTTCACACGGACTATGGAGAGGCATGTAATGCCACGCAGCTCTACATGTGACATGTAAAAAAGCTGAGATGAAGTTCAGGTCAGTTGAAGCAAGTGGTCTGCATTAGACTCAAGTTTCAAATGTTGGGATTTATCTGGTACCGAGTTGGGATGCAAATGTCAGAGAGATTCAGAGTTCTCTCCCATGTGTTTTTGGCCAGATGACCTTGAGATCACGTTTGTTTGTAAACAGAACATGTTACCACATGTTGTATTTACTGATAATCAGCAATATGACTTTGAAATGTGTTCTTTGTTTAGAAGATGAGGAGCTGTAATATTCCTTTTTTTTTTTTTTTTTTTTACAGAATCTGAGAGAAGCACCAAAAATGCAAATGAAGAAAATCCTTTTAACTTTCATTGAGCAACAATTATTCAGTCAATTAGACTTTATTTATAAAGCACTTTTCATACGGTGTAGTAGCTCAAAGTGCTATACAAAATAATAAACATACACCAAAAGCTAAAACATAGTCTCACCCACACACATACACTCACAACACACCGACTAATCGACCTACCATATAAAACCATGTTTAAAAAAAAAAAAAAGCACCATATAAAACATTAAAACTGAACTGAGGAAGTGCTGTCAGTGAGGAAAAACCAGAGGTAATAAGACATAAAATCAAGCAATAACAAGTTAAAAAAGTTAAAATAGGATAAATGCAAATAAAAACAGGATAAAAAATAGTTAAAACAGGATAAAAAGGTATAAGAAAAGGTAAAAAGGGGAAAAGCAAAAATAAATTTAAATAAAACCCAGGTCAAAAACATGGGTCTTTAGTTTAGTTTCAAAAGTGTCAACATTCTCTGCAGCCCTCAGGTCTTCAGGAAGGCTGTTCCACAGACGTGGACCATAATGCCAGAAAGCCGTCTCACCATGAGTTTTACACTACCGTTCAAAAGTTTGGGGTCACCCAGACAATTATTTTGTGTTTTCCATGAAAAGTCACACTTATTTACCACCATGAGTTGTAAAATGAATAGAAAATATAGTCAAGACATTGACAAGGTTAGAAATAATGATTTGTATTTGAAATAATAATTTTTTCCTTCAGACTTTGCTTTCGTCAAAGAATCCTCCATTTGCAGCAATTACAGCATTGCAGACCTAACATGATTGCACAAGGGTTTTCTAATCATCCATTAGCCTTCTGACGCAATGAGCAAACACATTGTACCATTAGAACACTGGAGTGATAGTTGCTGGAAATGGGCCTCTATACACCTATCTAGATATTGCACCAAAAACCAGACATTTGCAGCTAGAATAGTCATTTACCACATTAGCAATGTATAGAGTGTATTTCTGATTAGTTTAAAATTAACCTTCATTGAAAAAAAGTGCTTTTCTTTCAAAAATAATGAAATTTCTAAGTGACCCCAAACTTTTGAACGGTAGTGTAGTTCTGACTTAAGGAATGATTAAAAAATCTTGACCTGAAGACCTGAGGGTTCTTGAAGGCTCATAATGGAAAAGCAATTCTGATAAACAATCAATCTAAGACCATTAAGAGCCTTAAAAATCCCAATAAAAGAACCTCAAAATCTATTTTGAAGCTGACAGGAAGCCAATGCAGAGACTTTAAAATGGGTATTATGTGTGCTGTCTTTCTGGTCTTGGTCAGAACCTGGGCAGCTGAGTTCTGGAGTAGTTGTAGGGGGGCTATAGTCTTTTTAAGAAGACCAGAAAGAAGAGTATTCTAGAAGAAGTAAAAGTGTCTCTGCATCGGCTTGAGAGAGAAACTACCACACTCTGGAGATATTCTTGAGATGATAAAAACCACCCTTAGTTACATTTCTAATATGTTGTTTAAAACTAAGATCCTGGTGAAAGATCACTCCCAAATTGTTCACAGTTTTGGAGGACTTTGTTGCCAGTATCTGTAAATGTGCTGACAGTTTCTCTCTCTGAGCTTCCGTCCCAGTAACTAAAACTTCTGTTTTGTCCTGGTTGAGCTGTAAAAAGTTGTCTGCCATCCACTGTTTAATATCATAAAGACAGTTTAAAAGAAAATCAATAGGTCCAGGGTCATCAGGAGACACGGCCATATACAGCTGGGTGTCATCAGCATAACTATTGAAATTTATGCTGTGCTTCTTGATGACTTCACAGTACCTTGTTGCAAGATTTGTAACCTGAACTTTGTTGGCAGCATCTGTGCCATGGTTCAGTGGTCACTCATGTTCTGTAAGGCGCCAGTACCATTGGAGTACATTGTTCCTGTTCTCAAGTGAAAGTTAAAAGGGTTACTGAAAAAGCTTTTTTTTTTTTTTTTAAGTGACTAAAGTTAGAACTAGATATCTTGTTCCTGGTAGCTGGGAAGTTCCTGTGATGGAAGAACTGTGGATGATGGCTTTATCTTTTCAGATTGTGTTGATTAGTTTTATTTCCTGCTGTGATTGCCTTTATTTTTTTCTCTTCTTCTTTCCAGACCTGTGCAGTGGATGTCTTCTCTGCTGGTTGTGTTTTCTACTATGTGGTGTCTCAGGGAAGTCACCCATTTGGCAAATCTCTCCAGAGGCAAGCAAATATTCTACTGGGCACATACACTCTCGACCATCTGGAAAGTGACAAACATGGTGAGAACAACACTTTTTGTAGTCTCCCTGAAAAGGTTTGGAAGGAAACTTATTGTGGCTTGGTCTTCTGTAGTTTTTTTTTTTTTATGCATTTCCTTATAGTCTTAATTACAACTTTCAAATATTTATGTAAAAATGTTAATATTTTAATTACAGTAGCAATGTCACAAAAGGTGAGACTTTTAGAAATTGTTAATTGTGTTATCCTGACTCTATCATACCCCGCACACACACGCACAATAATCGCATGTCTAAAATAAAACCTGAGTACATTATCAAACCCAGTATGTTTGTGTTCTTCCAGGGGACATCATAGCTAAAGATTTAATAGAACAGATGCTGAGCATGGATCCCCATAGAAGGCCTTCTGCTGAAAGTGTTCTAAAGCACCCTTTCTTCTGGAGTCTGGAGAAGGAGCTGCAGTTTTTCCAGGTTGGTGCCCTGTTGACTAACCTGACAGTTTCACTTCACGCTTTCAGAGAGCATGTGTTCAGACTGCAGCTGATGTGGTTTAAGTCTACTTGTTTGACACATTTTTGTGTGGCAATTTCTTAGTCTTCTCCAAAACTGTATATGTAAACTTTCAGGCACATTTACAAATGCCAGTTAAGTTGCTGGTTGGTCTTTTTTTTGCAGTATAATAATTTCAGATGGTTTTGTACATGAAAACTTGAACCAAAAATGCCAATACTTCATGTTCTTGTCCCGTCATATTTGCTGAGACTCAGTATTTTCATTGTTTGCAGGATGTGAGCGACAGAATAGAAAAGGAACTGCTGGACGGACCAATTGTGAGACATCTGGAGAGAGGGGGGAAGGCTGTTGTCAAGGGTGATTGGAGAGAGCACATCACAGTACCGCTACAGACGGGTATGAAGCTGATTTAAAATGTCCACAGGATTATAAAGCCACCATTATAAAACAGGCCTGTTTTTTTTGTTTGTTTGTTTTTCTAAACCTCAAATAATACTTTATACATCACACATTTTCTTTTCAGTTTAGAGCTTGTTGTAGAACTGTTTTAGTGGTTAACCCCAAAATCAGATTTACACACATTTTACTTTGGTCTTTATTGGCATACAGTACATCAATCTAGAATTCAACTGAGACAGGTCTGTCTTGTCTTGACACCTCTTCAGAATAATATATCTAAGTGGCATTTTTCAAGTAGTATTTTCTTTCTGCTGATTTGTACCTATGGATATTATTGTTCAGTGTACAGAACAATGGTCCATCCACCTGTGGCTAGATGCAGGGTTGGGCGTCACAATAAAAAATACTGTTAAATCACTGAAAACTATTTGATTATTCAACATTAACCTTCCTCCACCAACTCTTAAAGATGCACTCCAGTGGATATAAATCCCCTTAAAAACAAATGTACATTGTCTAAAATACAAAACCAAAAAATTGTCATGGCTTATAGTTACTTGTAAAAATCTTTTCCTTTCTCCTCTGCTCTCAAAAGCTGGGATCTGTGAATATTAGGCCCACCCACATCTTGCATACAGCTGCAAAAAAGCAGACTGCAAGTCCTCTCTGTTTGCTTGTGTGCCTATAATATCTAAAATTCTAAACGTTAATGCCACCATGACTGTAGGGAGGAACGACCAGATCGATTGTATATCATACGCGATCACACATGCATCGGGGTAGCACAGAATACAGTGGCGAGGCAAGGCCAGCAGCTTGGGCAGGCTGAAGCCGGAGAGAGGACACATTTGGTCGCCCAGCCGGGGACAGAGTGCCCTGCTGGTGCTGCTCATGCTGTGCTGGTCCTTAACAATTACCAAACAACAGTCCACTCTACATTAATTCCATGCATAGTCATTTCTGTATGATTTCAGCGTATTTTACTTTGCTGTGCTGCGTTGGGGCGAAACTGTCAGACGATTACGTCTAATTACATCTTTTTTCTCCTCCTGTATAACGGAGAAGTCTGAGCAAAAAAAAAAAAAAAAAGACAAAATGAGTGGCATCTACATTTATAGATAGATGTACTTTATTGATCCCAAACTGGGAAATTACATCCAGCCTTATCTGGATATATAGTATGTGGATCATTTTATCTTTAACACATTAGCTGTTGGACACAAGGATTTGAGACTTACTGTATGTAAAATCATACCATTGGTAAGACTGCGTGTCCTGCTGGCATCTATAAATTAACGAACTAATGATAGCTAGTGCTTTCTTACACAAAGAAATAATAAATCCCATGATCAAAAACAGACTTGCCAGTTAAACGACATGACCACTTGTATGCATGGTAGCCTCAGGATAAATGGTTGGAACTTCAGCAGTCCATAAGTTTCATGGTAAAACCCAGCTTCTATACAGTGGGGCAAAAAAGTATTTAGTCAGCCACCAATTGTGCAAGTTCTCCCACTTAAAAGATGAGAGAGGTCTCCAGTTTTCTTCATAGGTATACCTCAACTATGAGAGACAAAATGAGAAAAAAAAAATCCAGAAAATCACATTGATGGATTTTTAATGAATTAATTGGTAAATTCCTCAGTAAAATAAGTATTTGGTCACCTACAAACAAGCAAGATTTCTGGCTCTCACAGACCTGTAACTTCTTCTTTAAGACGCTCCTCTGTCCTCCACTCGTTACCTGTATTAATGGCACCTGTTTGAACTCGTTATCAGTATAAAAGACACCTGTCCACAACCTCAAACAGTCAGACTCCAAACTCCACTATGGCCAAGACCAAAGAGCTGTCAAAGGACACCAGAAACAAAATTGTAGACCTGCACCAGACTGGGAAGACTGAATCTGCAATAGGTAAGCAGCTTGGTGTGAAGAAATCAACTGTGGGAGCAATTATTAGAAAATGGAAGACATACAAGACCACTGATAATCTCCCTCAATCTGGGACTCCACGCAAGATCTCACCCCGTGGGGTCAAAATGATCACGAGAACAGTGAGCAAAAATCCCAGAACCACACAGGGGGACCTAGTGAATGACCTGCAGAGAGCTGGGACCAAAGTAACAAAGGCTACCATCAGTAACACTATGCCGCCAGGGACTCAAATCCTGCAGTGCCAGACGTGTCCTCCTGCTTAAGCCAGTACATGTCCAGGCCCATCTGAAGTTTGCTAGAGAGCATTTGGATGATCCAGAAGAGGATTGGGAGAAAGTCATATGGTCAGATGAAACCAAAATAGAACTTTTTGGTAAAAACTCAACTCGTCGTGTTTGGAGGAGAAAGAACACCATACCTACTGTGAAGCATGGGGGTGGAAGCATAATACTTTGGGGCTGTTTTTCTGCAAAGGGACCAGGACGACTGATCCGTGTAAAGGAAAGAATGAATGGGGCCATGTGTCATGTGATTTTGAGTGAAAACCTCCTTCCACCAGCAAGGGCATTGAAGATGAAACGTGACTGGGTCTTTCAGCATGACAGTGATCCCAAACACACCACCCGGGCAACGAAGGAGTGGCTTCGTAAGAAGCATTTCAAGGTCCTGGAGTGGCCTAGCCAGTCTCCAGATCTCATCCCCATAAAAAATCTTTGGAGGGAGTTGAAAGTCTGTGTTGCCCAGCGACAGCCCCAAAACATCACTGCTCTAGAGGAGATCTGCATGGAGGAATGGGCCAAAATACCAGCAACAGTGTGTGAAAACCTTGTGAAAACTTACAGAAAACGTTTGACCTCTGTCATTGCCAACAAAGGGTATATAACAAAGTATTGAGATGAACTTTTGTTGTTGACCAAATACTTATTTTACCGAGGAATTTACCAATTAATTCATTAAAAATCCTTCAATGTGATTTTCTGGATTTTTTTTTTTTTTTTCTTATTTTGTCTCTCATAGTTGAGGTATACCTATGATGAAAATTGGAGACCTCTCTCATCTTTTACGTGGGAGAACTTGCACAATTGGTGGCTGGCTAAATACTTTTTTACCCCACTGTACATCTACTGTATGCCATTGGGGCAGCAGTAGCTCAGGAGGTAGAGCAGGTTGTCCAGTAACCAGAGGGTTGGGGGTTCGAATCCTGCTCTCCCCAGCCATCCTGCCATTGTGTCCCTCGGCAAGACACTTTACCCCCCTTGTCTCCAGTGTCCATGACACTGGGTATGAATATGTATAAATGTTCAGTAGTGGTCGGAGAAGCCATCGGCGTAGATTGGCAGCCACGTTTCTGTCAGTCTGTCCCAGGGCAGCTGTTTAGCTTAATGTTTATTTCAAAGGGACATTATATACTAATGAACATTAATACAAATGTAAGTATGCCAGATTTAGCAGTACTGCTAATTTGCATCTGTAGTTCCCCCCTGGAGAGGAGAGTCCGGCCGTTGGTCGAACCTCGGATTCAGGAGGAGCAATGTGGTTTTTGTCCTGGCCGTGGCACATCGGACCAGCTCTTTACCCTCTCGAGAATTCTTGAGGGTTCGTGGGAGTTTGCCCAACCAGTTTACATGTGTTTTGTGGACTTGGAGAAGGCATTTGACCGCGTCCCTCGTGGATTTTTGTGGGGGGTGCTTCGGGAGTATGGGGTATCGGGCTTGTTGTTACGAGCTATTCGGTCTCTGTACGACCGTTGTGAGAGTTTGGTTCGTATTGCCAACACTCGGTCGGAATCATTCCCAGTGAGAGTTGGACTCCGCCAGGGCTGCCCTTTGTCACCGATCCTGTTCATAATTTTTATGGACAGGATTTCTAGGCGCAGCCAGGGAACGGAGGGTGTCATGCTTGGTGACCACAGGATCTCATCTCTGTTGTTTGCAGATGATGTTGTCCTGCTGGCTTCATCCAGCAATGGCCTACAGCTCTTGCTGGGACGGTTTTCCGCTGAGTGTGAAGCGGCTGGGCTGAGAATCAGCACCTCCAAGTCCGAGTCCATGGTCCTCAGCCGGAAAAAGGTGGATTGTCCTCTCCGGGTTGGGGACAGGCTCCTGCCCCAAGTGGAGGAGTTTAAGTATCTTGGGGTCTTGTTCACGAGTGAGGGGAAAATGGAGCGAGAGATCGACAGACAGATTGGAGCAGCATCTGCAGTGATGCAGACGTTGTACCGGTCTGTTGTGGTGAAGAGGGAGCTTAGTTCTAAGGCAAAGCTGTCGATTTACCAGTCAATCTACGTTCCTACTCTCACCTATGGTCACGAGCTTTGGGTAATGACCGAAAGAACGAGATCGCGGATACAAGCGGCTGAAATGAGCTTTCTCCGTAGGATTGCTGGACTCACCCTCAGAGACAGGGTGAGGAGCTCAGTCATCCAGGAGAGGCTCAGAGTAGAACCGCTGCTCCTCCACATTGAAAGGAGTCAGTTGAGGTGGTATGGGCATCTGATTAGGATGCCTCCTGGACCCCTCCCACTTGAGGTGTTTCAGGCACGTCCCACTGGGAGGAGACTCCGGGGCAGACCCAGGACTCGGTGGAGAGACTATGTCTCCCAGCTGGTCTGGGAACGCCTTGGTATCCCTTCTGAAGAGCTGGAGCAGGTGGCTGGGGAGAGGGAAGTCTGGGCTTCTCTGCTTGAACTGCTGCCTCCGCGACCCGGACCTCCGGAAAAGCGGTAGAAGATGGATGGATGGATGGATAGTTCCCCCCCTTCCCGGGGGGGGGGGTGTCACAAAAACACACAATCAATCAATCATACACAAATAGAACATCTGTAATAAAATGTTCAAAGTGGATATGCAAAAGTGCAAGAGTTAAGGTGCTACAAAACATTAAAATGTCACGAGTGAAGTGCTGTGTATGTATACACGTGCACCCAAGCACCTCGCAGCAACAGCTGTGACTACAGAGGTAGCTTACCACTATCAGTGTTTGTCTGGAGTGAATGAATAATGGACTTACTGTAAAGCACTTTGAGATGTCACCTGACATGTAAAGTGCCATATAAATCTAATCCATTATTATTATTAAAAAAAATTGTTTGCCTCTTTTTAGAATAGAATAGTCTTTATTGTCATTGTACAGTAGTACAGTACAATGACAATAGTTGTGGGTGCTCCACCAGGCTACTGTGCAATAAAGAGAGAAGCATTAGATTAAACACAGTTACAGAACATATGATTAAACACATGACTGAAATAAAAATAAGAATGGCCCAGGATTATGGAAATATACACGACTATGGTAGTGGCTACGTGGGTGGAACGATGTACATAAGAGTGCAGAGTGCAAACTAGGGCTGCAACTAAAGATTGTTTTAGTTGTCGACTAATCTAACGACTAATTTTTTTCGACTAGTCACGTTTATTTTTCTCCTGTCCACCTCTGCTTCTTGTTGGGGCTGCATATTTTACCTCAGCCGCTGTTTAATACCTCTTAACGTTCCGTCTCCTGTGGGCGGGAGGCATTTAAATGCCATTTTGTCTCAGCTGGACACAGTGTAACACAGTGTAACTAATATTCAGAATGAGGGCTAATATTAACAAAGAGGAAAAAGAGATAGCGACTCCTGCAATTTAGTCACTGCATTCAACACTTTAGCCATAACAGCTCAACCCTCAGCAACCAGAGAGCTTACTGTCAAACAGGTAAACTAACATTAACAGCACATACTAACAGTATTGTCATTTTTTCTAAAACTTGAAACAATTGGCCATTGAAAATAAGCAGCACTAACTTTCTTTACTCGCTAAAACTTACCCAGCAGACAGTGATGTGGCTCCCAGAACTCCCTGTGAATTAAAGCTAAAATGTCCATATTTTACCCTGGCTCATTAGCTGGTAACAGGCTTTGCTCTAGGTAGGTTCTGCAGCCAATTAGACACGGAGCACATGTTAATACCTTCACAACAGTGGCTCTTTATTCTCCTTTCTCTGCGTTGGAGAGACACATACAGCCGCTTCACGCTTAAACTGGACTGTAACACCATTGAGGCCTGCCACCCTCTGCCCAGGAAAAACGGCGACAAACCGGCCGTCATCATGAGGTTTGTCAACAGAAAACACAAGACTGCGGTACTAAAACAAGGTAGGAAACTGAAAGGAACGAACATTTACATAAACGAGCACCTTACAAAAGAAAACGCAGAAATAGCCAGAAAAGCAAGATACCTGAGAAAGCAGAAAAAGATTCAAAACACCTGGACATCAAACTGTAAAATATACATCAAATTAAACGGATCACCTGAAGAAGTCAAGGTCATTAACATCCGTAATATTATGGAACTGGACAAATATCAATGAATGTTATGAACTGGAGTCACAGCAACAAGAGACAGTTGTAGGTCACTGAAGGGATATACTCATCTGCTACTAGACATTTAACAACATGAAACAAAAGATCAACAAACAGGAACTGAAAGTTTTTGAATATACAGATCACAACCCACAGGACGTAGAATATAACAGACCCTGATAATAATTTATTTAGCTCCATCAATAATAAGTGTAGTTACTACACGGATGAACAGTTTAACACAATGGTCACATCTGATTTCAATCCACTTCAACAGCAGAAGTCTCTATGCCAACTTTAATAACATTAAAGATTATTTACATCAGTTTAAAGAGCCATTCAATATTGTGGCAATATCAGAGACGTGGCTCAGTGAAGAGAAAGGAGTGGATTTTACATTGGATGGCTATGAATTAAATTATATAAATAGAAAAGTGAAAAAAGGAGGAGGAGTTGCAATTTATGTTGACAAGAGCTTGAAATACAAGGTTGTTGAAAATCTGTCAGTAATTGTGGATGATTTATTTGAATGTATTACAATAGAAATCTGTCTGGACAATGTGAAGAATATAGTAGTGAGCTGTGTATATAGAACACCTGGATCAAACAATGACTTATTTAAGGACTGGATGGAAAAAATGCATGCAAAACTAACTCATAAAGTTATGTTCATCTGTGGGGATTTCAATATAGATCTGATGAATTCAAAACAACATAGTTTGACAGAAGAATTTATCAACACAATGTACAGTATGGGCTTACATCCAACAATTACCGGACCTAGCAGAATCACGTCACACAGTGCCACACTAATAGATAACATATTCACAAACATTATGGAAAATAATATCAGGAGTGCGCGTTTATTGAATGATATCAGTGACCACCTGCCGATTTTTGTTGTCTATCAATGTGATTATAGGTAGAAAAAGTATACCAAAAATATTAAATATAAAAGAATAAGAACCGAAGAATCTATGTATTTACTGACAAAGGAATTATTAATACAAGATTGGAAGATAGTTTATGATGAAAATGATATAAATAAAGCATATGATAATTTTTTACAAATATTTCAATCATTGTACAATAAAAACTGTCCTATAAAACAATGCAGTGACAGACAACAAAAGAAAAATATTCCTTGGGTCTCCAAGGGGTTAATAAATGCATGCGAAAAGAAGAATACATTATATAAACAATTCATTAAGTGCAGAATGGTGGAGGCTGAGATCAAATATAAAAGATATAAAAAATAAGCTTACTAATATAATGAGGACCTGTAAGAAAGAATATTACAACAGAATATTAGAGGATAATAAAAATAACTTAAGAGGAATATGGCAAGTACTCAATGGGATTATTAGTAATCGACCTAAGAATGCTAATTATCCAGAATATTTTATTGAAAATGGCAATTTGATAAATAATATGGAGGATGTGGTCAGTGGTTTCAATAAATTTTTTGTAAGCGTTGGTCCTGAATTAGCAAAATCAATAGTGGCAACAGAAACAAACAACAGTGGTTCTGTAAATGAAATAGAAGATAGAAATCCAAACACAATCTTTTTGGGTGCAGTTCCTGAAAAGGAAATTATCGAAACTGTGAGTAAATTTAAGAACAAAAAATCAACGGACTGGAATGAAATTGACATGACAATAGTGAAAAAAGTAATTGAAGGAATTGTTAAGCCACTCACCCACATCTGTAACCTGTCATTTCAAACTGGTAAATTTCCAAACAAAATGAAAATAGCAAAAGTAATACCTCTATACAAAACAGGAGACAGTCATTGTTTCACAAATTACAGGCCAGTCTCTTTACTCTCACAATTCTCCAAAATACTTGAAAAAATCTTCACTAAGAGACTGGATGACTTCATTGAAAAACACAACCTCCTTACAGACAGCCAGTATGGTTTTAGAGCAGATAAATCTACATCTTTGGCACTGATCGAACTTATAGAAGAAATTACTAGTTGTATAGATAAAAAAAAGTTTGCTGTAGGAGTATTTATAGATTTAAAGAAAGCTTTTGACACCATTGACCACAGAATACTACTAAGGAAACTGGAAAGGTATGGGCTAAGAGGGGTCGGACTGAGTTGGGTGGAAAGCTATTTAAGTAACAGACAACAATTTGTACAAATTGGTGAGCACAAATCACCCTTCATGGACATCACTTGTGGTGTGCCCCAGGGGTCAGTTTTGGGACCCAAACTCTTTATTTTGTATATTAATGACATGCCAGGTATCAAAAATTCTGAAATTTATTTTGTTTGCCGATGACACAAATATCCTTTGCACTGGTGAGAATTTGCAGCAGGTTTTAGAGGTGGTCACAACTGAAATGGAAAAGTTAACGCAGTGGTTCAACAAAAATAAATTATCTCTAAATCTAAAAAAAACAACGATTATGTTGTTTGGAAATTATAAAATAAATCATGAAATAATGGTAACGATAGATGATACCAGAATAGAAACAGTACAGGAAAATAAGTTTCTGGGGGTGATGCTAGACAATAAAATCTGCTGGAAACATCACATCAGTCACATCCGGGCCAAGTTGGCAAAATGTATAGGCATACTGGGGAAGACGAGACACATCTTGGACTATAAATCATTGGTCTTACTGTACAATTCACTGTTTCTACCTTATCTTAACTACTGTGTAGAAGTCTGGGGAAACACCTACAAGACCAACCTACAGTCAATATGCACATTACAAAAAAGAGCTATAAGGATAATAAATAATGTAAGATATAGAGACCATACCAATTCGTTGTTTTTAAAGTCACATGTCATAAAGTTCATTGATTTAGTTAAATTTAAGACAGCACAAGTCATGTACAGGGCAATTAATAATCAACTCCCAACTAATATACAAAAAATATTTTAAAAAAAGAGACAATGATCATAATTTGAGAGGAGACTTAAACTTTACAAAACCCAAGATACGAACAACCAAGAAAAGTATGTGCATACCTGTCTGTGGGGTGGATTTGTGGAACAGTCTGGAGCCGGAACTGAAACTATGTACAAACAGAAATCAATTCAAAAAGAGGTACAAACATTATTTGCTGAAAGGATATATGTTAGAAGGGTAGTATTTATATGTACGATTCACTATGCTCACTCTGGGACACTATGGAATGGTGGGTGGGATAGCACTGTGTATATCTGTGTTGTTTGAGGCTGGTTTTGATGTATGGACATCAATGTATGCTAGGATGGATGGGTGTTAATGTTTTGGGGGTTTTTTTTCTCCACAATATTTTTATTGAACGTTTTTGCAAACAAAACACAATCAATCAAACACTAACACTAAAATATTTATCCTTTTTTTTTTTTTTTTTCCTTTGAAAGACAAAAGTAAAATAGAAAGATGTCTTTACCTTCTTTACATGTTTCAACTGCACTGCAGCCTTCATCAGAAGAGTCAGCTGATTGCTGCCAGGTGACATTTATCAGCTGATTTTCGTAGGCGGGGCCAGCTCAGCAGATCTGTCAGATCCGCCGAGCCGGCCCCGCCTCCCGCCGTCAGATGGTCTCTGGAGAATGTGGTCCCAGGTGTGAGAAAGCATAAAGGCCCCCTCATCTCGGTTCATGGTGTCTTTTCCCCGCTTTCTGATCTCTATTGCCTCCTTGATCCAACGTTTGTGTCTGTTGCTCTCCGATCCAATAATTTTTGTGTTGTCCCAGTCCATGATGTGATTATTTCTTTTGCAGTGGTCCGATATAGCTGATTTTAATGTTTCTTGTTCTGCTTTTTCTTTTTGTGATCTTGTGAGTCGTCCTTGCGTTTCCTTCTCACATTCCTTTTGGTGTTCTTTTTTTCTTGTGGTGAATAATCTTCCGGTTTCTCCAATGTAGGTTTTGTTACATGATCTGCATGATATTTCATATAATACATTGCATTTATTGTCTTGTTCTATTCTGTCCTTGGGGTGTACTAATAACTGTCTTAATTTTTTGTGTGGTTTGACTGCTGTGTTTATTTTGTATTTTTTCATGATCCTTTGAATTGGTTCCGTGATCCCTCGTATGTATGGTATAGTTATGGTTTCCTTGTTTTTGATTTCAGCTTTTGTTCTGTGTCTTGTGTCCTGTTTATTTTCTTTGTTTTTGACTTGCTGTTTCCCTTTGTTTATGGCCCATACTGGATATTGGCAGCGTATAAGTGCATGTTTTATGTGGTTTTCCTCTTCCTGTCTGTCTTCTTGTTCCGTGATGATGGTGGCTCGTTCATATAATGTCCTGACGACTGATAGCTTGTGTGCTGTGGGGTGTTCCGATGTCCAAAGTAGGTATTGATCTGTGTGGGTTGGTTTCCTGTAGACTGTGATTTTTATGCTGCCATCCTCGTTGTGGTGGATTTTCATGTCCAGAAAGGCTATGGTGCCATTTTCCTCCTCTTCGTGTGTGAATTTTATGTTCCCCGTACTGTCTGTACTGTTCAGATGGTCAGTGAGTTCTTGTGTATGTCCTTTCCTTATTTTTTCCAGAATGTCATCTACGTATCTCTTCCAAAGGGTGGGTTTGCATATTGTGGGTGCTGTGTTGATGGCTTTATTTTCCAGATCCTCCATAAAAAAAACTGCTCATGATGGCTGATAGTGGGTCTCCCATTGCAAATCCTTCTTTTTGTTTGTAGATTTTTCCTCTGAATTGAAAATAAGTGGATTTTGCAACAAACTGTAGTAATTTGGATATGTCATGGACTGTGAGGTTGGTGCGTCTTTTTAGGGTACTGTCCTTGTTGAGGCGTTCTTGCACTATATGTAGTGTGACGTCAATAGGAGTCTTTGTGAATAAAGAGATGACGTCTTGTGAGATGAGGATCTCGTCTGATTCTATTTTTATGTCTTTGAGTTCTTGTGCCAGCTCTTTTGAATTTTTACAGTGAAAGTCTGATAGTCCAAGGAGGGGTTTGATGATTTCAGCAAGGGCTTTTGATAAGTTGTATGTGACTGATCCAATGCTGTCTATTATTGGCCGCAGTGGGATATCCTTTTTATGTATTTTCGGTGTTCCATAAATCCGAGGCTGATAAATGTCACCTGGCAGCAATCAGCTGACTCTTCTGATGAAGGCTGCAGTGCAGTTGAAACATGTAAAGAAGGTAAAGACATCTTTCTATTTTACTTTTGTCTTTCAAAGGAAAAAAAAAAAAAGGATAAATAATTGAAAGAAGACAAAATGAACCTGTTTGACGTAACACTAAAATAATTAAAAAATAAAAATAAAAAAAATACTAAAAACACCAACAACCACTAACTAAGGCAGGTCTTCAACAATGCTCCTCTATTTAGTCTAGGCAATCCATTACGTAAGTATACATACTATACATTCACCAATTTGGAATTTACAAGGTCCACACACATCATTCACCTTCTTCTTCAAAAGTTACACTACCGTTCAAAAGTTTGGGGTCACCCAGACAATTATTTTGTGTTTTCCATGAAAAGTCACACTTATTTACCACCATGAGTTGTAAAATGAATAGAAAATATAGTCAAGACATTGACAAGGTTAGAAATAATGATTTGTATTTGAAATAATAATTTTTTCCAGCTACTCAACCTGCTCAAAGGAAGGTCAGTTTTTTAGCTTCCCTAACCAGCTAAACTGTTTTCAGCTGTGCTAATATGATTGCACAAGGGTTTTCTAATCATCCATTAGCCTTCTGACGCAATGAGCAAACACATTGTACCATTAGAACACTGGAGTGATAGTTGCTGGAAATGGGCCTCTATACACCTATGTAGATATTGCACCAAAAACCAGACATTTGCAGCTAGAATAGTCATTTACCACATTAGCAACGTATATTAGATATTAGAGTGTATTTCTGATTAGTTTAAAGTTATCTTCATTGAAAAAAACAGTGCTTTTCTTTCAAAAATAAGGAAATTTCGGGGGACTTCCGGTCTGGACGCCATGGCGACTGCAGCTTAACACTGAAGTTCTCAGACCCAATCCAGGATAACACCTTGAAAATCAAACTTAACGGATTTTTGGAGGAGTGAAAATCAAAAGACAAAATCATCATGTCTAAAGGAAAACAGAAGAAACTGAAATTCTCCAGGCCAGGACACGTATCGGCCGGAGAATCCGAACTGGAAGATCTCCGTTCAGAAGACGAGGAACTGGTGATAGCTAACAAAAGGGTTAGCCTGAAATCACTATTTGAGGAGCTACAACGATTTCGCCGAGATGTTACGGCCGAATTTCGGGAATTCAGAGAAGTATTGAAAAGGACAAACAGCAGAGTGGACCAGGCCGAGAACCGAATCTTGGAAACAGAGGATCGAATAAAAGTGCTCGAAGATTCTGTGCTAGACCTACGCAAAAGACAAGCAGCTATAGAGGCTAAGCTAACCGACCAAGAAGGAAAACAAAGAAGAGACAACATAAGAATTCATGGTCTGATAGAAGGAACCGAAAATGGTTTTAACTCAATGGCAGAATGCGTGGAATCCTTACTAAGAGAGAAATTGGATATTCCACAAACCACCGACTTGAAGATAGAAAAGGCACATCGTTCATTAGCCGCTAGGCCGGCGGCGGAAGCGCCCCCACGTTCGGTGTTGGTAAGATTTTCCAATTTCAAAATAAAACAAGAGGTTGTAAGACTGGCCTGGCAGAAAAAAGGATTTATGCACCAGGAGAGAAAAGTCTACGTGGAACACGATCACGCCCCGGAGGTCCTTAAAAAGCGCAGGGAATACAATGACGCAAAAAAGGTGTTAAGAGAGAAGAAATTGCGCTTTCAGACACCATTTCCTGCGAAGTTAAGGGTCTTCTACGGCGATGAAACGTGTCTCTATAATTCGGCGGAAGAAGCAACAGCTGACATGGCGAAAAGAGGCCTCCCGGTAACGGTATTTAAACCCCCAGCAGACCCGAGTGAGAAGATCAAAACGCAAACATGGACAACACAAAGACCTTCAAAATCCACGGACCAGCAGCGGGAAACCCAGCACCAGAGCGTCGCGGATAAACTATCCGTTTTCAGGTTGGAATAGCGACCTTTTTTTTTTTTTTTTCTTTTCTCTTGAATCAATCCGCACATCCAACCCCCCTCATACAAGGTAACAAGCTTTAAAGGAGATGCATATTCAGCATGTGGTAAAACATTTCATGGAACAATCATATTATTTGAAACAAATAAGTCTTTGTAATAAAAAAAAAAAAAAACTTGTAAAAATAGAAATGTGACAATAATCCACATGTTCTCCTCATACTAACAAATACTGTTTTTGCGTGAATGTTTGATGTGATGGGGGTGGGAGGGTGCACACAATTTCACAGGGTTTAGGCATAAAAGGAAAAAAAAAAAAAAAATCATTACAAGTTTGGATTGGGTTCTGAAACTCACGTTAAAAGCATGGGACTACTTTCAGTGGTAAGAGAGGGCCCTCAACACGTAACAGAGTTTGAGGAATTTCCCTCAGAGCCTTCACTCCATCAAGGCTCTTACAGGGTCTTTAAAAAGACCTCAGCTCAGGAAGTTCTTATGACAGCTTTTTGTTTTAAAGTTTTTTACACTATGTTCTTAATGTTTTTCTTGTTTTTAATGTTCTTTCAGTTTCTGAGTAGCACAAAAGAGGGCCACCACACAGTTATACTAAACAAAACAACACAATGGAGAAACAGGGTGTAACCAAAATAATTTCATATAATGTAAAAGGAATCCTGAATCCAGTTAAAAGATCCAAGATTCTAGGCAAAATGAAAAAAGACAAAGCAGGAATAATACTTTTACAAGAAACCCACCTAACAGACGTGGAACACAATAAACTCAGTAGACAAGGGTTTAAAATGATCTCTTCATCTTCATATAAATCAGGGAGGAGGAGGGGAGTAGCGACATTGATATCAACCAAAATTACATTTGAAAAAAAATCAGAACACAAAGATAAAGAAGGGAGATACAGTTTGGTAACTGGGCGGCTAGAGGGAGAAGATATCACCCTGCTGAATGTGTATGCTCCCCCAGGGGCTAACTGGAAATTTTATAAAAATGTATTCGACCTAATGATAACTAAAGCTCAAGGTTTAGTGATATGTGGTGGGGACTTCAATCTTAGACTGAATCCATACTGGGATGCTTCTGGTAATTCCCCACATCAAAATAACACCCAAAACAGGAAGACTCGGATGCTACTAAAAGAATTGGGAATCTGTGACGTGTGGAGGGAACTCAACCCCAGTGTAAAAGACTATACATTTTACTCAACTCCACATTCATCTTACTCAAGGATTGACTATTTTTTTTATGTTTAATAGAGACATTGGAAGAGTAAAAACATGTAAAATAGGACTGATGGATCTCTCCGACCACAGTCCGATCTACATGGACTTAAATATCCAAAAATACACAAATAATACATTTTCTTGGAGGTTAAATTCAAATGTCCTGAAAGGACCACTGAAAGATGAATTGGAATCAGATATTCTCAGATATTTGGAAGATAACGATAATGGAGAAGTATCCCCTTTAATACTGTGGGATGCATGTAAAGCTGTAATAAGAGGAAAGATTATTGCAAAACTGGCAACCCAAAAGAAACTAAGACAAGAAAAACTATCCACATTAGAGTCAGAACTTAGGAACCTAGAAAAAGAACACAAAGGCAACACTCATTCTACTGACTCGCTCAAGATTAAGGAAATTAAAAACCAAATAAATGAGATCTACACAATAGAAATCCAGAAGAAACTTACATTTCTGAAACAAAAATACTATGAAGCAGGCAGTAAATCGGCAAAATTGCTAGCCTATAAATTGAGGAAACATCAAACAGAAAGAGCAATCTACAAAATCAGAGACCCAGTATCAAAGGAAATAAAATTCAGAATTCAGGATATTCTTAAAAACTTCGAGAATTACTATAAGAACTTATACTCCCACAAAAAACATAAAAACGCATCCGAGGCATTCCTAAACACATTAAACCTTCCCCAACTTACGGAGTCACAAAATAAAACACTACTGTCAGAAATACATCCTAAAGAATTGGAAAAAGCAATTATGAAACTTAAAGCTAACAAATCCTCAGGAGCTGATGGCTATACAGCAGAGTGGTACAAAACCTTTAAACAGCAACTATCTCCTCTCCTCCTGAAAACATTTAATTATGTCCTCCACACAGGGGAAATCCCCCCCTCCTGGAGAGAAGGGGTCATTGCAGTTATACCTAAACCTGAAAAGGATAAACTAGAGTGCTCCAACTACAGACCAATCAGTGTACTAAATCAGGACTATAAGCTTTTTACCATTATCCTTGCCAAAAGGTTAGAAAATATACTGACAGACCTAATTCATTTAGACCAAACAGGTTTTATAAGACAAAGACAGACACAAGACAACATTCGACGCACTTTACACATAATTCATCATATAAAAAAATATAACTTAAATGCAGTCATATTGGGATTAGATGCTGAAAAAGCATTCGATTCGGTTGACTGGTCTTTTCTATATAGAATCTTATCCAGTTTCAATTTTCATAACAACTTCATTAGAACTATACAGGCATTATATAAAAAACCAACAGCTAAAATAAGGATTAACGGTAATTTATCATCATCTTTTGAACTGGAAAGAGGATGTCGTCAGGGCTGCCCCCTGTCTCCACTGCTCTTTGCAATCTTCATAGAACCTCTGAGCCAATGGATAAGACAAAACCAAAAAATTCAAGGTATTACACTTGGTCAGAAGGAACATAAAATAGCACTCTTTGCTGATGACATTTTAATATACCTAGGGCAGCCGGACACTTCTTTACCAGAACTAACCTCAGTTTTTTCAGAGTATGGAGATTTATCGGGGTACAAATTAAATATGCATAAAACCCAAGTTTTAACATTCAACTATGACCCAAATCATTATTCACTAAGCAAACTCAAAACTAACTGGGAGTCGGAATCTATGAAATATCTGGGGGTCAATATCCCGAAACAACTCAACAAAATTATATCACTAAACTATGATCCACTGGTGACAAAAATAAAATCTGACCTAGCAAGATGGAATATGATACCATTCTTGGGTACTGCACAAAGAATTGAAGCAGTCAAAATGAATATACTTCCACGTCTTCTATACCTTTTCCAAACAATACCGGTAGAACCTCCCAAAAAAACATGGCAGGAGCTGGACAGAAGGATCTCAAGATTCATATGGCAGGGCAAGAGACCTAGAATCAGATATAGAACCCTACAGCTAAACAAAGACAAAGGTGGGCTCGCGCTGCCAAATATCAGGGACTACTTTAAAGCCGCACAAATTAAAACTTTAGTAGAGATATGTAACCCAGTCTACACTGCACAATGGAAGGAGATCGAATGCCAAATAACAAGTGACATCCCCCTACAGGCGATAATAGGGAACAATGTCTTACCTAAGCTTTTGAATAACACTAACCCGTGGATAGAGACCCCGCTAAAAATTTGGTTTAAGATAGTCAGAGAGAATCAAACTAAAGAGCCCTATCGACTTCTGCAATGGATCGCCTATGATCAGGACTTTACTCCTAATAAAACAGACACCAGATTTAAAAAGTGGAAGGAGAAAGGGCTGATAAAATATTACGATTTTTTTAAAGGGCAAATCTTAAGAAGTTTTGAAGATTTGAAAAAACAAGGCCTAATAAATCAAGACCTTTACAGGTTCTTCCAGCTTAGACACCACATAAACAATATACTTAAAAAGGAGGTTTTGGAAAGGGCCCAGTCAGGTGTTCTGAAGGTCTTCTTAATGGCATATAAAGGGATCCCAGGGATCAGATACATTTCTAAAATATACCAAGGTCTTCAAGACTTAAAAGGAGACAACACATCTTATATAAAAGAGAGATGGGAAAAAGAGGGGAATTTCACTTTACAACTGGAAATATGGGAAAAGCTAAATAAACAGCAATGGAAAAGTACCTCATCCCTGCAGTGGAGAGAATTTGGATGGAAAAACTTGGCAAGATTTTTCAGAACACCTGCACAAAACAAATTTACCCATAAGGGATTGAACTGTTGGCGCTTGTGTGGTGAAAAGACTGCAAATCATTTTCATGTGTTTTGGTCATGCCCAGTTATCCACCAATATTGGACCAAGGTACAGACAATATTGGGGAAAATATTCAAAATTACAGTTCCCTTTTCTTTTGTAACTTTGTATTTGGGTTTACTACCGGACTCACTGGAAAGACAAGGAGAAAAATACTTATTCAATGTTTTAATATTGGCAAGCAAAAAAGCTCTAACTAAAAAATGGATGTTGAAGGACTGTCCTACACCTGAAGATTGGACTAACGTGATCTAAGACATTTACTCGATGGAAAAGTTGACATTCGCACTGAGACAGGACATGGATGTGTTCATGAACTTTTGGCAACCCTGGACCGCATATGTGTCTTCCATTAGATCTAATCTTTGACAAATACCATTTCAATAATGGTTCCGCTCTTTGTTCCAATGCTACTCAGATGCTCTTTTATCTTTATTTACTTACTTTTTCTTTTTGTTTGTTTTTTACTGGTTTGTTTGGTTTTTTTTTGTTATTTGTTTCTTGTTTTTTTTTCTCTTTAATTTCACTTTTTCTTTCACTTTAAAAAAAAAAAAAAAAGGGGGTGTTGTAAGAATTAATCTTCCAATGTTGTCAGATATCAGAAAATAAGGGAACATGTGATGAAAATGTAAACACTGCATTGCTGTAACGACCTGTATACCCTTTACAAAAACTTAAATAAAAAAAAATAAAAAAAATAAGGAAATTTCTAAGTAACCCCAAACTTTTGAATGGTAGTGTATGTTTAAATTCTTTATATAATCAATAAAAGGTCTCCATATATTCTCAAACACAATTTCTTTTGATTTCAGTATGTATGTTATTCTTTCTAATGGAAGGTTTGTTAACATCTGTCTTAACCACTGAGTCACATCTGGTCTATGAGTCTTTTTCCACAATAGTGCAATACATTTTTTGGTGTTACGCAAACTGAGGTCTATGAATGCTCTTTCACTCTTGTTAAAGTAATGCTTTTCTGGATAAAGACCCAACAAAAACAGTTTAGGATTCAATATGATTTGTTTTGAAATTATTTTTTCAATTGTTACCCTCACCTCTTCCCAAAACACTCTAATTTTTCTACATTCCCGTAAACAATGAAATAGGGTTCCTTTACTTTCCATACATTTTGTGCACGTATCTGGTATGTTTTTGTTATATTTATTTAATTCCACCGGTGTAACATACATCCGCATTAACCATTTAAAATATATCAATTTAAGGCGTACATTTATTGATTTGGTTTGAGCTTCTGCACAAGCCAATTCCCATTGTTCATCTGAAATTTCAGTTTGCAGGTCTTCTTTCCAATAATTCAATCTTTTCTGTGAGTTTTCACTTGAGGATAATGTCAATGAGTTATACAACTCTGAAATAATACCCTTTCTCTTACTATCTTTCGTCAAGATTTTTTCCAAGGATGAATAAGTAGGTCGGATGAGAGCATTATTTTGATTTGATCGAATAAAGTTCCTAAGCTGAAGATATTTAAAAAAATGTGTTCTATTAAGATTAAATTTGATCCTCAGTTCTTCAAAAGACATTATGTTATCTGAACCTGACAAATATAAGTCTCGAATCTTTTGAATCCCTTTTAAATTCCATACTTTAAATACAGCATCCGCTCTCCCTGGTTTAAAATATTGATTACACCATATTGGGCTAAATTGTGACAATAAGTGTGGATCTTTTAGATATTTTTTGGTTTCACACCATATTTTGATCATATGCTTTACAAATGGGTTTTTAACTTGCTTCTGTAATTTTTTTGCCGAGTCTGAGTATATGAATATGGGAAGAGGTAAAGGTAAATTGTATGATTCCATTTCAGTCCAGTGAGGGAGATCATTTGATGAAAAATAATATGTCATAGACCTCAGTTGTGCTGACCAGTAATACAACATAAAGTTTGGACATTTCAGACCTCCACGATCAAATGGTAAATATAGTAAGGACAGACGTAATCTAGCCCTCCTATTGTTCCATATAAATTCCACTAACTTTTTTTTCATTCTTCAGAATAGATCTGAAGGTGGTGGTAAAGGAATGTATTGAAATAAATAAAGCATTTTGGGTAAGATATTACTTTTAAGTATATTAATTCTCCCAATCATCGACATTGGTAGTGACATCCATCTCTGAAGTAACTCATTAATGTCTATCATTAAGGCTTCATAGTTGGCACTGGCGACTAATTCTAGCTAAGGCAAAATTTGAATTCCTAAATATTTAAACTGATTTACAACTTTGAATTGATTTATCTCAGGACCTGGGTGATTTCTCTGGGTCTCATTTAGCATTAATATTGAAGATTTAGTTTTATTTATTTTATATCCTGATATTTCCCCAAAATTCTTTATTAAATTCAACAAAGTCGGAATTGATTTTTTAAGATTCGACATGAACAAAATTATGTCATCAGCATACAGGGAGATTTTATGTTCTGTTGGTCCTATTTTAATTCCATATATTTGTGGATGTAAACGTACTGCCATTGCTAAAGGTTCAATTGCCATAGTAAACGGTAAAGGTGAAAGTGGACAGCCTTGTCGACATCCTCTATTGATTTTTATTGATTTTGAAATATTGCTGTTTGTTAGGATTTCTGCTGTAGCATTATTGTATAATATCTGAACCCATTTTATGAAATTATTTCCAATTCCAAACCTTTGTAGGACTTTAAAAAGAAAGGGCCATTCGACCCTATCAAAGGCTTTTTCGGCGTCCAATGATAGGAGAACTGTATCCGGTGCTTCTTTATTAGAATAGATTATATTAAATAGTCTTCTTACATTGTGGAAGCCTTGTCTTCCTTTTATAAAGCCATTCTGATCTCGGTTAATAATATTTGGTAATATTTCTTGTAGCCGTCTTGCTAAAATTTTACAGATTATCTTAAGGTCAGCATTTAATAGGCTTATTGGTCTCATATTTTCACATTTATTAGAGGGTTTACCTGGTTTTGGCAACAGTATAATTAAGGCATTATTCATGTATAATGGTAAATTACTATTTTGAAATGCTTCTAAAACCATTTCCAAAAAAGGTTTTATTAATTTATTCTTAAATTTTTTTATAGAGGTCAACTGGAAGACCATCTGGTCCTGCACTCTTTCCTGATTTCATATCATCAATGGCTAGCCCAACTTCTTCTTGACTAATTTTAGACTCCAGTATCTCCCTGTTTTCATTTGGATTACAAGGTATAGATAATTCGTCCAAAAACCCATTTAGTTTTGTTAAGTCAGTTTCATTTTTTGTGTCATATAATTTTTCATAATAATCTCTAAAGGCACTGTTAATTTCTAAAGGATCTACAACTGCCTGTCCGTTACTTATAATACTGGTAATTGGTGTTTTAAATTCTAATTGTTTAATCTGCCATGCCAATAATTTCCCTGATTTTTCACCGTGTTCATAAAAAGATTGCTTCAATCTTAGAAGACTCGAGGCAGCTCTATTCGCTGATTTTTTTTGTCATATTCAGCTCTCAGAATCAGTAATTCGTTCTTTAACTTTGGGTCACTTCCTGCATACACTTTTTCTTGGAGAATTTTTATTTTATGTTCCAATTGGACTCTCTCCTCTCGAGTCTTCTTAGATTTTGAACCTGTATAACTAATAATATGCCCCCTAATAAAAGCTTTGAAAGCCTCCCACTTTATACATGCTGATGTTTGTGTAGTATTGATTTCAAAGAACTCATCTATCTGTTTTTCTATGTACTTAACAAATTCCTCATCCTGAAGCCATTTATGCTGAAATTGCCACCTACCTGGTTCAATGTTATCCTAGAAACAGTTTTGAATCTTGGACCTTAATTCTGTGGAGATCAAAAAGTAGTCACTACGTGAGAATGTCTTGTAGGTATTAGAATAACAAGAGTAGGCTTTAACTTGCGGTTTTATTTCTCTCCATATGTCTAGCAATCTCAATTCTTTCATAAAATGATTAATGATCATCCTGCATCCATTGTGCGTACAGTCCAGTCCTGTTGTTCTATCTATGCTGGGATTCAATGTACAATTAAAATCCCCTGCTATTATATGCTACCCTGTAAGTGATGATAAAATAAGAAATAAATTAGCAAAGAAGTTTTGATCATCTATATTGGGACCGTATAGGTTCACCAGATTTATATTTTCTAATAACAAAGATCCTTGAATGATTAGGTATCTTCCTAATTTGTCTCCAATTACATTTTTCACTTGAAATGGGACTGTTTTGTGTATGAGAGTCATAACTCCCCTGGCTCGAGATGAAAATGATGAGGTGAATACACTTCCTTGCCATCTTTTTTTTAATTCTTTTTACATCCTCCTCTATTAGATGAGTTTCTTGTAAAAACACAATTTTTGAACCTATGTCTTTTATTTTATTCATAACTTGTTTAAGTTTTTTTAAATTTTGTAGACCTCTGCAATTCCATGAAGTTAAATTAAGATTAACGCTTTGGTCTTTGATCAATAAGAAGTTTGGGATTACCTCACAATGTAAACATGCTCACACAGAGAAGCAAAAACATGAGTGGTTGAACATTCATCCTACAAACTACACACAAACAAATTCCCCCTTCCCACATTCGTGGTAATCCCCCCAAAATTAAAAAAAAAATTCTGTCTCCCGCTATAGCCATTGACTGCTCCTCACTCACAAGGATCAGGCAAAACCACTCTTTCTTTCTCCTCTCAATCACCCTAACTCTATTGCTTTTAATGACATAACATTAAGTCTCTTCTGTAGTTTTCCAACTTAACTCCAAAAATTTTATAGCAACTTTGTACATCATAGGTTTTTTTTTTTTTTTTTTTTTTAATTCAATACAATCTGTATTTTGTGAACTTGCTATTTGCTTCAGATCAGTCAGACGCCTGTGCAAATGCTTAAATATTCTACCTTATATCTTATTCATGCTTCATGCTTAGCTCCCACCAGTCTCTTCTTGGATCTTCTTGATGAGCTCCTGCGCCTCTTCTGGGGTCTTGAAGGTGTGGGTTCTCCCTTTATACGTGACCAACAGTCTTGCAGGGTGAATCACTCCATGACGAATCCCAAGGTTGCGCAGCTCTTTACGAGCGGGGTCAAACCGTTTCCTCAATTGTTGGATTCCCGTGGCCAAATCTGGGTAGAACCGCACCTGCTGATCCTGGTATTTAATTTCTCCTTTAGCCCGCGCCGCGTTGGAGATAATCATCCTGTCTCTGTAGCTGAGGAACTTCATAATTAGCGTCCTCGGTGCTGCCTTATTATCTCTCTGTGGGCCAATTCGGTGTGCGCTTTCCAGAACGACTGATGAATGCAGCTCCGCGTTGTTCAGCGCTTCTGGGATCCACTTTTCCAAAAAGGAACATGAGTCCCGCCCCTCCGTACCCTCAGGAAGACCCACCAGCCTTAGGTTGTTCCGTCTCGACCGGGATTCTAAATCCAGGACATTATCTTCCAGACGTTTATTGTTTAATTCCAATGTGCGCACCTTTAATTGTAGGCTGGTGACGTCATTCTCAGCGCTGGAAATTCGGAGCTCCACCTGCGTTACACGTTCCATACAATCGCTTAATTCCTTTCTCAAACCCTCTATCGCTGCTATAACCCCATCAAACTTAAGCCTGTTTTCCACTAGCCCAGCACACCTCGGTACGGCTCGATTCACTTCAGTACGGCTCGGAATGCTTCTGTCTCCATTAGCACGGTGTTGTGCTTGTGCTGTGTTTTTTTTTTTTTAGGAGGTTTTAGAAGCGGGGCAGCAGCAGATTCTTAGCGAGGCGGGGCCACACTCCCGTGACGTTACGCACCCGACTGAGTCCTTATTTACACGAGACAAAAAAGGATCCAAGGATTATTGCCTTGCTGCTCTGTGGTTTTATCTCACAATTAATTTTATCTCATAATTAAGCTGCAACAACACAAGTCACTTTTGTTTTGAATTAACTGCCAAATGACCTAGAAATAATGAGCTGAAACTTGTTTTTATTCGTATTAAATAATGAGACGGTGGCACACTGGCCTACACCAAATTATTATTTTTTACATCCTAGGGCATTTTGGATGTACTGAATTAAAAAAATTCATGTTTTTCACCTTCAGGTCAACGTTTGGAACAACAGTATTATTATTTTCCGTTTAGATGATGCTACACTCCTTCTAAAGTATTGTAATTCTCTGAATTTGGAATGCCGATAGAACATTCAATTTACATATACTTACTTTTTTACATACTTTGACTTGTAAGCTTGATTAGTCTGTCCTGCTGCATTTTAAAGTCCAACTGTGCAACTTCTTATAAGTTAACATAAAAAATGTACCCAAAGTTTAGAACTGGATCATGTGGGGCTAATTTTTTATGATATTTCAATAAAAAAGAACAGAAAGCTTACAAAAACATTTGTTTTTTGGTCTAGTTAAAAATTACATTACCTTTACAATGGTTGACCCTGACAGGAAGATCAGTATCATTTTGATCAGATTAGGCAATGGAATTTCTATGTAATTATACTGTTTTATAATTCAGTGTTATAACAGACAAACCACACTTTCCAAAACAATTCCATTTTATTATATACAAAATATGAAAAGAAAAAAAAAAGTTTGCAACACAACATGAAGGTTAATCGACATTTTATACACGCCGACCACTGAGTGTCTACACCAGCTTCCCAAACTGGGTCACGACTCGGATGAATGAAGGCGTCTCTGCCAGCTGTGGGTCAGGAAGGCTCGGTTGAATAATCCGGACGGGCTGTCGCGGCGGACGCGTGGGATGATTCTACAAGGAAAATGCACACAATAAAATACAGCACAGTAGTTTTTAACAAGAATACATAAGCTTATTTCAGCGTATTGTTCACATGAATAATTAAAATAAAAGCTTTAGTCCGCAGTGTGCTGCAATAAAGCAGCGATCCATCCACAAATGAACAGCTTTTTTATTGCATAAATAAACTGAGTGTCTTACCGAATATATTTGCGAAAAAACGCACAATAAAAAAAAATTAAAACTCACCGTTAAAGGACTCCGATGTCGAGACCTCCCGGTATATTTTTTCATTCCGGGCGGCTCCGTCTAACTCGCGCTACGTTCGTCTGACAATGCAGTGAGCAGACACTGCAGCTCCTTATTGATGCATGGAACACCCTTATTACACGAAGCCATTTTTGATAGAGATAATGAAAATAGCACAGCAATACACTGAAAAGGAACCGCCAACAGTGGTTGCGTGCTGAGTAAAGGCGGTCGTGAAGATTCTTTTTTTTTTTTTTTTTTCAAAAACTTTATTGAGAAGGTCGTGAAGATTTGGTAGATGATGAGGAGGAGAGGGGCGGTTACAACCTGACCAATCAGCGCCGGTTACGACCTGACCAATCAGCGGCGACCAGTCTGTTAACGTCACAACACGGCACAGCTCAGCACTGCTGTACCCTGCCCTGCAGCGGGGCTGAGAATTGCGGCTGTTAAACCGTGTTGGGGCTTGTGGAAAAGCGTACAAAGCGTGCTGAGCCGTCCCGTGTCGCGCTAAAGCATGCTAGTGGAAAAGGCCCTTTAGTAGAAAAGTCTGCTCTCATTGAGCCAATGGCAGCAAGCACCGCACCTGTGCCGTCGTCAGCAGTCGCCGCTCCTCCGTTAGCTTGCTCTGCCATAGCTGGGGGGGTTTTCTGCTGCGCCACAGACGTGAAAGTCCGTTAATTTGGACTGTTTCGGCGGTTCACTTTTTCCTCCACCTGATTTCCCAGCCTTAGGCTTTACTGGCATATCCTCGCCCAAACGCTGGAATAGTTTTGTTCCAATTGAGAGAGTTATTTGTCGATTTTTTTTTATTTTTTTTTTTTTTAGGAGCAGAGTAGAGGGAAGCACGTCCTCCTACGTGGCGGCCATGACCGGAAGTCCCGGATGGGTGTTAATGTTGATATGTACAAAATACAGTTAATTGTTTACTTGGGGTCTTAAATATGGTAATTTGTATATAATTCACATGGGTGTATTTATGGAAAAGAGGAGATGGAATTAATAAGTGTTCACTTCTTCCTTCTCCCTTTCGAACACTGTATACTGTTACTTTATTGCATTTGTCATTTGTTTTGTTTTTGTTATACTTTTTTGTTCGAAATAAAGTATCTATCTATCTAACTCTGTAACAACCGCAAAAACAAAACACAACACACGCTTCGCCATGCTGTGCTCCTCTTCTTCTTCGTTGGAAGTTGTTTATGCATGCCGGACAACAGATGCATTATTGCCCTCAGCAGTTCCGGTCATGCATTGTAGTTCTGGTTAAATGGAGCTTGCTGCTGCTGGTTACAGCTGAACCGCAGCATGTATATAAACTTTATAATTAAACAATTTGTCAGCAATAAAAATATTTGTCGACAAATTTTTATTGTTGACGTTATCAATAACGTCGACTAATTGTTTCAGCCCTAGTGCAAACACACAATTGAGTAAAATGGCCTAAGGATTGTGGAAAATATACAGTATATGGCGCATGTTTAGGGCGCATATATTGTACCCATATTTCCCACATATACCTAGTAGGCATGACGGTGCATATTTTGGAGGCTTCACGTCTTAATGGACAAAGAGGACCTGACCCTGCAGAGACCTACGGGAGGTGTGAAGTTGGTCTGGCAGGAGATGGGAAATTGGAGAGAATGTCCCAGCAGGAGCCCCGGAGGCTAGAAGGATAAGAGACAATGGGGACTCCAAGGAGTGTCGGGGGCTGTATGTTTGCTAAAGGACTGTAGGTTGGGGGTGTGTGACTTGGGGAGAGTATAAGAACTGTGAAGGACAATTGTTCTCTCTCTTTTCGAGATTCTGTGATTGATAGAGGATGTAACCCTTCAATAAACCTATCCTGAGAAATAAACTCACTCATATCTGTGAAAGGCATCCTCTACAAGTAGTGTATTAGTAGTAGTTCCCACAAGTTTTGGTCGTCATTTTTTTTTTTGTATTAGACCAGCTATTAGGATGGAACATCAAAATTGTGCCTTTTTACTCTCATTGGAGTTGTACCATTTCCTTTAATGGTGAACAAAGATCGTCTGTCTAATACATGGAATTTTTTTCCCCTTTCTTTCCCAGATTTGAGAAAATTCCGTTCCTATAAGGGTTGGTCAGTAAGAGACTTGTTGCGTGCAATGAGGAACAAGGTAAGGGTGTGTTCTTGTATAACTGACTGTTTTGTTAAAATAAAACTGGTTTTATCCCCCGCCCGGTCGAACCCCAAAGGGGGATTATGTTACAGTTAGGCCCAGAAATATTTGGACAGTGACACAATCTTCATGATTTGGGCTCTGCATGCCACCACATTGGATTTGAAATGAAACAACTACAACGGAATTGAAGTGCAGACTTTAAGGTTTAATTCAAGGGGTTGAACAAAAATATATGATTAAACATGTAGGAATTGTAGCTATTTTTATACAAACGCTCCTCATTTCAGGGGCGCAAAAGTAATTGGACAAATAAACATAACCCTAAGTAAAATGTTACTTTTAAATATTTTGTTGAGAATCCTTTGCAGGCAATGACTGCCTGAAGTCTGGAACCCGTGGACATCACCAAACGCTGGGTTTCCTCCTTTGTGATGCTTTGCCAGGCCTTTACTGCAGCTGTCTTCAGTTGTTTCTCTTTTGTGGGTCTTTCTGCCTTAAGTTTTGTCTTGAGCAAGTGAAATGCATGCTGGATTGGGTTGAGATCTGGTGATTGACTCAGCCATTGCAGAATATCCCATTTCTTTGCTTTAAAAAAAACCTCCTGGGTTGCTTTTGCAGTATGTTTTGGGGTGCACGGTGGCGCAGTGGTTAGCATTGCGGCAGCACAGTTTACCCTTGGCCGGGGGATTGTGGGGATCGTGGGTTCGATCCCAGCCCCCGACCAACAGTGATCTGTGTGGAGTTTGCATGTTCTCCCCGTGTTTGCGTGGGTTTACTCTGGGATTTCTCCGGTTTCCTCCCACATGCCAAAAACATGCAGGTTAGGTTAATTGGAGACTCTAAAGTGGCCCTAGGTGTGAATGTGTGTGTGAATGGTTAAGGGATAGCGCCGTATCGTGGCTGCTTCATCCATCCAGGTGGTGGATGCCCTCAATTTCCCCTCTGGGGATCAATAAAGTATACTAAATCTAAAAAAAAAAAAAAAAATGTTTTGGATCATTGTCCATCTGTACTGTGAAGCACCATCTAATCAACTTTGCTGCATTTGGCTGAATCTGAGCAGAAAGTATATCCCTATACACTTCAGAATTCATCCGGCTGCTTCTGTCTTTTGTCACATCATCAATAAACACAAGTGACCCAGTGCCATTGGAAGCCATGCAAGCCCATGCCATCACACTGCCTCCACCATGTTTAACAGAAGATGTGGTGTGCTTTGGATCATGAGCTGTTGCAATTCTTCTCCAAACTTTCTTCTTCCCATCATTCTGGTACAGGTTGATCTTAGTCTCATCTGTCCAAAGAATGCTGTTCCAGAACTGGGCTGGCTTCTTCAGGGGTTTTTTGGCAAAGTCAATTCTGGCCTTTCTATTTTTGAGGCTGATTAATGGTTTGCACCTTGTGGTGAATCCTTTGTATTTACTCTCATGAAGTCTTCTCTTTATGGTAGACTTAGATACTGATACACCTACTTCCTGGAGAGTGTTCTTCACTTGAGTGGATGTTGTGAAGGAATTGTTCTTCACCATGGAAAGGATTCTACGATCATCCACCACTGTTGTCTTCCGTGGATGTCCAGGCCTTTTTGAGTTCCCAAGCTCACCAGTGCACTCTTTTTTTTTTTTTTTTTTCTCAGAATGTACCAAACTGTTGATTTGGCCACTCCTAACATTTCTGCTATCTCTCTGATGGATTTCTTCTTTTTTTTTTTCAGCCTCAGGATGGTCTGTTTCACCTCCATTGAGAGCTCCTTTGACCACATGTTGTGTGTTCACAGCAACAGCTTCCAAATGCAAACACCACACCTGGAATCAACTCCAAACCTTTTAACTGCTTAATTGATGACAGGTTAACGAGGGAAGAGCCCATGCAGCCTTATTTTTTTTTTTGCAGCATTCTGAGTCAATTGTCCAATTACTTTTGGTCCCTTGAAAAAGAGGCGGCTACGTATTAAAGAGCTGTAATTCCTAAACCCTTGCTCCAATTTGGATGTGAATACTCTCAAATTACAGCTGAGAGTCTGCACTTTAAGCCCATATTGATTATATAATTGTATCCTGAATATATTTTTGTAAACAGCTAAAATAACAAAACTTGTGTCACTGTCCAAATATTTTTGGGCCTAACTGTATGAGTCAGCAGTGTTTCCTCTGGCTTAAAGACCTTGACGTGGTGGCAACATATTTTTCGGGGGGGGGGGCAGTAATACCCGACACTGTTGTTACTGGAATATGTTAATTTTATATTATTTATTTCTTTTTTAAATTTTGCACAGTAACTTTGCATATGGAACTTACCATATGAAGTATTGTACAACCGAGGCTTGAATATTGGAATATTGGGCCAGTTGGGGTCCCATCCAGATGTCTTGTGTTTAGATTTTTTCGTGGTGTTATCCTTCTCCCCTTCCTCTGCTCTCACCTCTCCTGGACCCTCTGCCTGAACACTTTCCTCTCCTTGGCTCCTCTCTCCTGTGTCATCTTGCCCTCTCTGAGCTCTGTCTAATTCAGGTTCTCTCGCTGTCTATGGTGGTATACAAACAGGTTAGAAAATATCAAGTGTCATGTTTTGTCCTGCAGGATTTTTTTTTGTCATGGTTTACATAAATGACAAAAATATGTTTTGTTTTGTTTTTTTTGTATTTTTATTCAAGTGTTTCTTTTTTTCCCATTGAGAGAGTAGAGAATGGGGGGAAAAAAAAACCCATTCATAATAGTAATTTACTCACGCATACTTAAATTATATGATCAGGTGGGTATAGTAACCAGAAGTTCTACTCATGTAAAGGTAGTGCTTTGAAATTAATAATTAAAAGTAGACAACCAAAAATTTCTAGAGTAGTTAAAGGTACAAAGAGCAATCACTCAAAAACTTGAGTAATGACTTCAGTCTTGAAGGTTTGAGGCTTTTCTCAAAAATTTATAACAATTTTCTTAGTTTTCTACTTTTCTGTCAATTTATCTACATTTGAAAACATTTTCTTCAAATTTGTAATTTCCTCTTGACTTCCCATTGACTTTTCTTGTACATTTGAGACTTTATTATAAATTTTTGGATTATTTTATTGCTAATTTTTGTTTGTTTTTTTAAATAAAATTACTGTTGGGGTTTTTTTTTTTAAATAAATTTGAAACAGTCTGTATTTTTTTTTTTTTACTTTTTCCTTATAACAATTTAAATTTTTAACCATAATTTTGCAGAGCCAGAACAGAGCAATAATTTAACTCTGATTTCAAAGAAAAAATATTAATAAAATTGTATTTAATGAACTAAATTAACTTAAATGACCAAAGAGGCAGTTATTTCTGGTATAATGTTACTGTATATTTACAGTTTTGTTTTGTTTTTAGAAATCTCCTCACCACCCAGACAGCAGGAAAAACCTCCCTTATTTTGAAATCCAAATGTTGGCACGTTTAGTTTGTCTGAAGGCTGCTGACGGATTAAAGTCATTGACTTTGTGAATTTCGGTCATCTTAACTTGCCAGGTACATATTAATGAACATAAATTAGTTAATATTGACTTTGGTAAAGGTTAAAACAGCTCGTTTTCATTCTTGACTGAAATAAGAAAAAAAAACAAAAAAAAACCCAATAATTAAACAAAATCAACCAACTCGAGCTCTTAACCACACCTGTTAGCTAAGCGACTCTTCCATTATTGCTCCCGTTACCAGCGGGTTAAAACCATGATAAATGCCTCCAGTGCTTACATACCTCTTCTGATTTTTTTTCCGCGTTTAAAGTACTTTAATAAGCTCGTGTTTCTCTCGGACAGTCATGCTAGTAGCAAGACACTCTGCCTGGCTGGTGACTAGAACACGCGGGCGGGGTGCTTGTCTCCGCGCGGATGACGGTCACGCACGTTGTTCATGTGCATGCTTGTGGATCGTCATTCCTTCATAAATTTTTCTTAAATTTATACGTCCTAATAGAGGTGCAGAAATTTTTCTGGCGTGGCGGGCCGCCACCGGGAAATGTTACCAGAGGAAACCCTGAGTCAGTCCATCCATCTCTCCTACTTTTGTGAAATCAACTCCTCCTACAGTTTTGATTGTTTTGAAACTTGGTACCATGGTTTGATATACTATACTGATGATGCACTTATTGCAATTTGACTCATCGGATGACCTTGAGGTCAAAGGTCACATTTTCCCTAAATCTTCTAAACACAATAACTACTGGAAAAAATGATGTAGGCTTTTCAGTTGATTCAGTAGTTGTAGCTAAGACAACTTGCACCCTGACCTGACTATGGGTTTGGGGTCAAAAGGTCAAAAGTCAAAGTTACCATTCCATTTGCACTATGGTAAATGGTAAATGTTAAATTTACTGTTACTATAAAATCAGTGAAGCTAGGGCCACCAAACCTTGTATACAGGTTCACCTTGGGACCCTGACCTCTGACGATGGGTTTGGAGTCAAAAGATCAAAGGTCAAGGTTAACATTCCCTGTGCCTTATTGTTGTACAACGAGTAAAGCTAAGGTCACCAAACTTGGTACACAGGTTCACCCTGTGACCCTGAAGGGTGACTGTGGATTTGGGATCACAAGGTCAAAGTTCAACATTAAAATGACTTACCACACATGCATCGGGGTAGCACAAAATGCAGTGGAGGGGCAAGGCCAGCAGCTTGGCTAGGCTGAAGCCAGAGCGTGGACATATTCGGTCACCCAGCTGGGGACAGAGTGCCCTGCTGGTGCTGCTCGTGCAGCTCTGGTCCTAAACAAGTACCAAACAACAGTCCACTCTACATTAATTCCATGCATAATCACTTCTATATGATTTCAATGTATTTTACTTTGCTGTGCTGCGTTGGAGCGAAACTGTCAGAAGATTACATCTAATTACATCTCTTTTCTCCTCCTTCTTTGATCACAAGGTCAAAGGTCAACATGAAAATAGCTTATAAACTATACCTCAACAATAAAGAAAGCTAGGGTCACCAAACGTGGTACTCAGGTTCATTCTGTGACCATGACCTCTGACTACAGGTCTGGAGTCAAATGGTCGAAGGTCAAGGTTAGCACGTTCTATGCTCGCTCACTATAGAATGTGTAAAGCTCTCTAGGGTCACCAAACTTGCTACACAGGTTCATCTCAGGATCCTGACCTACCGCTATGAGTTGTATACTTTGTTGTATATTCATGGATGATGGGTTGATTATAATTTGGTTCTGCCACAGTAATTATATTGAAAAGTTGAAAACTGCTCTCCGTCAAAAGTATTGGAATCTCTAAAGAAAACTGAGGCGGGGGATATTGCACTTGCCTCAGTGCTCTTGTTAATTTATGGATTCATGGTTGACCTTTCTTCAACAGAAACACCACTACCGGGAGTTGCCTGCTGAGGTACAAGAGATGCTGGGCTCCATCCCCGATGACTTTGTCTCCTACTTTACTTCCCGTTTCCCCCACCTGCTGATGCACACCTACCTTGCCATGAGAACCTGTGCACCAGAGAGACCTTTCCTGCCTTATTACTCCAACTCTGAACTGCTTGTAAAAACACAGGCCCAGTGCACAGACAGAGGGCCACAAAGACAAAAAGAGTTGTGTACACAGCACCTGCCATCAGACACATCACTACCTTCCTCACAATCCCAGGAACCTGAACATTCATTACTGCCTCCACAAGTCTTTCACAACACAACTGCTGAGTCAGTGTCCTCATCAACAGATGGATCTGTACATTCACATTTTCCAGTTCAATTGGGACAGCAAGCAGAGGCAACACTGTCCATCCAGACTGACTTAGCCAGCCAGACAGTGAAGCCCTCATTTCCCTCAGAATCTCCTAGAGATCTTGAGGAAAGAGAATCCAGCCAGTCAGAAATGACCACATTTGATTCCTGCACTGGACAACACACCGGTTTGAACTGAACCAGTCGATGAACCATGCTAATTGGGAGCATTGCCTTTTTAAGAGTGTATGCAAGGTTTTTGCTGTGAGGTGAGCTGGTGAAGCCTGCAGTGCCTGGGATCCAGAGCGAGGAGCAGCAGCCGCACCCTAAATGAAGTGCCTTCTGCTGATGCGTGTACGTGATCCCCCAACACAAGTCCGTCTCTGTCAAGAGGAAGTCGGATAACCAACAGGGTGTTGTAGGATGTTTTTCTTGTAGCTGGACTAAAGGAATATTTGAATTTTTTTTTTTTTTTTTAATTCTTGGCATGCCCAAAACCTTGTTCATCTGAAACATATCTGGTCTCCACTGGGAATGATCAGATGTCATTGAACACTTGAGTAGTTTTATTGTGCAATGTGCATTTTTCAGTGGGCCCGTTCACTGGTCAGATACTGTATGTATATTTTTATAGACTAATTCAGCTGTTGAATAATTACTAATCACTTGATGTGGCCAATGTGCCTTTTTTAAATATCACTGTGCTCTGTGTACAGATCTTGAAAATGGACTATGCTTAATGTGCTTGATTCCACTTAATGCTGCTACTGCTTGACTGCTTCTTTTGTCAATTGAGACCATTGTGCTGACTCTGGAAGAGTGGGCTGTTCCAAAGGGTGTTCAGGGTGACATCTGAATACGGTAGGCAATTTTACCCATTTGAAAGTCAGGCTGCAAGATGCGTGCTTTTAATGACTTTTTCAGGGGTGTCAAAGTGAAGTTAATGACTTGCACATTAAATTTTATCATCTTTTTACAAATATTTTTGTGTTTATTGAGCCTGCAGCATAGCAGAAAAGAGTTTAGAAAAGTGTCGGATTTACACAATGGACAGTTTAATAGTTAAATTTAAAACGTATCTGTAGACACATTCACCACTGCCGTCACACACTGAATCGTGACTTCAATAGGACTGGTTGGCAAGTGAATGGCACTGATCAGTTGCCAGTGTTCTGTGTTGCTACAGCTTAAACACTGGAAATTACAGATTAAGAATTTTGCTCAGTTTGACACAAACCATCAACATGCCGACAAATTGTTGCACCCCTGGGCTACACACAATGGTTTAGCAAAGATTTTTGAGTCCATTTCCAATCTTTCACTCCAGGCAGCAATGCTAAAAGGGATTTGTTTCAAAATGTGTACAGACAACACCCCCACTAAACTATTCTATTCATTCATTCATCTTCTTCTGCTTAATCCTTTTCGGGTCGTGGGGGGCTGGAGCCTATCCCAGCATCTTTGGACGAGAGGCAGGGTACACCCTGGACAGATTGCCAGTTGATTGCAGGGCCAACACAGAGAGACAGACAACCATTCACTCTCACAGTCATACCTAAGGACAATTTAATTTTATTTATATAGCGCCATTTCACAAGAAGTCATCTCATAGCACTTTCAACTGTAGGGGAAACCCCCACAATTGCAGAAAGACCCCAGCAATCAGGCGATCCCCTTTGAGCAAGCACTTGGTGAAGGTGGAGAGGAAAAACTCCCTTTTAGCAGGAAGAAACCTCCAGCAGAACCAGGCTCAGGGAGGGGCAGTCATCTGCTGCGACTGGTTGGGGGGTGAGGGGATGGAGAAGATGAAAAGAACAGACATGTAGAGAGCAAACAGCACGACGGGGATTCAATCTCTGGGAGAGAACAAACAGATGTTAATGACCAGCAAAAATATTTCATTGAGAGTGAAGAAAGGAGTGAAGCCCAGTGCATTATTGGAGGTCCCCCGGCTGTCTAAACCTATTAGCAGCATAGCTAAGGGAGGATTCAGAGGCACATGATCCCTCCCTAATTATAGGCTGTATCAAAAAGGAAGGTTTTAACCCTATGCTTAAAAACAGAGCTCGAGTCTGACTCCCAAATCCAGATTGGCAGCTGGTTCTACAGAAGAGGAGCTTGATAACTGAAGGCTCTGCCTCCCATTGAACTTTGGGAGATTCTAGGTATTTCAAGTAATCCTGCATTTTGGGAGCGTTGTGCTCTGTGAGGATAATAGGGTAGTATCAGATCTTTTAAATAAAAAGCGGCCTGATTATTTAGAGCTTTGTAAGTGAGAAGAAGGATTTTAAACTTAATTCTAAACTCTATGGGAAGCTAATGAAGGGAGGCCAGAATCAGAGAGATATGATCTCTCATTCTAGTACCTGTTAAAACTCTTGCTGGAGCATTTTGGATCAGCTGAAGACTTTTTAAAGATGTTTTAGGACAACCTGATAATAAAGAGTTATAATAATCTAATCTAGAGCTAAAAAAAAAAAGCGTGGATCAGTTTCTCAGCATCACTCTGAGACAAAATGCTCCTAATCTTGGCAATATTACACAAAATGATAGAAGGCAGCCTTAGAAACAAATGTAATATGTGAATTGAAAAACAGATCTTGATCAAAAATAACTCCAAGGTTCCTCACAGAACTATTCAGAGAAAGGGTAACCACATCCAAACTGAGTTTGATTTGGAAAGGTATTTCTAAGGTTTTTTGGACCAACTAGAATGATTTCAGTCTTATCTGAATTTAATAGCAGGAAATTACAAGTCATCCAAGCTTTGATTTCCTTAAGACAGGTGTCTAACTTGGCTAATTGATTATGGTCATCCGGCTTCATTGACAGATATAATTGTGTCGTCTGCATAACAATGAAAATGTAAACAGTGCTTTCTAATAATGTTGCCTAACGGAAGCATATATATACTAAAAAGAACAGAGCCTAGCACAGATCCCTATGGAACTCCATGACTGAGCTTTGAGTTGGAAGAGAACTCATTATTGACATGAACAAACTGGAGCCTATCAGATAAATAAGATTTAAACCACTGCAACAAGTTCCATTAAGTCCAACATAGCGTTCTAATCTATCTAGTAGAATATTGTGATCAATTGTGTCAAAAGCTGCAATAAGGTCGAAAAGGACAAGTACAGAAACAAGTCCATTATCAGATGCGATAAGGAGGTCATTGGTGACCTTCACTAAGGCTGTTTCAGTACTATGATGGATTCTAAACCCAGATTGAAACTCTTCAGATAAACCATTTCCCTGCAAGTGGTCAAATAATTGCGTAGCAACAACTCTTAAGATTTTTGAATTGAAAGGCAGATTAGAGATTGGTCTATAATTAGCTAAAACTCATGGATCCAGCGTTTGCTTTTTGAGTAAGGGTTTAATTACAGCAGTTTTAAAAACCTGCGGTACATGGCCCAATGTTGATGAAGAATTGATTATTTGAAGAACAGAGCTACCAATAAATGGGAAGACTTCTTTAAATAACCTGGTAGGAACAGGGCCTAAAAGGCAAGTTGGATGAGGAAATTATTTTATCTAATTCTAAAAGGTCAATTGGAGTAAACTCATCCAAACATATCAATTGAAGGAGTTGTAGTAGTTCCTGTATTTAAGTTAACGGTGGGAAGAATCTGACTGATTTTATCTCTGTTAGATAAATTTTTATTATTGAAGAAGTTCATAAAGTCCTGACTAGTAAGCTCTAAGGGAATGCTAGGATTGACAGAGTCCTGACTCTTTGTCAGCCTGGCTACAGTGCTGAAAAGAAACCTGGGATTATGCTTGTTCTGTTCTTTTTTTTTTTTTTTTTTTATTTAAGTTTTTGTAAAGGGTATACAGGTCGTTACAGCAATGCAGTGTTTACATTTTCATCACATGTTCCCTTATTTTCTGATATCTCACAACATTGGAAGATTAATTCTTACAACACCCCTTTTTTTTTTTTAAAGTGAAAGAAAAAGTGAAATTAAAGAGAAAAAAAAACAAAAAACAAATAACAAAAAAAAACAAACAAACCAATAAAAAACGAAGAAAGAAGAAGAAAAAGTAAGTAAATAAAGATAAAAGAGCATCTGAGTAGCATTGGAACAAAGAGCGGAACCATTATTGAAATGGTATTTGTCAAAGATTAGATCTAATGGAAGACACATATGCGGTCCAGGGTTGCCAAAAGTTCATGAACCCATCCATGTCCTGTCTCAGTGCGAATGTCAACTTTTCCATCGAGTAAATGTCTTGGATCACGTTAGTCCAATCTTCAGGTGTAGGACAGTCCTTCAACATCCATTTTTTAGTTAGAGCTTTTTTTGCTTGCCAATATTAAAACATTGAATAAGTATTTTTCTCCTCGTCTTTCCAGTGAGTCCGGTAGTAAACCCAAATACAAAGTTACAAAAGAAAAGGGAACTGTAATTTTGAATATTTTCCCCAATATTGTCTGTACCTTGGTCCAATATTGGTGGATAACTGGGCATGACCAAAACACATGAAAATGATTTGCAGTCTTTTCACCACACAAGCGCCAACAGTTCAATCCCTTATGGGTAAATTTGTTTTGTGCAGGTGTTCTGAAAAATCTTGCCAAGTTTTTCCATCCAAATTCTCTCCACTGCAGGGATGAGGTACTTTTCCATTGCTGTTTATTTAGCTTTTCCCATATTTCCAGTTGTAAAGTGAAATTCCCCTCTTTTTCCCATCTCTCTTTTATATAAGATGTGTTGTCTCCTTTTAAGTCTTGAAGACCTTGGTATATTTTAGAAATGTATCTGATCCCTGGGATCCCTTTATATGCCATTAAGAAGACCTTCAATACTCAGATTCGGCAAAAAAATTACAAAAACAAGTTAAAAATCCATTTGTAAAGCATATGATCAAAATATGGTGTGAAGCTAAAAACTATTTAAAAGAACCACAGTTATTGTCACAATTTAGTCCAATATGGGGTAATCAATATTTTAAACCAGGGAGAGCGGACGCTGTATTTAAAGTATGGAATTTAAAAGGGATACAAAAGATTCAGGATTTATATTTGCCATGTGCAGACAACATAATGTCTTTTGAAGAGCTGAGGATCAAATTTAATCTCAATAGAACACATTTTTTTAAATATCTTCAACTTAGAAACTTTATTCGATCAAATCAAAATAAAGCTCTCACTCGACCTATTTATTCATCCTTGGAAAAAATGATGATGAAAGATAGTAAAAGAAAGGGTATTATTTCAGAGTTTTATAACTCATTGACACTATCTTCAAGTGAAAATTCACTGAAAAGATTAAACTACTGGAAAGAAGATCTGCAAATTGAAATTTCAGAGGAACAATGGGAATTGGCTTGTACAGAAGCTCAAACCAAATCAATAAATGCACGCCTTAAATTGATACATTTCAAATGGTTAATGCGGATGTATGTTACACCGGAGGAGTTAAATAGATATAACAAAAATATACCAGATACATGCACAAAATGCATGGAAAGTAAAGGAACCCTATTTCATTGTTTATGGGAATGTAGATTAATAAGAATGTTTTGGGAAGAGGTGAGGGTAACAATTGAAAAAATAATCTCAAAACAAATCATACTGAATCCTAAACTGTTTTTGTTGGGTCTGTACCCAGAAAAGCATAATTTTAATAAAAGTGAAAGAACATTCATAGACCTCAGTTTGCTTAATGCCAAAAAATGTATTGCACTATTATGGAAAAAGACTCATAGACCAGATGTGACTCAGTGGTTAAGACAGATGTTAACAAACCTTCCATTAGAAAGAATAACATATATACTGAAATCAAAGGAAATTGTGTTTGAGAATATATGGAGACCTTTTATTGATTATGTAAAAAATTTAAACATAACTCTTGAAGAAGAAGGTGAATGATGTGTGTGGACCTTGTAAATTCCAAACTGGTGAATATAATATGTATACTTATGTATTGGATTGTCTAGACTAAACAGAGGAGCATTGTTGAAGACTTGATTTTGTTGGTGGTTGTTGGTGTTTTTAGTGCATTTTTTTTTTTTTTGTAGTACTTTAGTGTTAGTGTTTGATTGTTTGTATCATGTTTGTTAAAAAAAAAAAAAAGGTTCAATAAAGATATTGTGGAAAAAAAAGAAGACCTTCAGAACACCTGACTGGGCCCTTTCCAAAACCTCCTTTTTAAGTATATTGTTTATGTGGTGTCTAAGCTGGAAGAACCTGTAAAGGTCTTGATTTATTAGGCCTTGTTTTTTCAAATCTTCAAAACTTCTTAAGATTTGCCCTTTAAAAAAATCGTAATATTTTATCAGCCCTTTCTCCTTCCACTTTTTAAATCTGGTGTCTGTTTTATTAGGAGTAAAGTCCTGATCATAGGCGATCCATTGCAGAAGTCGATAGGGCTCTTTAGTTTGATTCTCTCTGACTATCTTAAACCAAATTTTTAGCGGGGTCTCTATCCACGGGTTAGTGTTATTCAAAAGCTTAGGTAAGACATTGTTCCCTATTATCGCCTGTAGGGGGATGTCACTTGTTATTTGGCATTCGATCTCCTTCCATTGTGCAGTGTAGACTGGGTTACATATCTCTACTAAAGTTTTAATTTGTGCGGCTTTAAAGTAGTCCCTGATATTTGGCAGCGCGAGCCCACCTTTGTCTTTGTTTAGCTGTAGGGTTCTATATCTGATTCTAGGTCTCTTGCCCTGCCATATGAATCTTGAGATCCTTCTGTCCAGCTCCTGCCATGTTTTTTTGGGAGGTTCTACCGGTATTGTTTGGAAAAGGTATAGAAGACGTGGAAGTATATTCATTTTGACTGCTTCAATTCTTTGTGCAGTACCCAAGAATGGTATCATATTCCATCTTGCTAGGTCAGATTTTATTTTTGTCACCAGTGGATCATAGTTTAGTGATATAATTTTGTTGAGTTGTTTCGGGATATTGACCCCCAGATATTTCATAGATTCCGACTCCCAGTTAGTTTTGAGTTTGCTTAGTGAATAATGATTTGGGTCATAGTTGAATGTTAAAACTTGGGTTTTATGCATATTTAATTTGTACCCCGATAAATCTCCATACTCTGAAAAAACTGAGGTTAGTTCTGGTAAAGAAGTGTCCGGCTGCCCTAGGTATATTAAAATGTCATCAGCAAAGAGTGCTATTTTATGTTCCTTCTGACCAAGTGTAATACCTTGAATTTTTTGGTTTTGTCTTATCCATTGGCTCAGAGGTTCTATGAAGATTGCAAAGAGCAGTGGAGACAGGGGGCAGCCCTGACGACATCCTCTTTCCAGTTCAAAAGATGATGATAAATTACCGTTAATCCTTATTTTAGCTGTTGGTTTTTTATATAATGCCTGTATAGTTCTAATGAAGTTGTTATGAAAATTGAAACTGAATAAGATTCTATATAGAAAAGACCAGTCAACCGAATCGAATGCTTTTTCAGCATCTAATCCCAATATGACTGCATTTAAGTTATATTTTTTTATATGATGAATTATGTGTAAAGTGCGTCGAATGTTGTCTTGTGTCTGTCTTTGTCTTATAAAACCTGTTTGGTCTAAATGAATTAGGTCTGTCAGTATATTTTCTAACCTTTTGGCAAGGATAATGGTAAAAAGCTTATAGTCCTGATTTAGTACACTGATTGGTCTGTAGTTGGAGCACTCTAGTTTATCCTTTTCAGGTTTAGGTATAACTGCAATGACCCCTTCTCTCCAGGAGGGGGGGATTTCCCCTGTGTGGAGGACATAATTAAATGTTTTCAGGAGGAGAGGAGATAGTTGCTGTTTAAAGGTTTTGTACCACTCTGCTGTATAGCCATCAGCTCCTGGGGATTTGTTAGCTTTAAGTTTCATAATTGCTTTTTCCAATTCTTTAGGATGTATTTCTGACAGTAGTGTTTTATTTTGTGACTCCGTAAGTTGGGGAAGGTTTAATGTGTTTAGGAATGCCTCGGATGCGTTTTTATGTTTTTTGTGGGAGTATAAGTTCTTATAGTAATTCTCGAAGTTTTTAAGAATATCCTGAATTCTGAATTTTATTTCCTTTGATACTGGGTCTCTGATTTTGTAGATTGCTCTTTCTGATTGATGTTTCCTCAATTTATAGGCTAGCAATTTTGCCGATTTACTGCCTGCTTCATAGTATTTTTGTTTCAGAAATGTAAGTTTCTTCTAGATTTCTATTGTGTAGATCTCATTTATTTGGTTTTTAATTTCCTTAATCTTGAGCGAGTCAGTAGAATGAGTGTTGCCTTTGTGTTCTTTTTCTAGGTTCCTAAGTTCTGACTCTAATGTGGATAGTTTTTCTTGTCTTAGTTTCTTTTGGGTTGCCAGTTTTGCAATAATCTTTCCTCTTATTACAGCTTTACATGCATCCCACAGTATTAAAGGGGATACTTCTCCATTATCGTTATCTTCCAAATATCTGAGAATATCTGATTCCAATTCATCTTTCAATGGTCCTTTCAGGACATTTGAATTTAACCTCCAAGAAAATGTATTATTTGTGTATTTTTGGATATTTAAGTCCATGTAGATCGGACTGTGGTCGGAGAGATCCATCAGTCCTATTTTACATGTTTTTACTCTTCCAATGTCTCTATTAAACATAAAAAAAATAGTCAATCCTTGAGTAAAATGAATGTGGAGTTGAGTAAAATGTATAGTCTTTTACACTGGGGTTGAGTTCCCTCCACACGTCACAGATTCCCAATTCTTTTAGTAGCATCCGAGTCTTCCTGTTTTGGGTGTTATTTTGATGTGGGGAATTACCAGAAGCATCCCAGTATGGATTCAGTCTAAGATTGAAGTCCCCACCACATATCACTAAACCTTGAGCTTTAGTTATCATTAGGTCGAATACATTTTTATAAAATTTCCAGTTAGCCCCTGGGGGAGCATACACATTCAGCAGGGTGATATCTTCTCCCTCTAGCCGCCCAGTTACCAAACTGTATCTCCCTTCTTTATCTTTGTGTTCTGATTTTTTTTCAAATGTAATTTTGGTTGATATCAATGTCGCTACTCCCCTCCTCCTCCCTGATTTATATGAAGATGAAGAGATCATTTTAAACCCTTGTCTACTGAGTTTATTGTGTTCCACGTCTGCTAGGTGGGTTTCTTGTAAAAGTATTATTCCTGCTTTGTCTTTTTTCATTTTGCCTAGAATCTTGGATCTTTTAACTGGATTCAGGATTCCTTTTACATTATATGAAATTATTTTGGTTACACCCTGTTTCTCCATTGTGTTGTTTTGTTTAGTATAACTGTGTGGTGGCCCTCTTTTGTGCTACTCAGAAACTGAAAGAACATTAAAAACAAGAAAAACATTAAGAACATAGTGTAAAAAACTTTAAAACAAAAAGCTGTCATAAGAACTTCCTGAGCTGAGGTCTTTTTAAAGACCCTGTAAGAGCCTTGATGGAGTGAAGGCTCTGAGGGAAATTCCTCAAACTCTGTTACGTGTTGAGGGCCCTCTCTTACCCCTGAAAGTAGTCCCATGCTTTTAACGTGAGTTTCAGAACCCAATCCAAACTTGTAATGATTTTTTTTTTTTTTTCCTTTTATGCCTAAACCCTGTGAAATTGTGTGCACCCTCCCACCCCCATCACATCAAACATTCACGCAAAAACAGTATTTGTTAGTATGAGGAGAACATGTGGATTATTGTCACATTTCTATTTTAACAAGTTTTTTTTTTTTTTTTTTTTATTACAAAGACTTATTTGTTTCAAATAATATGATTGTTCCATGAAATGTTTTACCACATGCTGAATATGCATCTCCTTTAATGTTTGTTACCTTGTATGAGGGGGGTTGGATGTGCGGATTGATTCAAGAGAAAAGAAAAAAAAAAAAAAAAAAAAAAGGTCGCTATTCCAACCTGAAAACGGATAGTTTATCCGCGACGCTCTGGCGCTGGGTTTCCCGCTGCTGGTCCGTGGATTTTGAGGGTCTTTGTGTTGTCCATGTTTGCGCTTTGATCTTCTCACTCGGGTCTGCTGCGGGTTTAAATACCGTTACCGGGAGCCCTCTTTTCGCCATGTCAGCTGTTGCTTCTTCCGCCGAATTATAGAGACACGTTTCATCGCCGTAGAAGACCCTTAACTTCGCAGGAAATGGTGTCTGAAAGCGCAATTTCTTCTCTCTTAACACCTTTTTTGCGTCATTGTATTCCCTGCGCTTTTTAAGGACCTCCGGGGCGTAATCGTGTTCCACGTAGACTTTTCTCTCCTGGTGCATAAATCCTTTTTTCTGCCAGGCCAGTCTTACAACCTCTTGTTTTATTTTGAAATTGGAAAATCTTACCAACACCGAACGTGGGGGCGCTTCCGCCGCCGGCCTAGCGGCTAATGAACGATGTGCCTTTTCTATCTTCAAGTCGGTGGTTTGTGGAATATCCAATTTCTCTCTTAGTAAGGATTCCACGCATTCTGCCATTGAGTTAAAACCATTTTCGGTTCCTTCTATCAGACCATGAATTCTTATGTTGTCTCTTCTTTGTTTTCCTTCTTGGTCGGTTAGCTTAGCCTCTATAGCTGCTTGTCTTTTGCGTAGGTCTAGCACAGAATCTTCGAGCACTTTTATTCGATCCTCTGTTTCCAAGATTCGGTTCTCGGCCTGGTCCACTCTGCTGTTTGTCCTTTTCAATTCTTCTCTGAATTCCCGAAATTCGGCCGTAACATCTCGGCGAAATCGTCGTAGCTCCTCAAATAGTGATTTCAGGCTAACCCTTTTGTTAGCTATCACCAGTTCCTCGTCTTCTGAACGGAGATCTTCCAGTTCAGATTCTCCGGCCGATACGTGTCCTGGCCTGGAGAATTTCAGTTTCTTCTGTTTTCCTTTAGACATGATGATTTTGTCTTTTGATTTTCACTCCTCCAAAAATCTGTTAAGTTTGATTTTCAAGGTGTTATCCTGGATTGGGTCTGAGAGCTTCAGTGTTAAGCTGCAGTCGCCATGGCGTCCAGACCGGAAGTCTCGTTCTGTTCTTTTAATGCAGAATAATAACTTGTTCTAGCTTTTCTAAGAGATTTTTTATAAATTAAAAGATGATTTCTCCAAGCTAAATAGATTTCATCTAATTTAGTGGAGCGCCATTTTCTTTCTAATTGACGAGTCTTCTGTGTTGAACCAAGGAGTTAAAATTCTCTGATTAGACTTTCTTTTTTAAAGGGGCCACCATGTCTAGAGTCTGATGCAGAGAAGCTGTAACACTATCTACCATGCTATCAATTACAGAAGAAGCAAGCTCTCCATAGCTTCTCTTCATTGTGTTGACACATGGCATAGAGGAAACGATCTGCATAAATTTGGTAACAACATCATCTGAGAGGCGTCTACTGTAGTAATATTTTTTTTAGGAGCCAAATAGTCAGAAACAGTCAAATCAAAGGTTAACAGACAATGGTCTGACAGCACAGGGTTATGAGGAGACACTACCAGCTTTGATATTTCTATGCCATATGTCAGAACAAGGTCCAACGTGTGGTGGAGATAATGGATAGAATTTCCTACTTTCTGAGAAAACCCCATCAAGTGTAATATTGAATTAAATGCCATATTAAGGCAATCACTATCTACATCTACATGTATATTCAAGTTCCCTACTATAATTATCCTATCTGATTTCAGCACTAAATCAGCTAAGAATTCGGCAAATTTGGAAAAAGGGACGACAGGGAGGGATGAGGGAGGACAATAAACTATGGCAAATAAAACTGGGTTTAACCTAAAATTGCTAAAATGCCCAATACTGAGGACCAGGCCCTCAAAGGAATGATAACATATTTTTTGCTTTACATTAACTAATAATTTGGAATGGTAAATTGTTGCTATGCCTCCTCCACGACCAGAACTTCTGGGATTTTGACAGTTTAAATAACCAGAGGTTGTTGAGTCATTTAAACCAACGTAATCCTCTTGCCCTAACCAAGTCTCTGTAAGAGATATTAAATCAATCTGATGATCAATTAACAGATCATGGACTAGCAGAGACTTGGGAGTTAGAGACCTAATATTTAACAAACCACATTTAATTTTTAAATTATGAGGAGGAAGAGGCCAGATCATTAAATTTAGAGACTTCATGTTTAATTTGAGTTTTACCAACTTTTTGTTTAATCACTTTGGGATGCTTATACATTATATTTTTATTTACTCTGGAGGGAGCAGACAATGATTCTCTGATGGGGAAGACGGGGGCTAAGTTGAGGGGTGGCGGATGAAGAGGAGCTGCAGAGAGGCGTGTAAGGCTGCAACTCTGCTTCCTGGTCCCAACTCTGAGTTATCAAGGTTTTGGAAATTTGGATAAAAATGATGCCAGATTGTTAAATAAAAGAGATGCACCATCCAAAGTGGGATGGATGCCGTCTCGTCTAATAAGACCAGGTTTCCCCCAAAATGAGTTCCAATTGTCTATGTAGCCCACATCGTTTGCAGGACACCACACAGACAGCCAGCGGTTGAAGGATGACAAGCGGCTAAACATGTCATCTCTGGTCAGATTGGGGAGGGGCCCAGAGAATACTACAGAGGCAGACATTGTTTTTGTAAAGTCACACACTGATTCCACATTAAGTTTTGTGACTTCCGACTACTGGAGTCGGATGTCGTTAATGCCGGCGTGGATAACAATTGTGGAGTATTTACAGTTACTTTTAACCAGCACTTTCAAATTTGACTCAATGTGACCTGCTCTGGCCCCGGGAATGCATTTGACTATGGCCGCTGGAGTCTCTAGGCTCACGTTTCTGACAACAGAGTCACCAATGATCAGAGTTTTCCTCAGCGGGTGTGTCGCTGAGTGGGGAAAAGCGATTAGAAACATGAACAGGTTGGTGGTAAACCAGGGGCTTGTGGCTATGCTTCCTTCTCACCGTCACCCACCCATTCTCCTGGCTGCTCAGGAGAGGTGGGAACCGGGGGACGGCTAGCAGGCCGACCTATGCTAGGGTGCTCCGCTGCAGCTAAGGGGCGTCCATCATTATTAACTGGCACAGACGGTGTTTTGATGCAGTGGAGCCGGGATTCCAAATCACACAACCTCGCCTTGAGCGCCTCAAAAAGACAACATTTATCACATTTACCATTATCACTAAAAGAGGCCGAGGTGTAGCTAAACATCTGACAGGGAGAGCGTAGCAGTAGTATATTTGAGTTGTTTTACAGATATCACTGGTTTCTATATTTGGTTTATTTTTTCCCCTTTGGCTGCTGCGCATGAGTGAAATGACATTAAACACATCTATAGATGTCCCAGGCAGCAGGCATTACATTGGTTAGTTTCATATTATATTTAACCATAATCTAATGAAGCAGCTCAGTAAAATGAGTCTACTTTGCGAATTAAATATTGAGGGTGTTTCCAACCCCCCCCCCCCCCCCCATTGTTCTGGGCTGATACGGATGTTTAAAATTTGTATTATGGGGAAGGCTGATACTGATGTATTTTGGTATTTGATTTTCATTTGTCCAGTGAAAACCATGAAAATATATACAGACGTGGACAAAATTGTTGGTACCCCTCTGTTAATGAAAGAAAAACCCACAGTGGTCAGAAATAACTTGAATCTGACAAAAGTGGTAATAAATAAAAATTCTATGAAAATTAACCAATGAAAATCAGACAATGCTTTTGAATTGTGGTTCAACAAAATTATTTTAAAAAACAAACTCATGAAACAGGCCTGGACAAAAATGATGGTACCCCTAGAAAAGATTGAAAATAATGTGACCATAGGGACATGTTCAACCAAGATGTGTCCTCTAATTAACATCACAGGTGTCTACAAACTTGTAATCAGTCAGTTGGCCTATTTAAAGGGTGACAAGTAGTCACTGTTCTGTTTGTTGACATGGTGTGTACCACACTAAACATGGACCAGAGGAAGCAAAGGAGAGAGCTGTCTCAGGAGATTAGAAAGAAAATTATAGACAAGCATGTTAAAGGTAAAGGCTATAAGACCATCTCCAAGCAGCTTGATGTTCCTGTGACTACAGTTGCACATATTATTCAGAAATTTAAGATCCATGGGACTGTAGCCAGCCTCCCTGGACGTGGCCTCAGGAGGAGACGGATAATACGAATGGTAACAAAAGAGCCCAGAACAACCTCTAAACACATTCATGGTGAACTCCAAGGTCAAGGTACATCAGTGTCAGATCATACCATCCGTCGTCGTTTGAGCCAAAGTGGACTTCATGGGAGACCACCAAGGAGGACACCACTGCTGAAAACAAATCATTAAAAAGCCAGACTGGAATTTGCCATACTGCATGTTGACAAGCCACAAAGCTTCTGGGAGAATGTCTTATGGACAGATGAGACAAAACTGGAACTTTTTGGCAAGGCACATCTGCTCTATGTTCACAGACGCAAAAATGAAGCATACCGAGAAAAGAACACTGTCCCTACTGTGAAACATGGAGGAGATTCTGTTATGTTCTGGGGCTGCTTTGCTGCATCTGGTACAGGGTGTCTTGAATCTGTGCAGGGTACAATGAAATCTCAAGACTATCAAGGTATTCTAGAGAGAAATGTGCTGCCCAGTGTCAGACAGCTTGGTCTCAGTCACAGGTCATGGGTCTTGCAACAGAATAATGACCCTAAACACACAGCTAAAAACACCCAAGAATGGCTAAGAGCGAAACATTGGACTATTCTAAAGTGGCCTTCTATGAGCCCTGATCTAAATCCTATTGAACATCTGTGGAAGGAGCTGAAACTTGCTGTCTGGAGAAGGCACCCTTCAAACCTGAGACAACTGGAGCAGTTTGCTCATGAGGAGTGGGCCAAAATACCTGCTGAGAGGTGCAGAAGTCTCATTGAGTTACAGAAAACGTTTGATTGCAGTGATTGCCTCGAAAGGTTGTGCAACAAAATATTAAGTTAAGGGTGTTGACCAGTGCTATAAACAAATCTGAATTTTGCAGAATGGTAAAATACGCTAAAATCCAGAACATCAGATGAACTAATCTAATAAAAAAAAGCAACAGATTTGTTTCTCTATGTATGATGCTACCAGCTGATAGAACTTTACAACTGGATAGCTTTCAGTCTGTTGTGATCTAGAACCATGCCAGGTGCTAGATCACATGCTTGCTTCTCCACATGGCAGCAAGCTAATCAGAACAGCCATTATCCTGAATAATGACATTTATAAATAGTGGGGGGTTTTTCCTTCACATGCCTGCCAGGTAGCATTAGTGCAACACTGACTGGACCTGTTCTGGTTGCTCTATTAAAAGAACACCATTGTGTGGTAAACAAAGGCCGTGGTTGGTTCCTGCGTGTGGCTACGCGATGCAGTGATAAACAGCTCTGCACTGTTTTTGCCAAATGGATCAACTTCTGCATTTTTCTTCTGATTTGCATGTCACTGACTGCAACTTCCGATCAAAATGATAAATACCCGTTTGACCCAAACACTGCGATGTCAGACACATCGGGTTTGTGTGGAATTTGAAGTTATTCTAAATTTTAAAATCTGCCAGTGGCTTGGCATAAATTACATTAATAAAAAAAAAAAAACTTGTATAGCTATAAAATCAGTTCATCAGCTTTTTTTCCTTCTTACTTTTATACATTTTTTTTCTACTCCACAATAAGGATCGTGGATACTGGAGTTCTAATATGAAGAACCATATGACCCAGTAGCAAGTACTTCTGGGCCTCAAGCTTCAAATGCAAACACAGTTTCTTTTATTAAGCCTTACTGATAATATCATGGGTTTACTGTACCCCCATAATTAAAAAAAACAACAACAACCCGTCTTTGTATTTTGATGTATTGTTATAAACCTTTTGATTTTTTTTTTAATAAATCTCACACTTATTAAACTGTCAGTACATTTCTGCTGACGTGTTTATGCTCAGGCTAAGTGGCCCCAAGTAGGGGTCTAGCGCGTGCGCTCGCTCGTCTAGAGACGTGATTGGCTGGTCTCGCGCTAGGTGCTGCGGCAGCGTTCTGCAGAGACCGCGTCGGTGGAGGAGGACCTCTGGCATTTCCGCTTAAACGAAACTTAGCTGAGTTTTGCCGCGCTAGAGGGAAGGGACGGAAGACCGGTTTGTACGAAGAGAAGTCGAGAGCTTGACGCGTCTCTTCAGCCTCAGATCGACGTTTGTTTTCCTTCGGCGTTTATCCGAGGTAAGAAAAACGTCGCCTTTTTGCAAGTGTATCTGTAACCTCATTCATAACAATAATGTAGAAACGATCTCGGCGTTTCCTCAGTATTACATACATATATCAGTGTTTGATCGCAGTTTTAAGCGTTGTGGTTTACGCCCGTCTTTGTTTTTTTGTGAAGGGGGAAAATGATTTTTATCCGTTAGGATCCGATTTAGGTGAAAGTGATGAAATCACAATTTATTTAGATATTGACATGATTTTTGTATTCCGAATACAGTGTAGGACATCTTTTCCACTCAATCCAGAATTGGTCTGGGTACCATGGAATACAGTGGAACCAGGGGCGCCTCCAGAAAATTTTCATTGGGGGGGGGAGGCTGTTATGTCGGTAATGGAAGCCAAGGATGAGACAGAGTGTTGAACTGGACACAGATTTATTTGTGACACTCTTTCAGAATGCAGGCGCTTCCATCAGGCGGAGAGGAGACCAAGAGACCGCCCTCTCCCTTAATAACATGCAGCACACATCAGTTATTCTTAGGGCGCGTTCGCATGGCCACTGTTGGGTCCGGACTGAAGGACCAAAGTGTGTATTCCATGGATGGTTCGGTTTGGCGCCATCTGAATGCGCCTGGAACTCTGGTGCAGCACCAAACAAGCGAAGTCTGGTCCCCCTGAAAACTGGGGGTCTCGGTTCGCTTGCAAACGCAGTCTGGTGCGCTTCGCTTGCCGTGTGAATGCAAACGGAGTATCCAGCAGACCGAAAGGCGGACGTGACCCTCTGCGTCTGTGTAACCACAGCGACACGTTTTCGCGCAGCACGATTATATTATAACTCAATGTAAATACATGAAAAGACATGAATTCACCATCTGGATGAGAAGAAGAAATACGAAGTTGCCACTCACCTGAAAAAGTTGAAAACTTGATGTGTGTTTTACATCCGTGGCAGGAATCCGTGGGTCAGAAAATCCAAGATCCCGATTCAGCTGAAGAGCTCCTGGTCCTTCTGCCCCATTTTGGGTAGAAAATAACAATAAAGACAACCGCGCGGATCCAAGAAATAGTTTTACCGGAGAAAGCCGAGGAGAAAAGTTAAAAAAAAAAAAAATGTCTCTTGGACTTGGAGTAGTGAGGAGATGCAGGCTCTGATGGATATTTGGTTTGAGAACCAAATTTCTCAGCTGCTTGTGGCAGCACACAAGAATCCTGATGGTTTTAAAATGTTTAGCGACATGAAGGCAGCATGAGGGCTTTATACAGACAACTGAGCTCTTTATTTTACCAGTTTGTGGCTGATAAACAACTCGGCTGAAGGGAACGGTGTTATGCTGAGAATTGCTCGCTTGCCGAGAATTGCATCCCATCATCAAATAAACATAATTTAAAGATAATTTACAAGCGGTAATAACAATTTTTACTTCTAAAAATGTACAAATGGTTACAAGCCTGGCTGTAGTGTTATATTTTATAGTTTTGGTGGGTGGGATGCAATTCTTGACAAGCAAGCAATTCTCGGCATAACACCGGATTTCCCTTTTCGGTCCTGGCCAATCGATGAGCCGGATTTCTCTTCTTTGCTGAGATTTTTTCTTCCTGGTCAGTGGTGGTTTCGGCTACAGCGTCACAAACAAGCAGCTGTTGTAACTGCGTGATGTCCAAGCAGTTTGGTCCGATTGAGTGAAGTGCTGTGTGAATGCAAACCAAAGGAAGGTGTGAAAATTCTCACCATTCCCCACCGAGTGAAACCGAGACCCCCGGACTATCCTGGTGTGTTTGCAACCTTAAACATCTATGCTGCAGAGGCGGACTTACGATTAGGAAAAGGCAGGCAGTTGCCTTAGGCCCCGATCTACTAGGAGCCCCATATATTTTTTTTTTAAATGTTTAGCATATTTAACGTGATGTCTGACAAAATATAGAAAGATGGGTATTTATGAAAACACCAAATCAGAACACGAACATAACGTCCACCCCCTTCTCCTCAGACTGTTGGACTGTTCCATGTTATCGCCAAGGCATGCGCATGCGTGTCTGTAATTATGATTGTAAACATACCATACAACCGATGTGTGGAAGAGACCAGCAAGATGAAAAGAAGCTATCCATGCGGTGCAGAGAAAAGGCGAAAAAAAGAACACAGAAAATTTTAATCGAAGTTTCAGAAGCTAACCATCTCTTTTTCTTCAAACTGTGAGGAAGCTAACTCTCCCGAGGAGGAGCAGACAGGGAGCAATGCTATTGGCGCGGATGCTCATGCTAATGACGAGCTACCTGTCGCTAACGAGGACGCGGCAGCGCCTGCTGTAGATGGGATCAGGTCAAGTGGACCCCTGACCATGTGAGCACCCCAAGTGGACCAGGATCCAAGTTGTACATGTACAAGTACATTTTCAATCCAGTGATTTATAAAGTGATTCATAATTTCCTGAAGCCTTATTCAGAACATTATAGTCACCAAGAAGTGTAAAAGAATATGCACACACACACACACACACACACACACACATAGATGAAAATCCACAGAATATGTATGTGGGACTATAATATTCTCAATGAGGCTTTAGAAAATTATGAATCAGTTTGTAAATCACTGGATTGAAAATGTACATATACAGATTGGATTCTGGGGTCCACTTGGGGTACTTACTTGGTCAGGGGTCCACTTGACCTGTATCGGTTGTAGACGGTACCACGGCTGCTAGCCTATGTTGCTAAAATGACACGCCCGCTGTGCCAATGGCTACCCTTCACAGAGGAGGAGATGATGAGGGAACTATATACCACGAGTCTGATCAGTTTGTTCTTGACAATGACCCATCATTATGGCCTCAGCACCTGACAAAGAGTGTTGCCATTTAGTTCAGAGAGGGCCTGTTTAATATTTTTGTATTTATCCTTATTTTTTGTGTGATATATTCTCCCTAGTATCTACATAGTACAGAGGAGGGAGCACAATGGATGCCTCTGCAAAACAGACCAGTAGCAGACCGTGAACAGGACCCTGCTGGTAAATGTGGGTATTTGTAAACAAACAACAGGTCTTCCATGTGAATTGTTGTTTTTTTTAATAATACACAAGAGTCTACATTTAATGCATTTGTTAACATTTGATGTTAGAAATCCACTTCAATACAAAAACAGGATGTCACTAGATAATTAAGTTACTTGAGCTGCAAATGTGCAAACTATTAACACCCCACCACCACCACAAACATCACTGCAGTTGATTTGGAGGCATTTGTTCAAAAACCATTGCAATTATTCTTTTATTTTTTCCATGTAAATTTTCCTCTTTATTCTTCTGAATGGCATTTTCCACAAAATTTTATGACTTTCTCAGTAATCTGCAGTTTTTTCTTGTAACTTTGGCCTTTTTCCTCATATAGTGTCACTTTAAACTTCTTTGTTTTTCTACAGATGTAATTCCTGATACCTGAATAATATCATCATTTGAAGACTTCTGAGGACAATAAGTTTCAGGTAGGATGTCAGTAAGGCCTGATTGAATGAATGGAAAAATGAATGTGAATTTTATTCAGTATAATCATATATATACAAACATATATATACACACATCATATATATACAAACATATATATACACACATATAATCAAAACACCTAAAAAATATGTAGGACACATAAGAACAACCGAAAGGGTGTAGGCTGAAGCTAGTGCTTATATAGCACCTACCTCGTTACAATTTTAAAATCAATAACATAAAAATTTACAGTGCATCCAGAAAGTTATCAGTGCTTCACTTTTTCCACATTTTATGTTACAGCGTTATTCCAAAATGGATTAAATTCATTTTTTCCTCAAAATTCGACACACAATACCCCATAATGACCAGGTGAAAAAAGTTTTATTTTTGCAAATTTATTAAAAATAAAAAACCCTAAGACTTCCACTAGAGGCACGAGATCCCAACATTTTCGCTCAGAAATACTAAATAATTTGCACAAAGTGATTAAAAGAAGCCGTATTTGACGACCACGGGACAAGAGACAACACTTTTGGTCAAAATGACTCCAAAATCAGCCGCAAAAGCAGGGCAACCCACCATCCCGGAATTGGAAGCTAATAGAACTACAGCTGCTGCTAACAAGATTGCTACCGATACAAGCACGTTGCAAGCCTTTTGCGACATTGTTAAAGAGGTTTTTAAAGAAGAGGTTGACAGTCTGCGAAAAGAAATCAAGCGATCTATTGATTCAATTATAACAGGCCTTGAAGAATGGAAGGAGAAAATACGTGAACACGAGGACGAGCTAAACAGCCAGGATGCTCGCATGGTAATCATGGAGACTAGATACACAGAGTTGAGCAATGAGTACGATAAACTACAGCTGAAAGTGGACGAATTGGAGAACAGAGGAAGACGATGCATCCTCCGGCTAGTGGGAGTACCTGAGGGATTAGAACAAGGAAACCCGACCAGATTCATCGCTGGATTGTTACATGAAGTACTTGGTGGTCCACATGGTCTGGCGAAACTCCCGGTTCTTGACAGAGCTCATCGGGCGGCAGCTCCGACACCCAGGGAGGGAGGATGACTGCGGCCGTTCATCGTACGAGTCCACTACTACCAGGAGAAAGAGCGAATACAACACCTCGCCAGAGAGAAGGGTCGTTTAGAGTTCTGGGGAAAGCAGATTTTTATCTTCCCGGACTTTAGCGCAGATTTGAACAGACGTCGTGCAGCCTTCAATGAGTTAAAGGGGGAACTCCGGGAAAAGGGAGTCAGTTACCGGCTCCTTTACTCAGCCCGTCTTCAGCTTTCCTTCAACGGAGAGACAAAGGCATTTGACTCTCCTAAAAGTGCAAAAGATTTCACCGTCTCCAGATTTGGGAAATGTGACAAATGATCACCTAAGCACCGGATATGTGAGCCCGCTTGTTTACACCAGACAGCCATGTGAAAGGAACAAATTTGATTTGATAGGCTCTAGTAATATTTTGCACTAGTACTATATCTCTATCACGTTCCTATATATATTTGTTAATGTTCTCTACAGACTGTTAGGATAAATAATATTATTGTATGTTTGAATCCAGTTAAAAAGTGTTTTTTGGGCTACTTCCTGCCATAACAAATTGTCATCAGGGAAGGTGCGTTATTTTTTCCCTCCTGGGCACCCAAGGAGAGTCTGAACACAGCCTCTTTTTATGTAGAAGGCAAATATAAGTGTGTCATAAAAATGTAGAGCATAATCTAATTACTTCTATTTACCAGGCCAAACCTACAGAATTATTATTTGGATGCGAGTTTATATAAAACAGAACAGATTTTTTTTCTCTTTTGTTTGTTTTGTTTTTGTTTTTTTTAGGCTAGATGTGCAATTATTATCATTTTCCTAGTTGTGGGACTTTCGTAACTCTAAGGTGAATGGATCTCTCAGAGGAAGTAGAGAAGCTTCAGGGATTTTGTTTTTGTCATTTGGGGACAGCACCAGGGGTGATGGGGGGAAGATATGCGTTAACCTGTCATTTTTTTTCTTTTTTCTTTGTTTTGATTTTTGTTTTGTTTTTCTTTCGGTTTTTTGGGGGTCTCAGCTGGTCTCTCTCTCTCCACGCTTGGATTATCACAGTGTTGATTAGGATGTTTCAGGTTATTTATTTATTTCTGTCTGTTTTCATTTGACAAGTAATTCTGAACACAGGGAATGATGGACAAAAGAGGACAACTTAACTGTAATTCGTTGAACGTCAGGGGGATAAATAACCCTGTTAAAAGGAGAAAGGTGTTAACATACCTAAAGAAGCAAGGTGCTGACGTTGCATTTATTCAGGAAACCCACCTCACTGACACAGAGCACCTCAAGTTAAAGAGAGATTGGGTAAGCCATGTTTTCTATTCTTCATTTACGTCTAGTGCTAGCGGAGTAGCTTTATTAATAAATAAAAATCTCAGATTTCAATTAAATTCTGCGGACAAGGATAAATCCGGAAGATTCATCCTAATTGATTGCATAATCAATGCAAACAGAATGACACTTGTGTCATTATACGGTCCTAATAGAGACGACCCTAACTTCTTTAATAACTTAACTATGAAGCTGGCAACAGCAGAGGGTCAGTGTATATTGGGAGGTGATTTCAACCTTGTTTTAAACCCATCGTTGGATCGCTCCACTCCCAGAAACACCACAATGTCAAAATCTGCAATGGTACTGTATCAAGGTATGAATGAACTTGGTTTGAAAGACATATGAAGATTTCAAAACCCTCATAAAATAGACTTCTCTTTTTATTCTAATGTCCATAATGCATACTCAAGAATTGATATGTTTCTGTTTTCACAGTCACTTGTACCTCAAATTAAGCATTGTTCTTATCTAGCTGCTACCTTGTCTGATCATAATGCCCTTCAAATGGAAGTAGATTTACTGCAAACTGAGTCTGTCCCCTACAGGTGGAGGTTTAAAACACTCCTGCTCAAAGATCCCCATTTTATAAATTTTATGAATACCAAGTTGGATATATATTTGGAAACAAATTTAAATACCTCCTCTCACTCAATTGTATGGGAAGCCCTTAAGGCAAATATGAGAGGACACATTTCGTATGTTTCATATAAAAATAAACAAAAGAGAGAACAATTATTACAATTAGAAAAAGAAATAAGGGCACTAGAAATCCAGCATGCTCAAACTAAACAAACTGAAACTCTCAGTACTTTAAAACAAAAACGGACTTTGTATGATAATCTTTGCACTAGTAAAGCTGAGGCAGCGATGGCGAGAACTAATTACCATTATTATGAGCTTGGCAACAAAACTAGTAAATTACTTGCCTGGCAGCTAAAGCAACAAGATGCTGCAAAATTCATGCAGTGCATCAAAATTGATGATGATGACCGAAGTTTAGATAATTCGAAAGATATTAACTTAGAATTTAAAAAAATACTATGAAACATTGTATACCACTGAACATATAACTGAGACTGGAATTAAAAAATTCATTCACAATTTCCCATTGGCTGAACTTACAGTTGCAGACAGAGAGATGTTGGAAAAGGGGATATCAGAAGAAGAAGTTCTCCCAGCACTTAAATCCTTACAGAACAATAAGGCCCCAGGGCCTGATGGATATCCGATTGAATATTTCCAAACTTTCTCAAAAAAATTAACACCGTTAACTAACATGATCAGAGAAGCATTTCAGTGAGAAACGCTTCCAAAAACACTGGAGCTTGCAACCATAACTCTACTCCCGAAACCTGGAAAAGACCCACTAAAATGTAGCAATTATAGACCCCTCAGCCTCCTTAATTCAGATTATAAAATATTATCCAAAATTATTGCATCACGATTAGAGAAAGTCATTCCAAAAATTATTAACACAGACAAAACAAGCTTTATTAAGAACAGACAAGGTGCAGATAATGTCCGGCGACTGTTTCACATTTTAGAGTTCGCACAAACTCAAGATTATCCTGCTGTGGTTGTATCGATGGATGTGGAGAAGGCGTTCGACAGAATTGAACCAAGTTTTCTCCTTGAGACAATGAAGGCCATGAACTTTGGCGATAATTTTCTCAGATATATTAAGACCCTATTTAAAGCCCCCAGGTCACAGATTTTGACGAATGGTATCCTGTCGGACGCTTTCCCCCATCACATGGCTGTCGTCAAGGCTGCCCAAGCTCACCCGCCCTCTTTGCGATAGCAATAGAACCACTGGCTATTGCCATATGTTCAGACACATCTATTACTGGCATAATAATTGGCACGGAAGAGCACAAGCTTGCACTTTATGCAGATGACTTATTAGTACTTATATCCCAACCCACTGTATCATTCCCATCATTACTTACGTGTCTAGCAAAATATAGTGCGGTATCAGGCTATAAAATTAATTACTCTAAGAGTGAGGCATTCCCAATCAATATGACAAATCAATATATAAACACACTCCCAGTACCATTTAAATGGTGTGTGGAGGGCTTCAAATACCTTGGGATTAACCGTGAAAACCGGTACTACCTGTCTCATGGGTTAGGCCGTCGGTGACTCAACCGGCATCCCCGCCCTTCCGAGGGTGTGGAGGGTGAAACGGGGCATCCTGGCAGAACTAAAAACAATATCTGCCACAAGTCTGTGGTGGACCACTCTCAGTTACACGGGGTGAGACTGGACATCCTGGCAGATAGACACATCTGTTGCAAGGTCTGTGGTGACTGTGCCAGTCGGTGCACCGTGACATGCACTACACAAAGAGCAGAGATAAATAAACCTATTACAGTGATCCCTCACTTATTGCGGTTAATGGGTTCCAGAACCGACCGCGAAAAGTGAAAAACCGCGAAGTAGCGTCACCCCTAATGACGTCACCCATAAATAATACGTACGTTCATTCTCTCACTCTCTCTCTCATATGATACGTGTATGTGTGTGTGTGTACGTGTACATACATACGTAGATGTAAATAAAGTGTACATAAATATGTTTTTAGAACTCTTTTATTCTTATAACAACATACGTAACTCAAAATGAAGATGATTTAGATAGATAGATTAGTTTATTTGACAGGGACAATGCAATAAACATAGACAATTAATCAAAGACAATCAATCTGATGTGTTGCACATAGAGTGTATAGCTATTAGCTAATTTGCAACTCTTGTCCCTGGATGGGCTTTTGAAAAGAGAATCAAGTAAAGAAAAAAACAACAACACAATAACCACATCCATCAATGCAGAAAGATTATAAATATTATAAATATTATAAATACACAAATATAACAGCCTGACTCACATTTAACACATATAACACAACTCACATTTGCCTATTTCAGGCCTCCCTCCCTTCGTCACACTATAAACAAACACATTTATTCCTTCCCTTCATTCGCTCTCACTTTGCAGACAATTAATTCATACATGAGTACATTCTTGTTTATTTTTCAGCCAGTTTTTAACCTTTTTAGTGAATGTTTTAAAGTCCGTTATTATTTTAATTACATTTGGCATTGTGTTCCAGATGTGACTGCCCTTTATAGAGAAAGCTGTTTGTCCAAATGTGGTTCTGCGGTGGAATATTTTACAGTTATTGTTAACAGAACTCCTGGTGGCTCTGCTGCTGTCCTGTCTTTGGACGAAACCAGCAAGTGGCTCGGGTGCTGATTTATGGAAACATTTGAACGTTAATTTCAGAAAACAGAGGTCAATGAAGCTCTCAAAACTCAATAGGTTGTATTTTTTTAAAACATTACAGTGATGCCACCTAATGGGCTTTTTGTCCAAGATTTTTAGGGTTTGATTATATAATGAACCTATATGTCTTATTGTGGAAGGGGCTGCTTGAGCCCAGACTGTCAAACAGTATGATATATGAGAAAAAACCATAGAATGCATATACAGTGCAGCTGCTTCGTAAGGTATGTAATATCTAATTAATTTAAAGCAGTTCAGATTTTTTTTTACTGTTTTTGAAATTTTCTTTATATGAAGATTAAATTTGAGTTGAGGATCTAGTACAATGCCAAGGTATTTGAATTCTGTAGCTAAACTGATGTCATGATCATGTATATTAACTTTAAAACGTTGCAGGTTACATTTTTTGATTGAAAAGCACATTGAGACTGTTTTCTGAAGGTTCAGCAATAGATGGTTCTTGAGGAGCCACTCTTGGACATCAACCATATTTGTAGACAGTACATCTGCAGCCTGTGCTGGAGTCTTGGCAGCTGTGTAAATAACTGCATCATCTGCATAAAGTTGTCATGTTGCAGCTGAGCAGTGTAACGGCAAGTCATTAATAAAAATGCTGAAAAGTAAAGGACCAAGAATGGACCCTTGTGGGATACCCATGCGGTTGTTTAAAAATGAGGATTTATCCTGGTGAACTTTTACACACTGTTCTCTATTCTGGAGATAAGATGCAAACCATTCTAATGTATCTGGGGAGAAGTTAAAAGATACCATTTTGGATAAAAGCAAACTGTGGTTTACAGTATCGAAAGCCTTTTTGAGATCTAGAAAAACAGCTCCTACCACATTAACCCTGTCCAAGGACTGTTTGACGTTTTCAATAAGGCAACAATTTGCTGTTTCTGTTGAGTATCCTGGTCTAAAACCAAATTGATGTGGATGAAGAAGTTGACTGTCTTGTAAGTAGTCTATCAGCTGTGTAGCTACAACTTTTTCAAGAACCTTAGATAGGACTGGTAAAATAGAGATTGGGCGGTAATTGCATATATCGTCTTTACTGCCTGATTTATGAACTGGTATGACGATAGCTTTTTTCCAGCCAGATGGAAATGTACTAGACCTAATGGAGAGATTAATGAGATGAGTCAGTGGTTTGATTAATATTTTGCTGTGCATTTTGAGAAAGGAGGTGCTCATATTGTAGATATCATTAGTTTTTGAGTTTGACAGTGTTTTAACAATACCAGCAATTAACTCCTCATTTACCTCATCGATGTGAAAAGTATCTGTTGGAAGTATGGAATTTGTGTTGTTGAGCACATTTGGCAGCACAAAAATTTTTGTTAAGTTTTCCACAGAGCCCACAAAGTATGAATTAAATTCATTTGCCAAAGTAGCCTTGTCACTGACGGTCTTGCCATTGATTCTAAGTTCCTTTATCCCCTTCTGATCTTTTTTTTATTAGTTATTTAAATGCCTCCATAGGGAACTGTTGTTACCCTTTGCATGATCTATCAGTTTATTGTAATAGGATATTTTTGATTTTCGCAGCTCATGTACCACTTTATTTCTTAAACTTTTGTACACAAGGTGATCATTTTGTAGTTTAGAGGTTAATGATGTTTTCAATGCATAGTCTCGCCTCTTCTTAAGTTTTCTTATTTCATTATTTAACCATGGTAGGCTAATCTTCTGTTGTCTACTTTTAATTTGCTTTGTAAATTTTTCTATAGACTTTGTGATTGTTGCAGTTATAAAATTACAACAATCATCTACTTCATATGTTGACATGAGCTGCTCCCAATTTTGATTCTCTAAGTAATGTTCAAACTCTTCATTTTTTGATTTGGGAATAATAAAATTTGGTTTGTCAATATCGACTCCCCCAAAATACTGTAGTCGCTTTTTAGTAAGTTTTCTGACAGCAAGAACCATGTTATGATCTGAGAGACCAGTTACAAGATTATAGGTTCTGGTTATTCGTTCTGGTTTATTAGTAAATACCATGTCAATAAGTGTTCTGGATTGTTTGGTTTCCTGGTGGGTCCTTTGATCATTTGTTGGTAATCAAATTTAGTCATGAGGCTTTTCAGTTTCTGTTTGTCCTTTTTATCAGACCAGTTAATATTAAAGTCACCATGAATTATTGTTTCTCTGTTCTTCTCAAGTTGTTTAACCAGATCACTTAATTCATTATAAAAGGAAGAGTTGTGTGATGGTGGGTTGTACACTACTGCAATGTTGAAATTCATTACCGGAGACAGACATACATTAACAGCTAAACATTCGAGTGAAGTATTTAAATCAACCAGTTGACATTTATATTTCTCTTTGATGTAAATTAAAACACCTCCTCCCCTCCCTACCTGCCTGTCTTTTCTAAAACACTGATAGCCCACAATATTGATCATATTAGTGTCTATGTTCCTGTGTAGCCAGCTTTCTGAGAGACAAAGGTAGTCCAGATTTGAGTCCAACAGCAACACCGAAATCTCATCTCTTTTGGGGATTATGTATGTTTAAATGTCCGCCGAGGATCCCCTTTGGTTTAGCCTTGGTGTCCCAAAGAACTCGTGCATGATTAACAGTTTGGAAAAATAAATGTTGTTTTTGCTTTTGTACAGCTCGGTTTTGTGCTAACCCAGTGGTCTGCTGTTTAATAGTGGCAGGTCCAGGGTTAAGGTGAATATCTCCTGCCAGAAGTAGCAGAACTAACAGAACTTTAATTGTATACCCTCTGCCATATTGTGATTTTTGCTTAACAGCCATGTTTGCCTTATTTTGGAAGTTTTTGCTCAGGGCTTTTAAAGACCACATAGAGTACAGGGTGAGATGTCCATGCCCAAATCCATACAAATAAAACTTTTTAACTTCACCTTTAGTTGAGTTTGCCGGAAAATCCCTCTTGTTGCAGGTCCAGACACACAAAGACAAAACTAAGAGGAAGTAGATAAATAGAGAAGGCTTCGAAGTGATGCCCATCAGCCCACTTTTTAATCCGGTGGCAGCCATCTTCAGACTTTCTTGGGAAAAAAAAAATAAAAAAAAATCTGTGGATAGTAAAATAAATTCTGCTTATGTCGCCAGAATCCGATCCGATCGTCCTCGAATCCAGCTGGGCCTCAGCTAGCCAACTAGCCCCTTCCGCTGCTGGTCTCGTTGCTCATAGCCGCCGTAACTGGGCTCCTGTCCCGCTCCTCCAACCGAGTCTCGTCGCACACCGCTGCTGCCACCGAGCTCCGCTGGGGTCACGGTAAGTCCTCCGCTGGGCACCGCCGCCTACCGCCGTCTGCCTGGGTGAAATCTCTGCTGAGCCCCGTCAACAAATAGCCTCCTGCCTGGTAGTATCTCCGCTGGGCCTCGCAGCTTGGCTCCGATTCAGGCTGGTGTTAGGTGGAATGACTGGCGCCAGCATTAAGCTAACTAGCGTTAGCTTAGCGATCGCTTTGGGTAGGGCACATCAGTGAATCACAAAGAAAACGCTGGAAACATTGGTCAGTTTACTCACAGTGGCCGGAGAAAGGCGAATCAAAGGGGTAATCCAACGGAGGTAGAAATTCAGCCCGTGCGTGTCCGTCATGAGCGCCGATCGCTGTAGGTTAGATATTTAGAGACTGGCGCCAGCATTAAGCTAACTAGCGTTAGCTTAGCAATCGCTTCAGGTAGCATTAAGCTAACTAGCGTTAGCTTAGCAATCGCTTCAGGAAGGCGCATCAGTGAACCACAAAGAAACGCTGGTCGCCGGAGAAAGGCGATTAAAGGGCAATCCAACGGAGGTGGTAATTCAGCCCGTGCGTGTCCGTCACGAGCGCTGATCGCTGTAGGTTAGTTATTTTAATGGCAAAATCAGTGACATTGTCTCAGCACTGAAAAAGTGTGACCATCCCGGTCGCCATCTTGGATCAAAGCCGCACAGGTTAATGAGAGCTTTACTGCTCCTCAGGTGACGCCTCATCGTCAGGTGCTAGAGGCGCAGGATCGTCGAGGGCAGCTTCCGATAGAGCTGGAGAAGCTGCAGGAGGCGGCGTAGTGGCTCGACGGGAAGACTATTTCGCACAAAATGGCACAAGAGAACAGCAAAAAGTTCCACGCGGCGAGACTAAGCAACATGAGCGATAAAGAACAATGAATGCGGTCTTCCTTCGCTTCATGGGCGCTCGGCAGGGAGAGGACGTGGGTGAAACGTCTCGGCCAATCAGCTTGCGGGGTGAAACGTCTCGGTCAATCAGCTTGCGAGATTTCTGAGCCGAGCCAACACAAGAACAGCGAACAGAGAGGTGGATTTTTTGAGTTGTGCGGCTCTCCGTGTTGATACCTGATGTTCTAATGTAGTCTCCCTGCCTTCTGCTAGCGCCCGCCCATTATTTCTCAATTTTGAATTTTTGATGAATATTTTTGAAAAACCCGCGATGCACTGAGGGCGCGAAAGGTGAAGCGCGAAGTAGCGAGGGATCACTGTATCTGGTCAGTCACTGCAACAGATACTGGAGTCGGTTTGTTTTGGCTTGTCCTTGCCACTGATAATACCTTTATCTGCCAAGAATGTGCTGCTAGTCCAGCAAAAGCTAGCGGTACTCAAATACTTTGCAAGCAGTTTCATGAAATGGTCAATCAGAAAGCAACTCATACCGGCTCGGACGTCACCCGGGCTTACAAGGTCCACGCTGATCTAGTCACACTCCGACAGGCAGCTAAAAGTAAGCTAGGAGCAGGAAGAGAAAAGAAGAGGAAAACAGCAGTCTTGTGTGTAGCAGAATGGAATGTATGCACTCTGTTGGACAGAACAACATCACAGCGCTCAGAAAGACAGACCACGTTTGTGGCCCTGGAAATGAACAGGTACAATGTAGACTTAGCTGCACCTAGTGAAACAAGATTGCCTGGATATGACAGCTTGGAAGACCATGGTTACATCTTCTTTTGGAGTGGGAGATCAACTCAAGAAAGGATAGAAGCAGGAGTGGGCTTTGCAGTTGGAAAAGAGATAGCAGCAATGCTTGATGAGGAACCGGTGCCAATCAACGACAGGATAATGACTATGAGACTCCCACTACAGTGGAAGATGTATGCCACACTCATCAGTGTATATGCCCCAACAATGACCAACACAGAGGAGGCGAAGGAAGAGTTCTACAGTGATTTACGTGAGACTATCAGGCGTGTACCGACTGATGACAGGCTGATACTCGTTGGAGATTTTAATGCCAGAGTTGGTTCGGACACTGAGAAATGGAAAGGAGTGCTAGGCAGTCATGGAGTAGGCAGGTGCAATGCTAATGTAGAACTTCTGCTTGCACTATGTTTGGAGTACAACCTTGTGATAACCAACACTCTATTTAAGCACAAGGACACACAAGAAGATATGGATGCAATCAAGATCCAAGCACTGGCACTTGTTAGACTACATCATAGTCAGGCAGAGAGACATAAGGGATGTATTGGACACCAGAGCAATGAGAGGTGCGGACTGTGGTACTGATCATGTGCTGAGATCTAGATTAAGGATTTGGAGACGAAAACGGCACTGCAAGACGGGTGCGAAGCCACCACGGAAGCTAAACACTAGTGCACTGAAAGGCCAAGAGAAGCAGGAAGAACTTACACAGGAAATGGATGAAAACTTGAAAGACTGGGACAGCAACAACTCAGAGAATGACATAGAAGAGAAATGGGCAACACTGAAGGATACGGTGTATTAGACTGCGAGTGATGTATTAGGCCACCCTGAGAGGAAACATCAAGATTGGTTTGATGAGCATGATGAACACCTGAAGAAACTATCAGAAGCGAGGAATACAGCTAGGCAGGAAAACCTACAGTGTAACACAAGGTGGAAGAAGAAGAAATACTCAAAGGCTCAGAGTGAGCTACAGAAGTACACCAGAGAGATGAAGTCCAACTGGTGGGATGAAAAAGCTGAGGAACTTCAAACTGCAGCAGACAGGAAGGACATGAAAACATTCTTCACAGGTTTGAGAGAAATCTACGGACCTAAACCAAGAGGACTGATCCAACTAAAGGCGATCCAACTAAAGGCTATGCATGGTGAAACAGTTTTGCAGGAGAAAGACAAGATCCTGGACAGATTTGCAGACCATTTTGACCAACTACTAAACAACCCTGGAGATCTCACTGAAGAGGCTAAAGAAACTCTAGTGCAGCGACCAGCTGTATCAAGTCTGGATGAACCACCAAATTTTGATGAACTAATGGCAGCTATCAGGACAACACAGGATGGTAAAGCTCCAGGAAGGGATGGAATTCCAGCAGAAGTGTGGAAATTTGGTGGTGTTCAGCTGACCAACTGCCTGCACAAGCTCATCCAAGAGCTATGGGATGCCCAGGAAGTGCCTTAAGACTGGAAGGATGCAAGTATTATGCCTTTGTTCAAGAAAGGTGACAGGAAAGATTGTGGAAATTACCGAGGTATATCACTGCTAGCCACTGTTGGTAAGATTCTCTCATGTGTACTACTGAACAGACTCAATGAACACATCTCGCGGAATGTACTACGGGAAACCCAGTGCGGCTTTAGAAGTGGAAGAAGCACAATGGACATGATTTTCTGCCTGAAACAGGTTCAAGAAAAGTGTATCGAACAGAACATGCCGCGTTATGTAGACTTCATACACTTCAGTAAAGCCTTCAATTCTGTTTCACAAAAAGGACTTTGGCAGGTACTCAAGAAATATGGCTGTACAGAGAAGTCTGTCAGCCTGATTAAGGCACTCCATACAGGTATGCAAGCAAACGTGGCAATGAGTGGTTCAGTATCTAAAGACTTTTCAGTAAGCAACGGGGTGAAACAAGGGTGTGTGCTGGCGCCTACACTCTTCTCGCTATATCTGGCAGCCATGCTTGAGGTGGCCTTCAAAGACACTTCAGAAGGAGTATACATTCAAACAAGGAAAGAAGCAGACTTGTTCACTGTGGCACAGTTTAAAGCCAAGAGTAAGACATTGATAAAGGTAGTAAGAGAAATGCTCTTTGCCGACGACAATGCTCTAGTTGCACACAGTGTGGAAGATATACAATCTTTAGTTGAGAAATTTGCAAGAGCAGCTAGACAATTCAGCCTCCAAATTAACATCAAGAAGACAGAGTGCCTTTATCAACCACCAAAGTTCCAATTATCAACATCACTACCAGAAGAGATCAGCATTGGTACAGAGCCACTAGTCAAGTGCAAGACTTTCAAGTATCTAGGGAGTGCTGTTTCAGAGAATGCTAGGCTGGAGGATGAACTATCTCTCAGAATGGGAAGAGCGAGCACTGTGTTTGGAAACTTGAGGGAGAGACTGTGGAACAATCGACATGTGTCTATCCGTGTGAAATGCAAAGTGTACAGAGCAACAGTACTGGCTGCTGTATTGTACGGTGCCGAAACTCGGACTGTCTACAGAGTGCAGGTAAAGAAACTCCATGCGTACATGATGAGACACTTTGGAGCCACAATGAACATCTCATGGAAAGACAAGATAACCAACATAGAAGTGTTGAAATGAACTGGTCTACCATCTATGGAGGACATGCTAATGCAGAGTAACCCGAGATGGCTCAGACATGTTGAGAGGATGGACCACCAGCATCTCCCTCGGCAGTTACTCTACTCACAGTTATGCGAGGGCAAACGCAATGAGGGTAGGCCAAGGCTCAGATTTAAAGACACTGTAAAAAGAAACTTGAAAAAGTTGGATATAGACAGGAGTTCCTGGCAGCAGAAGGCTAAGGACAGAGCTGTGTGGAGGAATCTGATCAGACCTAAATGAAACAGTCATTGTCGCCCATGACAATGGGCGCGCCCACGACAATGGGACCCCAATCTGAATCTACAATACTTGTTTTCACTAGGAAAAAAAGAAGAAAAAGAAAACTGATGAGGAAAAAAAGTCTCATTTAAGAAGAAAAATGTCTCAAATTTACATGAACAATTCTAATCAGTATAAAATGTCAGAAATTTACTAGAAAGAAAGCTGTAAATTCAGAGAAAAACTTGGCCATATGTTTGACACCCCTGAACCAGCACATTAAAAATACATAATTAGAAATTTTACTTCCATGAGATGGCAGCAAATCACAGATATCAGAAGCCATGTTTACATGGACACAAGTAACCGGATTAAAAAGCCTGACTAGAATAAAAATGCTTCATGTAAACATGCCAGTCTGAATATTCTGACCCGATCACACTCATTTGGATCAAAATTTCCTTCCAATTGAGACGGGTGGGCTATGCCAATTGTTAATCCGATTGGTGCGCATATAAACACTTATTCCGAAGTTTGGGTAGAAAATATGTTTACTGCGCATGTCTGTACGTCAGCCACATGTTGATGTGACATATTTCCACCTTTACAACAGCTAGCGAAAGACATGGCGGGCGTAAAACAGAACTGGTCTGTTTCATCCTGCTGTCTCCCTCTATTCATCATATGCAGAAGTATATACTGCTGGGCTTGTAGCTTCATTACGGAGACCAACAGAAGCAAAAGTACAGTCTGAATAACACAATACAGGTCCATTTCAAAAAGAGAAAGGCACGAAGCGGGGTTTGTTTACATCAAAGTTGCTTCTTCTTCTACTATTTCCGGAATGTCAGCTAATTGTGCGCATGTCAAAATGATTTAGCCTGTTCAAACGTGTGACACATGGAAACGCACATCCTAATCGGATCAGCTTTTTCAGGATTCATGTAAACAGTAAAGTTCTGATCTGAATTGTAATCAGATTGATGAAATTTCGCACATATAACCGTGGCTCTCGATAATCGCAGATAAACAAAAGTTCACCTCAGAAGAAGCTTCATTCCCTCTTCACAGCAACATAAAATTTAGTCACTTTTTCTCTCCATCATATGAAAACTTAAATTTTCACAACTAATGGGAGCTTGTTGCTCTAAAAATAATCGTATTCAACCACAGAGAAAGGAGCTAAGGTGGGGGGAGAGAGCAGAGGTTATTCTCACGGTCGGGGAGGGATCAGGGACAGTTATCCCCGTGATCTGATTGCTGAGAGCGGCCACTGTCTGTTCATCACCATTTCTCCAGACTGGCTATAAAATGAACCAAACTACAGAGCAGACTGTCCACGCCTTCACCTGTACCCAGCACACTGAGCACGGACTCCATCCCACATCTTCTCCTGTGCACCGGCCTGCTGCTGCCGACACTGGACCAATGAGAATACACTGTGTGTGTGCAGATAGTGTTTATGGGAGTTGTCGTCTCACACTGCGATAGGCTTATTATTTAGATGTCACTTGAGAAAACTACACCTGCCAAAGTGGCCAGTGAGAGCAGCTGTCTTACCCAAGCCCCAACTCCAGAACGCAGAAGTAGAAGCCTTCCAGGAAGTGATAAAAGTTGTAGTACCACCTAGTGGCTACAGGTTTAGCTCCAAAACATTAGCTCTTGTATTAGCCATAATACTTAACTTAACTTAAGGATTAATGGGAATTTGGAAAACTAAGCTTGTATGTTTCCCATTTCTCTCCAGTATCTGTCCAATCTTGCTTTAAAGGTGACAGTAGTAGGGGCAATTACAATATGGTTAGGTAGATGATTCCAGGCATTAACTGTTCTTTGTGAGAAAAGTTCTTCTGGATTTCTAGCCATTTATTCAATTGTTGCTTGAATAATTTGTGTTGATGCCCTCTTGTTTTTTTTTTCCACAATATCTTTATTGAACCTTTTTTTTTTTTTTTTTAACAAACATGATACAAACAATCAAACACTAACACTAAAGTACTACAAAAAAAAAAAAAAAAAATGCACTAAAAACACCAACAACCACCAACAAAATCAAGTCTTCAACAATGCTCCTCCGTTTAGTCTAGACAATCCAATACATAAGTATACATATTATGTTCACCAGTTTGGAATTTACAAGGTCCACACACATCATTCACCTTCTTCTTCAAGAGTTATGTTTAAATTTTTTACATAATCAATAAAAGGTCTCCATATATTCTCAAACACAATTTCCTTTGATTTTAGTATATATGTTATTCTTTCTAATGGAAGGTTTGTTAACATCTGTCTTAACCACTGAGTCACATCTGGTCTATGAGTCTTTTTCCATAATAGTGCAATACATTTTTTGGCATTAAGCAAACTGAGGTCTATGAATGTTCTTTCACTTTTATTAAAATTATGCTTTTCTGGGTACAGACCCAACAAAAACAGTTTAGGATTCAATATGATTTGTTTTGAGATTATTTTTTCAATTGTTACCCTCACCTCTTCCCAAAACATTCTTATTAATCTACATTCCCATAAACAATGAAATAGGGTTCCTTTACTTTCCATGCATTTTGTGCATGTATCTGGTATATTTTTGTTATATCTATTTAACTCCTCCGGTGTAACATACATCCGCATTAACCATTTGAAATGTATCAATTTAAGGCGTGCATTTATTGATTTGGTTTGAGCTTCTGTACAAGCCAATTCCCATTGTTCCTCTGAAATTTCAATTTGCAGATCTTCTTTCCAGTAGTTTAATCTTTTCAGTGAATTTTCACTTGAAGATAGTGTCAGTGAGTTATAAAACTCTGAAATAATACCCTTTCTTTTACTATCTTTCATCATCATTTTTTCCAAGGATGAATAAATAGGTCGAGTGAGAGCTTTATTTTGATTTGATCGAATAAAGTTTCTAAGTTGAAGATATTTAAAAAAATGTGTTCTATTGAGATTAAATTTGATCCTCAGCTCTTCAAAAGACATTATGTTGTCTGCACATGGCAAATATAAATCCTGAATCTTTTGTATCCCTTTTAAATTCCATACTTTAAATACAGCGTCCGCTCTCCCTGGTTTAAAATATTGATTACCCCATATTGGACTAAATTGTGACAATAACTGTGGTTCTTTTAAATAGTTTTTAGCTTCACACCATATTTTGATCATATGCTTTACAAATGGATTTTTAACTTGTTTTTGTAATTTTTTTGCCGAATCTGAGTATATGAATATGGGAAGAGGTAAAGGTAAATTGTATGATTCCATTTCAGTCCAGTGAGGGAGATCATTTGATGAAAAATAATATGTCATAGACCTCAGTTGTGCCGACCAATAATACAACATAAAATTTGGACATTTCAGACCTCCACGATCAAATGGTAAATATAATAAAGACAAACGTAATCTAGCCCTCCTGTTGTTCCATATAAATTCCACTAACTTTTTTTTTATTCTTGAGAATAGATCTAAAGGTGGTGATAAGGGAATGTATTGAAATAAATAAAGTATTTTAGGTAAAATATTACTTTTAAGTATATTGATTCTCCCGATCATCGACATTGGTAGTGACATCCATCTCTGAGTTAACTCATTGATATCTGACATTAAGGCTTCATAGTTGACACTGGCGACTGATTGTAGCTTAGGCATAATTTGGATTCCTAAATATTTAAACTGATTTACAACATTGAATTGATTTACCTCAGGGGCTGGGTAATTTCTCTGGGTCTCATTTAGCATTAATATTGAAGATTTAGTTTTATTTATTTTATATCCTGATATTTCCCCAAAGTTCTTTATTAAATTCAACAAGGTTGGAATTGATTTTTTTAGATTCGACATAAACAAAATTATGTCATCGGCGTACAGGGAGATTTTATGTTCTGTTGGTCCAACTTTAATTCCATATATTTGTGAATGTAAACGTATCGCTATCGCTAAAGGTTCAATTGCCATAGTAAACAGTAAAGGTGAAAGTGGACAGCCTTGTCGACATCCTCTATTGATTTTTATTGGTTTTGAAATATTGTTATTTGTTAGGATTTCTGCTGTAGCATTATTGTATATTATTTGAACCCATTTTATGAAATTATTTCCAAGTCCAAACCTTTGTAGGACTTCAAAAAGAAAGGGCCATTCAACTCTATCAAAGGCCTTTTCGGCGTCCAATGATAGGAGAGCTGTATCCGGTGCTTCTTTATTAAAATAAATAATATTAAATAGTCTTCTTACATTATGGAAGCCTTGTCTACCCTTTATAAAGCCATTCTGATCTCGATTAATAATATTTGGTAAAATTTCTTGTATTCGTCTTGCTAAAATTTTACAGATTATCTTAAGGTCGGCGTTTAATAGGCTTATTGGTCTCATATTTTCACATTTATTAGAGGGCTTACCTGGTTTTGGCAGCAGTATAATTAAGGCATTATTTATGTATGATGGTAAATTATTATTTTGAAATGCTTCTAAAACCATTTCCAAAAAAGGTTTTATTAATTTATTCTTAAATTTTTTATAAAGGTCAACTGGAAGACCATCTGGTCCTGCACTTTTTCCTGATTTCATATTATCAATGGCTAGCCCAACTTCTTCTTGACTAATTTTAGAATCCAATATCTCCCTGTTTTCATTTGGAATACACGGTATAGATAGTTCGTTCAAAAACCCATTTAGTTTTGTTAAATCAGGTTCATTTTTGGTATCATATAATTTTTCATAGTAATCTCTAAAGGCTCTATTAATTTCTAAAGGATCTATAACTACCTTTCCATTACTTATAATACTGGTAATTGGTGTTTTAATTTCCAATTGTTTAATCTGCCATGCTAATAATTTTCCTGATTTTTCACCTTGTTCATAAAAAGATTGTTTCAATCTTAGAAGACTCGAGGCAGCTCTATTCGCTGATTTTTTGTCGTATTCAGCTCTCAAAATCAGTAATTCATTCTCCAACCTTGGGTCACTTCCTGCATACACTTTTTCCTGAAGATTTTTTATTTTATGTTCCAATTTAGCTCTCTCCTCTCGAGTCTTCTTAGATTTTGATCCTGTATAACTAATAATATGTCCCCTAATAAAAGCTTTGAAAGCCTCCCACTTTACACATGCTGATGTTTGTGTAGTATTGATGTCAAAGAACTCGTCTATCTGTTTTTCTATATACTTGACAAATTCCTCATCCTGAAGCCATTTATGCTGAAATTGCCATCTACCTGATTCCTTTGTCAATTTTTTATCTACATATATTAGACAACAGGGTGCATGATCAGAGATCACGATGTTATCATAAAAGCAGTTTTGAATCTTGGACCTTAATTCTGTGGAAATCAAAAAATAATCAATACGTGAGAATGTCTTGTAGGTACTGGAATAACAAGAATAGGCTTTAACTTGTGGTTTCATTTCTCTCCATATATCTAACAATCTCAATTCTTTCATAAAATGATTAATAGTCATCCTACATCCAATGTGCGTACAATCCAGTCCTGTTGATCTATCCACACCTGGATTCAATGTACAATTAAAATCCCCTGCTATTATATGTTGCCCTGTAAGTGATGATAAGATGAGAAATAAATTAGCAAAGAACTTCTGGTCATCTATATTGGGACCATATAAGTTCACAAGATTTATATTTTCTAATAGCAAAGAACCTTGAATGATTACATATCTTCCAAATTTGTCTCCAATTACATTTTTCACTTGAAAAGGAACTGATTTATGTATGAGAGTCATAACTCCCCTGGCCCGGGATGAAAATGAAGAGGTGAATACACTTCCCTGCCATCTACTCCTAATTCTTTTAACATCCTCCTCTATCAGATGAGTTTCTTGTAAAAACACAATTCTTGAACCCATGTCCTTTATTTTATTCATAACTTGTTTAAGTTTTTTTAAATTTTGTAGACCTCTGCAATTCCATGAAGTTAAATTAAGATTAACACTTTGGTCCATGATCAATAGAGAGTTTGGGATTACCTTGCAGTGTAAACATGCTCATACAGAGAAGCAAAAACATGAGTGGTTGAACATTCATCCTACAAACTACACACAAACAAATTTCCCCTTCCCACACTTGTGGGAAACCCCCCAAAATCAAAAGAAAAATTCTGTCTCCCGATATAGCCATCGACTGTTCCACACCCACGGGGAACAGCCTAAGCCACTCCTTCTTCATCCTCCCAATCACCCTAACTCTACTGCTTTTAATGACGTAACATTAACTCTCCTCTGTAGTTTTCCAACTTAACTCCAAAATTTTTAACAACTTTGTACATCATAGTTTTTTTTTTTTTGTTTGTTTTGTTTTGTTTTTTTTAATATATAATACAATCTATATTTTGTAAACTTACTATTTACTTCAAGTCAGTCAGATGCCTGTGCAAATGCTTAATTATTCTACCTTATATTTTGTTCATGCTTAGCTCCCACCAGTCTCTTCTTCTTCTTTGATCTTCTTGATGAACTCCTGCGCCTCCTCTGGGGTCTTGAAGATGTGGGTTCTGCCCTCATACGTGGTCAGCAGTCTCGCAGGATAGATTACACCATGACGAATCCCAAGGTTGCGCAGCTCCTTACGTACGGGATCAAACTGCTTCCTCAATTGCTGGATTCCTGTGGCCAAATCTGGGTAGAACCGCACCTGCTGGTCCTGGTGTTTAATCTCTCCTTTTTTAGCTCGTGCAGCGTTGAAGATCTTCATCCTGTCTCTGTTGCTAAGAAACTTCATAATTAAGGTCCTCGGCGGTCCCTTATCTCTCCGTGGGCCAATACGATGTGCTTTTTCCAGAACCACTGCTGATTGCAACTCCTCGCTGCCCAGCACCTCCGGAATCCACTTTTCCAGAAAGGAACATACGTCCCGACCTTCTGATTCCTCTGGAAGACCCACCAGCCTCAAATTATTCTGTCTCGACCGAGATTCCAAATCCAAAATATTATCTTCCAGAGATTTTTTTTTTTTTTCCAAAGTGCGCACCTTTAATTGAAGACGGGTGACGTCATCTTCAGCACTAGCGAGACGGAGCTCCATCTGCGCCGTTCGTTCTACACAGTCACCCAATTCCTTTCTTATTCCTTCCAACGCTGTCATAATCCCATCAAATCTAGAGGAAAAGTCCGCTCTCATTGAACTCATGGCAGCCATCAGCGCATCTGCGCCTCCCCGCGCAGAAATCGCACCGCCGCCAGCCTCCTCCGCCATATATGGAGCCTTGTTTGCTGCGTCACAGACCTGAAAGTCCGTTAATTTGGACTGTTTCGGCGGCTCGCTTTTTCCTTTTCCTGGTTTTCCAGCCTTAGGCTTCGCCGACATATCCTCGCCCAAATGCTGGGATACGTTCTGTCCCAAATGAGAGAGTTATTTGCCGATTTTTTTTCTCCAGGAGCAGAGCAGAGCGAGACACGTCCGTCCTACGTGGCAGCCATAACCGGAAGTCTGATGCCCTCTTGTTAGTCTAGATAATGATCTTACAAAGAACTTGCCTTCATCCAGCTTTTCCAGACCATGCAGGATCTTGTAGGTCTCCACGCAGTCTTTGTTGCCTCAGGGTATAGAGGTTCAAACATTTCAGGTGTTCTTCATATGGCAGGGTCTTGATTTCTGGCACTAACTTTGTGACACATCATTGAGCTCTTTCGAGAATATTAATGTCCTTCTGATAGAATGGGCACCAGGCCTGGATACAGTATTCCAGATGAGGTCTGACATATGCCTTGTAGATTATCATAAAGCACTTGGAGTCTGTGTGCTTGAAAGTCTTTTTGATGAGTCTCAGGGCGCACATAGCTTTTTTCAAAGTCTGAATGCACTGGAGACTTGGTTTAGCATCGTGGGAGAATATGACACCTAGGTCCTTTTCGTGAGTTACTGATTCCAGTTGCACTCCTTCAGTTTCATACTGGTTCTGCTGATTTCTCCTGCCAAGATGCATGCATTTGCATTTAGTTTCATTGAACTTCAACGGCCATTTCTCTGACCAGGAGTCTAGGAATGTCAAATAAGCTTGTAACAGTGTGGAATCTTCCATGTTTTCTACTATCCTATCTTGATATTGTCAGCAAAGAGCTTTGTTGTAGATGTAGTCAATTCGGGTATCTCATTAACATAAATGAGGAAGAGCATCAACCACCGATCCCTGAGGGATGCCACTCAGAACTTCAGTCCAACTTGAGTCAGCTCCTCTGACAGAAACAAATTTCTTACTGTTGGCTAAGAAATCTTTGATTCATCATTGTATCTTCCCTCTTTTACCATAAGCTGCTAGCTTGCATACAAGCCTGCAGTGTGGAACCAAATCGAAAGCCTTTTTGTAATCAAGGTACATATATGACAGCAACACAGTGTCCTACATCCAGTGCTTGTGTTATATCCTCCAAGGTCTCCAGAAGGTTAGTCAGACAAGATTTGCCATTCATGAATCCATGTTGGTCTTCTGTCATTAAGCTATTTGATTCCATGTGTTGTACAAAGGTGTCCCATACCAGTGATTCCATGGTCTTAACAACGGGCCTATAATTTTCCGCTCGGCTTTTCAATCCTTTCTTGAAGATGGGGGATACCCTTGCCTCTCTCCAATCATCTGGAATCTTGCTATTGTTTAAAGATGTTCTAAAGAGCTCATAAAGTGGTATGGCCAGTTCCCCTGCACACTTTTTCAAGACTGTAGGATGTACTTGGTCTACTCCTGGTGCTTTACCAGCCTTCAGCTTCCTTAGTTTTTTTCTCAATGTCTTGGGTAGTAAAGATCACATCCAAAAGAACCTGTCCTGGGTCAATTCTGTCTTCTAAAACAGGGATGATGGCATTACTTTCCCTTGTGTAGACGGAATGAAAAAATTTGCTGAGGACTTCGGTAGCTTCCTGATTGTTTGAGTTTAACAAACCGTCTTCTGTTATTAGTTGAAGGACAGCAGCCTTGACATTCTGGTGCTGCCTGATATGCTTGAACAGAGGCTTAGGGTTTTCTCTGAAGTTGGAGATCAATCGCTGCTCATAACCTTTTCGGGCCTTTCTTACAGTATCTGTATTTTTTTTTCTTCTTGGCTCTGTATTTAACGAGGTCCGAGTACCTTCTTGTTTTCAGGTACTTGGCCCAAAGTTGATGCTTCCTTTTCACAGCTTTCTTCACTCTTGATTTAATCCATGGTGTTTTTGATCTTAATCTAATTTCAGCTATAGGGATGAGGTCATTTACCAATCTGTGTATGTGCTTTTAAAAGTGGCCCTCTTCTCCAGCATTTTTCCCTGCATCATTTAATTATTAATTATTTCATGGATTTTACCCTTAATTTATTAATAATTTTAACAGCAATTTTTCTTTGAAAATGCATCAGACTCAGTACACATCAGTCTGAATAATAAATCCATTGAAATTATGGAGTGACCTTTAAAGAAAATGATTTTGCAAGGGTCCAAATATGAGGAAATTAACCACTCATTACAGATTTTATGGACTTTGCCTGTAATTTATTAATAATTTTGACAGTAAATTTATTTCAAAATGCACCATACTCACAGTACTCATCATTCTGAACAACAACCCATTGAGATTATGTAGTGGCCCACTAAAGAAATTATTTTATTAATGTTTAAACAAGAGGAAATTAAACAAACTGATAGGCAAACTACATACATACAGTTTCCATTATCAAGTGTTCATTTTTGCCTCTACTGTAATGTCTAGAATAGACGCGCATGATAGTTGAAGCCACAGCTAGCTTGACCGGCTCTTCAAGATCAGCGGACCACTTGACTGCAGTCACAGAATGATGGTGAAACTGTCAAGATTTCATGCTCCAATGTAACAGTATTTCTAACTATATGCTAAAATTATTCCTAAATAATACTGTATAAGATAAGATAAGATAAGCCTTTATTAGTCCCACAATGGGGAAATTCCAGGATTGCAACAGCACAGGACAGCAACACTCAGAGCAATAATTTAGAAGATAAGAAAATAAGAGCAGTGAATATACATATGTACACATAAATATATAATTATTTATACACAAGCTTACGCTTACGTTAGGTATTTGAACTTCTTTAGCACTTGGTAAACTAGTTTAAATTTACAATAATTAGCATACAAGACTACTTACACTCTTTGACAGTGTGTTCATAGTCCCAGCGGTGCTGACACTCGCTATCCTGTGTGTGTCCTGTTCTGTGTGGAGTTTGCATGTTCTCCCCGTGTCTGCATGGGTTTACCCCGGATACTCCAGTTTCCTCCCACAGGCCAAAAACATGCAAGCTAGGTTAATTGGAGACTCTAAAGTGGCCCTAGGTGTGAATGTTTGTGTGAATGGTGACGGGATTGGCGCTGTACCGTGGCTGCCTCATCCATCCAGGTGGATGTCCTGAATTTCCCTCTGGGATTAATAAAGTATACAAAATACAAAAATACAAAAGTATCCACTAGACAGGAGGAGGTGTCCTGGTGAGGCAGACGAGGCAAGACCCGGCTTCACCTATGAGAACCAACAGGCTCTCCAAAAAGCCCAGCTGCAGCTGAGATAGACTTGTTAGCCTACAACATCCAGGCAAGATGCATTTTCGTGGTCGAGAAGGGATCTAGTTAACCAGCAGGCAAGCAAACGTTAGCAGGCTTTGTAAACACAAGAGCAAACAGAGAACCACTGCGCATGTACGGCTGGTATTTGTATTCCTGGGGGCAGTGACGGGGCAGGGTGAGGGCTGTATTACATAGAGCCGCCCCGTTTTAGGCTCGCCTAAAAGATCCTGGCAAGAGAATTGCCAGAAAACTGTTCAGCAGTGGAGCTCTGCTGTTTAGCTCTGCATACTTACACTACCGTTCAAAAGTTTGGGGTCACTTAGAAATTTCCTTATTTTTGAAAGAAAAGCACTTTTTTTCAATGAAGATAACTTTAAACCAGGGGTCACCAGCCTTTTTGAAACCAAGAGCTACTTCATGGGTATCGAGTCATGTGAAGGGCACCAGCTTGACACACTCCTCTAAAATACCAAATTGTGTGTATGTATACACACACACACACACACACACACACATATACTGTATATATATATACATAAATAAATAATTATCAATAACTTAGAGTGGGTAACAGACAAGATCAATATTCAACACTTTATTTTTATTAATCTCAGCAATTGTTCAGATGATCACTTCTACATTTCATTAAAAAAAAATGTCTAGTTTTCACCAGTCCCTTTTAACCATAAAAAACTAAACCCTTTTAATTCATGAACTATGTTGAACAATGTTTGAAAAAGTTATGCAACATTTAAGAAAAATCAACTTTCATATTAAATAAATCTTATCACATTTTTAACTGAACAAATCTGCTGCAATTCTGCTCAAAATCTGTTACATTTAATAAACACACTTTTGTGTGTTCTTCTTCACTGGAATTATATCCATACAGTTCTTGCCAAGAATCATGCTTGAGTAATAACCAGCGCTGTCCTTTCATGAGAAGAAGCTAAACAAGCACTGAGAGTGGGCAGCAGTTTCATGATGCGTAGTGAAGTGTCGCTCCTCAATGTTTACTTTATAGGGAGTCATTTCATAGTCCCCTTTTGAAGTACGCTGTGTTCCTGGCAGCTGTCATTTGGAAATGTTTACATGCTACTTTTAGTCAGGTTCCTGCCTCTTTTTTTTGAAGGGTAGATTTGTAAGGCAGCTTTTTTTTCAATGACATTTTGATAATTTGCATTACATATTTTCGATAATTTTTATAGATCAGATTTTGGATTCTGTCATAATATGCGTGCAGCTTGGGGAAAAAGGAGGAAGGGAAAGGTGAAAGAAAAGGGGGGAAAAAAGGGAAAAGAAGGGGAAGGAGAAAAGGGGGGAAAAAAGTTATGAGTTAAAACATATATTTATTAATTTAGTCAGGGGCTTTCTTCAAGTGTACTTGGTCCAAAGTAACAACCTAAACCGTTTATCTACTTGTTATCTTTATTTTATTATTATTTTAATTTTTTCCTTATTCTCTTTCATCCTTTGTCTTTTATTACAACCTTTTCTTTTGCATCACTTAATGCTAGGGGTTTACGAGACTCTATAAAAAGAAAGGCTACATTTCTATTCCTTAAAAATGAAAAAGCACATTGTTATCTTATTCAGGAGACTCACAGCAACAATACAGATGAAAAAATGTGGACAAACCAATGGGGAGAAAAAATATACTATAGTCATGGCACAAATAGATCAGCAGGGGTCGCCATACTCCTAAATAACTTTCCTGGGAAAATAGTTGCAACCAAAAGAGATGACACAGGACACTGGATTATTTGCATTTTTGAATTACACAACCAATTCTTGATTCTTGTTAATATTTATGGATTTATTAACCGCAGTCAGAACAAGCAATTAATTACAGACGTGACTAACATATTGAAGGAATTATCTCAAATATATATCAATCCTGTTTTTGTGTTGGGTGGCGACTACAGTATGGTTATGGATGAATGGCTTGATAGGCAACCTTCAAGATTTCCTAATCATCAGTATAATACCACTTTACTAGATCTCTGTAACACGTTTCAGCTTAGTGACATATGGCGTGCGCTAAATCCAGATACTCAAACCTTTACTTGGTTTAAACCTGATGGCACCATTAAATCACGATTAGACTACTGGCTTATTTCTGAATTCCAACCTGATATAGATATAAATACCTCAATTTCTGCAGCTCCGCTTACAGATCATTGTATGATCAAGTTAACCATAACTCCCACTAGCGCAGTCAGAAGAAACAAAGGCTACTGGAAATTTAACTCAAATCTTCTAAAACATGATCCATTCTGTCAGGATGTTGAAAGGACAATCGACAGTATAACCAAAGATACATTGTTGTCAACTTACAGGGAGAAATGGGAATTTCTTAAGTATAAAATCCGTCAGATTTCTATTTCATACAGCAAAGTCATAAGCCGAGCCAATAAACAAAAAGAAATGGATATTGTAAATGAGATCCATTTAATATGCAACAAACATTCCTTATGTGAAGAGGACAAACAAAAACTGATTTTATTGCACTCTTCCCTAGATAACATCTATATTAATAAAGCCAAAGGAGCATATATTAGGTCGAGAGCGAAATGGATAGAGGAGGGAGAGAGAAGCTCAACATACTTCTGTAGGCTTGAGAAAAGAAGACAAGAACGAAATGCCATTAAGTCTCTTATAATTGATGGTAAGGAATGTACTGATTCTGTGAGGATCTCTAAAGAAATATTTAAATTTTACAGTAAATTATACTCCTCCTCTTACTCACACACTAATGCAGAGGGTTTCTTCGAGTCCATTTCAGGACAGATACCGAAAATTGATGAATATTTTAGAAAATCATGTGACGCAGAGATCCAAATGGAGGAAGTAGAAAACGCTCTAAAATCCTTAGCTCTAGACAAATCACCTGGCTCAGATGGCTTAACAACCAATTTTTACAGGCACTTCTGGATTAACCTAAAAGATTTATTTTTTAATATGTTAAAGGAAATCCGTACTACATCAGTTTTACCAAATACTATGAAACAAGGAGTCATCACACTAATTCCCAAACCTGGCAAGGACCCAAAATTGATTGATAATCTCAGACCAATTACTTTACTTAATAATGATTACAAAATTTTAACACATATTTATGCCAACAGACTCAAAACTGGCATCACTGATATTATTTCAGAGACACAATCAGGTTTTATTAAAGGGCGCTCAGTATACAACAATATACGCCTTGTTTTGGACTTACTTGACTATAGGGACCTAATTGACGAGGGGTTTATTTTATTTTGGGATTTTTTTAAAGCTTTTGATATGATTGAACACAAATTTATGTTTAGGACCTTAGAGCTTTTTGGTTTTGGGGAGCACTTTTTAAACTTTATAAAACTAATTTATACGGATACCAACAGCTCAGTCCTATTACCACATGGTACCTCCCCTAGATTTTCAATAGGCAAAGGAATTAAACAAGGCTGCCCGGTTTCGCCTCTGTTGTTCATTGCAGCAGCTGAAATGCTCTCAACTTTTATAAAAAACTCTGATTTTGATAAACTAACAGTATTTGGAAAACAACTAACAATCAGCCAACTGGCTGACGACACAGCCATATTCATGCACAACTCTGATCAAGTCCCTAAAATTCTCAATTATATAGATGTTTTCTCTAAAGCCTCTGGGCTTAAACTGAATCTAGGTAAATGTGAATTATTACCTATTCATGATTGCAGTCTATCAGCCATTCATACCATTCCCGTCAAACAAACAGTGAAATATTTGGGCATGCATATCACTAAAGATGTTGATCAATTAGTCAAGCTCAATGTTTGGAATTGCTTGGAGAAATCAAAAACTTATCTCAATTCCTGGTCTCAAAGAGATATTTCCATCATAGGAAGAACATTTCTGACAAAAATGGAATGCATCTCCCGATTTATTTATCCAGCCCATTCATTGCCAATGCCCAAGGATGCCGTTAAAGCCATCAATCAAACTATTTTCAATTATATCTGGAAAGGGAAAACACATTATATTAAAAAAGGTACCATGATTCAAGAATATGAGGAAGGTGGTGTTAAAACTATAGACTCTGAATGCATTAATGGCACCATCAAAATTAACTGGCTGAGACAATTTATTAAACAACCCAAACATTTCTGATTTCATATTCCCAATGAAATTTTTGCTAAATTTGGGGGCATTGAATTCCTGCTCAGATGTGACTATGACCCAAAAAAGCTCCCCTATAAACTCTCCTCATTTCATCAACAGGTCCTACTATATTGGAGATTGATTTATAAACATAATTTTAGCCCTCATATGACCCCTCTGTGGAATTGTAGATATGTACTATATAAACACAAATCAATATTCCTACAAAACTGGCAAAATAAGGGCATTTGGTCTGTACTATACTTATTAGACAGCACAGGGAACATTTTAACTTTTGAGAATTTCTGTGCTAAATATAACATAAATGATAAACGAGAATATAACCAAGTAATTGAGGCAATACCTCAGACAATTATACTAATGGCCTCAACTTTAAATAGATTTGGCTTTTGCCCAAATCTCCCTTTGCTTTTGGTGAATGGTTTCCGCCTAGGTGACTCAAAATTAAACAATTTAGCGATTAGGACAATATTTAATAAAGAAATCTTCCCAGTAACAGTATCTAGAGCTGCTATTCTTAATTTTTTCTCCAAAAAAGAAGCTCAAATTCTAAGATCTAAATTCTTTAAATTTTCTATTTCACCAAAAGCAAAAGCGATCCATTACAAAGTTTTAAATGGAATTTATCCTTCTGCTGAGTTTCTAAGTAAACGTTTTGGCTTTGAGAACAATAACTGTTCCTTTTGTAATGAACATATAGAAAGTACAGATCACATTTTCTTTTCCTGTATGTACACTAATGCGTTTTGGGATGATTTTCATCACTGGTTATCTAAACATGTACCAACCCCTGTTTTTAACTGTCAGAATATTTTGTATGGCTTTATTATTAAGAACTCATTGCATGATATGTCTATTAACACCCTCGTAATCTTGGGAACATTTTATGTACACAAAAATAGATTTTTAAAATGCAAGCCAAATTTTAATGTATTTCATAAAGAACTCTGCCTTTTTTTCTCATCACTGAAACACATGAAGAAGCGGAATGCTGTGAAACTCCACTGTTTGGTCGATGATCGGAAACTCATGGAAAACCCCTAGAACTCTGGACACTCTGGACTGAAAAGAACCCCCCCGTTTTTCTCTTTGTCTACTCTTATTATGTTTTATTTACTTTATTTTATTATTATTTACTACTCTTACTATTTTATTTTATCCTTCGTACCTCTTGTACGACTGTTGACTGAACTACACAATTAAGGGAAAAAAACTGCCATGTTTACTACCACCATCTATGTCATATTTCTGTACCTTTATCTTGTTCTCAATAAAGTTTGAAAAAAAAAAACTTCTGGCTGTGACCAACAAAATAAAAGGAAAATGACACCAAATGGAAAAAAAAGAAAAAGAAGTGTCGCTCCACATAGTGGCCGCTTCGCCGTCGCCACAGTCGCCCCGCAAATGAAACACACGCAGCTTCCTTTCACGGTAGTAAAAAAGAACTCTTCCTCCCGCTCACTTTGAAAATGATAAATTTTCTGTCTTTTTTTTGCCATGTTTTTGGGCTAGGAAACTGCACTCCGCTCACCATCTTCACTGCCCGCTAGCTTACGCTCCACAAGCGCGAAGGTTTTGTCATGCACACAATACTGACCTTTGAACTAGGTCAGAGTTCACCTTAACTTTACGTATAATAAACATATTTTCATTTTTTTTATTTTTAAGACATTGTTATTTTAAAATCTATATAAATGCAAGTGTGATTTTAAAAAATAGCGGCAGAAAAAATTACATCTTAGACGCAGCTCACTTGCGAGTTGTGCTATTTTTAGAACAGGCCTGCGGGCGACTTGGTGCCCGTGGGCACCACGTTGGTGACCCCTGCTTTAAACTAATCAGAAATACACTCTATACATTGCTAATGTGGTAAATGACTATTCTAGCTGCAAATGTCTGGTTTTTGGTGCAATATCTACATAGGTGTATAGAGGCCCATTTCCAGCAACTATCACTCCAGTGTTCTAATGGTACAATGTGTTTGCTCATTGCGTCAGAAGGCTAATGGATGATTAGAAAACCCTTGTGCAATCATGTTAGGTCTGCAATGCTGTAATTGCTGCAAATGGAGGATTCTTTGACGAAAGCAAAGTTTGAAGGAAAAAATTATTATTTCAAATACAAATCATTATTTCTAACCTTGTCAATGTCTTGACTATATTTTCTATTCATTTTACAACTCATGGTGGTAAATAAGTGTGACTTTTCATGGAAAACACAAAATAATTGTCTGGGTGACCCCAAACTTTTGAACGGTAGTGTACGTATAAGCCTTTTACCATGATTTAAGTACTACATTTGAAATATGTTTAGAAGAAAAAATGCTGAATACACTTGTAAGGGTCTTTAAGCACAGCCATTTTCCAGTGGTTGGGGTTCAGAGTCTCACTCGGACCCATGCATAGACTGTAGACCCACCCCTTGCTCCTCCTCAAGTTCCTCCTTGGCTCCAAAAAATGCTACATGGCTGCGCCTAGGGAAGGAAAATCACAAGCTTCCCACTGTCTCTGCATTTTGAAAAGTAGTGTACAACGGATGGTCACTACATTAGCCAATATATCCCATAATGCAATGCACAGCCAACAGAGCAGTGAGAGGAAAGCTTAACATCACAGCATAAACTACCTTAAGGTATTTTATTGTTATATTGAGTTTACTATAGAGTCCACTATGTCTAAATTCACTATGTAGCGAGTAGGGAGGGAGTGAATGAACATTCTGAACACAGGGTAGCGGTTGCTGCTGTTTTGAAGGATTAAATAACACACATGCTTGTACAGTTAAAGGGGAGAACTTGTGAGCCTCTTTTATTCCTGTAATTCCTACAAAGTGTGAAATGTCCACAGTAGTATCAGTATGTGTCCATGGTTACCATGATTGTTTTGAAAGGAAACAATGAATTTTGGCTGTTTCTTAGTTTCTTCCTCTCAGTTTTAAAACGGCATAAGTACTCCACATTTTTTCTTTTTACTGTTTTTCCTATTGAGTAACCCCCCACAACAACAAAAAAATGAATTATCCAAAAGTACCCAGACCAGAAACTACACCATCATCATCATCAGACGCGAGTACACTTGAGACCTGTTAAAGTTGAGTTGATCTAATTTTTTTTTTCCACAATATCTTTATTGAACCTTTTTTTTTTTTTTTAACAAACATGATACAAACAATCAAACACTAACACTAAAGTACTACAAAAAAAAAAAAAAAAAAATGCACTAAAAACACCAACAACCACCAACAAAATCAAGTCTTCAACAATGCTCCTCTGTTTAGTCTAGACAATCCAATACATAAGTACACAAATTATGTTCACCAGTTTGGAATTTACAAGGTCCACACACATCATTCACCTTCTTCTTCAAGAGTTATGTTTAAATTTTTTACATAATCAATAAAAGGTCTCCATATATTCTCAAACACAATTTCCTTTGATTTCAGTATATATGTTATTCTTTCTAATGGAAGGTTTGTTAACATCTGTCTTAACCACTGAGTCACATCTGGTCTCTGAGTCTTTTTCCATAATAGTGCAATACATTTTTTGGCATTAAGCAAACTGAGGTCTATGAATGTTCTTTCACTTTTATTAAAATTATGCTTTTCTGGGTACAGACCCAACAAAAACAGTTTAGGATTCAATATGATTTGTTTTGAGATTATTTTTTCAATTGTTACCCTCACCTCTTCCCAAAACATTCTTATTAATCTACATTCCCATAAACAATGAAATAGGGTTCCTTTACTTTCCATGCATTTTGTGCATGTATCTGGTATATTTTTGTTATATCTATTTAACTCCTCCGGTGTAACATACATCCGCATTAACCATTTGAAATGTATCAATTTAAGGCGTGCATTTATTGATTTGGTTTGAGCTTCTGTACAAGCCAATTCCCATTGTTCCTCTGAAATTTCAATTTGCAGATCTTCTTTCCAGTAGTTTAATCTTTTCAGTGAATTTTCACTTGAAGATAGTGTCAATGAGTTATAAAACTCTGAAATAATACCCTTTCTTTTACTATCTTTCATCATCATTTTTTCCAAGGATGAATAAATAGGTCGAGTGAGAGCTTTATTTTGATTTGATCGAATAAAGTTTCTAAGTTGAAGATATTTAAAAAAATGTGTTCTATTGAGATTAAATTTGATCCTCAGCTCTTCAAAAGACATTATGTTGTCTGCACATGGCAAATATAAATCCTGAATCTTTTGTATCCCTTTTAAATTCCATACTTTAAATACAGCGTCCGCTCTCCCTGGTTTAAAATATTGATTACCCCATATTGGACTAAATTGTGACAATAACTGTGGTTCTTTTAAATAGTTTTTAGCTTCACACCATATTTTGATCATATGCTTTACAAATGGATTTTTAACTTGTTTTTGTAATTTTTTTGCCGAATCTGAGTATATGAATATGGGAAGAGGTAAAGGTAAATTGTATGATTCCATTTCAGTCCAGTGAGGGAGATCATTTGATGAAAAATAATATGTCATAGACCTCAGTTGTGCCGACCAATAATACAACATAAAATTTGGACATTTCAGACCTCCACGATCAAATGGTAAATATAATAAAGACAAACGTAATCTAGCCCTCCTGTTGTTCCATATAAATTCCACTAACTTTTTTTTTATTCTTGAGAATAGATCTAAAGGTGGTGATAAGGGAATGTATTGAAATAAATAAAGTATTTTAGGTAAAATATTACTTTTAAGTATATTGATTCTCCCGATCATCGACATTGGTAGTGACATCCATCTCTGAGTTAACTCATTGATATCTGACATTAAGGCTTCATAGTTGACGCTGGCGACTGATTCTAGCTTAGGCATAATTTGGATTCCTAAATATTTAAACTGATTTACAACATTGAATTGATTTACCTCAGGGGCTGGGTAATTTCTCTGGGTCTCATTTAGCATTAATATTGAAGATTTAGTTTTATTTATTTTATATCCTGATATTTCCCCAAAATTCTTTATTAAATTCAACAAGGTTGGAATTGATTTTTTTAGATTCGACATAAAAAAAATTATATCATCGGCGTACAGGGAGATTTTATGTTCTGTTGGTCCAACTTTAATTCCATATATTTGTGAATGTAAACGTATCGCTATCGCTAAAGGTTCAATTGCCATAGTAAACAGTAAAGGTGAAAGTGGACAGCCTTGTCGACATCCTCTATTGATTTTTATTGGTTTTGAAATATTGTTATTTGTTAGGATTTCTGCTGTAGCATTATTGTATATTATTTGAACCCATTTTATGAAATTATTTCCAAGTCCAAACCTTTGTAGGACTTCAAAAAGAAAGGGCCATTCAACTCTATCAAAGGCCTTTTCGGCGTCCAATGATAGGAGAGCTGTATCCGGTGCTTCTTTATTAAAATAAATAATATTAAATAGTCTTCTTACATTATGGAAGCCTTGTCTACCCTTTATAAAGCCATTCTGATCTCGATTAATAATATTTGGTAAAATTTCTTGTATTCGTCTTGCTAAAATTTTACAGATTATCTTAAGGTCGGCGTTTAATAGGCTTATTGGTCTCATATTTTCACATTTATTAGAGGGCTTACCTGGTTTTGGCAGCAGTATAATTAAGGCATTATTTATGTATGATGGTAAATTATTATTTTGAAATGCTTCTAAAACCATTTCCAAAAAAGGTTTTATTAATTTATTCTTAAATTTTTTATAAAGGTCAACTGGAAGACCATCTGGTCCTGCACTTTTTCCTGATTTCATATTATCAATGGCTAGCCCAACTTCTTCTTGACTAATTTTAGACTCCAATATCTCCCTGTTTTCATTTGGTATACACGGTATAGATAGTTCGTTCAAAAACCCATTTAGTTTTGTTAAATCAGGTTCATTTTTGGTATCATATAATTTTTCATAGTAATCTCTAAAGGCTCTATTAATTTCTAAAGGATCTATAACTACCTGTCCGTTACTTATAATACTGGTAATTGGTGTTTTAATTTCCAATTGTTTAATCTGCCATGCTAATAATTTTCCTGATTTTTCACCTTGTTCATAAAAAGATTGTTTCAATCTTAGAAGACTCGAGGCAGCTCTATTCGCTGATTTTTTGTCGTATTCAGCTCTCAAAATCAGTAATTCATTCTCCAACCTTGGGTCACTTCCTGCATACACTTTTTCCTGAAGACTTTTTATTTTATGTTCCAATTGGACTCTCTCCTCTCGAGTCTTCTTAGATTTTGATCCTGTATAACTAATAATATGTCCCCTAATAAAAGCTTTGAAAGCCTCCCACTTTACACATGCTGATGTTTGTGTAGTATTGAAGTCAAAGAACTCGTCTATCTGTTTTTCTATATACTTGACAAATTCCTCATCCTGAAGCCATTTATGCTGAAATTGCCATCTACCTGATTCCTTTGTCAGTTTTTTATCTACATATATTAGACAACAGGGTGCATGATCAGAGATCACGATGTTATCATAAAAGCAGTTTTGAATCTTGGACCTTAATTCTGTGGAAATCAAAAAATAATCAATACGTGAGAATGTCTTGTAGGTACTGGAATAACAAGAATAGGCTTTAACTTGTGGTTTCATTTCTCTCCATATATCTAACAATCTCAATTCTTTCATAAAATGATTAATAGTCATCCTACATCCAATGTGCGTACAATCCAGTCCTGTTGATCTATCCACACCTGGATTCAATGTACAATTAAAATCCCCTGCTATTATATGTTGCCCTGTAAGTGATGATAAGATGAGAAATAAATTAGCAAAGAACTTCTGATCATCTATATTGGGACCATATAAGTTCACAAGATTTATATTTTCTAATAGCAAAGAACCTTGAATGATTACATATCTTCCAAATTTGTCTCCAATTACATTTTTCACTTGAAAAGGAACTGATTTATGTATGAGAGTCATAACTCCCCTGGCTCGGGATGAAAATGAAGAGGTGAATACACTTCCCTGCCATCTACTCCTAATTCTTTTAACATCCTCCTCTATCAGACGAGTTTCTTGTAAAAACACAATTCTTGAACCCATGTCCTTTATTTTATTCATAACTTGTTTAAGTTTTTTTTAAATTTTGTAGACCTCTGCAATTCCATGAAGTTAAATTAAGATTAACACTTTGGTCCATGATCAATAGAGAGTTTGGGATTACCTTGCAGTGTAAACATGCTCATACAGAGAAGCAAAAACATAAGTGGTTGAACATTCATCCTACAAACTACACACAAACAAATTTCCCCTTCCCACACTTGTGGCAAACCCCCCAAAATCAAAAGAAAAATTCTGTCTCCCGATATAGCCATCGACCGTTCCACACCCACGGGGAACAGCCTAAGCCACTCCTTCTTCATCCTCCCAATCACCCTAACTCTACTGCTTTTAATGACGTAACATTAACTCTCCTCTGTAGTTTTCCAACTTAACTCCAAAATTTTTAACAACTTTGTACATCATAGTTTTTTTTTTTTTTGTTTGTTTTGTTTTTGTTTTGTTTTTTTAATATATAATACAATCTATATTTTGTAAACTTACTATTTACTTCAAGTCAGTCAGATGCCTGTGCAAATGCTTAATTATTCTACCTTATATTTTGTTCATGCTTAGCTCCCACCAGTCTCTTCTTCTTCTTTGATCTTCTTGATGAACTCCTGCGCCTCCTCTGGGGTCTTGAAGATGTGGGTTCTGCCCTCATACGTGGTCAGCAGTCTCGCAGGATAGATTACACCATGACGAATCCCAAGGTTGCGCAGCTCCTTACGTACGGGATCAAACTGCTTCCTCAATTGCTGGATTCCTGTGGCCAAATCTGGGTAGAACCGCACCTGCTGGTCCTGGTGTTTAATCTCTCCTTTTTTAGCTCGTGCAGCGTTGAAGATCTTCATCCTGTCTCTGTTGCTAAGAAACTTCATAATTAAGGTCCTCGGCGGTCCCTTATCTCTCCGTGGGCCAATACGATGTGCTTTTTCCAGAATCACTGCTGATTGCAACTCCTCGCTGCCCAGCACCTCCGGAATCCACTTTTCCAGAAAGGAACATACGTCCCGACCTTCTGATTCCTCTGGAAGACCCACCAGCCTCAAATTATTCTGTCTCGACCGAGATTCCAAATCCAAAATATTATCTTCCAGAGATTTATTTTTTTTTTCCAAAGTGCGCACCTTTAATTGAAGACGGGTGACGTCATCTTCAGCACTAGCGAGACGGAGCTCCATCTGCGCCGTTCGTTCTACACAGTCACCCAATTCCTTTCTTATTCCTTCCAACGCTGTCATAATCCCATCAAATCTAGAGGAAAAGTCCGCTCTCATTGAACTCATGGGAGCCATCAGCGCATCTGCGCCATTCCCCGCAGATATCGCACCGTTGCCAGCCTCCTCCGCCATATATGGAGTTTTGTTTGCTGCGTCACAGACCTGAAAGTCCGTTAATTTGGACTGTTTCGGCGGCTCGCTTTTTCCTTTTCCTGGTTTTCCGGCCTTAGGCTTCGCCGACATATCCTCGCCCAAATGCTGGGATACGTTCTGTCCCAAATGAGAGAGTTATTTGCCGATTTTTTTTTTTTCCAGGAGCAGAGCAGAGCGAGACACGTCCGTCCTACGTGGCAGCCATAACCGGAAGTCGAGTTGATCTAATTTAGTTTTATTGATTTTAAATGTTTGACTCAAGTTACATACATATATTATTAATGACACTTTAACCAAGTGTATTTCTGTGGTTCCCGAGGAGCAAACTGAAAAGTCCCAAAGTCAGGGCCAAATGGGTTGGGTGTAAACACACCCCAAGTACTAGTATTGTGAAACTTTATTAAAAATTATTAATAAATGTTGCATATACAAACTTACATACCTATTAGGTGTCAGAGTAATAAAACTCAGTTGACTTTTCAATCCATTAGATGGTGCTGAATGTATGGTTCGGTCAGCACAGCAAAGGAGAGACCCTGAGATCTTGCCAGGGGTCAAACAAGACAAAAATTTGGGATGTGAAATCACAATATATGATATCCCAGTACTCAGTGTTTTGCAAGATCGTGATGGTGTCTCATCACACCCCAAGTAATGTGATAACATCACGAGTCGTGGGGCTTCTACTGAGTCCCACCCTTACGAAAGTCATTACTGTTTTCCAGTGTAATAAAATTCAAAATAATTAAAAACATAAGCTAATACTTTGTGCCCTGCAAAATAAATGAGCTTATTGGGATTATACTTGACTGAATGTGATGTTGTCTTTTTGTAGATGGAGGATAACTAATCATTGCTGTTACTGTGATACAAGAAAGGAGAATCATGGGTAAGTAATATCTGATTCCATGAGATGTTATTTTTAATATAGATTTAAAAAAAAAACTTTTTCAAAATGAATTTAATTAAGTCAATAATTGTGCCAACTGTTGAGCTCCAGCTTGTTGTGGTGGAGGGGTTTGTGTGCCCTAATGATCCCCAGGACCAGCTGGACCAGAGGGAGTTCACTAGACTCCCATGACAGAATTGAAATCAAGGTTCAGAGCACGCTGCCCAGTATGCAGTTACCAGGGGCCTCATGTACAAAGGGTACTTCAGCACAAATACGTGCCGTATATCTTTTTCCACGCAAAATTTCGGATGTATCAAGAATGAAATGACCGTCGAAATGTGCGCGCCCCCACGCCATCTTCATGGCTGGCGTACGCACATTTCTAGAGTTACTGGTCTGTTGGCGACAGTTAAAGGTGATGCTGGGAATCTGTTAATGATGTGAAAACAATTATTGTACACACCAGAGACACATGATGAACAAGTAATACATCCACTTAGTCTCACCCACACCCCCATTCCCGGAGATATATAAAGTAATAGTTTTTTGTTTTTTTTTAATTCTATATATTATATATGCAAATATATATTAATACTGAAATTTGAAAATATATACAATAGAAATACAAACAAATGTAAAGTATAAAATGTGAAAACAAGAATAATTCACAAAGTAGAAAATGTATAATGTAGAAAATGTATAAATCAATAATTTAAAAAAAATACAGAAAGATGAAAACATACATAAAAATAAAAAAGATAAATAGAAAAGTATGGAAACAATTCACAAATCTGGAACTGTATAAAACAAAAAATAAGGATACAGAAAGCTGAAAAATATACATGAAAATTAATACTATTTAAACCTGTGTATGTTATTTGTTTTATACATTTTCTTCAACTTAAGATGTGAATTATTTATGTTTCCATGTTTTTTTTTCTAATTTTTAATTACTATTTTTCAACTTTCTGGACCTTTTTTTTATTTTATAAATGTCCTACAACTCAAGAATTATTTGCACTTCTACATTGTTATACTATTTTTGTGTTTCTGTTGTAGTATCAATAGCTTTTAACAGGAGGTTCAACAGACTTCAGTGATGAAACCAGCAGCCATCTTTGACTGAGTTTATTCTCTCCCCATAACAGCGCTCACGCTGATGGTGCAGGCATAAAAATTGCAACACAAGAAAATCAACAGAACAACTTTGACAGTACCTGACCATTTAACTTGTTTTCAAACAATTTGCTTAAAGAGAACATGCTTATATTTAGACAGCCCTGGAGGTGGCAGAGTTGAAGATAACATTCTCATTGGGAGTGACTAGGAGGGACAGGATTAGAAATAAGTGTATCAGAGGGACAGCTCAGGTTGAGCAGTTTGGAGACAAAGTAAGAGGCAAGGCTGAGATGGTTTGGACATGTGCAGAGGAGGGATAGTGGATATAATGGACAAAGGATGTTGAAGACTGAGATGCCAGGCAGGAGGAAAAGAGGAAGACCACAGAGAAGATTCATGGATGTAGTGAAGGAAGAGGCTGGTGGGACGACAGGGAGAGGATTGGTGTTAGAGCAGGATGCAAGGGATAGGGTGAGATGGAACCACATGATCCGCTGTGGTGACCCCTAAAGGGAGCAGCCAAAAGAAGAACAAGAAGTACAGTGGGGTAAAAAAGTATTTAGTCAGCCACCAATTGTGCAAGTTCTCCCACTTAAAAGATGAGAGAGGTCTCCAGTTTTCATCATAGGTATACCTCAACTATGAGAGACAAAATAAGAAAGAAAAAAAAATCCAGAAAATCACATTGAAGGATTTTTAATGAATTAATTGGTAAATTCCTCAGTAAAATAAGTATTTGATCAATAACAAAAGTTCATCTCAATACTTTGTTATATACCCTTTGTTGGCAATGACAGAGGTCAAACGTTTTCTCTAAGTTTTCACAAAGTTTTCACACACTGTTGCTGGTATTTTGGCCCATTCCTCCATGCAGATCTCCTCTAGAGCAGTGATGTTTTGGGGCTGTCGCTGGGCAACACAGACTTTCAACTCCCTCCAAAGATTTTCTATGGGGTTGAGATCTGGAGACTGGCTAGGCCACTCCAGGACCTTGAAATGCTTCTTACAAAGCCACTCCTTCATTGCCCGGGTGGTGTGTTTGGGCTCATTGTCATGCTGAAAGACCCAGCCACGTTTCATCTTCAATGCCCTTGCTGGTGGAGGGAGGTTTTCACTCAAAATCCCACGATACATGGCCCCATTCATTCTTTCCTTTACACGGATCAGTCGTCCTGGTCCCTTTGCAGAAAAACAGCCCCAAAGTATGATGTTTCCACCCCCATGCTTCACAGTAGGTATGGTGTTCTTTCTCCTCCAAACACGACAAGTTGAGTTTTTACCAAAAAGTTCTATTTTGGTTTCATCTGACCATATGACATTCTCCCAATCCTCTTCTGGATCATCCAAATACTCTCTAGCAAACTTCAGACGGGCCTGGACATGTACTGGCTTAAGCAGGGGGACACGTCTGGCACTGCAGGATTTGAGTCCCTGGCGGCGTAGTGTGTTTCTGATGTAGCCTTTGTTACTTTGGTTCCAGCTCTCTGCAGGTCATTCACTAGGTCCCCCTATGTGATTCTGGGATTTTTGCTCACCGTTCTCGTGATCATTTTGACCCCACGGGGTGAGATCTTGCGTGGAGCCCCAGATCGAGGGAGATTATCAGTGGTCTTGTATGTCTTCCATTTTCTAATAATTGCTCCCACAGCTGATTTCTCCACACCAAGCTGCTTACCTATTGCAGATTCAGTCTTCCCAGCCTGGTGCAGGTCTACAATTTTGTTTCTGGTGTCCTTTGACAGCTCTTTGGTCTTGGCCATAGTGAAGTTTAGAGTCTGACTGTTTGAGGTTGTGGACAGGTGTCTTTTATACTGATAACGAGTTCAAACAGGTGCCATTAATACAGGTAACGAGTGGAGGACAGAGGAGCCTCTTAAAGAGGAAGTTACATGTCTGTGAGAGCCAGAAATCTTGCTTATTTGTAGGTGACCAAATACTTATTTTACTGAGGAATTTACCAATTAATTCATTAAAAATCCTTCAATGTGATTTTCTGGATTTTTTTTTTCTCATTTTGTCTCTCATAGTTGAGGTATACCTATGATGAAAATTGGAGACCTCTCTCATCTTTTAAGTGGGAGAACTTGCACAATTGGTGGCTGACTAAATACTTTTTTGCCCCACCGTATTAATATTTGCATATATGTATTTATTCATCCATCTTTTACCGCTTTTCCGGAGGTCCGGGTCACGCAGGCAGCAGTTCAAGCAGAGAAGCCCAGACTTGCTCTCCCCAGTCACCTGCTCCAGCTCTTCTGAGAGGATGCCAAAGCATACCATACCAAAGCATGGTAACGGTAGTACCAGTATATGGAGGAATTCTGGGCCATATCAGCATCTGTATTTCCAAATTATGAGTTAGGGTTTAATGGGATTTAACATGTTTTAATACAAACTACTTTATGGTTCATAATTCTGTTGACGGACTTACACCAAACCAAGTGATTTCTCAAAATGCTGGATTATTTAGATAGCTTTTCCAATCTTTTCAGCATTTAGTTTGTCAATAGCGATAACTTGCCGTGATTACAATGTAGTAGAGGGGACTTATGAGTGCTTAACTAGCATTAGCAATCATTAGCTTACCTTCATATGTGATCTAGTTCGTATCCCCATGTCTTCGGCTTTATACTGCTCCATGGCTTCCTAAACTCTCCAGTATTTTTCCAGAGTGTTTCGTTTCACTGCCTGTAGCCTTCTTTGGCTCTCCTTTTTTGCCTTTACTCTGACAAAAAGCCAACGAGCAGCAGGCTCACCTCGATATCCATCTTGTGTTTTGCTTGTCACATACAAATGACGTCATGGGAGTTTCGAGCCGCCTTGCTGTAAAGATCTCACTCACTTGAGGTGGTATTCAGTCGTAATGGAAAACGAACAACACCGTGGCGAGTCGGGCTGAGTAGGTGCTAATGGAATTATTATTATTTTCAACACAGGGTCCACGCTATTTGCCATCCAAAATGGCAGAAAAACAATGTGGCACATGACCACTGATGTCACATGCAACGCCTTTATAGTAGCTTGTTTGGTGAGGGTGCTGCATCTTGAAGAGATCTGGGTAAGACATGAGAGAGAGAGAGGAATTAAAGAAGGAAAAGGAGAGAGAAAGGGAGGAATTACAAAGGGAGGAGAACGAGCGTGAAAGAATGCATGCAAAACGGTTGGCCAAGGTGGAGATGGAGAAGGCCCATGTTGAAGCACAGAGAGTCAGGGCTGTGTTTGATATTAATAAAGCACATGGTTTCATGCCTTCTTTTGATGAGAAAGTTGTAGATGTGTTCTTTGAAATGTTTGAAAAAGTGGCTAAGGAAAGTGAGCAGCCAGAGGAAAAATCGCCATTGTTGGTTCAGAGTGTGCTTACAGGTAAAGCCCAGAGAGCTGTGGCAGCTTTGGATAATAGAGTGGGCTTCGATTATGAATCCTTGAAGAAAGCTGTGTTGGGAGCCTATGGTCGTGTACCTGAGGCATACAGAATTCATTTTTGTGACTTAAGGTGGCAGTCGGGGGAGTCATATTTGGACTTACTATAGCAAAGACAGGAGGTTGCGTTGGATCAATGGGTCAATTCTTTAAATTATCAACAATTAAAGGATCTCATGCTACTTGAACAGCTTAAACTTAGCATTCCGCGAGAGGTAGAGGTCTACCTGAATGAACGTGATGTAGTGAGTCCACAGCGAGCAGCTGAGTTGGCTGATAGTTATGAGGTGGCTCATAGTGGTAAATCTGGTGGACAAATTGGGAGGCGACGACAACTAGATGAAGATAGACAGGACTACCATTATAGGAGGCTTGGTGACCATGAGTTAAAGCATCCTTTAAGGATAGAGTCACATGCATCTTTTGCTTCACGTCACTTTAAGCCAGCAGGTGCTCCCCCACAGGCTGGTTGGAATCCCTTTCCTGTGACAGAGATTCGTTGTCACTGGTGTCACAAACTAGGACATAAAAAGAGCCAATGTCCAAATTTTAATGGTAGAAGGGTCCCACCTAAGCCAGCTGGTTTAGTGTCTCTAGGCAAGGTTTCAGACGATCTTTGTGGTTATCAGGGTTTCCTCTCAAAAGGGTTGTGTCAGACTCAGCTAATGGTTTGCAGGTACCAGTCACTATCCTTAGAGATACTGGGGCAAAGCAGACCCTACTTTGGAAAGGCATTCCAGAACTGCCGAGTTCCACCTTCACAGGGCACTTTGCTGTAGTACAAGGCATTGGTGGTGGATATGAAACGGTTCCGCTGCACCGCATTTATTTAAAATCAGAGTTGTTGTCTGGTTATGTGAATGTAGCTGAGGTGCAGACCCTCCCCTTTGAAGCCATAGATCCTGTTATGGGTATGACGTGTCTGGAAAAAGAGTTGTTCCGAGTCCTTCTGATCAGCTGTCGAATTCACCAGATTTGAGCGCTTTGGAAGATGAGTATCCAGAGGTATTTATCGCATGCGCAGTTACTTGGGCACAGGCAAAAAGGCACGCACTTAAGAGTGAGGTCAAGGAGCCTGATGAGATCAGGGTTCAAGAAGACATTGACCTAGCAGATACCTTTTTCCTATAGACCTCTGGGAGGAGAGGTTAGAAGTGGAAAAGAAGGAATACACTGGTGAAATGTTGAACAGTGAGAGGGTCCCTGTAGAAGCTGAGACAAGAGGGGAAATGGAGAGTAACATTGGTACAGAGGTAGCTACTCTTAAAGGCTCTGAGTCACTACCCCTTAATCAGCAGACCTTGGTACAGGAGCAGCAGAAGGATCCATCATTGGGTTATGCATTGAAGTTGGCTACATGTAGCAGGGAGGCCAGGGAGGTTCCTAGTGGATATTTTGTATGTGATAGCATCCTTTTCTGGAAGTAGAGACCCACTAAGAGACCCTGTCAGGATGTCATGCAGTTGGCACATGACTCATCTCTTGGTGGTCACTTGGGAGCTCGTAAAACTTTGAAACAAATTAGTCGACATTTTTACTGGCCCAATATTAGACGGGATGTGAAGCAGTTCTGTTGCATGCGTCATACGTGTCAGGTAGTTAGAAAACCAGGTAGGGGTCCCTCTGTGGCACCTCTGTCAGACGCAGTAATTTCACTTCCAGGTTGTATCAACAGGTTATGGCAGAACTAAAAATAGCTCCTAAATTTTCCTCAGCGTACCGTTCACAGTCACAGGGAGCTATAGAACACTTTCATAGTATCTTAAAGGGGATGAGGAGAACATTTGTTGAGGCACATCCGTAGGAGTGGGACGAAGCAATTCGTGGGCAGCACGGTGGTGCAATGGTTAGCACTGTTGCCTTATAGCTAGAAGGTTCCAGGTTTGAATCCCCAGGCTGGCAGGGGTAGGAACCTTTCTGTGTGGAGTTTGCATGTTCTCCCTGTGCTGCGTGGGTTTACTCCGGGGGCTCCGGTTTCCTCCCACAATCCAAAGACATGCATGTTAGGTTAATTGGTTGTTCTAAATTGTCCCTAGATATCTGTCTCCTATAGGCCCTTAGAATAGAGGGTTAGTACTAGTGAAGTGCTTTGAGTGGTCTTTGAGACTAGAAAAGCGCTATATAAGTATAGGTCCTTATCCCTTATCCATTCTGGTTATTTGCCATTCGTGACTCTCCCAGTGAATCACTTGGCTTTAGTCTGTTCAAGCTGATTTTCGGGCATGAAGTGAGGGGTCCCATGCTTTTATTCAAGGAGCAGGTAATCCAGCCAACCTCACCAGGGGATGTGTTACACTGTCTCTTCATTTAAAGCCAGGCTCAGGTCAGCATGTGAAGTGGCTGGGAAAAACCTTGTTAGGTCTAAGGCACGTATGAAAGCGAGATATGACAAAAGGGCAGTGAGGCAAACTTTTGATCCAAGTGGTTTAGTGTTGATGTTGGTTCAGGGACGAGATAAGCTTGGGCCGGGCTTCGCTGGTCCATACAGAGTAGTGAGGCAGGTTGGGGACCTGAATTATATCCTCATTACCCCTGATAGAAAAAGGAAAACCAAACTCTGTCACATTAACTCATTAAAGGCATATGAGGGTCAAAGTGTGGCTGTTTGTTGTGCAGTTCCAGATTTAGTTGAGGATGAAGAGCTGAGCTGTGGTTATTCAGAGATACCTTTGTACAATCCAGATATTGTGAATCCTCGTCTTTGTAACATGGAGGCTCGTGCTGAGCTAAATGAACAGATTCAATATCTGACAGAGGCTCAAAAGCAAGATGTCATGTCTTTGGTTGACAACTGTTCTATGCTGATTGGTGATGTACCTGGGTGTGCCCATCAAGCAGTGTATGATGTTGAGGTTGGAGATGCTGCCCCTATAAAACAACATCTTTATTGCTACCCTCCTCATAAGAAGGAAGTATTCCAGAAAGAGGTCGATTACATGTTGCAGGTTGGGGTTATTGAGCCAGCTGACGGGTATGTGACCAAGGTTTACCTTCTGAAGAGTTACTTTCAGGTCCCATTAACAAAGCAAGCGAGATGTAAGCCTTTGTTACGCATAGTGGACTGTATAAATTCAGAGTGTTGGCTTTTGGCATGAAAAATGTGCCTGCAACATTTCGGCACTTAATGAACTGTGTTGCACAGGGGCTGAGAAATATGGTTACCTACACTGATGATGTTGGTACCTTCAGCGATACATGGGAGGAGCATCTGAGACAATTAAAAGACTTTTTTGAATCTCTTCAGCAGGCTGGCTTGGTGATCAATCTGGCTAAATGTGAATTTGGCAAAGGTTGAGTGACCTACCTAGGGCATCTAGTTGGTTGTGGAGAAGTGCTACCAAGAATGGCAAAGGTTCAGACCATTGCTGATTTCCCTGCTCCATGCCCTCGAACCCAGCTAATGTGACTTTTGGGAATGTGTGGTTTTTATCGTCATTTTGTGCCAGACTTTGTAATGGTCACAGCTCCTCTGATACATCTTCTAAAGAAAAGCGTGAAATGGTGTTGGTCTCAGAGTTGTCAGGAGGCTTTTGCCCAGATAAAGGCTATGTTATGCTAGTCCCCCAATCTCTGAGCTCCAGATTTCAATCTACCCTTTTTGCTGAAAGTTGATGCCAGTTGTGTGGGTGTTGGAGCTGTTTTGCTTCAGGCAGATGAGGATGAATGTGAGAGGCTGGTTGCTTACTTCTCAAAAATACTGAACAAACATCAGCAGGCTTATTCTATGATCAAAAAGGAAGCTTTAGCTCTGGTATTGGCCATCAAGCATTTTGAAGTTTATGTTGCCAGTAGTGAAAAAGGTTGTCGTATATTCTGACCACAATCCATTGGGTTTCTTGTCCAAATTCAAAACTGCAAATGCAAGGGTGTTACGCTGGAGTTTGGTATTACAGCCTTATAACCTTGTGATCAGACCATCACAGGCAGGAACAATGTGATAGCATAGCTGACTCTGTCTAGAGGTTGAGAAGTGTATGAGAAGTGTTTGGATGGGATGCTTTTATTGAAAGGTAATTGGTGAGATCAGTCCAATCCAACTTTATTTATAAAGCACTTTAAAAATGACAGCTGACACAAAGTGCTGTACATAAGATAAGATAAGATAAGATGAGCCTTTATTAGTCCCACAATGGGGAAATTCCAGGATTGCAACAGCACAGGGATAGCAACACTCAGAGCAACAATCAGAAGGCAAGAAAAAACAAGAGCAGCTAGTATATATATATATACACTACCGTTCAAAAGTTTGGGGTCACCCAGACAATTATTTTGTGTTTTCCATGAAAAGTCACACTTATTTACCACCATGAGTTGTAAAATGAATAGAAAATATAGTCAAGACATTGACAAGGTTAGAAATAATGATTTGTATTTGAAATAATAATTTTTTCCAGATACTCAACCTGCTCAAAGGAAGGTCAGTTTTATAGCTTCTCTAACCAGCTAAACTGTTTTCAGCTGTGCTAACATGATTGCACAAGGGTTTTCTAATCATCCATTAGCCTTCTGGCGCAATGAGCAAACACATTGTACCATTAGAACACTGGAGTGATAGTTGCTGGAAATGGGCCTCTATACACCTATGTAGATATTGCACCAAAAACCAGACATTTGCAGCTAGAATAGCCATTTACCACATAAGCAATGTATATTAGATATTAGAGTGTATTTCTGATTAGTTTAAAGTTATCTTCATTGAAAAAAACAGTGCTTTTCTTTCAAAAATTAGGAAATTTCTAAGTGACCCCAAACTTTTGAACGGTAGTGTATATATATAGACACACAGTGCGGAGCATTGTGGTTGGTGGATGTGCAGCAGAAAGTCTAAGCTCTCTCTCCGCGGATGCGGCGAGCCAGCTGGATGTCTTTGGGCATGATGGTGACCCTCTTGGCGTGGATGGCGCACAGGTTGGTGTCCTCGAAGAGACCCACGAGGTAGGCCTCGCGCAGGTCGGTCTTGAAGTCCTGAGCGATCTCCCTCACCAGGCGCTGGAAGGGCAGCTTACGGCTGAGCAGCTCCGTGGATTTCTGGTAGCGACGTATCTCTCTCAGAGCCACGGTACCGGGCCTGTAACGGTGAGGCTTCTTCACTCCGCCGGTGACCGGAGCGCTTTTTCGAGCAGCCTTGGTGGCCAGCTGCTTCCTGGGGGGCTTTTCCTCCAGTAGATTTATGGGCGGTCTGCTTGGTTCTTGCCATCGCTCTTCATTATTCTGTCTTATATTTCTTGCACGCCGCCTAAACTCCAGCCCGGCACCCGCGTCGTTTTCGCTTCAGTTCCCCGGTATGTCGAGTTTCTCTGTTAGCACCGGGTGGCGGTTGAGTGCTAGCTAGCTCTTCCCTGCTGTATCGTCTCCTGCTGTAAACAGAGGCTCCGTCCGCCGACTCGGGAGACCTTTGGGGCGATCTGTGTGTCCGTGATATATATAGAGTGAAAGGTGTGCCGGATCAGAAAGTTATCACCGGATCAGAAAGAAGAAGGAAGATAAAATGTAAAAACATAAGAACAACTAGAAAAGCACTCGGAGAGCGCAGACCTCCGCCAAGCACCACAGTTCCCCCCATACAGTGTTTGTGTGTACGTTTTCAGATTCCTTGACCATGAAAACATATGACTAGCAATTGGATTCACAATGATAGGATTAGTGGTTCAGTAGTAAAAGCATTACCTCCTTGGTGGAGGTAATAAACTGAAGTGTTGCTGTTGTGTCCATCTCCTCAGAATCAGAATCAGAATCAGAATCAGAATCAGGTTTATTGCCATTGTTCATGTAGTACACAAACTAGGAATTTGTCTCGGTACAATGCTGCAACATTAAACATGATAAGATAAGAGAAATAAACTATACATGTAATAAAGTGTAGGATAAGATTAAGTGATACTGGTCAACAGTTAAAATATATATTAGCCAGCAGCAGATACTGTGGAGAACTATATAGTGCAGTCGGTAATGCAGGAAGAAAACAGTGATGATTGACATGAGTCTGGTTGAGCTGCTGTACATGGTGCACGAGAGTCACTTAGTGTTCAGCAGTCTAATGGCAGAGGGGAAGAAGCTGTTCATGTGACGGGAGGTTTTAGTCTGGATGGACCGAAGTCTTCTACCAGAGGGGAGGGGGGCAAACAGTACGTGACCAGGGTGTGAGGGATAGGCTATGATCCGGCCAGCACGCCTCCGGGTCCTGGAGATGTACAGATCCTGGAGAGATGGGAGCTTGCAGCCGATCACCTTCTCAGCAGAGCGCACGACGCGCTGCAGCCTTAGTCTGTCCCTGGCAGTGGCTCCTGCGTACCACACGGTTATGGAGGTGGTGAGGATGGACTCAATGATGGCTGTGTAGAACTGCACTAACATCTTGGTGGGTAGCTTGAGCTTCCTCAGCTGCCGCAGGAAGAACATCCTCTGCTGGGCTTTTTTGATGAGTGAGCTGATGGTCAGCTCCCATTTGAGGTCCCTGGTGATGGTAGTGCCTAGGAAGCGGAAGGAATCAGCAGTGGTGATGGGAGAGCCTGAGAGGGTGAGGGGGGGCAGAGGAGTAGTGACTTTCCTGAAGTCTACAATCATCTCCACTGTCTTCAGAGCGTTCAGCTGCAGGTTGTTATTGCTGCACCAGGACGCCAGCTGGGCCACCTCTCTCCTGTAGGCGGACTCGTCGCCGTTGGAGATGAGCCCGATGAGGGTGGTGTCGTCCGCAAACTTGATCAACTTGACAGACTGGTGGCTGGAGGTGCAGGAGTTGGTGTAAAGGGAGAAGAGTAGGGGGGAAAGTACACAGCCCTGGGGTGATCCGGTACTGATGCTAGTATAGTCTGAGACAGTCTTTCCCAGCCGCACATGCTGCCTCCGGTCCGTCAGGAAGTCGATGATCCACCTGCAGAGGGAGTCAGGCACGTTGAGCAGGGACAGCTTGTCCCGGAGCAGAGCGGGGCGGATGGTGTTGAATGCGGAGCTGAAGTCCACAAACAGGATCCTGGCGTAGGTTCCCGGGGAGTCCAGGTGCTGCAGGATGGAGTGGAGGGCCAGGTTGACTGCATCGTCTACAGACCTGTTGGCTCGGTAGGCAAACTGCAGCGGGTCCAGGAGAGGGGTGGTGATGGACTTGAGGTGGGACAGGACCAGGCGCTCAAAGGACTTCATGACTACAGAGGTGAGCGCTACAGGTCTGTAGTCATTAAGTCCAGTGATCCGTGGCTTCTTGGGGACAGGGATGATGGTGGAGGATTTGAGGCAGGATGGCACGTGGCATAACTTAAGGGAGGTGTTAAAAATGTCTGTGAATACAGGAGCCAGCTGTTTCGCACAGAGTCTCAGGGTGGAGGGAGACACGCCGTCTGGGCCGGGGGCCTTGCGCGGGTTCAGTCTGGAGAACTGTTTGAGCACATCCTGCTCACTGATGATAAGGGGAGGGGGGGAGGAGGGGGGGGTGCCTTAAATGAAGTAGGGAATGTGGAGGCTGTGGAGCTGGAGGGAGGGGGGGAGTTGGACACAGATGACGAGGTGTCAAAACGGGCATAGTGTTGGGACAGTCTTTGACAAAGGGCTTTGTCATCCTGACCTTTAGGAGCCTGAGGCCGATAGTTGGTGATCTGCCTCAGTCCTCTCCACACGGAAGCCGAATCATTAGCAGTGAACTGCTGCTGGAGTCTCTCTGAGTACACAGATTTAGCCCTCTTCAGCTCTCTGTTAAACCGGTATTTAACCTCCCTGTAGCAGTCCCTGTCTCCACTTTTCAGCGCTGCTTCCTTCTCCTTCCTGATCTGTCTGAGCTTAGCTGTGAACCAGGGTTTGTCATTAGAGTAACTCACCCTGGTGCGTGATGGAAGAATGTTCTCTTCACAAAAGTGGATATATGAGTTCACAGTGTCCGTGTACTCATCCAGATCATGCGTGGCTCCTTTAAGCATGCCCCAGTCAGATATTTCCATGCACGTTTCCAGCTTCTCCTCAGCATCACTGGTCCGTATCTTCGTAGTGCTCACAACAGGTTTAGTGAGCTTCAATCTCTGTCTGTCTGTCTCCTCCATCTGCAAACTCCCAGGCTGCGGGCGTTGCAATTCATCGCACAACCACGTACAACCCACAGGCCAATGGGTTATGCAAGCGTTTTCATAGATCACTGAAAGCAGCACTCAGGGCTTCACTGACGGATGCAAATTGGGTAGACAGGTTGCCGTGGGTTTTATATTGGGGTTGCGCTCCGCGGCAAAAGAGGATTTGGAAGCTTCCCCGGCAGAGAGCTTGTTTTTGCGCAGCCACTATGGCTGCCCGGGGAATTTCTGCCAAATAATCCCATGCCGGACAGCTGCCCGTCTCAGCTTTTGCAGCGTAGCGCAAACACAGGCACGCTGCCGGGCCCGGCCCACCACTGTTTTCCGCGTGCTTTTGTGCCTAAAACTTTGAAGAACGCGGAGTTCGTGTTCGTCAGACACGACGACCAGCGCCCTCCATTGCGCCTGCACACATGTTGAAAATGGCCGTATCTCACAATGTTAAAGAATCCTTTAAAAAATTCCTGTATCCAGACGGTGATCCGGATCATCCCCAAAATTTAATCAGTTCTTCCTTGTACCATTTCCAACAACGCCTGAAAGTTTCATCGAAATCCGTCCAAAACTTTTTGAGTTATCTTGCTAACCAACAGACAGACAAACAGACGGACAAACAGACAGACAAACGCTGGCAAAAACATAACCTCCTGGCGGAGGTAATAATAAAAGCAATAAAATACAGCTAAAGGTACAAAACAGCACAAACAAAACAGTAGTCATACATTAGCGACAATAAGAACAAATAAAATCAATGTCTCAAACTGGGTCAAAAGCCAGAGAATAAAAATGGGTTTTAAGATGAGTTTTAAAACTGGACAGTGAAGAGGCCTGTCTGATGGGCAAAGGCAAAGATTATTCTACAATTTAGGAGCAGCAACAGAAAACGCTCTCTTCCCTCTGAGCTTCTTCTTTGATTTTGGTGTCTCCAGGAGCAGCTGATCAGCTGACCTGAGAGATCGAGCAGGAGTGTAAGGTTGGAGCAGCTGAGAGAGGTAAAGCAGGGCAAGGCCATTTAATGAATTAAAAACAAATAAAAGAAGTTTAAAATGAACCCTAAAATGCACAGGCAGCCAGTGAAGGGAAGCTAAAATGGGTGTAATGTGGTCCCTCTTAGGTGTTCCAGTTAAAAGATGTGCAGCAGCATTTTGAACCAACTGGGTTTACTCCGGGATTTCTCCGGTTTCCTCCCACATGCCAAAAACATGCAAGTTAGGTTAATTGGCATCAACTGGGGATTCTAAATTGTCCTTAGGTATGACTGTGAGAGTACTGTGAGAGTGAATGGTTGTCTGTCTCTCTGTGTTGGCCCTGCGATGGACTGGCGATCTGTCCAGGGTGTACCCTGCCTCTTGCCCAAAGATGCTGGGATAGGCTCCAGCCCCCACCGCAACCCGAAAAAGGATTAAGCAGAAGAAGATGGATGGATGGAGACGTGAGAGGGAAGACTGGCTGACTCCAAAATAAAGTGCATTGCAGTAAAGTGCATTACAGCCGAAACATGATGAAGGCATGGATTACTGTTTCATAGTGCTGCTTTGAAAGGATTGATTTAACCTTTGCCAGCTGCCTTGGATTAAAAAAGCTGGACTTCACTACTGTACTGATCTGAGGCTGTAATTTAAAATCACTGTCCTACTTAAAACCCAAATTAGTAACAGTTAGCTTAACAAACCGTGCCAATGGGGTCCAAGTCAACAGGTGGGGACTCCTAGAGCCACTGGGACCAAACACCATCACTTCAGTCGTATTTTCACTAAAACTTAAGTTTGAAGCCATCCAGTGTTTAATGTCATCAAGACATGCAAGGAGTGATTTTAATGAAAAGTCCTCCTTCTGCTTTAATGGTACATATACAGTGGATATAAAAGTCTACACACCCCTGTTCAAATGCCAGGTTTTTGTGATGTCAAAAAATGAGACCAAGATAAATCATTTCAAAACTTTTTCCACCATTAATATGACCTATATCCTGTACAACCCAATTGAAAAACAAACTGAAATCTTTTAAGGGGGAAAAAACAAAAAATTACAATAACCTGTTTGCATAAATATGCACACCCTTAAACTAATACTTTGTTGCAGCACCTTTGGCTTTTATTACAGCACTCAGTCTTTTTGGGTAGAAGTCTGTCAGCGTGGCACATCTTGATGTGGCAATATTTGCCCACTCTTCTTTGCAAAAATGCTCCAAATCTGTCAGATTGCGAGGGCATCTCCTGTGCGCAGCCCTTTTCAGATCACCCCACACATGTTCAATCGGATTCAGGTCTGGACTCTGTCTGGGCCATTCCAAAATCTTAATCTTCTTCTGGTGATGCCATTTTGTTGATTTGCATGTGCTTTGGGTCATTGTGGTGCTGAAAGATGGAGTTCCTCTTCATCTTCAGCTTTCCAGTAGAAGCCTGAAGGTTTTGTGCCAACACTAACTGGTATTTGGAACGGTTCATAATTCCCTCCACCTTGACTAAGGCCCCAGTTCCAGCTGAAGAAAAACAGCCCTAAAGCCTGATGGTACCACCACCATGCTTCACTGTAGGTATGGTGTTCTTTTTTTGATGAGCAGTGTTGTGTTTGCGCCAAATATACCTTTTGGAATTATGGCCAAAAAGTTCAACCTTTGTATCATTGGACCATAACACATTTCCCCATATGAGTTTGGAAGATTTCAAATGTGTTTTTGCAAAATGTAGCCGGGCTTGGAAGTTTTTCTTCGTAAGATACGGCTTCTGTCAGATGGGAGATTGTTGTCACGCGTATTAAACAGCCAGTACTTGCCAGAAATTTCTGCAGCTCCTTCAATGTTGCTGTTGGCCTCTTGGCAGCCTCCCTGACCAGCCATATTTTCTCCACTTGATGATGACTGTCTTCACTGTGTTCCATGGTATATTTAATGCCTTGGAAATTCTTTTGTACCCTTCTCCTGACTGATACCTTTGAACAATGAGATCCCTCTGATGCTCTGGAAGCTCTCTACAAACCATGGCTTGTGCTGTAAGATGTGACTACAAAAATGTCAGGAAAAGCCTACTAGAACCGCTGAACTTTATTTGGGGTTAATCAGAGGCACTTTAAATGGTGGCAGGTGTGTGGTGACTCCCATTTAACATGAGTTTGAATGTGATTGGTTAATTCAGCGTATTTATCCAGCCGGGTTATTGTAAGTTTTTTATTTTTCCCCTTAAAAGATTTCAGTTTGTTTTTCAATTGGGCTGTGCAGGTTATCGGTCGCATTAATGGTGGAAAAAGTTTTGAAATGATTTATCTTGGTCTCATTTTTTTACATCACAAAAACCTGGCATTTGAACAGGGGTGTGTAGACTTTTCATATCCACTGTATCTGAGTGTCATCAGCGTAACAGTGGAAGGAGATACAATGCTTTCTAAGAAAGAAACCCAATGAAATCGGATAAAGGGAGAAAATAAGGGGCACTAAAATTGAGCCCTGTGGGACCTTACATGACAGGAAAGCAGAGGAAGATTCAAAACCAGCAAGGCTTACACACATGGTTTTATCTGTCAAGTAGGACCTGAACCATTCCAGAGCAGTACCACAAATACCCACAAAATGCTGTAGACGATATATTAAAATGTCATGGTCCACTGTAGGGCTGTGTGATATGACAAAAAATTCATATCACGATATAAGTCATCATATCACGATAACTGTATATATCGCGATATACATTTTCTGTAAATTCTACAGTTTAGATGATCACATAAAAGGGACAATCTCTTTTTTTTTTTAACTTTTTTTACATGTACCGTTTTCCCCTCATAATTTTGCAGTTATAAAATAGTTTTGTAATGTGTATTTGAGGCTTGATTCTCATAAATTTCAGGTTTTTCTTTTAAATTATATATGAATAAAAACTAAACATCAATAAGTTTAAATATTTCCTGAGCCAGAGGGAACAGTAAAAAAACAAACAAACAGATAACATAAAAAAATGTCTGAAAATGAGAAAATTACCCATGGCTGTCACCTACAGATATAAATTAGCTATTAGTTTAAGTCAGTGAAAATTTAAGTGTAGACCTTCATCCTGCCATTCTGGCTTGATTTAACCTATTTGCTTCTTAGTAAAGATATTTTAGATTGGTCATGATCTGAAAGTCAAAGACACAAAAGGTAATGTAATAAAATACATGTGATGACTTTAACTTTATTCATTATCACTACTTGACTAATTAAAATTATTAGAAATCAAATAAATTACATTAAGAGTAAAGTTAATGTATTCATTATTTATTTTGCATGTGCAGTGGGGCAAAAAAGTATTTAGTCAGCCACCAATTGTGCAAGTCCTACCACTTAAAAGATAAGAGAGGTCTCCAATTTTCATCATAGGTATACCTCAACTATGAGAGACAAAATGAGGAAAAAAAAAAAATCCAGAAAATCACATTGTCTGATTTTTAATCAGAATCAGCTTTATTGGCCAAGTATGCACAACACATACAAGGAATTTGACTTTGACTAAAAACTTGCTCTCGTTGTTCAGGTGTAAGATTTAAATAAGATTTAAATAAGGATTCAATGACAACAGAGTATGTACAGTAAATTACAGTCTGTCCATGTTTCTATAAAAGGATGCAAATATATACAGGAATATATGCAGTTATTTACTCAGACTATCCACACTTGCAGAAATATATGAAAAAATATACAGTCATACAGTATTTCAGTGTGAACTCACTAAGCAGTGTGAGAGTTATGTGCAATGTAAGAATGGATGAAAAGTCATGAGTACAGCAACAGGTAGGACTAGGTGAATGTTAGGAGTTCATCAGAGTGATGGCTTGAGGAAAGAAACTGTTCCTGTGATGGGTGGTTTTGACCTTCAGTGATCTGTAACGTCGACCAGAAGATAGAAGTTCAAACAGTTTGTGGCCGGGGTATGACGGGTCAGCACAGATGTTTCCCGCCTGCTTCCTGGTTATGGACCGATATAAGTTCTCAATGGAGGGTAGGTCGGTACTAATGATCCTCTTCGCAAACTTAATGATCCGCTGCAGTCTGGTCTTGTCCTGTTTAGTGGCAGATCCAAACCAGACAGTGATGGAAAAGCAGAGGACAAATTGGATGACGGCGGTGTAGAAGACAACCAGCAGCTCCTGAGGCAAATCAAACTTCTTGAGCTGACGCAGAAAAAACAACCTCTGCTGGGCCTTTTTCCGGACAGTGTCTATATGGGAGGACCACTTCAGGTTCCGGGAGATTGTGGTACCCAGAAACTTGAAGGAGTCCACAGTGGACACTGTACTGTTGAGGATGGTGAGTGGGGGGAATGAAGGAGGGTGTCGCCTGAAATCCACAGTCATCTCCACCGTTTTGGCTGGGTTAAGTTCAAGATGGTTTTGGCCGCACCAGAGGATCAGCTGCTCCACCTCCCGCCTGTATGCAGACTCATCACCATCCCGGATCAAACAGATGACTGTGGTGTCGTCCGCAAACTTCAGGAGCTTCACCGAAGGGTCCTCTGAGGTGCAGTCGTTGGAGTAGAGGGAGAAGAGCAGTGGGGAAAGGACACACCCTTGGGGGCGCCAGTACTAATTTTTCGGGAGCTGGATGTAATTCTCCCTAGCTTCACCTGTTGCCACCTGTCAGTCAGAAAGCTGGAGATCCACTGGCAGGTGGAGGGGGGCACCTTGAGCTGGAGGAGTTTTTGATGAAGAATGCCTGGGATGATGGTGTTGAACGCCGAGCTGAAGTCGACAAGCAGGATCCTGGCGTACGTCCCTGGGGAGTCGAGGTGTTGCAGGATGTAGTGTAGTCCCATATTCACTGCATCATCCACTGACCTGTTTGACCGGTAGGCAAACTGCAGTGGGTCCATCAGGGGGCCTGTGACGACCTTCAGGTGGTTCAGCACCAATCTCTCCAAGGGTTTCATGACCACAGAGGTCAAGGCAACAGGTCTGTAGTCGTTTAATCCTGTAAATTATGGTGGAAAATAAGTATTTGGTCACCTACAAACGAGCAAGATTTCTGGCTCTCACAGACCTGTGACTTCTTCTTTAAGAGGCTTCTCTGTCCTCCACTCGTTACCTGTATTAATGGCATCTGTTTGAACTCGTTATCAGTATAAAAGACACCTGTCCACAACCTCAGACAGTCAGACTCCAAACTCCACTATGGCCAAGACCAAAGAGCTGTCAAAGGACACCAGAAACAAAATTGTAGACCTGCACCAGGCTGGGAAGACTGAATCTGCAATAGGTAAGCAGCTTGGTGTGAAGAAATCAACTGTGGGAGCAATTATTAGAAAATGGAAGACATACAAGACCACTGATAATCTCCCTCGATCTGGGGCTCCACGCAAGATCTCACCCCATGGGGTCAAAATGATCACGAGAACGGTGAGCAAAAATCCCAGAACCACACGGGGGGACCTAGTGAATGACCTGCAGAGAGCTGGGACCAAAGTAATAAAGGCTACCATCAGTAACACACTACGCCGTTAGGGACTCAAATCCTGCAGTGCCAGACGTGTCCCCCTGCTTAAGCCAGTACATGTCCAGGCCCGTCTGAAGTTTGCTAGAGAGTATTTGGGTGATCCAGAAGAGGATTGGGAGAATGTCATATGGTCAGATGAAACCAAAATAGAACTTTTTGGTAAAAACTCAACTTGTCATGTTTGGAGGAGAAAGAACACTATACCTACTGTGAAGGATGGGGATGGAAACATCATGCTTTGGGGCTGTTTTTCTGCAAAGAGACCAGGACGACTGATCCGTGTAAAGGAAAGAATGAATGGGGCCATGTATCATGAGATTTTGAGTGAAAACCTCCTTCCATCAGCAAGGGCATTGAGGATGAAACGTGGCTGGGTTTTTCAGCATGACAATGATCCCAAACACACCACCCGGGCAACGAAGGAGTGGCTTCGTAAGAAGCATTTCAAGGTCCTGGAGTGGCCTAGCCAGTCTCCAGATCTCAACCCCATAGAAAATCTTTGGAGGGAGTTGAAAGTCCGTGTTGCCCAGCGACAGCCCCAAAACATCACTGCTCTAGAGGAGATCTGCATGGAGGAATGGGCCAAAATACCAGCAACAGTGTGTGAAAACCTTGTGAAAACTTACAGAAAACGTTTGACCTCTGTCATTGCCAACAAAGGGTATATAACAAAGTATTGAGATGAACTTTTGTTATTGACCAAATACTTATTTTCCACCATAATTTGCAAATAAATTCTTTAAAAATCAGACAATGTGATTTTCTGGATTTTTTTTTTCTCGCATTTTGTCTCTCATAGTTGAGGTATACCTATGATGAAAATTGGAGACCTCTCTCATCTTTTAAGTGGGAGAACTTGCACAATTGGTGGCTGTCTAAATACGTTTTTACCCCACTGTATGTGCCACATCATTCACTTTTGCAGCTTTAATAAAATGTTTTCAGACAAAACTAAGAAACTCAGCAGTAATTTAAGCCACAGAAACAATGGTCTGCTACATTCTATTTCCAGTTGGCACAGCTTAGCATTGTCATTTAGCATTTTATAGTTAGACATGGTGTTAATGTTACTTAACTCCTTTTACAATGAAGTTAGCGAACTGTCCTCTCACGAACTATCCTCAGCACGATGGAAAACAGTCCCACATCCCTAGCAAACAGGAGTAGCAGCTATCTGAACTGGCAGTTTGGAGTCACCATTAGCATCCACCGGACTGAAGCCTAGCCACCCATGACACACCTGTTCCAATGTGTGCACTGCAAAGGAGAGACGGAACACGGACAAGTAGTGGTGAGGAGCTTTACTGAATAAACAGGAGTATGCGCATTTTAAATAACAATATAAACGATAGAGTATTCTATGAAACGATAGACGTTTTTATATAGTCATTCAATATATATCGTCATATCTGACAGCCCTAGTCCACTGTATCAGAGGTGGTGGTTAGGTCAAGCAGGATGAGAATCACAAAATCACCACAATCAGATGCCAGGAAGATGTCATTAAAGTCCCTTATCAAAGTCGACTCTGTGCTATGTAGGGTTTTATATCCAGACTGGGACACCTCCAGGACACCATTCTCATCCAGAAAGGCCTTTAACTGAGAGTAAGCTATTTTCTCCAATATTTTCAAAAGAAAAGGCAGTTTTGAAATAGGCATAAAATTAGCCAACACAGTCTGACCAAGACCAGGTTTCTTTAGCAAAGGTTCCACTACTGCATGTTTAAAATGTGCAGGAACCACACTGGAAGACAAACTGTTGTTTAAAATTGTTAAAACCGGGACTTCCGGGAAGATGGCGGAGAGACATAACGCTTAAACAGAGAGCTCTCCCTAGCCGGATTAAAAATCATCGGTAAATGGCCAACTCGACATAAGCGGATCAATAAACTAAGGGATGAAAACACGAAGGAGCCGGGCACAAGGACAAAAGCAGAGTAAAATTAAAGAATTCCTCTTCAACAACGCAGGAGAAACCGCTGAACACGGGGCCCAAAAAAACGAGGTGACCGCAGCAGAGAAAATGGAGGACACAAAACTCGATACCATGAACACTGGCATCGCCAGTTTGGGTAAAGAGTTGAGAGACTTCAAACGGCAGCTACAACAGGATTTAGCGGCTCTTAAGGAGGAGCTGAAAAAAGAGATTAAAGAAGAAATTATGGGCCTCCGAAGAGAAATGGAGCGCAAGCTAGCAGAAAACATGGAGGAGCTGCGCTCCCAGCGGGCGTGTATGACAGAAGCGCAGGCCCGAATATCAGAGCTGGAAGATTGGAATAGCGAGGCAAGCGAACAGCTGCAGACCCTGACGGCACAAATGCAGAGGATGCAGGAGAAAGTAACCGACTTGGAGAGCAGGTCCAGACGGGGCAATATACGCATCTTCGGGATCCCGGAGGGCATTGAAGGCAACTCGATGACGAAATTCATGGATCAGTTCTTAAAAAAAGAGCTGGAACTGCCCAGCGAAGCGGATCTGCAGATTCAACGAGCGCACAGAGCCTCGGCACAGAACCCGAACCCACGCTCTACACCCAGGTCAGTTGTGGTAAACTTTCTGAAATATGATGTAAAGGAAAGAATCCTGACACGAGCGTGGAAAAAAAAGATACGAATCGGCGACAAGCAGATATTCTTTGATCATGACTACCCGGCAGAAATTGTGCAGCAGCGGAAGAAATATGCCAACATTAAAAAAACGCTGAAAGAAAAAAAAATTAGATTCCAAACGCCGCTAACGAAGATGAGGATTCATTGGGAGAACGGCGTAAGAACCTACAACACAGCCAGAGAGGCAGCGCAGGACATGATGGAGCGGGGCCTTGAGGTGTACGTGCCGGAGGAAACGGTAGGAGCAGCGGAGGCCCTGAACGCATCACGACAGCCGGAGTGGAGGCGAGTGAACGGCAAAAGACGGGGGGAGACGTGGCGCAGCGGGCCCAGGAAAGACTACAAGGCTTTCAACTGAAAGCCTAGATTATAACAAAGATTAAGAAAGACACAGAAGAAATGAAGGCCAAGAAGACAAGGTAAAAGAGAAACAGACGGCTAGGAGAGGTTTAAGTGATATTTGTTGGACATTTCTAGACTAATGACTATTTCTTGGATAGTAAATACAGGTCTAGGGAGGGCCCCTCACTCGGTGAGGACAATCCCTCCACCCACCAACAGGGACCAGTGGGCAGAAGAAAGGCCCAAAGTACGGAGGTCGAAATTTTTTAATGTGTTTTTATATAAATATGTGTTATTTTTGTTGTTAAAGGGGCTAGGAGCACAAGTTAAAAAAATGGAAAAACATGATTATGGGTAAAAATCTTAAGATAATAACACTAAACGTGAATGGTCTGAACTCACCTGTTAAAAGGGAAAGAATAATAAGAAAATTCAAGAAAGAAAAAGCCGAAATTATATTTATGCAAGAGACACATTTGAGCAAGACAGAACATGTGAAACTAAAGAGATTTGGCTATAAGAACTCCTACTACAGTTCATTTAAGGGAGGAACTAAAAGGGGGGTTATGATACTAATCTCAAATAAAATACAATTTGAATGTGAACAGGAAATCCAGGATAAAGAAGGCAGGTATGTAATAATAAAGGGTAGCATAGATAGAATGCAGATCACATTAGTGAACATCTATGCCCCACCAGAAAGTGACAAGGGTTTTTTTCAACATCTGTTTGATCTCATAGCAACACACAGTGAAGGAGTCCTAATTTGTGGAGGAGACTTAAATGCTGTCATGGATCATGAAATTGATACAACAAGTGTTAAGAAGACAAAAAAACATGTAACAAAATTCATAAGAACCTCACTGGCAGAAATGGGTATGGTAGACATTTGGAGGGACCTGCACCCACTCGAAAAAGACTATACACATTATTCAGCAGTCCATAAAGTACACTCTAGAATAGATTACTTCCTTATGAATGAAGATGACAGACACAGGGTGAGAAATTGTTGGATTGGAGGGGCAGAAATATCAGATCATAATCCTATATACATGGAAATAAATTTAAACAATAGAAAACGACAAACAACATGGAAACTTAATGTAGGACTGTTAAATGATGATAAAATGAAAGAAAGAATAAAAGTAAACATAAATGAATATATCCAAGAGAATGACAATGAAGAAGTGGACCCAACAACACTATGGGATGCACTAAAAGCCGTGTTAAGGGGTAAATTAATTGTTGAAACAGGAAAAGCAAATAAGACTAAACTGGAAGCGTATGAACAAAGATGTGAGAGACTGAGGGAATTAGAACATAAACATCAAAGCACAAATGACCCAAAAATATATCAAGAAATTAAAGAAGAAAAAATAAAGATAAAAGAAACACAAATGGATGAAATTGAAAGGAAAAATAGATATCTAAAGCAAAAATATTATGAAACGGGACCAAAAGCCACAAAACTGCTGGCAAAACGGTTAAGAAAACAACAATCAATGAATAATGTATATAAGATTAAAGACCCCACCACAAATCAAACCACAGTTAACCCAGAAAACATCGAAGAAATATTCCATAATTTCTACCAAGAACTATACTCGCAACCTGAAGAAACAAATACTAAAGATATTAAAAAATTTCTATGCACATTGGACTTGCCATCAATAGGAAATCAACAAAATGAAAAGCTAACAGCAGAAATAACAACACAAGAGATTAGAGATGTGATTAAGTCACTTAAAAATGGTAAATCACCAGGTAGTGATGGATACCCATCTGAGTTTTATAAACTGTTTATAGAAGAACTCACGCCACAGCTTCTAAAGTCATTTAATTGGACGTTAAACAACAACAAAATACCTCCATCATGGAACGAAGCCATTATTTCAGTCATTTTAAAGCCAGGGAAAGATAGAGAACAATGCGGAAACTATAGACCAATCTCTTTATTAAATGTGGATTATAAAATATATACAACAATTATATGTAAACGAATAAAGACATTCTTGACGGAATTGATAGAAGATGATCAAACTGGTTTCATAGAGGGACGCCAAACACATGACAATATCAGGAGAACAATACATATAATTAATCAAATACATAAAGAAAAGAAAAGCGCAGTAATAATGAGTTTAGACGCAGAAAAAGCATTTGACAGGGTTAACTGGAAATTCCTATATAGTGTACTGGAGCGCTTTGGATTTAACGAAAAATCAGTACAATGCATAAGGACGCTGTATCAAGAACCTGTGGCAAGAATCAAGATAAACGGTAGCTTAACAGACAAAGTAAATATACAAAGATCAACTAGGCAGGGATGCTGCTTATCGCCCACCTTGTTTGCTCTGTTCATAGAGCCACTGGCTCAAGCGATACGACAAAATAAGAAATTAAAAGGTGTAACAATAAAGGGGGCGGAACACAAGATTGGGCTATTTGCAGACGATATTATAGTTTACCTTGAACAACCAGATGAATCAATAATGGAAATGATGAACTTGATAGAAAATTTTGGAAAATTATCAGGATACAAGATAAACATAACAAAAACACAAATACTGACATTCCACTATAACCCTCTAAACCAGATAACTGATAAGATCAAACTAAACTGGAAACAAAAAGAAATAAAATACCTTGGAGTGAACATACCTAAAGATCTAAGCAAAATCTATAAAGCAAACTATGATAGGTTGGAACAAGAAATAAAAAAAGATATTGATAGATGGTCAATCTTAAATATGGATCTGAATTCAAAAATTGAGACAGTCAAAATCAGCATACAACCTAGATTACTTTACCTCTTCCAGGCTATACCAACAGAGATTCCAGATGCCCAATTCTCAAAGTGGGACAGGATGATATCGAGATTTGTTTGGGGAGGTAAAAAACCAAGAGTGAAATATAAAACTCTCCAGTTACCAAAAGAGAAAGGAGGCATGGGCCTACCGAGTCTAAAGGAATATTACTACTCAGCACAAATAAGATATATCATATGTTGGTGCGACGAGGGATATGAGGCAAAATGGAAAGAAATGGAAAAGGAAATTGAGGGACTCCCAGTACAAAGCATAATAGGAGATAAAGATGCATATAAGCAAATCAAACAAATAGACCCAATCACTAAATTTACTTTAGAACTGTGGTATAAAATAGTACAAAAGTATAATATAAAGGAAGACATAAAACTATTGAAATGGGTAGCATTTGACAGTCAGTTTGAACCGGCAAAACAAGATAGGGGATACAAAAATCTGGTGAACAAGGGAATCACAGCATGGGGCAATATCGGAAAAAAAGATCTCGGGAGCTTTGTAAACATCAGGAGAAAATTTAAACTAGAAAGATCGGAATTCTTCAGATATCTGCAGATGAGAGACTATTATATGAAGAAGATTAGGCATAACCTCCAAACAGATGTGAGCGAGATTATACAATTCATTTTAAGCTCATATACAGGAAATAAAACAAGAATTATTTCAAAGCTATATCAGAAACTTATGGCAAACAATCATTCAAGTAACTATATAAAGGAGAAATGGGAGAAAGAGCTCAATTTAAACATAACAGAAGAAAGCTGGCAGGAAATATGGAAAACACAACACACGTCAACAAATTCAAGAACATGGAGGGAATTTGGATGGAAAAACCTGATTCGCTTTTTCATTACACCACAGATTCAAGGAAAGTATACAAATACCCAATCTATATGCTGGAGGGGATGTGGGGCTCAAAATGCAGACCACTCGCATATGTTTTGGAAATGCTGCAAAATCTCATCATTCTGGAAATCTATACATGTGACAATACAGAGGATATTAGGATATAATATACCAATGAACTGTAACTTGATGTACCTATGTGATCTTAAAAGAGACAATGTTATACAGGCTGAGGACAGATATCTAGTTAAAATCTTGTTGATTGCATGTAAAAAAACAATCACAAAAAAATGGCGATCAGAAGTTCTTCCTGACCAAGAGCAATGGACTGACATTATTGAGGACATACGTATGATGGAAAAACTAACATATCGACAAAGAATGCAAGAAGGACTATGGGAAAAAAAAATGGCGGAAATGGACACACTACAAAGTGCAACAACGAGACAGATATTGAAAGAATAACCAAAGACGCTGGAAAAACCAGAAGAATTAAGAGATGGAAACTAAAAACTTGATGCTCCAACATTTGTCCCCCCCCCCCCCTTTTTTTTTTTTTTTTTTTTTCCTTTTTCTTTTTTTACTCTAGCCCCTTTGTTTTTTGTTTTTTTTAAATGTAGACTGTGATCTGAATGCAATATATATAATGAAAAATGAATAAAAATCTTAAGTTACAAAAAAATTGTTAAAACCGACTGACCTATACTAGATAAAATCGCTTTAAAAATCGAGGAGGGAGCGCATCACAAGGGGAACCTGAGGGCTTAATATGACCAATCACATCCTCTAATTGCAACAGGGTCACAGGCTCAAACTGATTAAAGACAGTAGAGCAAGGGTCAGAGACAGTGGGGTCAGAGGCAGGAGCTGGGATGAGAGCCCTAATGGTAGTGATCTTATCAATAAAAAAGTGTAAAAAATCATTGCACATTTCAGATGATGCTTCCATAATGACAGTCGGTGAAGCAGTAAAAACGGAGTCAATGGTCTTAAATAACACATGGATTATGACAGTTAGATGCAATAATATTAGACAGATAAGATAAGCCTTTATTAGTCCCACAATGGGGAAATTCCAAATGTTCCCTTTTAGCCTCTTTAACAGCACTTTGATAATGATGCCAACAGTCCTTTAAAATTTGACGAGATACCTGTAGCTTATCAACTTGTAGGTTACCTGTTAAGACCTAAGTAAAGTTGATAAGTGTTTTAGACAATGAAAATGTGAGGAAATAAAATTTAGAAAGTAGAATTGGTAGGGAAAAAACTAGTAAGTTTACATGTTTTTTTATGGGGGAGGGAATATTATGGTGCGGTTTTGATTGGCTAAATGGCTATCAAACTGTCTAATAACGGGAGCTTGGAAGTCCCAAGGAGACTCCCAGCGAAGGACCGAGAGGGCAGGTCAATGAAGTGCACAGACTGGGAGCTACACGATAGAAGCCAACAGATAAGCTCCCGTCTCCCAGTGAAATAATCTGACAGCCAAACATTTTTTCATATATATGTACGGGCCATCGGGCTTGGAAGCCCCTAGACTGAATATGTTTCCTCAGGCTGGTGGTGCATGACAGTAGGAATGTAGATTGACTGGTAAATTGACTCTCGTGCACTACGTACAGCAGCTCAACCAGACTCATGTCAATCATCACTGTTTTCTTCTTGCATTACCGACTGCACTATATGATTCTCCACATTATCTGCTGCTCGCTAATATATTTAAACTGCTGACTAGTATTACTCATTCTTATTCTACACTTTATTGCATGTATAGTTTATTTCTTTTATTTTATCATGTTTAATGTTGCAGCATTGCACCGAGACAAATTCCTAGTTTGTGTACTACATGAACAATGGCGATAAATCTGATTCTGATTCTGAAATTGACAGCTCTGCCTTAGAGCTCAGTTCCCTCTTCATCATGACAGACTGGTACAACATTCGCATCACTGCAGATGCTGCTCCGATCCAGCTGTCAATCTCCCACTCCATTATCCCCTCACTCGTGAATAAGACCACAAGATACTTAAACTCCTCCACTTGGGGCAGGAGCTCATCTCCGATCTGGAGAAGATAATCCACTCTTTTCTGGCTGAGAACTATGGACTCGAACTTGGAGGTGTTGATTCTCATCTCAGCCACTTCACACTCAGCAGCAAACTGTCCCAGTAAGACCTGTAGGCCATTGCTCTATGAAGCCATCATGACATCATCTGCAAACAGCAGAGATGAGATCCTGTGGTCACCAAACATGACACCCTCCATTCATTGGCTGCACTTAGAAATCCTGTCCATAAAAATTATGAACAGGATTGGTGGCAAAGGGCAGCCCTGGCGGAGGCCAACTCTCACTGGAAACGAGTCCAACTGAGTGTTGGCAATGCGAACCAAACTCTCACAACGGCCGTATAGAGACCGGATAGCTCATAACAAGCCCGATACCCCTTACTCCTGAAGCAGCCCCCACAAAAAATCCACAAGGGATGTGGTCTAATTCAATTCAACTTTCTTTATATAGCACCATTTCACAACAACAGTCAACTCATAGCACTGTCAAACTGTAGGGGAAAACCCCACAATTGCAGAAAAACCCCAGCAATCAGGCAATTCCCTGTGAGCAAGCACTTGGCGACAGTGGAGAGGGAAAACTCCCTTTTAGCAGGAAAAACCCTCCAGCAGAACCAGGCTTAGGAAGGGGCAGTCATCTGCTCTGATTGGCTGGCAATGAGGGGATTGAGAAGAAGGAGAAAAGAACAGACATGTAAAGAGCAAACAGCACGACGGGGACTCAGTCTGTGGGAGAGAATAAAACAGATGTTAATGACCAGCAAAAATATTTTATTGAGAGTAAAGAAAGGAGTGAAGCCCAGTGCATTGTTGGAGGTCCCCCGACTGTCTAAACCTATTAGCAGCATAACTAAGGGAGGGTTCAGAGTCACCTGATCCTACCCCAACTATAGGCTATATCAGAAAGGAAGGTTTTAAGATGAGATAAGATAAGATAAGATGAGCTTTATTAGTCCCACAATGGGGAAATTCCAGTATTGCAACAGCACAGGGATAGCAACACTCAGAGCAATAATTAAGAAGATACGGAAGCTATAAATAAGAGCAGTGGATATACATACACATCAATATATAAATATACTGTATATACAAAGTGCGGAGCATTGTAGCAAGATGGAATAAACAGCATAACCGTCTACTTAGTTATCCTACATAGTATGAATATGTACCCATACATATTGTCACCCTCCGTAGCGACCGATACTGTCCTAGTTGTATATACTGGAGGGGACCATTGTGTAAGTCTATTGCATCTTTTGCATTCAGTACTATTAGGTCGTCACGTTTTTTTGCTATCTCTGCGAGCAGCCCTGCTTAGGTTATACAGTCTGACTGCCGTAGGTAGGAAGGACCTGCGAAACCTCTCGGTTGCGCACCTAGGATGATGTAGTCTGCTGCTAAATGAGCTCCTCAGTGCGTTCAGTATGTCCTGCATAGGGTGGGACTCGGACTCCAGCAGAGATGACAGTTTAGCCACCATCCTTCTCTCTCCTATCTCCTGCACTGGGTCAGGGCGCTGCCCCAGGACAGAGCTAGCTTTCTTGATCGGTTTGTTCAGTCTCTTCCTATCGGCTGCTGTAATGCCACTGCCCCAGCAGACCACTCCAAAAGTGATGGCTGATGCCACCACTGTGTCGTAGAATGTCTTCAGCAGCGCCCCTTGTACACCAAAAGACCTGAGTCTCCTCAGTAGGAACAGCCTGTGCTGTCCCTTCTTGTAGAGTGCGTCGGTATTGTGTGACCAGTCTAGTTTATTGTTCAGATGAACACCCAGGTACTTGTAGGATGTCACCATCTCAATGTCTGTTCCCTGTATATTTACTGGTGCTGTGAGGGGTTGTCCTTGCCTGCGGCCTGTTTTAACCCCACTCTTAAAAACAGAGATTGAGTCTGACTTCCAAATCCAGATTGGCAGCTGGTTCCGCAGAAGAGGAGCTTGATAAGCCAATTTTTATTGTCATTCAGTCCATACAATCATGTACAGTAGAACGAAATTATGTTTCTCCTATCTGCAATGATAGTCACATATATAGAATCAGAGGGGTTGCTGCCATTCAAGGCACCGCCACATTTCCCTCCTCCATTCCATTATTGCTGGCCACCAAGCTGGATGGCAGGAAGTGCCACTTTTATATGGTCTTCGGCATGACCTAGCCGAGATTTGAACCCCAGCCTCCCGGGTGTGGGGCGGATGCTCTACCAACGAGGCCACCACTCCGGTAGCCAAGTTATCGGTGATAACTGAAGGCTCTGCCTCCCATTGTACTTTTGGAGATTCTAGGGATAGATAGATAGATAGATACCTTTAATTACAAGTAATCCTGCATTTTGGGAGGGTAGTGCTCTGTTAGGATGATAAGGTAGTATCAGATCTTTTAAATAACAAGGGGCCTGATTATTTAGAGCTTTGTAAGTGAGAAGTATTTTAAACTTATTTTTTTATGGCTTACATTTTTTTTTATTAATTTTTCACAAGTTACATACAAGTACTGTGTTTTAAACATTCTTTTACTGTTTTCCATCCCCACCATCCCAACCCCAACAACAAAAACAACAAGGAGGGATCAGTCATCTCTGAGAGTGGCCATCTCTCAAACATAAAAGTTGTCAAAATATAAATGAATAAATAAATAAACAATTAAAAAGAAAAAGGGAATTCACATCCTTGTTACTGCACAACCATTTATTTTTTTTTTTTTACCCTGAAGTAGAAATGGTATTAAGGTACATACTCCATTTTTGAAAATATTTTTCAGCCCTGTCTTGCAGTCTGTATGACATCCTCTCGTATGCTGCCACTCTGCTCAGTTTCATCACCCTTTGCTGGAAAGGAGGTTCACCCAATTTCTTCCAGTTCCTGAGAATAATCTGCCGTCCTATCATAATGACAGTTTGTATCCAGCACTTCAGTGATTCAGAGAAATCAGAGAGTCCTTTTGGATCTCCTAACTCATAGAACTTGGGACAAAATACATACTTTTTATCATTTGAGTAATATAATCGTGAATCCTTATCCAGTATTTATGAGTCTCAGGGCATGACCACAACGCGTGGGACAGTGTCCCTCCACTCATACCACATTTCCAACAGGCATCTGTGTCTTTCAGGCCCAGTCTAAACAGCATACTGGGAGTCCAGTAAAAATGATGTAGAATTTTAGATTGAGTAAGCCTCACCCTCAGGTCTCTTGACATTTTATACAAGTTTCCACAGATCATGGCCCATTCATATTCATCGTATTTCACCCCTAGGTCACACTCCCATGATAGTTTCAGAGCTGTCATCCCCTTATCATCACTATATTCCATTAACATCTTATAGTATTTACCTGCTTCATGGCCTTTCCAAAATATCTGAATGATTTTATCCATGTCGTCCATCAGTTTTGGGAAGAGTGGCGTGGATTTTGAATTCTTGCATATTACATGGCATAATTGGCGATATCTCCAGAATTGAGTTTGAGGTAAACTACAGTATATTCTTGTTTCAGATTATCAAATGACTTGAGTATACCCGAGTCGTACAGATTGTCCAATATAAGAATACCTTTTTTTCCATCCACTCCCTCCAAATAAATGTTGTATTGTCAATGGTCAACCTAGGATTTTGCCAGATGCTAGCAGACTTGCTTAAATAAGGATCAAACTTCATCACTCCTATAATCTTCCTCCAAATACCCTGAAGGTGAGACACAACTGGGTGGGCCTTCATGTGTTTAGATGTTTCAGTGGACAGGCAGGGAATAATAGAGAGGGGAGCACACACAGACTGCTCCATACCATACCAAGGAGGGGCTCTTTCTGGAGGTAAAGACCAGTGTATCAAATGTCTAAGATTAAATGCATAGTAATAACACATCAAATCTGGGAATCCCAGACTCCCCCATAGTGATTGGTTTTTATAATTTCTTCATGTTCATGCAAGGTCTCTTACCATCCCATAAAAATTCTTTAAATATAGTATTAAATTGTTTGAGATGACTATCTGTAATTTTCAATGGAAGAGAGTAAAGTAAATAATTAATTCTGGGTACACAGTTCATTTTAGCAACATTAACTTTTCCCTGTAAAGATAATTTCAGTGTAGACTGTGGTTTATATTAATCATATATCCCATAACCTACATATGTATAAGCATGTGAGAATGTTTGGTGATTACATATGTACAGCGACTTCACACCTCAGAACAGGACAAGAGGTCTCAACCGCCAGCGAAGATCAAAGAGCATCCGAGGCGCTGCAGTGGAGACCAGATCGATCGCCCTGACCACCCAGGGTCAGGTGGAAGAGTACGAAGACAAAGGAGGGGGATTAAGATAATGCGGGATGTCAGCTTTGATATGCATGTCTTTTGTTATGTGTAGGTATAAGTATGTAGAGCTGAATGTGTTCGCTCTCTGATTCTGCTTCTGCACTGAGATGAGACTTGTTAGAGGAGCGAAGCTGATAATAAACTTTGGTTTATAAATCACATCACCTCGTTATTCCAAGCTCTTCTACACTGGTGACCAGACGTGAGGATGGAACAGAGACGTTCTCCCGCGATTGACTCATCGGAGGCGACCCAGGCAAGCGCCGGCGCCCATGCGGACAGGAGGGGAACGGATGGAAGACGTTCCCCCACGGCAGAAGAGAGGGCTCAACCGAGCACCATCCCCAGCCCCGCCGTGAGAGCAGAAGAAAGGCGCTCTCACCCGGCGGACACATCAAGGACGGCCCACACAAGCGCCGTCACCGTCAAGCTGCCAGAATTCTGGCAAGAAGACCCGAGCTCGTGGTTCCAGCAAGCCGAGGCTCAGTTTGCACTGGCGGGCATAACGGCGGATGAGACGAAGTTTTATCACATCGTCGCCAAACTCGACGCTGCCACGTCAAGATGCGCGCGGAGCATAATCCGACAGCCGCCCGCCCATGACAAATACAGAGAGCTGAAGGCGACCATCGTCGAGAACTTCGTCCCCTTAGCCGAGGAGAGAGCAGAGAAGATCCTGGCGATCTACGGTCACAGAGGATGCAGACCCAAGGCCCTCATGGACGACATGCTGCAGCTCAAGGAGGAGGACAACGACAACTTCCTCTTCCAACACATCTTCCTCAGCACTCTGCCGCCACACATGAGAGGGACGCTGATCAACATGCGGTGCAGCACCCAGCAGGACTTCCGCGCGCTGGCCCGAGAAGCGCAGCGACTCACCAACGCCTGCGGGGAACAGGTGGCCACAGCAGCATCCGCAGATGCCCGGAGCAACAGAGAACCACAGTCAACCAAGCAGAGCCCACCCACCATGGCGGCAACACGACCAAGACGCAGCAGGCGGAACGACATCCACTATTACCACCACCGTTTCGCCGAGGGGGCGTACAAATGCGTTCCCCCCTGCAAGTTCAAAAGTTCGGGAAAACGCCAAAACCGAGAACCATTAACGGCTGCGGTTCTCGGTGAAAAAACTAAACTTCTTTATGTGACTGACGGACACACTGGCAAACAGTTCCTAATTGACACGGGAGCTCAACTGAGTTTTATCATGCCCTCCCACGCAGACCGGGCCATGGGCCCCCGGGGCAATGCAGCGATGGCAGCCAACGGCTCCATCATCGACAGTTATGGTGAAAGGAACCTGCCCCTCTGCATTCATGGCCGCAACTACAGATGGACATTTGTTGTAGCGGCGGTGAGTTTTAACTTGTCGGGCGCAGATTTTTTGTGTGCCCACGGGCTATTAGTCGATCTAGCAAATAAACGCTTGGTTAATGCATTGTCATTTGCTTCTATTCCCTGCTCAGCTCGAGTTTCTCCACCACCCGTGCAGGCCAGCGTCACTACAGCAGGAGGTAAGTTTGATCAACTCCTCACCCAATTTCCAGCACTCACAATTCCCAAATTCTCAGCTACAGTGGCTAAGCACGGGGTTGAACACTTTATTCCCACAACGGGCCCACCCGTATTCGCCAAAGCTCGGCGCTTAGACGCGACCAAGCTCGCCATAGCTCGGGACGAGTTTACCACCCTTGAAAAACTAGGCATTATCAGACGCTCAAAAAGCCCCTGGGCATCACCACTACACATGGTCCGGAAATCCGACAGTTCTTAGAGACCATGCGGCGATTACCGCAGATTAAACAATGCGACAGCGCATGACCGCTACCCAATTCCTCACATCCAAGATTTTTCACTACATCTGGTGGGTGCTAGCATTTTTTCTAAAATAGACCTGGTCCGTGGCTATCACCAAGTCCCCGTTCGAGCGGAAGACATTCCTAAAACAGCTGTAATAACCCCCTTCGGTCTTTTTGAATTTTTGCGGATGCCTTTTGGCCTCAAAGGCGCTGCTCAAACCTTTCAGCGGATGATGGACGCGGTATTACGCGACCTCCCTTTCATGTTCGTCTACCTCGACGATATGCTGGTAGCCAGCTCGTCGGAGGAAGAACACGAACAGCATCTCACTATGGTTTTTCAGAGACTAGAAGAGCACGGGTTAATAATCAATCCAGCCAAATGCAAATTCGGCGTGTCACAAATTGATTTTTTGGGACACAGAGTTTCACCGAAGGGGGCAGTCCCACTGTCAGACAAAGTCCGCGCGGTAAAAAGTTTTCCGCGGCCACAAACGGTCAAATTGCTGCAAGAATTTTTGGGAATGGTTAATTTTTACAACCGGTTCCTCGCCCGGGCAGTTCAACTCATGCAGCCCCTATATGACGCGCTCAGAAAACAAAAGCCTTCCAACGCGGTTGAATGGACCCCGGAGCGCGAACGCGCCTTCGCGGAAGTAAAAAGTGCCCTAGCTAACGCCACATTGTTGGTTCACCCTGATCCCTCGGACCGCATTGCGCTAACCACAGATGCTTCAGACCTGGCCATAGGGGCGGTTGTAGAACAACACGTTGGCGGAACCTGGCAACCTTTGGCATTTTTCAGCAAATCGTTAAACCAAACTGAGCGTAAATACAGCACTTCTGACAGGGAGCTGCTAGCGCTTCATTTATCCATCCGCCACTTCCAGTTCTGGTTAGAGGGGCGGCGTTCCACGGCTTTTGTAGACCACAAACCGCTCACCTTTGCGATGGCTAAAATCTCCGAACCATGGTCAGGCAGGCAACAAAGACAGCTAGCTGCAATTTCAGAGTTCACCACAGACATTCGACATGTGGCAGGCAAACTTAACGTGGTAGCAGACTGCCTCTCTCGCGTTGTGACACCGCCAGAGCGCGAGGAGACAGATTATACTACCTCAGCCGCAGAACTTTTCGCCAACGCGGACACATACGCGGCCCCAATCCACGTAGGGATAGATTACGCAGCCATGGCAGAGGAGCAAAGTAGTGACGCAGACGTGCGCGCACTCCTGTCTGGACCAACAGGGTTAAGGCTGGAGGAAAGGGGTTTACGCGACGGTGTACCCCCCCTAATATGCGACATCTCAACCGGCCGACCTCGCCCGGTAGTCCCAGCTGCATGGCGCCACCGTATTTTCGACTCAATTCACTCCCTCGCGCACCCGGGTGTGTGCGCCTCGGTTAAAATGGTCGCCGAAAAGTTTGTGTGGCCCGGCCTGCGCAAAAACGTAAAAGAATAGGCAAAAACTTGCATGTCTTGTCAGCGCGCCAAAATACACAAACACACAAAAGCCCCTCTAGAGCCTTTTCGAATCCCAGCTAGAAGGTTCGACCACGTTCATGTCGACCTCGTGGGACCACTACCTTCCTCCCAAGGTTTCACACATCTGTTAACAATGATAGACCGTACTACGCGCTGGCCTGAAGCGGTCCCTCTGGCGTCAACCACAGCGGAGGAAGTCGCTCGCGTTTTTTTGACAAACTGGGTGGCACGTTTCGGCGTCCCATCGGACATCACGTCCGATAGGGGGCCTCAATTTGTCTCGGAGCTTTGGTCAGCCATGGCCAGCAGCTTAGGAGCGACAATTCACCGCACCACCGCTTATCACCCTCAGGCTAATGGGTTATGCGAGCGTTTTCACAGATCTTTAAAGGCCGTCCTCAGAGCCTCACTAATGGATACAGATTGGGTGAATAAACTTCCCTTGGTTTTATTGGGGTTGCATGCTGCGCCTAAAGAAGATCTAGACGCCTCCCCAGCAGAATTAGTTTTTGCACAACCTCTCAGACTCCCAGGTGAATTTTTACCAGAGAACCCAGAGCCGGGGCATCTTCCAGCCCTGAGGCTTTTAGGCAGCAACGGACCTGACACTCTCCCCGGACGGGCACATCACTCTTTTCCACGGGTTTTTGTCCCCCAAGCTTTAAAAAACGCCGAATTCGTTTTTGTTAGGCATGAAGCTTTAAAACCAACCCTCCGTCCACCATACGATGGACCATTCAGAGTGCTGGAACCTGGTGATAAGCATTTTGTGCTTGATTTAGGGGACAGAAAAGAAACAGTCAGCATTGACAGACTTAAACCTGCCTTCTTGTTGAGAGACGAACCTGCACGGTTGGCGAGAGCACCTCGGCGGGGTAGACCCCCCAGGAGAAAAGACTCAGCCCCCCCTGCAGGGAACAAATAATCACTCTCCTCCCCAAGCTGCAGATTCCTTACAGGAAGGTCCCACCAGGACGCCCAAGCGGACCCACAGCAGATTCGGGAGAAGATTAAAACCCAGACGGCACAGGGACTGATGCAAACTACTCAAAAGTTGTTCACTAATTGTGCTGTGACAGTTTAAGACTGACTTGTGATATTACTACGCTGTTATGATTACCACTGAATTCTCTACAGGAGCATAGCTGCTGGAGAGTTTCTTCCTTGTCAAGAGGTTTAGCAGTTAGTATGTCATAGTAATTATCTTAAACTGTGAATTTTTTTTTATTATTGTCCTTTTCTTAGTCGTTTGGGGGGGGCTGTGGTTTATATTAATCATATATCCCATAACCTACATATGTATAAGCATGTGAGAATGTTTGGTGATTACATATGTACAGCGACTTCACACCTCAGAACAGGACAAGAGGTCTCATCCGCCAGCGAAGATCAAAGAGCATCCGAGGCACTGCGGTGGAGACCAGATCGATCGCCCTGACCACCCAGGGTCAGGTGGAGGAGTACGAAGACAGAGGAGGGGGATTAAGATAATGCGGGATGTCAGCTTTGATATGTATGTCTTTTGTTATGTGTAGGTATAAGTATGTAGAGCTGAATGTGTTCGCTCTCTGATTCTGCTTCTGCACTGAGATGAGACTTGTTAGAGGAGCGAAGCTGATAATAAACTTTGGTTTATAAATCACATCGCCTCGTTATTCCAAGCTCTCCTACATAGACCACCTTTTCACATCAATACCTAATCCCCGTGCCAAAAGATCAAGATTCACTTTAACTATGTCCTCCACTTAAGGGGGGAAGAGGATACCCAGATATTTTATCCCCTGCTTAGGCCTTTTAAATCTACCCTCTTGGAAAAGTGTAGTTGAACAATATTTTGTTAAGAGTAAAGCTTCAGTTTTATCCCAATTGACCTTATATCCTGAGATCTTTGACAAGTTATTAATCGTATTCAGCAATGAGGGTAGTGATACTGTTGGATTTGAAACCAGCAAAAGTACATCATTCGCAAACGTCTACAGTTTATGTACAGTGCCCCCAAATGTCAGTACTGGAAAACTGTCATCATGTCTTAAAGCTGTTGTCAGGGGCTCCATCACCAAGCAGAGTAATAAAGGGCTAAGAGGTGATCCCTGGCGTGTTCCTCATCCCAACTCAAAATAAGGACAGATGTAGCCATTAGTTTGTACTGCTGCTTTAGGCTTGTCATATAATAGGCAAATCCATTTCATAAAGGTTTTCGTAAAGCCAAGGATTTCCAGGGTCTTAAACATAAACCTCCACTCTATCAAACGCTTTGTCTGCGTCAACTGAAACAGCCGCAATCGGTGATCCGGAGCTTGAAGCTTCCCACATAATATTGATAAATCGCCTGATGTTGTCTGCAGAGCTATGTTTGCAAATAAAGCCCACCTGATCTTCATGAACTAGAGAAGTCATAACTTTTTCTAATCTATTTGCGAGGATTTTGGACAGGATTTTGGTGTCCAATGAGATGAGGGAGATTTGTCGGTAATTCTTAAATTCACAAGGATCCTTGCCCTTCTTTACAACTAGTGTTATTAATGCTTCTGTCAGTGTGACTGGTAATTCCCCTCTTATGAATGTCTCATACATATTAAGTAACAAAGGTATCAACTCAGTAGTGTAGCATTTAAAAAATTCAGCTGTAAAGCTGTCCGGTCCTGGGGCTTTTCCATTTGGGAGACCTTTAATTACTCCTGCAGTCTCTGTACTGTTTATTGGGCGATCAAGCTCAATTTTCTGGGATTCAGTCAATCTGGGAAGATCTAATCCTTGGAAAGATGTATCCATAGCTTCATCACTGTCTTGCAAGTTAGCTGTGTATAACTTTACATAACAGTCCATAAACACCTTATTAATATCTACAGATTTTGTTTTTAGCTGATCATCCTCCGATCTGACAGCTGAAATAGTTGCTGCTTGTTCCCTCTATTTCAAGCAGTTTGCCAATAATTTACCTCCCTTTTCCCCTGATTCAAAATATTTTTCTCACCTGAAACGTGAAAACTCCACCTTTTGAGTTAGTATACAGTTATGATCATATTTAACCCTTTGAGTGTGAGAATTTGCGTGCCCCTACTGGCAGAGTGTGGCACTGCGCCTGCCTTCTCACTCTGACTTTGTCAAAAGTAAGTGAGAAATTTCTGTTTTTTTGTTTTTTTTTTTAAATGTACTGATTTCTTGTTCATATACTTTGAAGATAAGATGATGAGGTACCTCTGTACAAAAAACGGTGTCAAAAGACTGAACCATTTTTTGTGTAAATTTGTCCAAAGTCCAGTTTTGACTGAGTTATGGAATTTAAAGAAGTGCCGCGACATTATGCAAATTAGATGTGTAAATTTATTCCTATCTGAAACTTTGGATCATATTTTACATCTTTCTAATTGACAGACAGCCATTATCTCTTACCACTTTCAAGTTATAGCCTTGGAAATCTGAACTATTTTATTGACAAAAAGTATTTACCACTCTTGACCACTAGGGGGTATGTCGCAGTTTGGCAACATACACACTCAGAGGGTTGTGTTCAGGCTCTAAATTCCTTTTCATTAAATTTTCTTTTTAAGTTAGTCTCAAGTTTCTTGATTTTATCTTCAATTTCAGCCTGTTTTGCAATGGTATTCTTTTTCTTATGGGAGGCATAATGAATAAATAAATCTTCTCAATACTGCTTTCAATGCTTCCCCGGCAATTCCTGCAGAGGGCGCCGTGGGTATATGTAATCCGTCCATCCATCCATCTATCTTCTTCCGCTTAATCCTTTTTGGGTCGCGGGGGAGGGGGTGGGGCTGGAGCCTATCCCAGCATCTTTGGGCGAGAGGCAGGGTACACCCTGGACAGATCACCAGTCCATCGCAGGGCCAACACAGAGAGACAGACAACCATTCACTCTCACAGTCATACCTAAGGACAATTTAGAATCCCCAGTTTGATGCCAGTTAACCTAACCTGCATGTTTTTGGCATGTGGGAGGAAACCGGAGAAATCCCGGAGTAAACCCACGCAGACACGGGGAGAGCTGCAAACTCCACACAGATCACTGTTGTTCAGGGGCTGGGATTGAACCCAGGATCCCCCGGCCAAGGGTGAGTTGCTGTGCTGCCGCAGTGCTAACCACTCCGCCACCACGCTGCCATATACATTTAATCCAATATACATATTAATCTGGGTCCTCAACGCTTCCTTAAATTCAGATTCTTGTAATAGGGACAAATTCAATCTCCGTCTAGGCATCCGAATTCTATCACTGCAAGGCAACAGCTGGAGGCTAACTTCTGCGTAGTCAGACACTAAAATACTCCAAATGGAGCATGACATTGCTGATTTAAGGAGATCTTTGGAAATAAGAAAAAAATCTATTCAAGAAAAAATTTTGTGAGGTGCAGAGAAAAAGGTGTAGTCTCTCCCTTTTGGATTCAAAATCCTCCACACACCAATATATCCCAATGATTCATCCAGCCGTCTCACTACTAATGAAGCTTTGGTTATCCTAGCTGGGGTAGAACTACTGTGATCAAGAACATTATCCATTACCAAATCAAGTCTCCCCCCACTATAGCATTGTAATTTCCTGCCTGTTGTAGCTTCATTTCCAAATCAGCAAAGAACTGTGGTTCATCTCCATTTGGAGCATATATATTTGATAGAATAATTATATGGCCTTGTATTTCTGCAACTATTATAAGAATTCTTCCTGCTGAGTCTTTAATTTGTCTAATGCATTTAAATTGTAGTCTTTTATTAATGAGTGTCAGGACCCCACAGCTTTGACTAGAACCTACACTATAGTAGACATGGCTAACCTAATCTTTACACAGTTTCTCAGATTCCTCAGTCAACAAATGGGTTTCCTGTAGAAACACTATGTCAAGTTGTTTGGCTTTCAGAATCATGAATATCTTTTTTCTCTTAATTGGATGGCTCATCCCCTTAACATTCCAAGTGGAAATGCACAAATTATCCATTTTAGCAGACATTCACACATTCAAAACAGAAACAAATGAGAGACAGCCACTCTTCAATTCATTCTTGCCATACTTATAAGTAAATCCCTCCACCCTAAAAAACTTGGAACACCCCCACATAATGCATAACTATGATCTCTGCACGCTTACTAACAGAACTAAACTGACGGTCCATGATCCCGACTGCTCAAGTGACTTACCCCACACAGTCCAACGGCATTATACCATATTAACCCATAAGTGAAAATAACGGAAGCAGGAGAGAATAACCTTTTCCTGTATTCTTATAAATTCAATTAGTCCTCCGGTAATGCATTTTCTTATTAAGAGTAATGTTAATAAAATAGATGTACTACATATACTGAGAGAGAAAGAGAGGGAAAAAAAAGGAAAAGGGGAGGATTCGATTATATCCTGCACTTAAAACAAAAGTAAAATAAATATCCCCCACTTAATTTGTCACTTAATTGAAAAAAAAATATAGATCCAATGCACTCTTATTTAGGTCTATATTATCATCTGGCTCCTACCCTTGGCTCTTCTTAATATAATCCATCGCTTTTTGAGGATCATCGAACCGTTTCTGTACTCCGTTGTCCTCAATCCTCAGAACAGCAGGGTAGAGCAGGGCGAACTTCAAGTTTCACCATTTATGAAATCTCTAACTGGTGGGCTGGAAAGTGCTCCTTCTTGAGTATCCATAGTCCTGCTGGGGGACTTGAAAATGCATGCGGGCAATGACAGTGAAACCTAGAGGGCTATGATTGGGAGGAATGGCTGGCTCAATCTGAACCTGTGTGGCATTTTGTTACTGGAATTCTGTGGTAAACACAGTTTATCCATAACATACACCATTAACTTTAGCAACCTCAGGCCCAATGATGGGCAAGTCATCCTTCTCGTTGTCAGGCTATGTAAGGTGTGTCAATGGAATTGAGATCGTCAAAGTACTCCTTCCACTGTCTGACAGTATCCCCAGCCGAAGTCACCATAAATGGTATGGAGATAGAGTTGCTTTCCCCTCCTGAGTTGCTGCACAGTTTGCCAGAATCTCTTTGAGGCTGACCATAAGTCTTGTTCCATGGCTTCACTGAACTTTTTACACAACTCAGCTTTAATGTTTCCCGAAAAGGATTAAGTGGTAGAAGATAAATGAAGTTCAAGCTCAAAGGTCAGGAAATCTAGACTCTTATGGGATTTCACAAAAATTCCTACTCCTAGGCAATTGCCCTAATGGTCATCAAACTCCCTCACAATGATTCTATGGGTCTAAATCCAGGTTATGTTCATGGTCAAGGTTAATGTCAAAGGTCAGGAGATCTGGGTATTTTTTAGAAAAATTGCTACTCCTGCTAGGCAATTCCCCTGATGCTCACCAAACTCATGCACAAAGATCCTCACGTGGGTTTGCATCCAGGTGGTGTTCAAGGTCAGGGTTTAAAGTGCTGATGACACGTTTTTGACTTCCTCTAATTTTTCAACACATAATACAATATGACAAAATAGGTTGGTCTGTGCAGTTCTAAGTCAAACAGGCTTTTTTTCACGCAAATATCCAATGGTTTCATGGGCGCCACATCACCAATTACGTCAGTGGCTGGAAAACCCCGCTGCCATGTAGTCACATCATCGGAAGAACCCAGCGCTTGGCTGCCCATTGTACACACAGGATGGAAGCGGTTGAAAACATCGACGATGGTTCCAGCACATGTAGTCTGGAATTGGTTTGTGTTGTCCAATCTTAAGACGATTATAGTTCTGAAGAATGGGATGACAGTGAAGAATCTGGGGGCATCAGATCGTGTAGGTTTGAGCCATGCCAAGTGGGCATTGTGCCAAGTGAATCACACTCAGAGAGTGATGGGTGGAGAGGCACACATGCCCGCTGCAGCGGCAGTGACAAACACATGGCAGGGGAACACCGAGTGTTATTCTTTTGTTACAGATATTGCAACAAATTATTTGTTCATAAATATAATTTATTTAAATCCGATTTTTCAATAAAATCATAGCAGTATATTCTCTGTGGCTCAGGCATTGGGTTTATTATGGATTATATTTTGAGTTCTTGTTGTTTTTGTTTTGTACATGTGTTTTATGTACATTTTGAGCCACTTGCAGGTGGGCACTGTCCCAAGATTCACCAATCCGAACACACGCACCCTCTCTCTTTGACAGTCAGCTATTCATGTTTTGTGTGCATCATCTGCCGTGTTGTCAGCCAGCCAATATTGCCAACACTATCATGACGTGTTAGCCACTCCACACAGCTGTGGTTCTGTTGCGCCCCTTGAAGCGATGTCGGCCTTGGGGCGCAACCGTGGTTAACACGTCTTCTCTCCATGTTCGCTGGGCGATGTTGGCCCAGAACGCCAACTGTGGGTGTTTCTGTATATTTTTGTGGGTCTTCACCTTTTTGGGAACTGTTGTCGTCATTCTTATATTCACTACATGTGCTGTGTTGAATTTTGCACGTAAATCCATTCATCATGACCCTCTGTGCGCTCTTAGGCAGGGCAGGGAGAGGGAGGATGAAATAACGAGGATTTGCTTGCAGGGTTCACTACAGCACGTTTAATACAGAAAAACAGACAGTTCCCTGAAAGGTGAAGACGTACAAAAAACACAGACACACTTACTGATGGCGTTCGGGAGCCGGCATCGCCCAGCGAACAAATGAGAGGAGACGTGTTTGCCACGGGTGCACCTCAGAGCTGACATCGCTTCAAGGATCCACGAGAGCCACAGCGAACATGGAGTGACTAGCGCATCGTGAGAGTGCTGAAAATACTGGCAGACTAACAGCACAGATGATAATACTATGGACGATCAGTGCATGACTGGCAAACGGCCGCGAAGTACACGCACTGCTGGTGATGGTGTGATTAGAAGCACCTGGGCAAGGACCGGTAAACATGATCAGTGGGAGTTTGTATCAGCTGATGATAATGAGAGAGGGGATGTGACCGGACCAGCGAGATGTCAGCATGCGATCACAGAAAATGGGTCAAAGCTGCGCATAAATCCATTAATCCTTCCCCTCCTCCGCTCCTCCTGCATAAAAGCACAGGAGGAGAGCACGAGGAGACATAATAAAAGTTGGAGCTGAAGCGTGTGATGTGGTCTTTCACGGTTTGCTGTTTATCTAAGCCTGCAACACAACGCAAAGCCACAGCCATAAAATTAAGACAAGAAACTGTGAGCTACAAAGCTGCTGTCATTCCAGTCAACAACACCGGAGTCCGTTCTCCCGCTTACGCCATGGGGGTGCCGCCCTTAATTCGGTGGGCGGCTCCACAGTCCAGTCAGCGGCTGCTGTTTTTTGATAACTAGTTTATGTAGGAGCGGTTGTAAATGTTATATTGATCATGGACAATGACTTCTGGGTTTACACAACATCCTAAAAAATGTCAAAATCGTGTCATCAGCCCTTTAAGGTCAGAAGATCAGACCACTCTTGGGGTGATTTCATCAGGGGGGGAATGAGATACTCTAGTTAAAAATATTTTAATCTCTCAGGTTTAATAAATAATAATATATCAGCTTGGAGTTGAATGACTTTCGAGTTGCAGGATTGCACAGTGTTGGCTTTTTAATCTCCACATGGACATTTTTGTCCACCTTTGAAGTTTGTATGACAATCCAATAGTCATCTCTGCTTACCTTTGTATGATTAAGGAACAAAACATATTTTTTGTCTCTTCTTATTGTTTAGCTGACAGCTCTGAAGGTGATCCACCTGAGGACTGGACTGAAGCTCAAGTAAGCACCTGGCTCAGATCGATTGGGATGAAGGAACTAAACATAGAAAAGCTCTATAAAGCTGAAGTAGATGGACAAGTACTACTTGCACTGAATGAAGACTTCTTGGAAAAAAAAATTGGCATGAAACCAGGGCCTGCTCATTTAATTATTAAAAAAAGAGATGAACTTCTTAACCCTCATCCAAAGTGCCAAGAAAAGAAAAAGAATACTAGTGGCAAAAGCAACTTGGACCAAAAGAACAGTCAGAAATCAGGTGAATGTTTTCTAAGTGAAAGTCTCCCAGCACAGGTAAAAGGAAGTGATGAAGATGAGGAGAGACACAAAGTCCCAGAAGAAAATATATTGAACTCAAAGGATGACTGCAAGCCACGGCCATTCGATCAAGAAGGGATTGATTTTATATATGTAAAGCACAGAGTCCTACAGCCTGAATCAGGTGCTTTTAATCTGATATCTCCATGCCATGAATTTAAGTCTTTAGCTGTAGCTATAACATTGGATCGCACAAGGCTTCAAGCAAAGTTTGCCAAAGAAGTTCTGAAATTTGCAACTGGTTGTATGAATACCAGATCAAATGGTACAATACACTTTGGTGTAATGGACAGCAAGGAAGACACAGGTTATGTGCATGGTGAGATAATTGGTATCCCTGTAAAAGAAAAGGACATTTTTGTTGATGCATTGGACTACATTGAAAGGAGTTTTACAAATAACAAGGAACATGTACGGCAGTGTGTGCGACCACCAAGGTTCATTGAGGTTATGGATCGACAAAGTTCAGAAAAGAAGTATGTGATAGAGGTTGACATTGTACCATCACTGACTATTGTTAAGAACAAGGTTTATGGAGTCCGTCTGCCAAATTTTAAAGAAGCCAGTAACAAAGTGGAATTTGAAAAAGAATTGATTCTGAGAAGAGTTGGTTCAAAAACTGAGCCAGTGAGTGACAAAGACTTGAGTGAGTTCTATGAAAGAGTTAAAAATCGGGATGCTCAAAGAGAAGAAGCAGAAAGGAATCGGGTCTTCATTGCCGCTGATCTCTGTCAAGACCTTGGGAGGAAACTTACAATGCTGATGACAAGTGGAAAGAAATTTATTGAAAAGGATAAATGGTTTATACTGGTCACAAACAAAATGAACCCAGAGGATCTTTGCAACATTGACTGGTTAGTTAACATGAAAGTGTTCTGCGTGTTTGACTTTGACCCAGACTCAAAGACATCCGGTCTTTGTAGTCGATACCTTCAGCATCACTCTGCAAACATGCATTTCTTACAAAGCTATAGGATGTCTGGTGGTACAAGCATCAAAGAATTGGAAAGCCACTTGCATTTGTTTGAGCAAACTAGCTGGATTTTTTGTAATGGTCGTACTGACTTCAAAGGAAATGAAACCCCATGTGATGAAATGACTTGGATCAAGACAAAAATGACCTACCTACGGGAATCTGTGTCTGTGATCTGTAAGCAGATCTTGCCAAAAGGAACATTCCAGGTGATTTTTCTTGTCACATCACTTGTTGAGAAACCATTCTTACACACTTTCTATGAGTTTTTCACTGATATGGAAGGTCACGAAGACATCATCTGTATCTGTGAATCAGAGGAAAACTTTCAGAAATGGCAAAGCTTTGCTGAGGGTTCATGTGGAACAGAAACTGTTAACAATTCCAGTGTGGTTGGGATGAAAATGAGTCACATTAATGCTACTCTACAGCATGTGCAAACTGTGAAACCACGTGCCATCAAGTACTTACCAGTTTTTGTGAAAGGGACATGCCATCTTGAAACAAATTTAGAGGAACAGATGTATTCTTTGGAGATTCTGACGGTAAATCAGTGTGATGAAACAACTGAAAACTTCATAACAGAAGAGAAGGAAAACATTGAACGCCAGTTTTACCGTGGTGGAAGGATTACTTGGCTGAATTTCTGGCTTGCTGAACACAAATATGTTGGAGAGGTTATTGAAAGGGATGCGTATCATGAGACCTCCAAACTGCTCAAAGATGTCTCGAAGCATAATGCAGATCAAACAACAGTGAATATTATAAATGTCTATCATCACCCAGGAAGCGGTGGAAGTACGGTGGCAAGACAAGTTCTGTGGAACAACAGAAAAGACCTACGATGTGCAGTTGTGAAACCCTCTTACCTGGTTGCTGATGTTGCTCGGCATGCAGTTGAACTAAGGGAATATGAAGAAAAGGATCCACAGAGGTGTCTTCCTGTGCTGCTTCTCATTGAAGATTCAGACAGAGAATATCTAGATGATCTAAGAAATGAACTGGAGGTTGCCATTAATGTCAGACAAATCCAAGATGGTACCCTGTGTTTCATTTTACTGAGTTGTCGACGTTCCCATAATCCAGAGAAGAGATGCAAAGAGTCTCCGCTACAGAATGTGTCTGTCACTCATAAACTCTCTGCTGAAGAGAAGAGAAAATTTGCTGGAAAACGGAAGGCACTTGAAAAACAATATGAGCCACAGTTCATCCTGACATTTGTTTTGATGAGTGAAGGTTTTACTGAAGAATATGTTCAACAATTTGTAGAACATGTGCTACAAGACATTGACCATCAATCAGTTGTCACTCGGCTTATTCATTATGTAGCCCTGCTGAACACATATGTTCAAAACTCTTTCATCTCGCAGTCCCATTGTGAAGCTTTGCTTGCCTTAACCATTCACTTGGAGAGGTTTCGCCAGCATGAGTTTGAGAAATCACTCAGTGATCAGGCAAAGCTAGTGTTCTTGCATCTTAGAGATGACAAGACACACATTGAATCCATCAGAATCATTCATCCACTCGTTGCAAAAGAAATTCTCCAACAGCTTCTGGGACCCAAACAAACCCAAAGCAGTTTGGCAATGGATTTGCTACGGGAAAATGTGCTTTTCGAACACAGATTTGGAAGAGATGAATATCTCTCATTTTTGAGACAACTTTTCATTCGGAGGGCCAGAATAAGTAAAGGGGATAAATATGATAGTTTTTTCTCTCCTCTTGTTGAGCATGTGTGTGAAAATGAGAAAAGCCCAGACAAAGCAATTGAGTTACTCAAAGAAGCATTTGAATGTTTCCACAGAGATGCATTCTTTGCTCAACAACTTGCTCGTCTTCATTATACCTATGAAAAGTTTGAAGACGCAAAATACTGGGCAGAGACAGCGGCTAAACAGCATCCCAACAACTCTTACATACTCGACACTAAAGGGCAGGTGTACAGAAAATGGTTCCAAGCACAATGCAAAGCCATTGAAAATGACAACAAACCAAAAACACCCCAAAATACAGCAGATGCTGTGGAGACTGCACTTAAAGCCCTTGAATGTTTTCAGGAATGTGAGAGAGCAGCTGATGCAGACATGGAAAACGTTAACAGTTCAGGGTATTTTTCTGAAGTTGAGGTTGGGTGTAGCCTCCTCAAACTGATTTCATCATTGCAGATATTTACAAACAGAACCAGTGGGCATGCAGAATGTATGAAATATCTGTTAACAGATTACATTCCTAAAGAAGTTGAAGATGCCTGGGCACCATTTCATGGCCATTTGAAAAAGCTTCACAGGACAATGCAAGATGCCTTGGAATGGATTTCAGAAGACCTCAGTTACTTCCAGACAGAGATTGGTCCAGATGAAGAAGAAACATGTGAAAGTCCTGAAGAGAAGATTAGCCATCCACTGGCATGGTTGGCAAAAAAATCTTCTGAATATGGGAAGTACTTCAGTGAAGCATATTCTACTGCACTTCTTCAACATGGTCAGTCAATCCCAGCCAACCTCACCTCTTTCCAAAAACGCATGATCATCTATCATCTTGGTGGGGGTAACGTTACATCTATTCTCTCCAAGTTGACTGACCAAAGGGATGCAGTACGCCTTCTTGAGGGTATCTTATCTCTCTATCCCAGCAATCCAATACGGGCCAGATTTGGTCAGAGAGATATTGTCAACTATATAGTGACTCACATCTCCCTGAAGTGCTTGTCACCTCAAACACAAAAGGTTGCTTCTCTGAAAGACCTGCAGGAACTTTGTTGTCAGTTCCCATCTGATAAAAAGAAATGTTTGCCAAGTGCCCTTTTTTTACTTACTTTGCTATTTTGGCCAGAGGACAATGACACAGATCATGAGAAAGAAACCAAATATGAAATTGTGCAGTCTGCTGTTGAACATCTGGAAAAGGGCTACTGGAGTAAGATAAAAGACATTCCTCGCCGGAAGAGAAGGCTTTACACCCATTTTTTTCTGGGAAATGGGAATGGGCTGGACAAAATTGTCCACAAGAGAAACTTTGACAGAATCACAAAAGGCTTCTCAGTTTTTGAGAGACGGCTGAAGTGGTTTAGTGGTGAGGCATGGAAAATGCCTGAGATTGCTACAATGTTGAAACGTGTTTCTGGGTGGACTGAAAATGGAGTGGTGTACCTTGAAGGCCCACAGAAGAAAAAGTTCAATATCCTGCCTATTTATGTACCATCAGTGCCTCATAGTAACGAAAACATCACCTTTTACTTGGGGTTCACTTTCAGAGGTCCTGTTGCCTGCAACATCCTTAAAAATAAATAGTTTAAAGAAAGACTGCTGATACAGCAACAGCAAGAAAAGCTAAGAATGGCTGTGTCTTGATCCTGTGGCTGCAACATAATATGCATAGCATAACATGCCAACGCAAGGGTGGGCCAATTAGAATTATTAATTATTAGAGGTGTCAGTTTTAATTGTGATTTAATCTCATGACATGCGATTTACTTGACATGTTCCCTTGCCTATATGCTGCTGATGGCAACATAATCACGTTAATCGTGCTTCATGTGATTAATGTGATTAACTCACCCTTGATTGCAATTAACTCACCCCTGATTAATAGTGATTGAAACTGACACCAGTAATTTAATAATTTAAACAAAAAAAGAAACCTTAAACACCACCCCCCCCCAACCACCCCCCCCCCCTCCCAAACTAAAGACTTGGAGGCCCAGAAAAACAGCAACAAAAGAATGGCTAGCACCCACACCATACCACGCATTGGGCTGTCTGATCTGGATGCTTCCTCTAAACCTAACAAAAGAGTAAAAACTAAACAAAAGCCAGAAACAGTGACCAGTGATACCTCCATCCTCAAAAGAAAAGAAAAATAAACTGCCAAAACAAAAGGAGAAAAAAAAAGAAGACTAGAAAAGCACTCCAAGAGCGCAGACCTCCGCCAAGCGCCACAGTTCCCCTGTGGGCATGTTGTCCTGTATTTTTTTTTTTTTTTCCAAGTGTTCTGACGATTTGTTGGCAGAGTTACATGCACAAAAAAAAAATATTGAAAATGGCCCCATCTCACAATGTTAAAAAAAAAAAAAAAAAAAAAAAAGAATCATTTAAAAAATTCCTGGATCCAGACGGTGATCCGGATCACCACCAAAATCTAATCATCTGTAGGATACCCATTTCTGACAATCTGTGAAAATTTCATGAAAATCCATCCATAACTTTTTGAGTTATCTTGCTAACAAACAAACAGACAGAGAGACAAACCAACGCCGATGAAAACATAACCTCCTTGGCGGAGGTAAAAATGTGTTCTTTTTATTACTCATACAGAGAGAGAGAGAGAGAGAGAGTGTGTGTGTGTGTGTGTGTATACATTGTACTACTTTGCATTGTGGATTGGATGCTAAAACTGAATTTTGATGATGACTACTCATACTTATGCAATGGTGATCAAGCTGGAACTTCTCTATTCTAATGCAGTTTGACCATTTTGAAATGAGGTGAATTTTATTTCTGAATATAAAACCTTCATTATTGTCATGATTGTCTTGGTTACAGTAATGGTCTTTTAACAATAATATGTTGTATTAAGAACTTAAGAATGATGTTACTGTCACAGTGGTTGTGTTGACATTGAATGTAGTTCCCACAGACTTCAAAAATCAAGTTGCTCCTGAGCTAAAACTGCAAATAAAGCATCTTAAGTAGACACACTTTTTACTGAGTGTTATTTCTTTGTTTTTGAGATATGTAACTTTTTACACATCAGTGTTCTTAAATATGTTGTAAATAATGTCACTGCATAGAGTAAAACATTTTTTTCCCTCATACTTTCCCACTGTCATTATTTTAGCATCCCAACATTTAACTCTCAACCAGTCAAGCTATTTTAGCAACGAAAATGACCATGCAGGGTTATTTATTACATTTTATGCAGGAATAGGAACATTAACAATTCTTTTGTTTCTCAGATCTGGACTGCTTCCTTTATAAGTGATATGTTCTGAAATGTGGGCCCATATGCTCAAACATTCTGAGAGTTCTCGAGGAGAACCCCTATTTTAGCTTAAAAATTCCAAACAAGGAGTCCTAGCTTAAAAGTTATTAAAGAGCACTCTTAGAGCAACTCTGAGCAAGTAAGCAAGCTTTTATTTGCAGACTCAAGGTCCATAAAAATACATAAAATACCAGTGGCGGACCGTGTATTTTACAACTAGGCCTTCAGTGGTGGTCTAAAAATTTTAAGTGCCATTCATACCAAGCACCATAAAAATAGCCTATAGGGCCATCCACACAAAGCATGTTAAAGATAACTATAAAATTATAGTTTTAAAAATCTTTACTTTTTCGTTGTAGAGCTCCATTTTCCTGTGCACTTGTTCGTTGAGCTGCACATAAACTCTTGTTTTCCCCAAAGGTTTAAAAGTACTGTTGCTTGTAAGTGTCTGGCTGGCAGCTGTGCTTTGGTGTCTCACTGCTGCCTTGGTTAAGGCCCTGTCACACCTAGATGATATAGGCAGTGATTGCAAAACATATGAAAAAATTTGGAGAATACGCTGGGGTACGTAGAATCAATTATGGCTATGTTTTGTCTAAGTTCAGAGCACGCTGAAGAACACTGAAGCACGCTGGTATATGGCGTAGTTTGCCGAACTCTGAAAATTAATTTTCAGCACGCTGAAAATTTTCAGATGTATCCAGCATATGGTTGATACGTCCTGCATTTACGGAGCAAAGGTTGGAGCGAATTTCATGCGTTCGTTCACACACGTTACTTGTCAGCAACTCATAGTTACTCAAAAGTCAAAATACATTGAGATTAATGTTTAGTGTACCCAAAAACTATTTCTAACATATGAATAACACTCTTTGAACCTATGTAAAACTTATTGGATGGGTTTCTAACTTACAGCTACCCTATAATGGTGTATTTGCAGCATTGGTTCACAGAAAAAACCCGTACAGAGCTCTGCCTGCAGCACCCACAAACACAGAGCTAAACGCACGTACTTGTTCGTATAACAGAACCTGTCAGGATATGTCCGAGCACTTTCAAGGTACAGGATCAGAATCAGCTTTATTGGCCAAGTATGCACAACACATACAAGGAATTTGACTTTGGCTAAAAGCTAAAAGCTTGGCTAAAAGACCCGTCACAGGGGTTCTAGGGGTACCATCATTTTTGTCCAGGCCTGTTTCATGAGTTTGTTTTTTAAAATAATTCTGTTGAACCACAATTCAAAAGCATTGTCTGATTTTCACTGGTTAATTTTCATAGAATTTTTATTTATTACCACTTTTGTCAGATTCAAGTTATTTCTGTGACTATTGTGGGTTTTTCTTTCATTAACAAAGGGGTACCAACAATTTTGTCCACGTCTGTATGACACTAATGGAAGAAGTGCAACCAAGAGATACAAAATGAAGAGAATAGACTATTGGGAATAATTTAATACATCCTCATGGAATAAGTATAAGAATGTATGTTGTAAATGTAATTCTGATGGTATTTAAGCCAACAGAGAAGGCTTTGCTGGCGCTGAGGGTCCACCACTGTGCAATACAGATCAGCTTAAAAAGGACAACAGAATATAAAAAAAACATATATCAACAGTATAAAACAGAATATAAAAATTAGTTCAGAATAGATAAATACATTTGAGCCAGTGTCATCTCAGCCTGAAGTTGTAGAGGGAACAGCTCTCAATGGGATTTGAGAGTGCCACAATAATTCCATTGTCAGATTCATCCAAACATTGCATAAATTTAAATATTAAATTTCTTAAAAGTGCTCACTCCTGCAGTAACAAACATCTGACTGGCACTCCCCCGTCTGTGTATTTTTAAAAGAATTCTCATTGCATCATTGTACACAACTTGCAACTGCTGCATATTAGATATTTTGTATGTTACGCACAGGTGTGCAGTGTATAAAGGTGTACAGTATGCTTTAAACAAAGCCACTTTCATCTGCGTGGAACAAAAATTAAACTGACGCGCAGTGGTGTTCACCTGTGCATAAAGCTTACAACACCGTCTGTATAGGTCATCATCATCATTCATTTGATCAGTTATTAAATGTCCAAGATATTTAATTCTTTCAAGGAAGATCCAAAAACTTTTATCTTAGTGAGGAGGTGTGGTTGACCCCATTGCTAGGTATCTTTGAGACCAGTGATTGGTCAGTATGGGGGGAGCACTTAAAGCTTAGGGTGTACAAAACTTTTAATGGTGTGCAAAAGTTATCTAAAACTCAACTATCATGGCAACCAAGCCTTGGACATACAGTGTGTACAACAGTAACACAGTAAACTTATAGTCGAAGGAGATAATGCTTATTTTTTTCAACATTTAACATGTCCCATCAACTGCAAGGGGTGCTGGAAAATGGGAAGCTGAAACAGCCCTGCCTGACCGGACATCCATTTACCAGTCACAGCAACAGTTTCCATCTTATATGGTGTAAACTCTTTTGCTAAACCCTTGTCATAAATCGTGTGTGATTTTGCCACAGATGAACCGAGAGGCGAAGTGTGTGTGTGCATGTGCGATTTTAATGTGGTCGATCTGATCATTTATTCATTCATCTTCAGACGCTAAATCTTTTTCCGGTTGTGAGGGGGGTGAAATAACAATTCATCCATCCATCTTCTACCACTGTTCTGGTGGTCCAGGTCACTGAGGCAGCAATTCATGCAGAGAAGCCCAGACTTCCCTCTCCCCAGCCACCTGCTCCAGTTCTTCTGAGAGGATGCCAAAATGTTCCTAGAACAGCTGGGAGACATAGTCTCTCCAGCGTGTCCTAGGTCTGCAACGGGGTCTCCTCCCAGTGGGATGTACCCGAAACACCTCAAGTTGGAGGCACCAGGAGGCATCCTGATCAGATGCCCAAACCACCTCAACTGGCTCCTTTCGATGTGGAGGAGCAGCGGTTCTACTCTGAGCCTCTCCAGGATGACTAAGCTCCTCATCCTGTCTCTAAGGATGAGTCCAGAAATCCTACCTACGGAGAAAGCTCATTTCAGCCGCTTGTATCTACGATTTGATTCTTTCGGTCATTACAGAAAGCTCATGATCATAGGTGAGGGTAGAAATGTAGGTTGACCAGTAAATCAACAGCTTTGCCTTAGAGCTCAGCTTCCTCTTCACCACAACAGACCAGTACAACGTCCGTATCACTGCAGATGCTGCTCTGATCCGTCTGTCAATCTTCTGCTCCATTCTCCCCTCACTCGTGAATAAGACCCCGAGATACTTAAATTCCACCACTCCTCCAGAGTGGTGGCCGAGTGGTAGAGCATCTCCCCCTCAGCCGGGAGGTCAGGGGTTCAAACCCTGGCCAGGTCATACCAAAAACCATATAAAATGGTACTTCGCGCCTTCTAGCTTGGTGCTCAGCATTGTAGAATGGGGGAAGGAAAAATTGTAACCCATGGACTACAGATGGAAATTAGCCACTGGCTACAATTTGGCAAGTTTACATTGATTTGATATCAAATGTTCAATAACCTGCACTGTCCTTAAAAACAGCAATCCACTTCGGTCAGGAGCTCATCCCCAACCCAGAGAGGGTAGTCCACCCTTGTTTGGCTGAAAACCATGGACTCGGACTTGGAGGTGCTGATTCTCATCCCAGCCGCTTCACACTCAGCAGCAAACTATCCCAATAAGACCTGCATGTCATTGCTTGATGAAGCCAGCAGGACAACACCATCTGCAAACAGCAGAGATGAGATCCTGTGGTCACCAAACATGACACCCTCTGTTCCGTGGCTGCGCCTAGAAATCCTGTCCATAAACATTATGAACAGGATCGGTGACAAAGGACAGCCCTGGCGGAGTCCACCTCTCACTGGGAATGAGTCTGACCGAGTGTTGGCAATACGAACCAAACTCTCACAACGGTCGTATAGAGACCGGCTAACTCGTAACAACAAGCCCGATGCCCCATACTCCCGAAGCCTCCCCCACAAAAAACCATGAGGAACATGGTTGAATGCCTTTAAGTCCACAAAACACATGTAGACTGTTTGGGCAAACTCCCACGAACCCTCGAGGATTCTTGAAAGGGTAAAGAGCTGGTCTGATATGCCACAGCCCGGACGAAAACCACATTGCTCCTCCCGAATCCGAGGTTCAACCAATGGCCGGACTCTCCTCTCCAGTGCTCTGGCATAGACTTTCCCAGGGAGGCTGAGAAGTGTGATCCCCCTAAAGTTGGAACACACCCTCCGGTCCCCCTTCTTGAAGGGAGGAACCGCCATGCCAAAAGTACTGTCCCAGACTTCCACGAAATGTTGCAGAGGCGTGTCAGCCATGCCAGCCCTACAACATCCAGGGCCTTGACGCACTCAGGGTGAATCCCGTTCGCCTCCGAGGCCCGGCCACCAAAGAGGTTTTTAACCACTTTGGTGACCTCAGCCCCTGTGATGGGCGAGTCATCCCCCTCGTCCCCAAGTTCTGCTTCCTCTGTGGAAGGCGTGTCAGTGGGATTGAAGAGATTGTTGAAGTATTCCTCCTACCGCCTGACGATATGCCCAGTCGAAATCAGCAGTGCCCCATCTGCACCGCATCATACTCAGTGTGGATAGGGAGCTGCTTCCCCTTCCTGAGTCACTGGACAGTTTGCCAGAATCTCTTCGAGGTCGACCGAAAGTCTTCCATGGCCTCACCAAACTCCTCCCACACCCGAGTTTTTGCTTCAGCAACCACCCGAGCTGCACTCCACTTGGCCTATCGGTACACCTCAGCTGCTTCGGGAGTCCCACAAGCCAACCAAGCTTGATAGGACTCCTTCTTCACCTTGATGGCCCCCCTCACCACTGGTGTCCATCACTTGATTCGGGGGTTGCCACCACGAGATGCACCGACCACCTTGCGGCCGCAGCTCTGGGCCACCGCTTCAACAACGGAGGTGAAGAACATGGCCCATTCAGACTCCATGTCTCCAGACTCCCTCGGAATGTGGTTGAAGTTCTTCCGGAGGTGGGAGTTGAAGACCTCCCGGACAGGGGCCTCTGCCGGACGTCCCCAGCACACCCTCACTATACGTCTGGGGCTACCAGGTCTGAATGGCAACCTTCCCTGCATTTGGATCCAACTTGCCATCAGATGGTGATCAGTTGACAGCTCTGCACGTCTCTTTACCCGAGTGTCCAAGACATATGGTCGCAGGTCTGATAATACGATAACAAAATCGATCATCAACATGCAACCTAGGGTGTCCTTGTGCCAAGTGCACATATGGACACTGAAGCATGACCTTGAGTTCCAATTTATTAAAATCATCCTATGCTGAAGAAAAATTGTTTCAACTGCTAGATCTGGCTGAACTGCTGCTCTCATCCAAGGAACAGAGCTGTAACCCTATCCGTTGGTCATAAAGTGGAAGTTAATCCCTTTCTCCCAGACTCTTCGGCAAAGGAATGTTCTAATTGACACTTTTATGATCAACATAATCCAGACATGTTGGAAGTCCAGATTGTCCAGTGTACAACCAGACAGTTTCACAGTGCCATCTCATGGAGGAATCAGGAATATTTAATTTCTCTCTTTGCAGTGGAATATATGCCTTATGGACTATGAACTAACTCATATTCTTTCTCTCAAGACAGTATCTTGCTCTTGAAGACATGATTGAACTCTGGAGATGGACAATATGGGTTTCAAATGTTTCATTGATATGATTTTGATATGTTTGCTATTTTCAGGAAGACATTAATGTTTGCATGCTTACTAGCACAAATTAATTGCAGTTACAAGGTAGATGCATTTTATGCTCTCTTATTATTGAATAGAATATCTTAGTCACTAAAGTTTAAGGAATTTATGCTTTCTTCAGCAACATATTCAGGAGGATTTCACTCTCATATCAAATGTCTCTCTCCCGTTCTCTTTCTGCTGGGAGACCCACAGAGCCCTGAACTGTGATGTGACCAATGGGCTCCTAACACCTATCTTCATCTCCTTTTTCGTCAGTTTATGACGTTTGACAAACCAAGAAACTCAAATGTAATTGGGCCAGCTCAGGTTTTATGAAATTTGAACCACCCGGCAACACCCAAGAAAACTAGAGTTTTATTGCTCTTTGTTCAGTCTGTTCTGGGGTGTTGGCCACAGCTATAAGGAGCGCCCTTTCTCTGCTCCCCCATTTTTTTTCTATCTCCAAGTAAGGTCCAGAGCCTGTCATGCTCTGTGTAAATCCTGTTCTTTTCTTTAAAATTCATTTTTCTTATTTTATTCTTCTTTTTCTTTAAATCATCATGCAAGAAGATTTTGTTTGAATTCTTCTTAAGCTTAAACCAACTCTTTCAAGCCACATACATCAGAAGAAATGGGTCGGTGGTGTGTTTTATTCCATTTTGACTTTCTGATTGGACTTTGCACAATAAACTAATTCCTTCTTCAGTGCATCAGAGAAGACCTCACCCAGCTTGCTGGAAACCAGCCCATTGTGATCCTGGGAGTAGGCCATTACAGTGGTAAGGAGTCTGTCTGCCAGCCTCTCCATCAACAGAACCCACGCTGGTCTAGTTGAACAGAAAATGGACTGCCTGCTGCCCACTGGGACACAATGATTCTGCTTGGCTGACGGTCTGTTATTTAATTTACACTTAATTCTTCAGTTATTTAATTTACACTTAATTCTTCAGAACATTCCTGGTATAAGTTTTTTAAACTTAATTTCATGCAAACCACCATCAGGATTTCAAAATGCATTTGTCCTTTCATTAATCTACATTCTTTTTAAGAGTAAAACAAATTTTCCATTTTTCTGAATTGTTAATCATCATTTTCTTCATAAAATTGCATCCACTTTCCTAAACCAATGCTATTTTATGGTTTTCCAATTTCCAGTGTACTGACAAATTAAACTATGCTTCATTTGGTTCCACAACTGTTTGATTCATAAGTAACTCAGTAACAGTTTATGGTGCCCATGATACATGTTGAATTCTCCGTTTAAAGTTATCCAAATATGTTAACCTATTCTGACATTTCTTATTAAACCATTGAAAGACATATGGGAGTTATTGTGTGATTTCATGTCCATCTTCTTGATCATCTGATACAAGAACTCACAAGGGTTTATTTTGAGACTGATTTGTCCTTTTGGACTGGTGCCCTAATGAGGAATTGAGTGTAATGAAAGTAAATCTTCATTCCTACTCACATTCATATTTACATTAATACTTGTACCTGTGGTCTATATTAACCATATATTCCATAACCTACATATGTCGAAGCATGTGGAAATGTTTGGTGATTACATATGTAAAGAACTTCACACCTCTGAAAGGACAAAGGACTCTCACCCGCCGAGTGAAGAACAAAGACGTTCCCGGACGCGGCGGAGGAGACCGGAGGAGCCACCCTCACCCCCCAAGGCGAGGAGAGGAAATACCAGGACAATGGGGGGATTAAGATAATGAGGGATGTCAGCCTTTGTTATGCATGTCTTTTGTTGTGTGCATGTATATAATCAGTGAGTGGGAGAGATTCTGCCTCTCTTTCCCTTCTGCCACTCTCTGCACCAGATGAGACTTGTTAGAAGAGCTGAATATTAAAACGTTGCTTATAAACCAAATCGCCTCTTCATTGCCAAGCTCCTCTACACTGGTGACCTTGACGCGAGTATGGACCTGAGGCGTTCCCCCGCAATCGACTCATCCGCAGCAACCCAGACAGATGCCAGCCGCCACGCAGACGAGGGAGCAGATGGACAGCTGTTCCCCCCGGCAGAAGAGGTTGAGAGGGCTCAACCGAGCACCAGCACCGCCGTGAGAGCCGAGGCAAGGCACTCTCACCCGGCGGGCACAGCAGTGATGGTGTACACGAACGCCGTCGCTGTCAAGCTGCCAGACTTCTGGCAAGAAGACCCCGCCTCTTGGTTTCAGCAGGCTGAAGCCCAATTTACACTGGCGGGCATCACGGCTGACGATACTAAATTTTATCATATCGTCTCCAAACTCGACTCCGCCACTTCGAAGTGTGTGCGGAGCATGATCCGGCGACCACCGGCCCGGGACAAATATGAGACGCTCAAAGCGACCATCGTGGCGAACTACGTCCCATCAGCGGAAGAGAGAGCCGAGAAGATCCTGGTGGTCTACGGCCACAGAGGGTGCAAACCGAAGGCCCTCATGGAGGATTTGCTGCAGCTCAAGGAAGAGGACAATGACAACTTCCTTTTCCAGTTTATATTCCTCAGCACGCTGCCGCCACACATGAGAGGGACACTCGCCAGCATGAAGTGCAACACCCACCAAGACTTCCGCACACTGGCCAGCGAAGCTCATCGGCTCGTCAACGCCTGCAGGGAGCAGACACCCACAGCAGCATCCGCAGACCTCAAAGCCGACGCCCCGAGCCACGAGGAGCCACAACCCACGGAGCAGACCCAGCCCACGGTGACAGCGACGCGGCCAAAACGTAACAGACAGAGCGACGTCTGTTATTATCACCACTGCTTCGCCGAGAAGGCTCACAAATGCGTTCCCCCCTGCAAATTTAAACGCCAAAGCCGAGAGCCGTTAACGGCAGCGGCTCTCGGCGAGAAGAACAAGCTGTTGTACGTGACGGATGGACACTCAGGCAAGCAGTTCCTCATCGACACAGGAGCCCAGCTGAGTTTCGTCATGCCCTCCCACGCAGATCGAGCCACGGGCACCCGGGGCAACGGAGCCGTGGCAGCCAACGGCTCTAGCATCGACACGTTCGGCGAAAAGAGCCTGCACCTCCTCATCCACGGCCGCAGCTACAGATGGACATTTGTTGTAGCGGCGGTGAGTTTTAACTTATTAGGCGCAGATTTTTTGTGTGCACATGGGTTATTAGTGGATCTAGCAAATAGGCGCCTGGTTAATGCACTGTCTTTTGCTTCTATTCCATGCTCAGCCCGAGTTTCTCCACCACCTGTGCAGGCTAGCGTCACCACGGCAGGAGGTAAGTTTGAGCAACTCCTCACCCAATTTCCAGCACTCACAATCCCCAAATTCTCAGCCACTGTGGCTAAACATGGGGTTGAACACTTCATTCCAACAACGGGACCTCCCGTTTTTGCCAAAGCGCGCCGCTTAGACGCGGCCAAGCTCAACATAGCACGGGACGAGTTTACAACTCTTGAAAAATTGGGCATTGTTAGACGCTCGAAGAGCCCCTGGGCCTCACCACTTCACATGGTTCCGAAATCCGATGGTTCTTGGAGACCGTGCGGAGATTACCGCAGATTAAACAACGCTACAGCGCATGACCGTTACCCAATCCCTCACATTCAAGATTTTTCGCTACATCTAGCGGGTGCGCGCATTTTTTCAAAAATAGACTTAGTCCGCGGTTATCACCAAGTCCCAGTCCGAGCAGAAGACGTTCCTAAAACAGCGGTAATAACCCCTTTCGGCCTTTTTGAATTCCTGCGAATGCCTTTCGGCCTCAAAGGCGCTGCTCAAACTTTTCAACGAATGATGGATGCGGTCTTACGCGACCTTCCTTTTGTCTTCGTCTACCTCGACGACATGCTGGTAGCCAGCTCGTCTGAGGTAGAACACGAGCAGCACCTCACTACGGTTTTTCAGAGGCTGGAAGAGCACGGGCTAATAATCAATCCAGCCAAATGCAAATTCGGCGTGTCACAAATTGATTTTTTAGGACACAAAGTCTCTCCGAAGGGGGCAGTTCCACTTCCAGACAAAGTTCATGCGATAGAAAGTTTTCCACGGCCACAAACGGTCAAATCGCTACAAGAATTTTTAGGGATGGTTAATTTTTACAACCGCTTCCTCCCCCACGCAGCTCAGCTCATGCAGCCCCTATATGACGCGCTCAAAAAAAAGAAAGCTTCCAACGCGGTCGAATGGACCCCGGAGCGCGAACGTGCTTTCGCGGGAGTAAAAAGCGCCCTAGCTAACGCCACATTGTTAGTTCACCCAGATCCCTTGGCCCGCATTGCACTAACCACGGATGCTTCAGACCTAGCCATAGGGGCAGTTGTAGAACAACTTGTCAGCGGGGTCTGGCAACCTTTAGCATTCTTTAGCAAATCGCTAAACCAAACTGAACGCAAATACAGCACTTTTGACAGAGAGCTGCTGGCGCTTCATTTATCCATCCGCCACTTCCAGTTCTGGTTAGAAGGGCGGAGTTTCACGGCTTTTGTAGACCATAAACCGCTCACCTTTGCTATGGCTAAAATTTCAGAACCATGGTCAGGCAGGCAACAAAGACAGCTAGCTGCGATTTCAGAGTTCACCACAGACATTCGACACGTGGCAGGCAAACTTAACGTAGTAGCGGACTGTCTCTCTCGTGCTGTGACACCACCAGAGCGCGGGGAGACAGATTATACTGCCTCAGCAGCAGAACTCTTCACTAACGCAGACACATACGCAGCACCTATCCATGCAGGGATAGATTATGCAGCCATGGCGGAGGAGCAAAACAGTGACGTGGACGTGCGCGCACTCTTGTCTGGACCAACAGGGTTAAGGCTGGAGAAAAAGGGTTTACGCGACGGCGTGCCCCCCCTAATATGCGATGTTTCAACCGGCCGACCTCGCCCGTTAGTACCAGCTGCATGGCGCCGCCGTATTTTCGACGCAATTCACTCCCTCGGTTAAAATGGTCGCCGAAAAGTTTGTGTGGCCAGGCCTGCACAAAAACGTAAAAGAATGGGCAAAAACTTGCATTTCTTGTCAACGCGCCAAAATACACAGACACACAAAAGCCCCTCTGGAGCCTTTTCCAATCCCTGCTAGAAGGTTCGACCACGTTCATGTCGACCTCGTGGGGCCACTACCTTCCTCCCAAGGTTTCACACACCTGTTAACAATGATAGACCGCACCACACGCTGGCCAGAGGCAGTCCCTCTAGCGGCAACCACAGCGGAGGAAGTCGCTCGCGTTTTTTTGACAAACTGGGTGGCACGTTTCGGCGTCCCATCGGACATCACGTCCGATAGGGGGCCTCAATTTGTCTCAGAGCTCTGGTCAGCCATGTCCAGCAGCTTAGGGGCAACAATTCACCGCACCACCGCTTATCACCCTCAGGCTAATGGGTTATGCGAGCGTTTTCACAGGTCTTTAAAGGCTGCCCTCAGAGCCTCACTAACGGATACAAATTGGGTAAATAAACTTCCCTGGGTCTTATTGGGGTTGCGTGCTGCGCCTAAAGAGGATCTAGACGCCTCTCCCGCAGAATTAGTCTTTGCACAACCTCTCAGGCTCCCAGGTGAATTTTTACCGGAGAACCCAGAGCCAGGGCACCTTCCAGTCCCAAGGTTTTTAGGCAACAACGGACCGAACTCTCTCCCCGGTCCAGCTCATCACTCCTTCCCACGGGTTTTTGTCCCTCAGGCTTTAAAAAACGCTGAGTTCATTTTTGTTAAGCATGAAGCTTTAAAACCTACCTTTCGCCCAGCATACGATGGGCCATACAGAGTGCTGGAACACGGTGATAAACACTTTGTGCTTGATTTTGGGGATAGAAAAGATACAGTCAGCATTGACAGACTTAAACCTGCCTTCTTGTTGAAAGACGAGCCTGCACAGTTGGCGAGAGCACCTCGGCGGGGTAGACCCCCCAAGAGAAAAGACTCAGCCCCCCAGCAGGGAACAGTTAACCTCTCTCCTTCCCACACTGCAGATTCCTCACAAGAAGGTCCCAGCAGGGCGCCTAAACCAACCTACAGCAGTTTTGGGAGAAGATTAAAACCCAGACAGCACAGGGACTGATACAAACCACTCCACAATTTTTCACTAATTGTGCTGCAACAGTTTAGGACTGACTTATGATTTTACTATGCTGTTATAATTACCACTGAACTCTCTTAGGAGCATGGCTGCTGGAAAGTTTCTTCCGTGGCAACAGATGTAACACTTAGTATGTCATAATAACTATCTTAGACTGTGAACCTTCCTGTTGTTCTTTCTTAGTTGTTTGGGGGGCCTGTGGTCTATATTAACCATATATTCCATAACCTACATATGTCGAAGCATGTGGAAATGTTTGGTGATTACATATGTAAAGAACTTCACACCTCTGAAAGGACAAAGGACTCTCACCCGCCGAGTGAAGAACAAAGACGTTCCCGGACGCGGCGGAGGAGACCGAAGGAGCCACCCTCACCCCCCAAGGCGAGGAGAGGAAATACCAGGACAATGGGGGGATTAAGATAATGAGGGATGTCAGCCTTTGTTATGCATGTCTTTTGTTGTGTGCATGTATATAATCAGTGAGTGGGAGAGATTCTGCCTCTCTTTCCCTTCTGCCACTCTCTGCACCAGATGAGACTTGTTAGAAGAGCTGAATATTAAAACGTTGCTTATAAACCAAATCGCCTCTTCATTGCCAAGCTCCTCTACAGTACCAACATTAAATTAACTATAAAGCCCTTAATTCCACTACAACACCCTTATGCTTGAACATAGTGTTTGTTATGGACAAAGTGTGGTTGGCACAGAAGTCCAGTAACTGAACACCACTCGGGTTCAGATCGGGCAGGCTGTTCCTCCCAATCACACCGCTCCAGGTTTCACTGTCGTTACCCACGTGCACATTGAAGTCCCCCAATAGGACAATGGAGTCTCCATGAGGAGCAGTCTCCAGTGCCCCAGTCAGAGACTCCATAAAGTGTGGGTACTTTGAACCATAATTTGATGCATAGGCACAAATGATGATCAGAACCCTTTTCCCAGCCCGAAGACACAGGGAAACAAGCCTTTTATCCACCGGGGCAAACTCCAATGTGGAGGTAGCAAGGTGGAGGGGATAAGAATACCCACCCCTGCTCGTCAACTCTCATTTGGGGCAACTCCACAGTAGGCCAAGCTCCAGCTCCTCTCCAGGAGACTGGTTCCAGAACCAGAGCTGTGTGTTGAGGTGAGCCCGACTATATCTAACTGGTATCTCTCAACTTCATGCACCAGCCCAGGCTCCTTCCCCACCAGAACGGTGACATTCCACATCCCAAAAGACAGTTTAGGAAGCTGGGGATCAGACCGCCAAGGTAAATGCCTTCGACTGCCACCTATTCCGCAGAGCACCGGACCCCCCATGGTCCCTCCTGCAGGTGGTGAGCCCACCAGGCACACTCATGTAACCCCTTCGGGCTGAGCCTGGCGGGGTCCCATGGGCAGAAACCCAGCCACCAGACGCTCACCATCGAGCCCCTTCCCTAAGCCTGGCTCTGGGGTGGTGCCTCGGTAACCCCATACTAGGCATCATCTTCATCATAGCAGTCTGTCGGGGGCGACAATGACTGTTTCATTTAGGTCTGATCAGCTTCCTCCATGCAGCTCTGTCCTTCGCCCTCCGCTTCCAGGAGCTCCTGACCTTGTTAACCTGGGCGACGTCCGAGTCGGTATGAGTTGCTTTCTGACTGACCATTTCACGAAACTGCTTGCAAAGTATTTGAGTACCACTAGCTTTTGCTGGACTAGTAGGACATTCTTGGCAGATAGAGGTAGTATTATCAGTGGCAAGGATAGGCCAAGACAAACTGACTCCAGTATCTGTTGCAGTGACTGACCAGATGATAGGTCTGTTTAAGATAAGATAAGATAAGCCTTTATTAGTCCCACAATGGGGAAATTCCAGGATTGCAACAGCACAGGGATAGCAACACTCAGAGCAACAATCAGAAGGCAAGAAAAAACAAGAGCAGCTAGTATACATACAGTGGGGGAAAAAAGTATTTAGTCAGCCACCAATTGTACAAGTTCTCCCACTTAAAAGATGAGAGAGGTCTCCAATTTTCATCATAGGTATACCTCAACTATGAGAGACAAAATGAGAAAAAAAAATCCAGAAAATCACATTGAAGGATTTTTAATGAATTAATTGGTAAATTCCTTGGTAAAATAAGTATTTGGTCACCTACAAACAAGCAAGATTTCTGACTCTCACAGACCTGTAACTTCTTCTTTAAGAGGCTTCTCTGTCCTCCACTCGTTATCTGTATTAATGGCACCTGTTTGAACTCATTATCAGTATAAAAGACACCTGTCCACAACCTCAAACAGTCAGACTCCAAACTCCACTATGGCCAAGACCAAAGAGCTGTCAAAGGACACCAGAAACAAAATTGTAGACCTGCACCAGGCTGGGAAGACTGAGTCTGCAATAGGTAAGCAGCTTGGTGTGAAGAAATCAACTGTGGGAGCAATTATTAGAAAATGGAAGACATACAAGACCACTGATAATCTCCCTCGATCTGGGGCTCCACGCAAGATCTCACCCCGTGAGGTCAAAATGATCACAAGAACGGTGAGCAAAAATCCCAAAACCACACGGGGGCACCTAGTGAATGACCTGCAGAGAGCTGGGACCAAAGTAACAAAGGCTACATCAGTAACACACTATGCCGCCAGGGACTCAAATCCTGCAGTGCCAGACGTGTCCCCCTGCTTAAGCCAGTACATGTCCAGGCCTGTCTGAAGTTTGCTAGAGAGCATTTGGATGATCCAGAAGAGGACTGGGAGAATGTCATATGGTCAGATGAAACCAAAATAGAACTTTTTGGTAAAAACTCAACTTGTCGTGTTTGGAGGAGAAAGAACACCACACCTACTGTGAAGCATGGGGGTGAAAACATCATACTTTGGGGCTGTTTTTCTGCAAAGGGACCAGGACGACTGATCCGTGTAAAGGAAAGAATGAATGGGGCCATGTATCGTGAGATTTTGAGTGAAAACCTCCTTCCATCAGCAAGGGCATTGAAGATGAAATGTGGCTGTGTCTTTCAGCATGACAATGATCCCAAACACACTGCCCGGGCAATGAAGGAGTGGCTTCGTAAGAAGCATTTCAAGGTCCTGGAGTGGCCTAGCCAGTCTCCAGATCTCAACCCCATAGAAAATCTTTGGAGGGAGTTGAAAGTCCGTGTTGCCCAGTGACAGCCCCAAAACATCACTGCTCTAGAGGAGATCTGCATGGAGGAATGGGCCAAAATACCAGCAACAGTGTGTGAAAACCTTGTGAAGACTTACAGAAAACGTTTGACCTCTGTCACAGATATACCACTGTATGCTTATTGTATACTTCACGTCTCAGGGGAACAAAGAGGCTGAGCCTTCCAGAGGTAACGGGAGGGTGTGAGATCTGGCCTTTTGTTTCAAGGAGATGGCGTTGAGAGATTTCCTGACCACCGGACACTAGGAGGTGGATGGTGTGAAGACCGGGGGAAGTTACATTGTGACTGGGATTAAGTACCATGTGACTGTATGTTTGATTAAGCACCATGTGATTGTATGTTTGATGTCCTGGTATAAAAGGACAGATGTGAGAAGAGTCATCCTCTTTTTCTGCTTTTGAATGTTGGAGAATGTCATTGTGAATAAAGCTGAACCTGAGGAATACACTCAGTCTCGTCCTTCACAACTCTCCACACTGGTGACCTTACGACGAAGCATGAGCAGAAGTAATTCTCCTGAACCGGACTCGTCAGAAGCCAGCCTGACGTATGCCGCCACGTTCCAGCTGCCGGACTTCTGGCAGAACAGTCCGCGCTCCTGGTTTAGCGCAGTCGAGGCGCAGTTCAACCTCCGGAGAATTTCGAGAGACGACACAAAATTCTACCATGTGGTGGCGAAGCTGGACAACCACACAGTCCAGAGGGTGGAGAGCCTCGTCAACCACCCACCGGACAGCGACACGTACGGCACATTGAAGGCTGCGCTTATCAGCCACTTCACCCCCTCGGTGCAACAGCGAGCAGAGGGGCTCCTGGCGTTGACGGAGTTTGAGAACGACAGACCCGCAGACCTGATGGGGAAGATGCTGAGGTTGAGAGACTCCAATGATGACAGCTTTATCTTCACCCACCTTTTCCTCAGGACCCTACCATCTGAACCGGCCAGGGTCACTCTCACCGCTGTTGGCCCGACGAGACTACCACGAACTGAGCCAGGAGGTGCAGCGACTCGTCGACGCCCACAAACGGAGCAGCAGCTTCGGCCGCAGCAGCAGAGCTAGGCGCGACGTCCGGAGACGGCAGGGGGCCAGAGGCTGCAGCACCAGACTCACCGACGACGGCAGCAGCAAGGGCCAGGCGACACGGAGCGGACGATGTCCTTTGCTTCTACCATCGCTGTTTCGCAGAGAGGGCACGCAAGTGCATCCCATGTGCCACTTCAAGCGCTCGGGAAACGCCAAGGCTGGGGGTCGGTAGCAGCCGCGGCCCTCGGAGAAGAGAACAAGCTGCTCTACCTGAAGGACGCACGCTCGGGGAGGCAATTCCTCGTGGACACAGGCTCCCAGCTGAGCTTCATCACGCCTTCCTACGCGGACCGGCTGGCGCCTTCCAGTGGTCCCCGGGTGACAGCAGCGAACGGCTCGGCGATTAAGACCTTCGGTGAGAGGACTCTGCTTCTGTCTTTGCAGGGCCGTACATTCGAGTGGACTTTTGTTGTAGCGGCAGTCAATTTCAACATGTTAGGGGCTGATTTTTTGTGCTCACATGGTTTATTGGTTGATCTTGCTAACAGACGCCTGGTTAATGCACTCTCCTTTTATTCTATTTCCTGCACAGCTCGAGTGGCCCTGCCAACTGCACAAGCCAACGTCACAGCTGCGGGTGGTAAGTTCCATCCACTCCTCACTCAGTTCCCAGCACTCACGGTCCCAACGTTTTCGGCGACAGTGGCTAAACATGGGGTGGAACATTTTATTACTACCACTGGCCCACCCGTTTTTGCAAAAGCTCGGCGCTTGGACTCAGCTAAACTGACCATAGCGCGCGAGGAGTTCGCCAGCCTGGAAAGACTGGGCATCATCAGGAGGTCAAAGAGCCCCTGGGCTTCGCCGCTCCATATGGTCCCAAAGGCTGATGGCTCGTGGCGACCTTGCGGTGATTTCCGCAGGTTGAATAACGCTACAGCGCACGACCGCTATCCGATCCCGCACATCCCGCACATCCAAGATTTTTCGGTGCATTTGGCGGGGGCGCACATTTTTTCTAAAATAGATTTGGTACGCGGTTACCACCAGGTTCCAGTGCGCGCTGAGGACATACCCAAAACAGCGGTAATAACTCCTTTCGGGCTTTTTGAGTTTTTGCGCATGCCGTTTGGGCTTAAAGGCGCAGCGCAGACGTTCCAACGCATGATGGACGTGGTTCTGCGCGACCTCCCCTTCGTGTTTGTCTACTTGGACGACATATTGGTAGCCAGCACGTCTGAAGTCGAACACAAAAACCACCTCACAGCAGTTTTCCGGAGGTTGGCAGAGCACAGGTTAATAATTAACCCAGCGAAGTGTCAGTTCGGGGTGGCGCAGATTGATTTTTTGGGGCATCGCGTCTCTCCAGAAGGAGCGATTCCTCTGCCCGACAAAGTGCGCGCAATAACAAATTTTCCCCAACCACAAACAGTCAAAGCGTTACAGGAGTTTTTGGGAATGGTGAATTTTTATAACCGTTTCCTCCCTGACGCAGCGCAGCTCATGCAACCATTGTATGCTGCACTAAAAAAACAAAAACCCACAAACAAAATCGAATGGTCTCCGGAGCGGGAGCGCGCATTCGCTGAAGTCAAAATAGCCCTGGCAAACGCTGCGTTGTTGGCACATCCAGACCCAATGGCCCGCATAGCGCTCACTACTGACGCATCAGACGTGGCCATAGGAGCGGTCGTGGAACAGTATGTAGCAGGAGCTTGGCAACCGCTCGCCTTTTTCAGCAGGACCTTGCGCGATAGTGAACGAAAATACAGCGCATTCGACAGGGAGTTATTAGCTCTCCACTTGGACATTCGCCATTTCCAGTTTTGGCTGGAGGGACGCAGTTTCACCGCATTCGTGGATCACAAGCCGCTGACTTTCGCAATGGCCAAGATTACAGAACCGTGGTCGGGCCGGCAGCAGAGACAGCTAGCCGCCATCTCGGAGTTTACTACTGATATCCAGCATGTAGCGGGTAAACTTAATGTAGTGGCGGACTGCCTTTCGCGTGCTGTGGTGGCTCCAGCCCGCGCAGAGGTAGATTTTGCAGCCAGGGCCGCGGACCAGGTTAGCGACGCGGAAGTGCGCGCGGCCCCAGTCCGCGTAGGGATAGATTATGCAGCCATGGCCGCGGATCAAGTTACCGACGCGGACGTGTGCGCGCTGCAGTCTGGACCAACAGGGTTAAGGCTGGAGAACAGGGTGCTACAAGATGGTATGCCGCCCCCTTATCTGCGATGTCTCCACGGGGCGACCGCGCCCGGTGGTGCCAACCACGTGGCGCCGCCGCGTTTTTGACTCGATTCATTCTCTGGCGCACCCGGGGGTGCACGCGTCGGTCAAAATGGTAGGAGAGAAATTTGTGTGGCCGTGCCTGTGCAAGCAAGTCAAGGAGTGGGCAACAGCCTGCGCGGCTTGTCAGCGAGCCAAAATACATAAACACACTAGAGCTCCCTTGGAGCCTTTTCACATCCCGGCTAAGCGGTTCGATCACGTGCATGTCGACCTCGTAGGCCCCCTCCCACCGTCACAGGGGTACACACACCTTTTGACAATGGTGGACCGCACCACGCGTTGGCCAGAAGTGGTCCCACTGGCATCAACCACAGCCGAGGAGGTGGCGCGCGCATTTCTAACAGCATGGGTAGCGCGTTTCGGAGTTCCGTCGGACATTACGTCTGACAGAGGTCCTCAATTTGTTTCCGAGCTCTGGTCAGCGATGGCCCGCAGCCTGGGGATAACGATCCACCGCACTACCGCATACAACCCGCAGGCTAATGGTTTATGCGAACGTTTCCATAGGTCATTGAAAGCAGCCCTCAGAGCGTCGCTTACGGATGCAAATTGGGTGGACAGGCTACCATGGGTTTTATTGGGGTTGCGTTCTGCACCTAAAGAGGATTTGAAGGCCTCCCCAGCTGAGTTGGTTTTTGCGCAGCCACTCCGGCTGCCCGGGGAGTTTCTCCCGGATAATCCTGCGCCAGAGTGCCCCCACGCTCAGCAGTTGCAGAGCGACACGGGAGCGAGCACGCTTCCTGGCCCAGTTCATCACAGCTTCCCGCGCGTTTTTGTGCCTAAAGCTTTAAAAAATGCGGAGTTTGTTTTTGTCAGACATGATGCACACCGCCCACCCTTACGCCCACCTTATGACGGACCATACAGAGTGCTGGAAACAGGGGATAAGCATTTTTTGCTAGATTTGGGGGGCAGGAAAGAAATGATTTGTATAAACAGGCTCAAACCCGCTTTTGTGCTGGCTGACGAAGTGCCGCAGCTGGCGAGGGCTCCTCGACGCGGCAGACCCCTAGAGAGCATTCCCCAGAACACCCACAGAGATTGACTAACAGTTCTAATCCTCAAACAGCAGCTCCACAGCGGGAAGACGCCACGGGGGTGGTAAAGCCCGCTTACAGCAGATATGGGAGGCGACTGAGGCCCAAGCAACATTTGGACTGATGTGTAATAATGTGACCATGACTTGCAAACTGTATTACATTTGTTCCATCTTAGACGTTTGGGGGGGGTCATGTGGCACACATATATGCACATATGTTGATTTCAGATGCTCCACAGATATACCACTGTATGCTTATTGTATACTTCACGTCTCAGGGGAACAAAGAGGCTGAGCCTTCCAGAGGTAACGGGAGGGTGTGAGATCTGGCCTTTTGTTTCAAGGAGATGGCCTTGAGAGATTTCCTGACCACCGGAGACTAGGAGGTGGATGGTGTGAAGACCAGGGGAAGTTACATTGTGACTGGGATTAAGTACCATGTGACTGTATGTTTGAATAAGCACCATGTGATTGTATGTTTGATGTCCTGGTATAAAAGGACAGATGTGAGAAGAGTCATCCTCTTTTTCTGCTTTTGAATGTTGGAGAATGTCATTGTGAATAAAGCTGAACCTGAGGAATACGCTCAGTCTCGTCCTTCACAACTCTCCACAGTGTAAAATTTATTCAAATTTATGATCTAAAAATTCTAAAATTTTCCTCCATGGTAAATTAGGTAAATAATGTCTCAAATTTAAAAGCTAATTTTGACTAATTTAGCATATGAAGTCAAAATGTATTTAGTCACAGCTTTTCAAGAAATAAAAACTTATGAGGAAACTGGTGCACATTTTTGACTAAAAAGTGGCAAATAAATCTTTTTTTAATTTTATGAGGAAAAGACAGTAATTTGAAATAGTGTAGAAGTGTTTGCTGTCCGTTTTAGCCTTTAGAATAGATGATTCTTTATTCCACGGAAGTATTTTTTTAAAGTCGTTTTGGCTATTTTGACCCATTCTGCTTGCCTTAGTTTCAATATGTAAACAGACAGTGTGATGCGATCATCTTCGGTCAGTAATTTATTAAACCCACAGGCTGTAAACCACAACAGACATTGTGATGTATTTGTTAGTTGTCGTGTTAGCATAAATGTTTTTACCCACTGCTTTTGAATTAGTTTTAGAAAACCTCTAAACCCTCCGGAAGTGAACTGGAAGTTTTAGCTAGCCAAAGCTACTTCGGTGACGTTGACAAGACACACTCGCTGTGGCGGGTGGCAGTAGGACGCAGTCCAAGGACGGGTATTTTTTTTTTTCCACACATAAAGAGTTGTTCAGAACTCCTTATACAAAGATATAGGGTGATGATAATTAAGTCAGTGGCGGTAATGCACCTGTAAGCTGGTTGCCAATCAAATCTAAAAGAAGAAGATAAACCATAAGGTGTGCTTTTGTTGTTACAGATGTACCTTCAGTGGCGATGGTGAGTCAAATGCCTCACTTAGCTGTAGCCCTTTTTCTGCTCTCCTTTTCTTTTTTAGCATATTTGTACACTATCCATTTGTCCGATAATAAAGTCACACTGGTTTGGTTGATTCAAGGTGGGCAAAATGATAAATTGACAGATAAACGACTTGCTTATAACTCAGCAAAACATGAGGACCAGTCTACCAACAGGAGCGACCGCACGGATTTAATATCCTCCAACAATGGGTGCACCATGGCCCCAGAGAGCAGATTTGACTGCGGCAGAGACAGGCTGCTCAGTCGGGAGGAATGTGAGGCCAGAGGATGCTGTTACGCCCCTCTGGCCACCTCTGCAGGACCACCCTGGTGCTTCTATCCCCACCCATACCCTGGCTACAGGATGGGTCCTCTCACTCCCACCATCTGGGGACAGGCTGCTACCCTTACCCGTGACACACCCTCATATCTCCCCAAAGACATCTCCACCCTGAGCCTGGATGTCAGAGAGGAAAATTCAGGCACTTTGCATCTCACTGTAAGTATGTGTGTTTTCAAATTAAGCACAGTACGTTTCATTGATTTTTCACGATTTTATGTTGGATGAACCCTACACACAAGGGGATATGGGCGAAATAAACAGAACTCTCCACTCAGTCCCTACAGAAACCCCACTAAACCAAAAACCCAGTAGAGCGAGACTTCCGGTCTGGACGCCATGGCGACTGCAGCTTAACACTGAAGCTCTCAGACTCAATCCAGGATAACACCTTGAAAATCAAACTTAACGGATTTTTGGAGGAGTGAAAATCAAAAGACAAAATCATCATGTCTAAAGGAAAACAGAAGAAACTGAAATTCTCCAGGCTAGGACACGTATCGGCCGGAGAATCTGAACTGGAAGATCCCCGTTCAGAAGACGAGGAGCTGGTGATAGCTAACAAAAGGGTTAGCCTGAAATCACTATTTGAGGAACTACGACGATTTCGCCGAGATGTTACGGCCGAATTTCGGGAATTCAGAGAAGAATTGAAAAGGACAAACAGCAGAGTGGACCAGGCCGAGAACCGAATCTTGGAAACAGAGGATCGAATAAAAGTGCTCGAAGATTCTGTGCTGGACCTACGCAAAAGACAAGCAGCTATAGAGGCTAAGCTAACCGACCAAGAAGGAAAACAAAGAAGAGACAACATAAGAATTCATGGTCTGATAGAAGGAACCGAAAATGGTTTTAACTCAATGGCAGAATGCGTGGAATCCTTACTAAGAGAGAAATTGGATATTCCACAAACCACCGACTTGAAGATAGAAAAGGCACATCGTTCATTAGCCGCTAGGCCGGCGGCGGAAGCGCCCCCACGTTCGGTGTTGGTAAGATTTTCCAATTTCAAAATAAAACAAGAGGTTGTAAGACTGGCCTGGCAGAAAAAAGGATTTATGCACCAGGAGAGAAAAGTCTACGTGGAACACGATTACGCCCCGGAGGTCCTTAAAAAGCGCAGGGAATACAATGACGCGAAAAAGGTGTTAAGAGAGAAGAAATTGCGCTTTCAGACACCATTTCCTGCGAAGTTAAGGGTCTTCTACGGCGATGAAACGTGTCTCTATAATTCGGCGGAAGAAGCAACAGCTGACATGGCGAGGAGAGGGCTCCCGGTAACGGTGTTTAAACCCGCAGCAGACCCGAGTGAGAAGATCAAAGCGCAAACATGGACAACACAAAGACCCTCAAAATCCACGGACCAGCAGCGGGAAACCCAGCACCAGAGCGTCGCGGATAAACTATCCGTTTTCAGGTTGGAATAGCGACCTTTTTTTTTTTTTTTTTTTTTTTTTTTTTTCCTTTCTCTTGAATCAATCCGCACATCCAACCCCCCTCATACAAGGTAACAAACATTAAAAGAGATGCATATTCAGCATGTGGTAAAACATTTCATGGAACAATCATATTATTTGAAACAAATAAGTCTTTGTAATAAAAAAAAAAAAAAAAAAAAAACTTGTTAAAATAGAAATGTGACAATAATCCACATGTTCTGCTCATACTAACAAATACTGTTTTTGCGTGAATGTTTGATGTGATGGGGGTGGGAGGGTGCACACAATTTCACAGGGTTTAGGCATAAAAGGAAAAAAAAAAAAAAAAAATCATTACAAGTTTGGATTGGGTTCTGAAACTCACGTTAAAAGCATGGGACTACTTTCAGTGGTACGAGAGGGCCCTCAACACGTAACAGAGTTTGAGGAATTTCCCTCAGAGCCTTCACTCCATCAAGGCTCTTACAGGGTCTTTAAAAAGACCTCAGCTCAGGAAGTTCTTTTGACAGTTTTTTGTTTTAAAGTTTTTTACACTATGTTCTTAATGTTTTTCTTGTTTTTAATGTTCTTTCAGTTTCTGAGTAGCACAAAAGAGGGCCACCACACAGTTATACTAAACAAAACAACACAATGGAGAAACAGGGTGTAACCAAAATAATTTCATATAATGTAAAAGGGATCCTGAATCCAGTTAAAAGATCCAAGATTCTAGGCAAAATGAAAAAAGACAAAGCAGGAATAATACTTTTACAAGAAACCCACCTAACAGACGTGGAACACAATAAACTCAGTAGACAAGGGTTTAAAATGATCTCTTCATCTTCATATAAATCAGGGAGGAGGAGGGGAGTAGCGACATTGATATCAACCAAAATTACATTTGAAAAAAAATCAGAACACAAAGATAAAGAAGGGAGATACAGTTTGGTAACTGGGCGGCTAGAGGGAGAAGATATCACCCTGCTGAATGTGTATGCTCCCCCAGGGGCTAACTGGAAATTTTATAAAAATGTATTCGACCTAATGATAACTAAAGCTCAAGGTTTAGTGATATGTGGTGGGGACTTTAATCTTAGACTGAATCCATACTGGGATGCTTCTGGTAATTCCCCACATCAAAATAACACCCAAAACAGGAAGACTCGGATGCTACTAAAAGAAATGGGAATCTGTGATGTGTGGAGGGAACTCAACCCCAGTGTAAAAGACTATACATTTTACTCAACTCCACATTCATCTTACTCAAGGATTGACTATTTTTTTATGTTTAATAGAGACATTGGTAGAGTAAAAACATGTAAAATAGGACTGATGGATCTCTCCGACCACAGTCCGATCTACATGGACTTAAATATCCAAAAATACACAAATAATACATTTTCTTGGAGGTTAAATTCAAATGTCCTGAAAGGACCATTGAAAGATGAATTGGAGTCAGATATTCTCAGATATTTGGAAGATAACGATAATGGAGAAGTATCCCCTTTAATACTGTGGGATGCATGTAAAGCTGTAATAAGAGGAAAGATTATTGCAAAACTGGCAACCCAAAAGAAACTAAGACAAGAAAAACTATCCACATTAGAGTCAGAACTTAGGAACCTAGAAAAAGAACACAAAGGCAACACTCATTCTACTGACTCGCTCAAGATTAAGGAAATTAAAAACCAAATAAATGAGATCTACACAATAGAAATCCAGAAGAAACTTACATTTCTGAAACAAAAATACTATGAAGCAGGCAGTAAATCGGCAAAATTGCTAGCCTATAAATTGAGGAAACATCAAACAGAAAGAGCAATCTACAAAATCAGAGACCCAGTATCAAAGGAAATAAAATTCAGAATTCAGGATATTCTTAAAAACTTCGAGAATTACTATAAGAACTTATACTCCCAAAAAAAACATAAAAACGCATCCGAGGCATTCCTAAACACATTAAACCTTCCCCAACTTACGGAGTCACAAAATAAAACACTACTGTCAGAAATACATTCTAAAGAATTGGAAAAAGCAATTATGAAACTTAAAGCTAACAAATCCCCAGGAGCTGATGGCTATACAGCAGAGTGGTACAAAACCTTTAAACAGCAACTATCTCCTCTCCTCCTGAAAACATTTAATTATGTCCTCCACACAGGGGAAATCCCCCCCTCCTGGAGAGAAGGGGTCATTGCAGTTATACCTAAACCTGAAAAGGATAAACTAGAGTGCTCCAACTACAGACCAATCAGTGTACTAAATCAGGACTATAAGCTTTTTACCATTATCCTTGCCAAAAGGTTAGAGAATATACTGACAGACCTAATTCATTTAGACCAAACAGGTTTTATAAGACAAAGACAGACACAAGACAACATTCGACGCACTTTACACATAATTCATCATATAAAAAAATATAACTTAAATGCAGTCATATTAGGATTAGATGCTGAAAAAGCATTCGATTCGGTTGACTGGTCTTTTCTATACAGAATCTTATCCAGTTTCAATTTTCATAACAACTTCATTAGAACTATACAGGCATTATATAAAAAACCAACAGCTAAAATAAGGATTAACGGTAATTTATCATCATCTTTTGAACTGGAAAGAGGATGTCGTCAGGGCTGCCCCCTGTCTCCACTGCTCTTTGCAATCTTCATAGAACCTCTGAGCCAATGGATAAGACAAAACCAAAAAATTCAAGGTATTACACTTGGTCAGAAGGAACATAAAATAGCACTCTTTGCTGATGACATTTTAATATACCTAGGGCAGCCAGACACTTCTTTACCAGAACTAACCTCAGTTTTTTCAGAGTATGGAGATTTATCGGGGTACAAATTAAATATGCATAAAACCCAAGTTTTAACATTCAACTATGACCCAAATCATTATTCACTAAGCAAACTCAAAACTAACTGGGAGTCGGAATCTATGAAATATCTGGGGGTCAATATCCCGAAACAACTCAACAAAATTATATCACTAAACTATGATCCACTGGTGACAAAAATAAAATCTGACCTAGCAAGATGGAATATGATACCATTCTTGGGTATTGCACAAAGAATTGAAGCAGTCAAAATGAATATACTTCCACGTCTTCTATACCTTTTCCAAACAATACCGGTAGAACCTCCCAAAAAAACATGGCAGGAGCTGGACAGAAGGATCTCAAGATTCATATGGCAGGGCAAGAGACCTAGAATCAGATATAGAACCCTACAGCTAAACAAAGACAAAGGTGGGCTCGCGCTGCCAAATATCAGGGACTACTTTAAAGCCGCACAAATTAAAACTTTAGTAGAGATATGTAACCCAGTCTACTCTGCACAATGGAAGGAGATCGAATGCCAAATAACAAGTGACATCCCCCTACAGGCGATAATAGGGAACAATGTCTTACCTAAGCTTTTGAATAACACTAACCCGTGGATAGAGACCCCGCTAAAAATTTGGTTTAAGATAGTCAGAGAGAATCAAACTAAAGAGCCCTATCGACTTCTGCAATGGATCGCCTATGATCAGGACTTTACTCCTAATAAAACAGACACCAGATTTAAAAAGTGGAAGGAGAAGGGGCTGATAAAATATTACGATTTTTTTAAAGGGCAAATCTTAAGAAGTTTTGAAGATTTGAAAAAACAAGGCCTAATAAATCAAGACCTTTACAGGTTCTTCCAGCTTAGACACCACATAAACAATATACTTAAAAAGGAGGTTTTGGAAAGGGCCCAGTCAGGTGTTCTGAAGGTCTTCTTAATGGCATATAAAGGGATCCCAGGGATCAGATACATTTCTAAAATATACCAAGGTCTTCAAGACTTAAAAGGAGACAACACATCTTATATAAAAGAGAGATGGGAAAAAGAGGGGAATTTCACTTTACATCTGGAAATATGGGAAAAGCTAAATAAACAGCAATGGAAAAGTACCTCATCCCTGCAGTGGAGAGAATTTGGATGGAAAAACTTGGCAAGATTTTTCAGAACACCTGCACAAATCAAATTTACCCATAAGGGATTGAACTGTTGGCGCTTGTGTGGTGAAAAGACTGCAAATCATTTTCATGTGTTTTGGTCATGCCCAGTTATCCACCAATATTGGACCAATGTACAGACAATATTGGGGAAAATATTCAAAATTACAGTTCCCTTTTCTTTTGTAACTTTGTATTTGGGTTTACTACCGGACTCACTGGAAAGACGAGGAGAAAAATACTTATTCAATGTTTTAATATTGGCAAGCAAAAAAGCTCTAACTAAAAAATGGATGTTGAAGGACTGTCCTACACCTGAAGATTGGACTAACGTGATCCAAGACATTTACTCGATGGAAAAGTTGACATTCGCACTGAGACAGGACATGGATGGGTTCATGAACTTTTGGCAACCCTGGACCGCATATGTGTCTTCCATTAGATCTAATCTTTGACAAATACCATTTCAATAATGGTTCCGCTCTTTGTTCCAATGCTACTCAGATGCTCTTTTATCTTTATTTACTTACTTTTTCTTTTTGTTTGTTTTTTACTGGTTTGTTTGGTTTTTTTTTGTTTTTTGTTTTGTTTTTTTTTTTCTCTTTAATTTCACTTTTTCTTTCACTTTAAAAAAAAAAAAAATAAGGGGTGTTGTAAGAATTAATCTTCCAATGTTGTCAGATATCAGAAAATAAGGGAACATGTGATGAAAATGTAAACACTGCATTGCTGTAACGACCTGTATACCCTTTACAAAAACTTAAATAAAAAAAAAAAAAAAACCCAGTAGAGCGCCAAAAATGTTGGCTGGCTGATGGCAAAACATATGGGTGAGGGTACTGAGAGGCCTTCCTGGGGGACGTCACAAATCAGTGTTTCATAAATTTGGGGTTGTTTAAATGTTAAATGGCATTTGCTTATATAGCGCTTTTGACTCATCTCTGGATGACCAAAGCGCTTTACAGATCCTGCTATCCACCCATTCACACACACATTCACACACTGATGAGTTGATTTTTAAAAATTCTATTGCAGTCTTCTTCTTTCAGATGCTCCCTTTAGGGGTCTCCACAGCAGATCATCTGTCTCCATCTGACCCTATCCCTTGCGTCTTCCTTTGTAAAACGAACCCCTCTCCATGTCCTCCTTCACTACAGCCATGAATCTTCTCTGTGGTCTTCCTCTTTCCCTCCTGCCTGGCAGCTCCATCCTCAACATCCTTTGTCCAATATATCCACTATCCCTCCTCTGCACATGTCCAAACAATCTCAGCCTTGCCTCTCTTATTTTGTCTCCAAACCGCTCAACCTGAGCTGTCCCTCTGATGTATTCATTTCAAATCTTGTCCCTACTGGTCACTCCCAATGAAAATCTTAGCATCTTCAGCTCTGCCACCTCCAGCTCCACCTCCTGTCTTTTTGCCAGCGCCACCATCTCCAAACCATACATCTTCGCAGGTCTCACTACCGTCTTGTAACTCTTCCCTTTCACTCTTGCTGCTATGCTTCTGTCACAAATTAAAAAATTCCATTACAGTAATGTTTGAAAATGCTTTTGCAGCATTGTTAAGGAGATAACAATGCATGTTTTTGGGTGGAAGGAAACTGGAGTAAACCCACACAGTACAGGGAGAACATGCAAACTCCACACAGAAAGGTTCCCACCCCTGCAAGCCTGGGGTTATGAACCTAGAACCTTTTAGCTGTGAGCAACAGTGCTAGAAAGCCAGTTTAGAAGGCTAGAAGGCTCTGGGTTGGGGACAAGGTCCTCCCCCAAGTGGAGGAGTTCAGGTATGTCTGGGTTACTTGTTCACAAGTGAGGGGAGAATGGAGCGAGAGATTGATAGACGGTTCAGAGCAGCATCTGCAGTGAAGTGGATGTTGTACCATCTGTTGTGGTGAAAATGGAACTGAGCTGTAAAGCAAAGCTGTCAATTTATCGGTCAATCTACGTTCCTACCCTCACCTATGGTTATGAGCTTTGGGTAATGACCGAAAGGATGAGATTGCGGATACAAGCAGGTGAAATGAGCTTTCTCTGTAGGGTTGCAGGACTCACCCTTAGAGATGGGGTGAGGAGCTCAGTCATCCGGGAGAGGCTCAGAGTAGGGCCACTGCTCCTCCACATCAAAAGGAGCCAGTTGAGGTGGTTTGGGCATCTGATCAGGATGCCTCCTGGACGCCTCCCAGTTGAGGTATTTTGGGCACGTCCCACTGGGAGGAGACCCTGGGGCAGACACAGGACACGCTGGAGAGACTGTCTCCCAGCTGGCCTGGGAATGTCTTGGTATCCTCTCTGAAGAGCTGGAGCAGGTGGTCGGGCAGAGGGAAGTCTGGGCTTCTGTGCTTGAGCTGCTGCCTCCGCGACTCGGACCTCTGGAAAAGTGGTAGAAGATGGATGAATGGATGGATGGATAGAACAGTGTTAACCAATGTACTACCACGCTCCCAGCATGTGTTGAGCTTGTTTATAATTAGAATCAGAATCCTTTTATTGTCATTGCACAAAGTCGTCGGCCTCCGTCGGTCTATGATGACCATGGAAGAGAATCCTAAACGTCTACTCTGCTGGAACAGCACCGCCTGTGGCTGAACAGGCCGATGCGCAAATGACAGTCCCTGTCACACAGGTCACACTTGTGGGTGGTCTCCGTGCTGCTGGGTCTGTGGCGGTTCTTCCTGTGGGTCCTTTTTTCATCTGCTGCAGCAGTCAGTCTCTCTTCACCCGCCTTGAGCTGTCTGGTCAGGGTGCCTCTCCATTTGCAGCGGTCCGTTGCAAGGTCCCCCCAGCGCTCTGTGTTGATATCCAGGGCCTTCATGTCTCTCTTGCAGACGTCTCTAAAGCGCAGCTGTGGGCGGCCAACGTCTCTCCTGCCAGTTGCCAGTTCTCCATAGAGGACGTCTTTGGGGATTCTGCCATCCTCCATACGGTGAACGTGGCCTAGCCAGCGGAGCCTGCGCTGCCTGAGTAGAGTGAACATGGAGGGAAGGCCGGCGCGGGACAGAACTTCTGTGTTGGGCACTTTGTCCTGCCAGGATATGTCCAGGATGTGGCGAATGCAGCGCAAGTGGAAGGAGTTCAGTCTCTTTTCCTGCCGGGCGTATGTTGTCCACGTCTCACTCCCATAGAGCAGTGTGCTGATGACGCAGGCGTTGTACACTGCCATCTTCGTCTTGACAGAGAGTTTGGGATTCTCCCACACTCGTGTGGTGAGGCGAGCGAGTGTGAAGGCTGATTTTCCAATCCTCTTGTTGATCTCTGTATCAAGGGAGAGGTTGTTGCTGATCGTGGACCCCAGGTACGTGAACTGATTCACGACCTCCAGCTTGTAGTCATCAATGGTGATGGTTGGTGGTGCTTCCGTGCCTTGCGCCAAGACGTTAGTCTTCTTCAGGCTGATGGTAAGCCCGAAGTCCTTGCATGCCTGGGAGAAGCGGTCCAGCAGGGTCTGAAGCTCCTGCTGTGTGTGGGTTGCGACTGCAGCGTCGTCTGCGAACAGCATGTCTCTGATTAGAGCCTCGCGTACTTTGGTTCTGGCTTTCAGGCGGGCAAGGTTGAAAAGCCTGCCGTCAGATCTTGTGTGCAGGTAGATTCCCTCTGTTGCTGTGCTGAAGGCATGCCTCAGGAGCATAGCAAAGAAAATCCCAAAGAGGGTTGGCGCAAGTACACAGCCCTGTTTCACTCCGCTGCGTATGTTGAATGGCTCTGAGACGTTGCCATCATGCTGCACTGTCCCCTGCATGTTGGTGTGAAACGATTCGATGAGGCTTTGCAACTTTGGTGGGCATCCTATCTTTGGCAGGATCTTGAAAAGGCCCTCTCTGCTGACCAGATCGAACGCTTTGGTGAGGTCGATGAAGGCGACGTACAGAGGCATGTTCTGTTCTCTGCATTTCTCCTGGAATTGGCGGATGGAGAATATCATGTCTACTGTCGATCGCTCAGCGCGGAAGCCACACTGAGACTCGGGGTAGACACGTTCGGCAAGCTTCTGTAGACGAACGAGAACAACTCGTGCGTAGACTTTGCCAACAACGCTGAGGAGGGAAATGCCCCTGTAGTTGTTGCAGTCGCTTCTCTCCCCTTTGTTTTTGTAGAGGGTGATGATCTTGGCGTCCCTCATGTCCTGTGGTACGGCACCTTCCTTCCAGCACTGGCAGAGGACGTCATGCAATGGCAGCAGTAGGGCGGTCTTGCAGTACTTGATCAGGTCAGGGGGTATGCCGTCGTTGCCGGGTGCCTTGCCAGCGGCCAAGCTATCAATGGCCTTACTGAGTTCGTCGATGGTTGGCTCGGTGTCAAGTTCGTCCATGGATGGCAGGCAGTCGATGGCATCAAGGGCTGACGGTGTCACGGTGTTCTGTCTAGAGTAGAGGTCGGAGTAGTGTTCCACCCATCTCTCCATCTGCTTGTTCTTCTCTGTGATCATCTCCCCAGTGGAAGATTTGAGGGGGGCCGTCTTGCTCTGAGCCGGACCAAGTGCTTTCTTGATGCCATCGTACATACCACGGATGTTCCCTGTTATGGCAGCGGTTTGAATGTCTTGGCTGAGCTGAGTCCAGTACTCGTTGGCACAGCGCCGAGCAGTCTGCTGAACTTTGCTTCTCGCAGCCCTGAGAATCTGGAGATTCTTCTCGTTTGGGTACTTCTTGTACTCAGCAAGTGCTGAGCGCTTGGCTTCAATGACGGGGGTCATCTCGGTCAACTTGGCATCAAACCAGTCCTATGACTTCGAGGTCTTCCTCCCAAAGGTAGCCAAGGCTGTGCGGTGGATGGTGCTTCGCAGCTCTTCCCACTTCTGCTTTGCAGATTCTCCTCCTTGTGGTACACCAAGTTTCTTCTCAAAGGTGGAGGCAAACTGCTCAACAAGTTCTGGTTGGGCCATCTTGCTGGTGTCAATCCGTGCCTTTCCAGGTTGTCTAGCACGATGGAATTTCTTCAGCTGCAGCTTGACCTTGCAACACACCAATGAATGGTCTGTGTCGCAATCTGCACTCTGGAACGAACGGGTGATTAGCACGTTCTTCAGTGAGGTGCGCCTGGTCAGGATCAAGTCTAGCTGGTGCCAGTGCTTTGAGCGCGGATGTCGCCAGGAAACCTTGTGTTGGGGCTTGGTCTTGAAGAACGAGTTTGTGATGCACAGATCGTGATATGTGCAGAACTCGAGCAGCCGCTGTCCGTTGTCGTTCATTCTGCCCACGCGAAAAGGTCCAAGACAGGAGGGCCAGGAGTCGTGGTCAGCACCCGCTCTGGCATTGAAGTCTCCAAGGAGAATGAGTTGTTCAGAGTTGGGGATGATCCTGACAGTTGTTGTGAGATTCTCGTAGAACTCGTCTTTTGCCTCTGGTGTGGCTGTCTGTGTTGGGGCATACACACTGACGAGGGTGACTGGGCCTTGAGTGGTGTTCAGGCGGAGGGTGAGGAGTCGTGCAGAGCCAGTGCTGCCCGGTTCCACCATCTTCAGCAAAGTGTTCTTCACTGCGAAGCCCACTCCGTGTTCCCTGTGTTCGTCACTGCCCTTTCCCTGCCAGTAGAACGTGTAGTCCTTCTCTCTCAGTGTGCCTGCATCAGCTAACCGTGTTTCCTGGAGAGTGGCGATATCCACTCCCAGTCTCTTCAGCTCATTATTGATGATGGCAGTCTTCCTGGTGTCGTTGATGTCCTTGAGGTTAGCAGCGAGTCCTGTCATCATAGTGCGGACGTTCCAAGTTCCCAGTTTTAGAGTTGGTCTCTTTTGTTTTATTGTCTTGCCTGGTGCAAAGGTTCTCAGCCTGCTGTTTGGATTTCTCCTTATCCCCATGCACCCAATGAGGAAAGCAAGCTGTGGCGGGACAACACCTTATTGGCTGGGGGCTGCCCAGCTTGAGGCGGGCGGTAGCTGTCCAGTGAGATCTGATGATCCCTCCCACCGTCGGGAACAACCCCTGGCGCCACGCTCTACGCCAATTGAGCAGTGGCTTATAACCGGTAACTGTCATTCCCCGTGTTTTGTCTACGCCAAAGGCGAAGCTGGAGTGTCCTCTCCAGTGATCCGGTGTTCTACCTTCCAGCTTTGGGCATTGGTAGGATTCAAGCCTGGGCAGGAAGATATGGAGGACAAGATGTTGCCCATGCAGCATGTCCCCCCTCTCCACGTCACTGATGAATCCAAAGGAACAGCAGGGCTGCTACAGTTTGGCACCAGCGCCGTTGCAGGAGCTGCCAGAACGATGTTGAGCACAACATAGAACTGCCTTAGGGGCTCCGACTCCGGATTTTTCCTCAGGGTTGACTCCCGAAGCCTTTCCCGTGACCGGGTATGCCGCAAGGCAGCAGAGGTTTGAAATCAGGGTTTACCTTCCCCTAGATGGGCTACCTTCCCAGGTTGACGAGCCACCATCTACCCGAAGCATCTGGTTTTAAGGCGCCAGAGATCCGCCCTCGCCCCTTCTCCTATTAGTAAAAGCAGTTCCGCCGGGCTTAGAGACTAAACCACACGGGCAGGCTAGGAGTTGGACTTAGTTGCCAGAGGCTTTTCGAGACGCACGCCATAAGGAGCATTTTATGAGCACTGGGAGCTTAACCCCAGTGCCGCTTCTGGCTATGACAACCTTGGAACCAGTACAACAAAATTTAAAGCGCTATCCATTAAACATCATCTAATCTAATTAAATTAGTGCATGCCCGTAGAAAGCAAGTATTCTTGTCTGAAACAGGTAGACCAATCAGGCTTTACAGGCCAAATGTAGGCTGTGTTTGAAAGTGGAATACAGAAGTGTAGCCTGTACTGTATGTAGGCAATCACACATGTTAGACTTTGACAAATATGAAAGGGACTGAACTGAGATTTATTTGATTGTGTGAATATTAATTACAGAATAATCGAAATAGAATGGGACATACAGTATTAGCCACTGTTTAAGAATCGCTTGTTTATTTTTTTTTTTGTCAGATCACTTATCTGTGTGATTTTTCATCACTTATATTCATAATAGTGTATCTTGCACTTTGGGGAATGGGAGTTGTTCAGTCACCATTATAATTTAGTTTATATGTGTAGTTTATAGTCTATCATCAATAAAGTCATGCACTACTATAACAGGACACGTTTACAAATAATTGAGACCCATTGTAGTGCATCATTTTATATTTTAGCAATATTATAAGTACAAAACACCAAACATTATTATTTTTGTTTTTTTGTATTTATATTTTGTATACTTTATTGATCCCCAGAGGGAAATTCAGGGCATCCACCTGGATGGATGAGGCAGCCACGGTATTTTGCATTTTTTGCAGCCATTCACACCTAGGGCCACTTTAGAGTCTCCAATTAACCTAATTTGCATGTTTTTTATACACAGCAGAATGACCCTTTTGTCTGCAACTGTTGCATCAGTGTTGCCCATTTGTCTGTAAATATTTAAATAAAAATTATTTATTCGTTATTTGGGCATTTTTGCATCTTGTTGTTGCATATGTGTCCGCATATGTTATGCAGTTAATCTGGTCATTCCGCTCCACAGTGAAGCAGCAGTCGGGACTGCCGTCTACCACAGACCAGGCAGGCTGGGTGTGCCTCACTGCGAATGATCGTGGAGTGCCCGGTTGGACACCGGTGTTGGAGAAACAGCAGCAGCTGAACTGGCGGATTGCAGTCCTTTGCAGGGAGCCAAGCCCAGTCTGCCTGGTTAACGGAGTCTTGGCTGCTGCTTCATCCGTGTGCTAGTGATGTCCTTTGCGGCACCACAGATCCCTGCCAGTGCCCCCAGCACACCCGTGCCCCTCGTGTTCTCCATGCCAAATTATCCATTAGACCTATGCAATCACAGCAACTTTATGGTATAATTTTTTTAAGCATTACAGCTTAAGTATTATCTTTTTCTGGTCAAATTTGTAACTTTTAGCTTCCTTGGTTTGCTCACAGAACGCTGTTTTTACTGATGCTGTTATTTCGCATATTATCCAATCAGTATGGAGTCAATCTGAAACCCCACCCACACTTCTAGAAGCCTGGGCATGAGACAGAGCGGTGGCTAAACTTTCATTGATAAGAATGACATATTTTGACTGAGCCATTCCATACTTGGGGATGCACACCCTCATAACCTCAGCAAAGCACTTATAAAATCTTTGTTTTCAAAGTGTTGTGGTGACTGACTGGTTGTGACGCCGCGCATTATCCATTGAGCATGGCCATCATGCCGGGTATTATCCAATCAGCACGGAGTCAATCTGAAACCCCGCCCACACTTCCTGAAGTCAGGACATAAAGAGACAGAACGGTGACAGAGTGGTGGCTCAACTTTTATTGATTAAAATGACATATTTTGACTGAGCGACTCCATACTTGGGAATGCACACCCTCGTACCCTCAGCAAAACATGTGTAAAATCTTAGTTCAGTCTGAGGAACGGTTCAAGAAATATGCGTGGAAAAGACAGACACACAGACAGAGATTTCATGCATTTATTGTCATGGATGGCCCTCATGAGCCATCATAAAACGCCTCTCAGCCGGTGAGTTTGCACAGTTTTATTAAAGGGAATGGTGAATGACAAAATAACAAGCCACGGGGGGCTAAAACACGCTACAATGATATACAGTCAATGACGGGAGAATGGATACATAAGGAGACACACTTACGAATATAGATGAAGGGTAGTCAATGTCTGAACAGCGGGATGCTCGATAAAGTCAGACAAGGGGAAGTTTTTGACAAGACTGCCGTACATTTCGCTCTCAGCTGCCCTCTTATGTAGGGAGCAGCTGATGTGGCGAAATGTGGCTCAGCTGTCAGCTCTTGACAGCCGGAAGCCCCTCCGAGCGCTGTCACAATAAAAGCTCGGAGAGCCAAAAGGGGCACGCACACGTCAGATGGGAGAAAATAGTGCATGGCCCGAGCGTGGACGAGATCGGCGCTTGAACCATGACATTTATAGATCGATTTCAATCAGTCTGTTCCATGAAAACATCACACTCATATGCAGTTGATTAAAAAAATATGTAATAAAATAAATATTCTAAAATAAATAAAATGAAAAATTAGTCAGTCCATAGTGATGATTGAGGTAGGGGGTGTCATACTCCACCACTATTTAGCTCAACAATGGCTCTGGGATAAAAACCTTTTTTAATCTGGAGGTGCAAATCTTAAGGATTTGATAGCATCTCCCAAAAGGAAGCAGGAAGAAGAGGTGGTGACAGACCTACCTACCTACCTACCTACCAAACAAACAAACAGACAAGTGTTTACCCCCTTCCTGAGTTCTCATTTTTTTGTATGTTTGTCACACTTAAATGTTTCAGATCATCAAACTAATTTAAATATAAGACAAAGATAACACAAGTAAACACAAAATGCAGTTTTTAAATGAAGGTGTTTATTATTAAGTGGAAAAAAAATCCAAATCTGCATAGCCCTGTGTGAAAAAGAGATTGCCCCCTAAACCTAATAACTGGTTGGGCCACTTTTAGCAGCAACAACTGCAATCAAGCATTTGCAATAACTGGCAATGAGTCTTTTACAGTGCTGTGGAGGAATTTTAAAACAGTCATCTTTGCAGAATTGTTGTAATTCAGCCACATTGGAGGGTTTTCGAGCATGAACCGCCACATGTCATGACATGACATGACATGTCATGCCACAACATCTCAGTCGAATTCAGGTCAGGACTTTGACTAGGCCACTCTAAAATCTTCATTTTGTTCTTCTAATGCCATTCAGAGGTGGACTTGCTGGTGTGTTTTAGATTATTGTCCTGCTGCAGAACTCAATTGCATTTCAGCCTGAGGTCACGAACAGATGGCCAGACATTCTCCTTCAGGATTTTTTGGTAGACAGCAGAATTCATGGTTCCATTTACTACATCAAGTCTCCCAGGCCCCGAAGCAGCATAACAGCCCCAGACCATCACACTACCACCACCATATTTTACTGTTGGTATGATGTTCCTTTTCTGAAATGCTGTGTTACTTTTACCCCAGATGTAATGGGACACACACCTTCCAAAAAGTTTAACTTTTGTCTCGTCAGTCCACAGAGTATTTTCCCAAAAGTCTTGGGGATCATCAAGATGTTTTCTCTCAAAACTGAGACGAGCCTTAATGTTGTTTTTGTTCAGTAGTGGTTTTCGTCTTGGAACTCTGCCATGCAGGCCATGTTTGCCCAGCCTCTTTCTTATGATGGAGTCATGAACACTGACCTTAGCTGAGGCAAGTGAGGCCTGCAGTTCTTTGGATGTTTTTGTGGGGTCTTTTGTGACCTCTTGGATGAGTCGTCGCTGCGCTCTTGGGGTAATTTTGGTTGGCCGGCCGCTCCTGGGAAGGTTTACCACTGTTCCATATTTTTGCCATTTGTGGATAATGGCTCTCACTGTGGTGTGCTGGAGTCCCAAAGCTTTAGAAATAGCTTTATAACCTTTTCCAGACTGATAGATCTCAGTTACTTTGTTTCTCATTTGTTCCTGAATTTCTTTGGATCGCAGCATGATGTCTAGCTTTTGAGGATCTTTTGGTCTACTTCACTGTCAGGCAGGTCCTATTTAAGTGATTTCTTGATTAAGAACAGGTGTGGCAGTAATCAGGCCTGGGTGTGGCTAGAGAAATTGAACTCAGCTTTCCAAAGATGTGATAAACCACAGTTAATTTATGTTTTAACGGGGGGGGGGGGGGTGTCACTTTTTCACACAGGGCCATGTAGGTTTGGATTTTTTTCCCTTAATAATAAACACCTTCACGATTTTCTGGACTGATTGGTGATTTTTGAATTTTTATGTTTTTGAATCTTTTGATTTTTGATCAAATGACTGATTTTACAACTATCAACTTTTTGAATCAAGGTTTTTCAATCAGTTTTTTGGTTTGATTTTTAATTTTCATCATTTTAATTTAATTGACTGTTTTCATGCAAGTATACCCTGTGTTGGCTGAGCTTTGCAGACTTTCAATAAATACTACAGTGTGGGAAATGTGAAAATGACGAGGCAGAGTTTATCTCACGAGTCAGGTTTATTCACATCTTCCAACATCATCAAAAACAGAAAGAGACAGAAACCCAGACATTCGTCCTTTAAATACCTCAGGAACTTCAAAGCACACAGTCACATTGTATTTAATCCCAAGTAGCAATGCATCTTCTTTCAGATCTTAACACCTCCACCCCCAGCCTCTGGCGGCCAGGAAAATCACCCCGGGCCGTCTCTTTGCATACCAAAGCCTAAACTTTCACATCCTCCTGTTATCTCCAAAGAGACCCGGTCCTTTGTTCAATCTAAGATGTGAAGCCTAAAGTGGTATACATATGAAGCATGAAGTGATGTACATATGTGCATATGTGTCCCACATGACCCCCCCCCCCCAAACGTCCAAGATGGAACAACGGAATAACAGTCTGCATGTCATGATAAACCATTACACATCAGTCCACGTGCTGCTTGGGCCTCAGTCTCCTCCCGTATCTGCTGTAAGCGGGCTTTACCACTTCCGCGGCGCCATCCTGTTGGGGAGCTGCTGTCTGAGGGTGAGAACTGTTAGTCAATCCCTGTGGGTGTTTTGGGGAATGTCCCCTAGGGGGTCTGCCGCGCCGAGGAGCCCTGGCCAACAGCACATCCTCGTCTGCCACCACAAAGGCGGGTTTGAGCCTGTTTATGCCAATCTTTTCTTTCCTGCCCCCCAAATCTAGCAAAAAATGCTTATCCCCTGTTTCCAGCACTCTAAATGGTCCGTCATAAGGTGGTCGCAATAGTGGGCGATGGGCATCGTGTCTGACAAAAACAAACTCCGCGTTTTTTAAGGCCTTAGGCACAAAAACGCGCGGAAAGCTGTGGTGAACGGGGCCAGGCAGCGTGCCCGATTCCGTGCCACTCTGCAACCGCTGGGCCGGGGAGCATTCTGGCGCAGGATTATCTGGGAGAAATTCCCCGGGCAGCCGAAGTGGCTGCGCAAAAACTAGCTCAGCCGGGGAGGCTTCTAAATCCTCTTTAGGTGCAGAACGCAACCCCAATAAAACCCATGGTAGCCTGTCCACCCAATTTGTATCCGTAAGCGACGCTCTGAGAGCCGCTTTCAATGACCTATGAAAACGTTCGCATAACCCATTAGCCTGCGGATTGTACGCGGTTGTGCGGTGGCTCGTTACCCCCAGGCTGCGGGCCATTGCTGACCAAAGCTCGGAAACAAATTGGGGACCTCTATCGGACGTAATGTCCGACGGGACTCCAAAGCGCGCTACCCATGCTGTTAAAAACGCGCGTGCCACCTCCTCGGCTGTGGTTGACGACAGTGGGACCACTTCCGGCCAGCGCGTGGTGCGGTCTACCATTGTCAGAAGGTGTGTGCACCCCTGTGACGGCGGGAGGGGGCCTACGAGGTCCACGTGAACATGATCGAACGTCTTAGCCGGGATGTGGAACGGCTCCAAGGGGGCTCTTGTGTGTCTGTGTACCTTGGCTCATTGACAAGCCATGCAGGCTGCTGCCCACTCTCTAACTTGTTTGCGCAGGCTCGGCCAAACAAATTTCTCTCCCACCATTTTGACCGACGCGTGCACTCCCGGGTGCGCCAGAGAATGAATCGAGTCAAAAACGCGGCGGCGCCACGCGGCCAGTACCACAGGACACGGTCGCCCGGTGGAGACATCACAGATTAGGGGGGGCATACCGTCTTGCAGCACCCTGTTCTCCAGCCTTAACCCTGTTGGTCCAGACTGGAGCGCGCGCACATCCGCGTCGCTACCCTGATCCGCGGCCATGGCTGCATAATCTATCCCTACGCGGACTGGGGCCGCCATGGCACGCGAGAGACAGTCTGCCACTACATTCAGTTTACCCGCCACATGCTGAGTATCAGTAGTAAACTCTGAGATTGCGGCCAGCTGCCTCTGCTGTCGGCCTGACCACAGTTCTGAAATGTTGGCCATCGCGAATGTCAGCGGCTTGTGGTCAACGAACGCGGTGAAACGGCGTCCCTCCAGCCAGAACTGGAAGTGGCGAATGGCCAAGTGGAGAGCTAACAACTCCCTGTCGAATGCGCTGTATTTTCGTTCACTATCGCGCAAAGTCCTGCTGAAAAAGGCGAGCGGCTGTCAAGCCCCGGCTACATGCTGCTCCACGACCGCCCCTATGGCCACATCTGACGCGTCAGTGGTGAATGCTATGCGGGCCGTTGGGTCTGGATGTGCTAAAAACGCAGCGTTTGCCAGGGCTGTTTTGACCTCAGAGAATGCTCGCTCTCGCTCCGGAGACCATTCGATCTTATTTGTGGGTTTTTGTTTTTTTAGTGCGGCATACAATGGTTGCATGAGCTGCGCTGCGCGGGGGAGGAAACGGTTATAAAAATTCACCATTCCCAAAAACTCCTGTAACGCCTTGACTGTTTGTGGCTGGGGAAAATTTGTTACCGCGCGCACTTTGTCAGGCAGCGGAACCGCTCCTTCTGGGGAGACGTGATGCCCCAAAAAATCAATCTGCGTCACCCCGAACTGACACTTCGCTGGGTTGATTGTTAATCCGTGCTCTCCCAACCTCCGGAAAACTGCCGTGAGGTGGTTTTCGTGTTCGTCTTCGGATGCGCTGGCTACTAAGATGTCGTCCAGGTAGACAAATATGAAGGGGAGATCGCGCAACACCGCGTCCATCATGCGTGGGAACGTCTGCGCAGCGCCCTTAAGCCCAAACGGCATGCGCAAAAACTCGAATAGGCCAAACGGAGTTATTACCGCTGTTTTGGGTATGTCCCCAGCGCGCACTGGGACTTGATGGTAACCGCGGACCAAGTCTATCTTAGAAAAAACGCGCACCCCCGCCAAATGAACGGAAAAATCTTGGATGTGCGGGATTGGGTAGCGGTCGTGCGCTGTGGCGTTGTTCAACCTGGGGAAATCTCCGCAAGGTCGCCACGAGCCATCAGCTTTCGGGACCATGTGAAGCGGGGAAGCCCATGGGCTGTTCGAACGCCTGATGATGCCCAACTTTTCCAGGTTGGTGAACTCCTCGCGCGCTATGGTCAGTTTAGCTGAATCCAAGCGCCGAGCTTTTGCAAAAACGGGCGGTCCGGTGGTAGTAATAAAATGTTCCACTCCGTGTTTCGCGACTGCTGCTGAAAATGTGGGAACCGTGAGTGCTGGGAACTGAGTGAGCAGTGTGTGGAACTTACCGCTTGCCGTTGCGACGTTGGCTTGTGCTGTGGGCGGGGTCACTCGGGCTGCACAGGGAATAGAATAAAAGGAAAGTGCATTAACCAGGCGCCTGTTAGCAAGATCAACCAACAAACCATGTGAGCACAGAAAATCAGCCCCCAACATATTGAAACTCACTGCAGCTATGACAAAAGTCCACTCAAATGTACGGCCGTTTTGGGACAGAAGCAGGTTCCTCTCACTAAAGGTCTTAATCTCCGAGCCGTTTGCTGCTGACGCCCCGTGACCTCCGGGACCCGCCAGCCGGTCAGCGGAGGTAGGCGTGATGAAACTCACTTGGGAGCCTGTGTCCACGAGGAATTGCCTCCCCGAACGCGCATCCGTCAAGTAGAGCAGCTTGTTCTCTTCACCGAGGGCCGCAGCTGCTACCGACCCCCGGTCTTGGCGTTTCCCGAGCGCTTGAACTGGCACGGTGGTATACATTTGCGTGCCTTCTCTGCAAAGTGGCGATGGTAGAAACAGAGGGTGTCTCCTCCGCGATCCTTGGCCCCCGCCGCCGCCGTCGTCGGTGGGTCTGCTACCGCCGTCTCTGGCCCCTCACCATCTCCGGCCGTTGCGCCGAACTCCGTCGCTGCCGCGGTGGCTGCACGCTGTTTGCTGGCGTTGAGAATCCGGTGCGCCTCCTGGGCCAGCGCGCGGAAGTCCCGCTGGGCCAACAACGGCGAACTGGCCAGGGTCGCTCTCGTGGCCGAAGGTAGGGTTCTCAGGAAAATGGGGGTGAAGATGAAGTCGTCGTTGTCTGAGCCCCTCAAGCTCAGCATGTTCTCCATCAGGTCAACGGGCGTGCCATCTCCCAAGTCGTTCAGAGCCAGGAGCCTCTCCGCTCTCTCCTGGACTGAGAGAGTGAAGCGCTGGATGAGCGCAGCCTTCAACCCGCCGTATTTGTCGTCGGCCGGTGGCTGCTCCACAAGGCCCTGCACATGCCGAGCCGTGCGGTTGTCGAGCTTGGCAATCACATGGTAGAACTTCGTGTCATCTACCGTTATCCACCGGAGGGCGAACTGTGCTTCGACCAAGTGGAACCAGGAGCGCTGGTTGTCTCGCCAAAAGTCCGGTAGCTGGACGGTAGCGGCATATGCTTGGCTGGGAGCTCCTGACCTGGCTGGCTCGGGGGAATTTCTTTCACTCATGATACGTCTTAGGGTCACCAGTGTGGGAAATGTGAAAATGACAAGGCAGAGTTTATCTCACGAGTCAGGTTTATTCACATCTTCCAACATAATCAAAAACAGAAAGAGACAGAAACCCAGACATTCGTCCTTTAAATACCTCAGGAACTTCAAAGCACACAGTCACATTGTATTTAATCCCACGTAACAATGCATCTTCTGGAACTTCTGGTTATGGCGGCCACGTAGGAGGATGTGGTTCACTCTGCTCTGCTCCTAAAAATAAAAAGTTGGCAAATAACTCTCTCAACTGGAACAAAACCTATCCCAGCGTTTGGGCGCGGATATGCCGGTAAAGCCTAAGGCTGGGAAATTGGGTGGAGGAAAAGCTGAATCGTCGAAACAGTCCAAGCTAACAGACGTCCACGCTCGTGACGAAGCAGAAAATCCAGAGACTATGGTGGAACAAGCTAGCAGAGGAGCGGTGACTGCTGGCGAAGGCACAGGTGCGGTGCTCGCTGCCATTAGAAAGCGCCCACCGAATTGGCCCACTGAGAGATAATAAGGCACCACCGAGGACGCTGATTATGAAGTTCCTCAGCTACAGAGACAAGATGACGATCTCCAACGCGGCGCGAGCCAAAGGGGAAATTAAATACCAGGATCAACAGGTGCGGTTCTACCCAGATTTGGCCACAGGAATCCAACAATTAAGGAAACAGTTTGACCCCGCCCGTAAAGAGCTGCGCAACCTTGGGATTCGTCATGGAGTGATTCATCCTGCAAGACTGCTGGTCACATATAAAGGGAGAACCCACACCTTCAAGACCCCAGAGGAGGCGCAGGTGCTTATTAAGCAGATCCAAGAGGAGACTGGTGGGAGCTAAGCATGAAGCATGAACAAGATATAAGGTAGAATATTTAAGCATTTGCACAGGCATCTGACTGCTCTGAAGCAAATAGCAAGTTCACAAAATATAGATTGTATTATATATATATATATATATATATATATATATATATATATATACTGTATATATATATATATATAAAAAAACTAGGATGTACAAAGTTGCTATAAAATTTTGGAGTTAAGTTGGAAAACTATAGAAGAGAGTTAATGTTATGTCATTTAAAGCAGTCGAGTCAGGGTGATTGAGAGGAGAAAGAAAGAGTGGTTTTGTCTGATCCTTGTGAGTGAGGAGCAGTCAATGGCCATAGCAGGAGACAGAATTTTTTTTTTGATTTTGGGGGGATTACCACGAATGTGGAAAGGGGGAATTTGTTTGTGTGTAGTTTGTAGGATGTATGTTCAACCACTCATGTTTTTGCTTCTCTGTATGAGCATGTTTATATTGCGAGGTAATCCCAAACTCCTTATTGATCATAGACCAAAGCGTTAATCTTAATTTAACTTCATGGAATTGCAGAGGTGTACAAAATTTAAAAAAACTTAAACAAGTTATGAATAAAATACAAGACATAGGTTCAAAAATTGTGTTTTTACAAGAAACTCATCTAATAGAGGAGGATGTAAAAAGAATTAGGAAAAGATGGCAGGGAAGTGTGTTCACCTCATCATTTTCATCTCGAGCCAGGAGAGTTATGACTCTCATACACAAAACTGTCCCATTTCAAGTGAAAAATGTAATTGGAGACAAATTAGGAAGATATCTAATCATCCAAGGATCTTTGTTATTAGAAAATATAAATTTGGTGAACTTATACGGTCCCAATATAGATGATCAGAACTTCTTTGCTAATTTATTTCTTATTTTATCATCACTTACAGGGCAACATATAATAGCAGGGGATTTTAATTGTACATTGAATCCCAGTATAGATAGATCAACAGGACTGGACTGTACGCACAATGGATGCAGGATGATCATTAATCATTTTATGAAAGAATTGAGATTGCTAGATATATGGAGAGAAATGAAACCACAAGTTAAAGCCTACTCTTGTTATTCTAATACCTACAAGACATTCTCACGTATTGACTATTTTTTGATCTCCACAGAATTAAGGTCCAAGATTCAAAACTGTTTCTATGATAACATTGTGATCTCTGATCATGCACCCTGCTGTTTAATATATGTAGATAAGAAATTGACAAAGGAACCAGGTATGTGGCAATTTCAACATAAATGGCTTCAGGATGAGGAATTTGTTAAGTACATAGAAAAACAGATAGATGAGTTCTTTGATATCAATACTACACAAACATCAGCATGTATAAAGTGGGAGGCTTTCAAAGCTTTTATTAGGGGGCATATTATTAGTTATACAGGTTCAAAATCTAAGAAGACTCGAGAGGAGAGAGCCCAATTGGAACATAAAATAAAAATTCTCCAAGAAAAAGTGTATGCAGGAAGTGACCCAAAGTTAGAGAACGAATTACCGATTCTGAGAGCTGAATATGACAAAAAATCAGCGAATAGAGCTGCCTCGAGTCTTCTAAGATTGAAACAATCTTTTTATGAACAAGGTGAAAAATCAGGGAAATTATTGGCATGGCAGATTAAACAATTAGAATTTAAAACACCAAATACCAGTATTATAAGGAATGGACAGGCAGTTGTAGATCCTTGAGAAATTAACAGTGCCTTTAGAGATTATTATGAAAAACTATATGATACAAAAAATGAAAGTGACTTAACAAAACTAAATGGGTTTTTGGACGGATTATCTATACCGTGTATTCCAAATGAAAACAGGGAGATACTGGAGTCTAAAATTAGTCAAGAAGAAGTTGGGCTAGCCATTGATAATATGAAATCAGGAAAAAGTGCAGGACCAGATGGTCTTCCAGTTGACCTCTATAAAAAATTTAAGAATAAATTAATAAAACCATTTTTGGAAATGGTTTTAGAAGCATTTCAAAATAGTAATTTACCACTATACATGAATAATGCCTTAATTATACTGTTGCCAAAACCAGGTAAACCCTCTAATAAATGTGAAAATATGAGACCAATAAGCCTATTAAATGCCGACCTTAAGATAATCTGTAAAATTTTAGCAAGACGACTACAAGAAATATTACCAAATATTATTAACCGAGATCAGAATGGCTTTATAAAGGGAAGACAAGGCTTCCATAATGTAAGAAGACTATTTAATATTATCTATTGTAATAAAGAAGCACCGGATACAGCTCTCCTATCATTGGACGCCGAAAAGGCCTTTGATAGGGTCGAATGGCCCTTTCTTTTTGAAGTCCTACAAAGGTTTGGACTTGGAAATAATTTCATAAAATGGTTTCAGATAATATACATAATGCTACAGCAGAAATCCTAACAAACAGCAATATCTCAAAATCAATAAAAATCAATAGATGATGTCGACAAGGCTGTCCACTTTCACCTTTACTGTTTGCTATGGCAATTGAACCTTTAGCGATGGCAGTACGTTTACATCCACAAATGTATGGAATTAAAATAGGACCAACAGAACATAAAATCTCCCTGTATGCCGATGACATAATTTTGTTTATGTCAAATCTTAAAAAATCAATTCCGACTTTGTTGAATTTAATAAAGAATTTTGGGGAAATATCAGGATATAAAATAAATAAAACTAAATCTTCAATATTAATGCTAAATGAGACTCAGAGAAATCACCCAGCTCCTGAGGTAAATCAATTCAAAGTTGTAAATCAGTTTAAATATTTAGGAATTTAAATTTTGCCTAAGCTAGAATCAGTCGCCAGTGCCAACTATGAAGCCTTAATGACAGACATTAATGAGTTACTTCAGAGATGGATGTCACTACCAATGTTGATGATTGGGAGAATTAATATACTTAAAAGTAATATCTTACCCAAAATACTTTATTTCAATACATTCCTTTACCACCACCTTCAGATCTATTCTCAAGAATTAAAAAAAAGTTAGTGGAATTTATATGGAACAATAGGAAGGCTAGATTACGTCTGTCCTTACTATATTTACCATTTGATCGTGGAAGTCTGAAATGTCCAAACTTTATGTTGTATTACTGGTCAGCACAACTGAGGTCTATGACATATTATTTTTCATCAAATGATCTCCCTCACTGGACTGAAATGGAATCATACAATTTACCTTTACCTCTTCCCATATTCATATACTCAGACTCGGCAAAAAAAATTACAGAAACAAGTTAAAAATCCATTTGTAAAGCATATCATCAAAATATGGTGTGAAACCAAAAAATATCTAAAAGAACCACACTTATTGTCACAATTTAGCCCAATATGGGGTAATCAATATTTTAAACCAGGGAGAGTGGATGCTGTATTTAAAGTATGGAATTTAAAAGGGATTCAAAAGATTCGAGACTTATATTTGTCAGGTTCAGATAACATAATGTCTTTTGAAGAACTGAGGATCAAATTTAATCTTAATAGAACACATTTTTTAAAATATCTTCAGCTTAGGAACTTTATTCGATCAAATCAAAATAATGCTGTCATCCGACCTACTTATTCATCCTTGGAAAAAATCTTGACGAAAGATAGTAAGAGAAAGGGTATTATTTCAGAGTTTTATAACTCATTGACATTATCCTCAAGTGAAAACTCACAAAAAAGATTGAATTATTGGAAAGAAGACCTGCAAATAGAAATTTCAGAGGAACAATGGGAATTGGCTTGTGCAGAAGCTCAAACCAAATCAATAAATGTACATCTTAAATTGATACATTTTAATGGTTAATGCGGATGTATGTTACACCGGTGGAGTTAAATAGATATAACAAAAACATCGTCCCCCCCCTCCGCTACAGAGGACGGACATCGCCCATTGCACCGCGGTCCGTCATGTGGCGATGACGCACAGCTGTAATTTACCGATCGGTCAAAAGTCATTTTTGATTACAATTTTCAGGGATAAAGAATAATTTAGCTTATAACACTTACCTGTTCACAACAGCAGCGTAGCTGGCGAACTTCTCTTCCTCATTGTCAGACGAACACGACGCTGGTCCGCTTGTTACGGACTCGTGGTTCTGGTCTCGCGACCCGGTCAAAACATAATTCCATTATTGCGGTTTTGCGCTTCCATGATTGCGGTTTTGGCGAACGATTTTTCAAAACAAATAACAGTAGTAATTAAAAAAGACTGGCGAATGCGTGTGTGTCACCCAGCCTTCGTCGTCTGCCTCCGTCGGTCTATGATGACCATGGAAGAGAATCCTAAACGTCTATTCTGCTGGAATAAAAAAAAAAAAAGCACCACCTGTGGCTGAACAGGCCGATGCGCGAATGGCAATCCCTGTCACACAGGTCGCACTTGTGGGTGGTCTCCGTGCTGCTGGGTCTGTGGCGGTTATTCCTGCGGGTCCTTTTTTCATCTGCTGCAGCAGTCAGTCTCTCTTCACCCAGCCTTACACAAAACAGCTTTCGAACTTCTGTGCTTCAGTTGGCTCGCTGCATTCGCAGTGTTTGTAGGCGGGTCCTTCTTGCTAGGTTTTCAGTCATTGGTTCTTCAAGGTTTCAGAAATCCAATTCAAGGCTCTTATTAGTCGAATGAGAGGTCAATCATATCTAATCTGTTCACGGCTGTGTCTGTAGTGGAAGAACGGAAATGCAGCTTTTTTTTTCAGTGCGCTCTAGGACGCAGTGCTCTCGTGCGCCCTCGTGCGCTCTAGGACGCAGAGACGTGCCCGCTCGCGGTACACAGAAGTGCAACAGGTTAAAAGACAGTATGGGAGTTGTGAGATCACTGATTCAGTGTCCATCTTTCCTGGTGATTTTTCAAGAAGGTATTTTTCTACAAGAGGTGTTACATTTTTATGAGTTTTTAAAGGTTACTCTTTAAGGTGTTTTTAAAACAGACCTGTAGATCAACATTCCTGATCTTAAATATTTACCCAGATTTACCAAGAGCAATGCAAGACCATGAGAGGCTGTCGTTAATACCAGGGGTGTATTCCAGGTGTCTGACTGGATAGGTCACTCAGTCGGAGGTCTGGTATACAGGAAGTGGAGGTCCCCTGGTAAATAGTAGACAGTGTAGCTGGGTTAACTCTCAAAGTCACCAAGCACACACACACGTGACAGAATTTCCTATGAGGAACTTCGTCTAGGAGCTGCAAGCTGGTGAGCCTAACTTCAATCTTGAAGTAGTACAAGGTCAAAGGGTCTTCGACAATTTAAAAACTGCATTTTGTGTGTACTTGTGTTATCTTTGTCTAACAGTTAAATTTGTTTGATGATCTGAAACATTTAAGTGTGACAAACAGAAAAAAATGAGAAATCAGGAAGGGAGCAAACACTTTTCACATCTATCTATCTATCTGTCTATCTATCTATCTATCTATCTATCTTTCTATCTGTCTATCTGTCTGTCCATCCATCCATCCATCCATCTACCTACCTACAGTTTGGCAAAAAAGTATTTAGTCAGCCACCAATTGTGCAAGTTCTCCCACTTAAAAGGTGAGAGAGGTCTCCAATTTTCATCATAGGTATACCTCAACTATGAGAGACAAAACGAGAAAAAAAAATCCAGAAAAACACATTGTCTGATTTTTAAAGAATTTATTTGCAAATTATGGTGGAAAATAAGTATTTGGTCACCTACAAACAAGCAAGATTTCTGGCTCTCAAAGACGTGTAACTTCTTCTTTAAGAGGCTCCTCTGTCCTCCACTCGTTACCTGTATTAATGGCACCTGTTTGAACTCATTATCGGTATAAAAGACACCTGTCCACAACCTCAAACAGTCAGACTCCAAACTCCACTATGGCCAAGACCAAAGAGCTGTCAAAAGACACCAGAAACAAAATTGTAGACCTGCACCAGGCTGGGAAGACTGAATCTGCAATAGGTAAGCAGCTTGGTGTGAAGAAATCAACTGTGGGAGCAATTATTAGAAAATGGAAGACATACAAGACCACTGATAATCTCCCTCGATCTGGGGCTCCACACAAGATCTCACCCCGTGGGATCAAAATGATCACGAGAACGGTGAGCAAAAATCCCAGAACCACACGGGGGGACCTAGTGAATGACCTGCAGAGATCTGGGACCAAAGTAACAAAGGCTACCATTAGTAACACACTACACCGCCAGGGACTCAAATCCTGCAGTGCCAGACGTGTCCCCCTGCTTAAGTCAGTACACGTCCAGGCCCGTCTGAAGTTTGCTAGAGAGCATTTGGATGATCCAGAAGAGGATTGGGAGAATGTCATATGGTCAGATGAAACCAAAATAGAACTTTTTGGTAAAAACTCAACTTGTCGTGTTTGGAGGAGAAAGGACACCATACCTACTGTGAAGCATGGTGGTGGAAACATCATGCTTTGGGGCTGTTTTTCTGCAAAGGGACCAGGACGACTGATCCGTGTAAAGGAAAGAATGAATGGGGCCATGTATCGTGAGATTTTGAGTGAAAACCTCCTTCCATCAGCAAGGGCATTGAAGATGAAACGTGGCTGGGTCTTTCAGCATGACAGTGATCCCAAGTATACCACCCGGGCAATGAAGGAGCGGCTTCGTAAGAAGCATTTCAAGGTCCTAGAGTGGCCTAGTCAGTCTCCAGATCTCAACCCCATAGAAAATCTTTGGAGGGAGATGAAAGTCCGTGTTGCCCAGCGACAGCCCCAAAACATCACTGCTCTAGAGGAGATCTGCATGGAGGAATGGGCCAAAATACCAGCAACAGTGTGTGAAAACCTTGTGAAGACTTACAGAAAACATTTGACCTCTGTCATTGCCAACAAAGGGTATATAACAAAGTATTGAGATGAACTTTTGTTATTGACCAAATACTTATTTTTCACCATAATTTGCAAATAAATTCTTTAAAAATCAGACAATGTGATTTTCTGGATTTTTTTTTCTCATTTTGTCTCTCATAGTTGAGGTATACCTATGATGAAAATTGGAGACCTCTCTCATCTTTTAAGTGGGAGAACTTGCACAATTGGTGGCTGGCTAAATACTTTTTTACCCCACTGTATGTATGTATGTATGTATGTATGTATCTATCTATCTATCGATCTATCGATCTATCTATCTATCTATGGTATGGATGTAAGTGGCAACTTTGTTCCCTTACTAACTCAGACGCCACTTGACCGTGGGCTCTCATCTTTTGCATGGTGATGCCCACAATACCTGAAGAATGACTCTGACATGGTTTCACTCACTGGCTGACCATAAAAGAGGTCAAAGGTGACCTTTATTTAACCCGACTTTTACTAGTGGAGGTGTAAACGGGGAGAGGAATCAAGTGCACCTCAGATCTGTTCTTGCATGCTCCGCTGCTCTCTCTCTTCTCTCTCCACACCGGTGGTAGAGTTTCACTGGACAAGGAAACGGCACAGACTGCATTGCTCTCTCTCTCCATAATACACTTGCTGTGGAGTGCTGGCAGACGGGGAAACGGAGGTGTATGGTGCTGGAGGTGGAGGAGGATGCTTGCACGGCAGATATGCTTTTCTCGGCACAGCAGGTAATTACGCCTCATTTATGCCTCTCCGTGGGGTTTTACTGAACAACAAACGGCACCGAACAAACACAAAATCGTCCAAATGACAAATTGCATGATTTCATTTTATGGTGCTACTGTTTTGAAACACTGTCCAGTATTGCAAATTAATAATTTTCCACTCAAAAACACAATAATCTGGAGATTTTGCCTTGAACATACACTGTACAATGTCTCCCCCTGGAGGTGCTGCTCTGCAACTGCACCCAAACCGAAGCTGAAAAACCATGACGGTAGTCAGTACTTCAAATAATTACTTACCATGTTAAAAGAACAATTCTCATTCCCCAAAGTGTGAGATGCAACACTATTATGAATATAAGCCCTAAAAGATTATATTTATATTGATAACTCAGTGAATGGCATAACTATAGTTAATGTCCCATTAGGGACTAAAACAGGAACAGACACAACGCCAAAATAATTAAATTACAAGGAATACATTACAATGGCTCTCAAATATACAGTGGTGTGAAAAAGTGTTTGCCCCTTCTTGATTTCTCATTTTTTTGCATGTTTGTCACACATGTTTCAGATCATCAAACAAATTTAAATTTAAGACAAAGATAACACAAGTAAACACAAAATGCAGTTTTTAAATGAAGGGTTTTATTATTAAGGGTAAAAAAAATTCCAAACCTACATGGCCCTCTGTGAAAGTGATCCCCCCCCCCCCCCAGTTAAAACTTAAATTACCTGTGGTTTATCACATCTTTGGAAAGTTGAGTTCAGTTTCTCTAGCCACACCCAGGCCTGATTGCTGCCACACCTGTTGTCAATCAAGAAATCACTTAAATAGGACCTGCCTGACAAAGTGAAGTAGACCAAAAGATCCTCAAAAGCTAGACATCATGCTGCGATCCAAAGAAATTCATGAATAAATGAGAAACAAATTAATTGAGATCTGTCAGTCTGGAAAAGGTTATAAAGCTATTTCTAAAGCTTGTGGACTCCAGTGAACCACAGTGAGAGCCATTATCCACAAATGGCGAAAACATGGAACAGTGGTGAACCTTCCCAGGAGTGGCCGGCCAACCAAAATTACCCCAAGAGCGCAATGACAACTCATCCAAGAGGTCACAAAAGACCTCACAACAACATCCAAAGAACTGCAGGCCTCACTTGCTTCAGTTAAGGTCAGTGTTTATGGCTCCACCATAAGAAAGAGACTGAGCAAAAATGGCCTGCACGGCAGAGTTCCAAGACAAAACCACTGCTGAGCAAAAAGAACATAAAGGCTTGTCTCAGTTTTGCCAGAAAACATCTTGATGATCCCCAAGACTGGGAAAATTCTCTGTGGACTGATAAGACAAAAGTTGAACTTTTTGGAAGGTGTGTGTCCCATTACATCCAGCGTAAAAGTAACACAGAATTTCAGAAAAGGAATATCATGCCAACAGTAAAATATGGTGGTGGTAGTGTGATGATCTGGGGCTGTTTTGCTGTTTCAGGACCTGGAAGACTTGCTGTGGTAAATGGAATTATGAATTCTGCTGTCTACCAAAAAATCCTGAAGGAGAATGTCCGGCCGTCTGTTCGTGACCTCAGACTGAAGCGCACTTGGGTTCTGCAGCAAGACAATGATCCAAAACACACCAGCAAGTTCACTTCTGAATGTCTTAAGAAAAACAAAATGGTAAATGGCGTTCACTTATATAGCGCTTTTCTTCTCATCTAGGATGACCAAAGCGCTGTACAGATCCTGCAATCCACCCATTCACACACACATTCACACACTGACGGCGGCAGAGCTGCCATACACACAGGCGCTAACCAGGCCACCAGGAGCAACTGGGGGTTTAGTGTCTTGCTCAAGGACACTTCAACAAGTGGACAGCAGACAGAGCGGGAATCGAACCCATGACCCTCCGATCAGTAGTCGGTCATGCTACACCTGTGCCACCGCCACCCCCAAAATGAAGACTTTGGAGTGACCTAGTCAAAGTTCTGACCTGAATCCTATTGAGAGGCTGTGGCATGACCTTAAAAAGGCAGTTCATGCTCGAAAACCCTTCAATGTGGCTGAATTACAACAATTCTGCAAAGATGGGCCAAAATTCCTCCACAGTGCTGTAAAAGACTCATTGCCAGTTTTCGCAAATGCTTGATTACAGTTGTTGCTGTTCAGGGTGGCCCAACCAGTTATTGGGTTTAGGGGGCAATCACTTTTTCACACAGGGCCATGTAGGTTTGGATTTTGTTGGGGGGGGGGGGGCTGCTGGTGAGCATGAATGGAGTAAGCCACAAATCTTGGAGTGCCTGCAGACTTTTTCTAAATTTCTACGAAAATGGCACCTAAAATTGTAAATGCATCTGAAAGTGCTCAAAGTATAGTACCAGCAACCTAAACTTTAACATTTGCTTTGTTAACTTAATATACATGGTGTTGAATCTCAGGAAATTCAAATATGAAGCCCGCTGAACCAAGAAGCCACACAGGACCCCGGTGAAAAGTCCAGAGACGACCGAACAAACTGCATCCACAGTGGACGTAACCATAGACATTGCAATGGTAAAAGCAGATATCCTCTCTTCATTAAGAAAAGATATTTCCTCATTGATAAGAGAGAAACTAAAGAGGGCCTTAGCGGGGGACTTCGGATCATTAAGAAGGGAATTACAAGAGTTGAAATCCGAAATTGGCAGCAAATCAACTGCTACTTGCACAGAGCTAAACCAGCTGAGAGGCGAGGTAAAAAGTGTGGAGGAGGGCCTGTCAACCCGGTTGGAGGAAATGGTGGTTGTGCAAACCACTATAACTGATCTTAAAAAGCAAGTGGAGTTACTACAGGAAAAATGTGAAGATATGGAGGGCTGAGTGCGGAGAGGGAACATATGAATCACGGGAGTACCGGAGCATCCTGGCCCGAGCTCCCCAGCTGCTGTTTCCAAACTTCTGAAGAAAATTCTCCACCTGGAGAAGGAAATCCCGGTCGAACGATCTCACCATAGCCTGACACAGAGAAGACCTGGAGACAAGCCTCGTGTAATTATTGCCAAACTTCACAAAGAGGGAGATGCAGTGGATATCCTAAGAAAAGCCAGAGACCGAAGCGGGCAGCACACTTGCAACGGCAGCCCAATCTCTATTTTCCCGGATTACACCGCCAGCATTTCCAAGGCAAGAGCAGCATTTACAGACTTTACGAAAATGCTCTGAGGAAGATCAGGGGTTCAATATGGCATCTTTTATCCAGCGAAACTCCGCATTTCATACAAAAATGAACAAAAAGAGTTTCTGGATGCGGACAGCGCCAAGGACTATATGAGGGAAACAATCTTGACTGCCACTGAGACCGAGGCCTGACTGAATGTACCCTAACGTGACTGTTATACATGACTGAAATTGCTAAAGGACATCACGTTCACTTTTTTCTTCTCTTTTTTCATTTCCATTATAAGAGCCTCAGGAGATGTGTCATCATAATTTTATGTCATTTGTGTACTCAGTCTTGCAGGAGCCCAGATGGGCCTTAGTTACGTTTTTCTGTTTGGTTTTTCCAAGCAAAGGCAAGTTTTTTTTTTCTCCTCTTCTTGCAAGCTGCTTGTCACTCTTGCAGCATGGGACCCTGTCCCAAAGGGTCAGTTTGTTTTCTGTTGCCAAGATTTTTGGCTTTTGTTCTGTTTGCTTGTGTGTGTTCTGATCCCACTGTTCCATAGGGCTCTGGCTTCAAAATTTCAAAAAAGAGGGAATTTATAGTTTCCTGGACTCAACCACGTTTGACTGCCTTGTTTAGTTTATGCAGACAGATAAAGCAGGCAGATAAAGTATTTTTATGCAGGCAGATAAAGTATTTTACTCCTCACGTCAATCTGGTAAAAAGATGGGAGTCTCCATATTAATTCACAGACAAGTAAACTTCATAGTAGACAATATCAAAGAAGACAGAAGGTAGATTTATCATGGTTAATGGCTTCATTGATGGAATTCAGATATCTCTTATGAATATATATGCTCCAAATGAGGATGATCCAGGTTTTATAAATATGATTGTCACAACATTTTTGCTACATTGTACTGGTATTTTGTTACTTGGTGGGGACTTTAATTGTGTCATGGATCCAAGTAGGGATTGGCACCCACCCCCAAACACCCCAATATCTAAAATGAGTAGAGCATTGGCACATCTTGCAGGGAAGTCTGGTATGGCAGTCTTATGGAGATGCAAATTTCCCAAGGGTAAAGACTATACCTTCTATTCATATCGGCATGCTTCATATTCTAGAATTGATTTGTTCTTCACCCCCAAATCAGAACTGCACAGGATAGATGATATTAAGATTTTACCAATAACTATTTCGGATCATGCTCCCCTTGAAATAACATGGAATTTAGGCCACAGATCATCAACCAAGCATTGGCGATTAAATGCCTCACTTTTAAATGACAAAAAATTTCTCTCATTCGTAACAATTGAACTAAAAAGTTATTTAGAAACTAATATGACCCCTGAAATATCACCGCTTATCCTATGGGACTGTGCAAAAGCATATTTAATAGGGTGTCTAATCTCATTCTCCACTGCAAAAAAAAAAAAGGAAAAGGGAAGCTAAACAAGTTGAACTGAAAAATAAAGTGAAACTCCTAGAACAACAGCATAAACAGTCTTCATCCTTAAACTTGTCTCATTCTTTAAAAGAAGCACAAAGAGAGTTAGACAACCTGCTAACTCAAAAAACTGAGGGCAATTTAAGATTCACTACTCAAAAATTTTATGAGAATGGCAATAGAGCAAGTAAATTGCTGGCACTGCGATTAAAGAAACGACAGTTGTCTAATATTGTTCAAAAATTCTGACTAGCAATTCAGTATTGACAAAACCAGATGAGATCATTCAAGTATTTGAAGAATATTCTAAATCTCTATATAAAAATACAGACACTTTTATAGATGGTAACGCTCTGTCACAGTTCTTGAAAGACATTAAATTGAAGGAACTAACTGAGCCCATGGCTAAAGAGTCGGATGAACCAATTACCGAAATGGAAATAAAACTGGTCATATCCGCTCTCAAAAACAACTAAAGCCCTGGTCCAGATGGGTTTATTAATTAATTCTATAGAAGTTTTTGTGTCATAATAACACCATTATTATTAAAAGCATATCACCATGCATTGCAGGCTGAATCCTTGGCTCCATCTTGGAAGGATGGAACAATAGTTGTTACACATAAGGAAGGAAAAGACCCTGCCAAATGTCAATCATACCGACCTATCTCATTGTTGAATGCTGATTTACGTATACTAACATCCATCCTGGCTAGACGTGTCAGTAAAATCATATGTATTATTCATCCTGACCAAACTGGGTTCATTACAGGGCAACATTATAGTGACAATGTCAGAAGATTACTAAATTTAATGAGTCATCAAAAAACTAAGGATGATGAAACAGGATTTACCAGAAATAATGGTAAAAATTTTCCCAAGATATCAAAATGTCTGTTGGAGAAAATGCGGTCCATATATTGGGAATCATACCCATATATTTTGGTCATTGTAGAAGAGCTTGAAATAACGAAGCGATGTGATTTTATAAATCAAAGTTTAATATCAGCTTCACTCCTCTAACATGTCTCATCTCGGTGCAGAAGCAGAATGAGAGGTCGAACGCAGTCAGACCTTCATACTTATACCCACACTCAACAAAAGACATTGCATATCAAAGCTGACATCCCGCATCAACATAATCCCCCCTCCATTGTCCTCCGTCTCCTCCACCTGACCCTGGGTGGTCAGGGAGATCGATCCGGTCTCCACCGCTGCGACTCCGTCTGCTCTTTGATCCTCGCTGGCGGTTGAGACCTCTTGTCCTGTTCATAGGCGTTAGGTCATTCCACATATGTAATCACTAAACATTCTAATATGTCTATACATATGTAGGTATGGAATATATGATTAATATAAGCCACAGCCCCCCCACCAAACAACTAAGAAAAGGACAATCAAATTAAGTTTACAGTTTAAGATAATCTCTGTGACATATTATACTGTTAACCTCTTGACAGGGAAAATGAGGAAAAATCTTTCCAGCAGTCATGCTCCTGTAGATAATTCAGTGGTAACAACAATTCAATTCAATTCAATTCAACTTTATTTATATAGCGCCATTTCACAACAACAGTCATCTCATAGCACTATCAACTGTAGGGAGGACCCCCACAGTTGCAGAAAGACCCCAGCAATCAGGCGATCCCCTGTGAGCAAGCACTTGGCGACGGTGGAGAGGAAAAACTCCCTTTTAACAGGAAGAAACCTCCAGCAGAACCAGGCTCAGGGAGGGGCAGTCATCTGCTGCGACTGGCTGGGGGGTGAGGGGACAGAGAAGAAGAAAAGAACAGACATGTAGAGAGCAAACAGCACGATGGGGACTCAATCTATGGGAGAGAACAAACAAATGTTAATGACCAGCAAAAAAAAAAAAAAAAAAAAAAATTTCATAGAGAGTGAGGAAAGGAGTGAGGCCCAGTGCATTACTGGAGGTCCCCCGGCTGACTAAACCTATTAGCAGCATAACTAAGGGAGGGTTCAGAAACACATGATCCCTCCCTAATTGTAGGCTATATCAAAAAGGTAGGTTTTAGCCCTATTCTTAAAAACAGAGATCGAGTCTGACTCCCGAATCCAGATTGGCAGCTGATTCCACAGGAGAGGAGCTTGATAACTGAAGGCTCTGCCTCCCATTGTACTTTTGGAGATTCTAGGTATTACAAGTAAACCTGCATTTTGGGAGCGTAGTGCTCTGTTAGGATGATACGGTAGTATCAGATCTTTTAAATAAAAAGGAGCCTGATTGTTTAGAGCTTTGTAAGTAAGAAGAAGGATTTTAAACTTAATTCTAAACTCTATGGGAAGCCAATGAAGGGAGGCCAGAACCGGAGAGATATGATCTCTCTTTCTAGTACCTGTTAAAACACTTGTACAACAACAGTATAGTAATTTCACAAATCATCCTTAGAACTGTCACGGCACAATCTGATAACACAGTTAACAACTCCTAGTCAATTTGTATCAGTCCCTGTGCCGTCTGGGTTTTAATCTTCTCCCGAATCTGCTGTGGGTCCGCTTTGGCGTCGTGGTGGGACCCTCCTGTAAGGAATCTGCAGCTTGGGGAGGAGAGTGGTTACATGTTCCCTGCGGGGGGGGGGCTGAGTTTCTTTTCTTGGGGGGTCTACCCCGCCGAGGTGCTCTCGCCAGCCGTGCAGGTTCGTCTCTCAACAAGAAGGCAGGTTTAAGTCTGTCAATGCTGACTGTTTCTTTTCTGTCCCCTAAATCAAGCACAAAATGCTTATCACCAGGTTCCAGCACTCTGAATGGTCCGTCGTATGGTGGACGGAGGGTTGATTTTAAAGCTTCGTGCCTAACAAAAACGAACTCGGCATTTTTTAAAGCTTGGGGGACAAAAACCCGTGGAAAAGAGTGATGTGCCGGTCCGGGGAGAGTGTCCAGTCCGGTGCTGCTTAAAGGCCTCAGGGCTGGAAGATGCCCGGGCTCTGGGTTCTCTGGTAAAAACTCACCTGGGAGTCTGAGAGGTTGTGCAAAAACTAATTCTGCTGGGGAGGCGTCTAGATCCTCTTTAGGCGCAGAACGCAACCCTAATAAAACCCAGGGAAGTTTATTCACCAAATCTGTATCCGTTAGTGAGGCCCTGAAGGCGGCCTTTAAAGATCTGTGAAAACGCTCGCGTAACCCATTAGCCTGAGGGTGATATGCGGTGGTGCGGTGAATTGTCGCCCCTAAGCTGCTAGCCATGGCTGACCAAAGCTCTGAGACAAATTGAGGCCCCCTATCGGACGTGATGTCCGATGGGACGCCGAAACGTGCCACCCAGTTTGTAAAAAAAAACGCGAGCGACTTCCGCAGCTGTGGTTGACGCCAAAGGGACCGCCTCAGGCCAGCGCGTAGTACGGTCTATCATTGTTAACAGGTGTGTGAAACCCAGAGACGAAGGTAGTGGTCCCACGAGGTCGACATGAACGTCGTCAAACCTTCTGGCTGGGATTCGAAAAGGCTCTAGAGGAGCTTTTGTGTGTTTGTGTATTTTGGCGCGCTGACAAGACATGCAGGTTTTTGCCCATTCCTTTACATTTTTGCGCAGGCCCGGCCAAACAAACTTTTCTGTGACCATTTTAACCAAGGCGCGCACCCCTGGGTGCACGAGGGAGTGAACCGAGTCGAAAATGCGGCGGCGCCATGCAGCTGGGACTACCGGGCGAGGTCGGCCGGTTGAAACGTCGCAGATTAGGGGGGGTAAACCGTCACGTAAACCCCTTTCCTCCAGTCTTAACCCTGTTGGTCCAGACAGGAGCGCGCGCACGTCCGCGTCGCTGCTTTGTTCCTCTGCCATGGCTGCGTAATCTATCCCTACGTGAATTGGGGCCGCGTACGCGTCCGCGTTGGTGAAGAGTTCTGCAGCTGAGGTAGTATAATCTGTCTCCTCGTGCTCTGGCGATGTCACAGCGTGAGAGAGGCAGTCTGCTACCACGTTAAGTTTGCCTGCCACATGTCGAATGTCTGTGGTGAACTCTGAAATTGCAGCTAGCTGTCTTTGTTGCCTGCCTGACCATGGTTCTGAAATTTTAGCCATCGCAAAAGTGAGCGGTTCATGGTCTACAAAAGCCGTGAAGCGCCGCCCTTCTAACCAGAACTGGAAGTGACGGATGGATAAATGAAGCGCTAGCAGCTCCCTGTCAAAAGTGCTGTATTTACGCTCAGTTTGGTTTAAAGATTTGCTAAAAAATGCTAAAGGTTGCCAGGTTCCACCAACATGTTGCTCCACGACTGCCCCTATGGCCAGGTCTGAAGCGTCTGTGGTTAAGGCTATGCGGGCCGAGGGATCGGGGTGAACCAACAATGTGGCATTCGCTAGAGCATTTTTTACTTCCACGAAGGCGTGTTCGCGCTCCGGGGTCCATTCGACCGCGTTGGAAGCCTTTTGTTTTCTGAGCGTGGCATACAGGGGCTGCATGAGTTGAGCTGCGCGGGGGAGGAAACGGTTGTAAAAATTCATCATTCCCAAAAATTCTTGCAGCGATTTGACCATTTGTGGTCGTGGAAAATTTTTTACCGCGCGGACTTTGTCTGGCAATGGGACTGCCCCCTTCGGTGAAACTCTGTGTCCCAAAAAATCAATTTGTGACACGCCGAATTTGCATTTGGCTGGGTTGATTATTAATCCGTGCTCTTCTAGTCTCTGAAAAACTGTAGTGAGGTGTTGTTTGTGTTCTTCCTCTGACGGGCTGGCTACCAGCATATCGTCGAGGTAGACGAACACGAAGGGGAGGTCGCATAATACCGCGTCCATCATACGTTGAAAGGTTTGAGCAGCGCCTTTGAGGCCGAACGGCAACCGCAAAAATTCAAAAAGACCGAAAGGGGTTATTACAGCCGTTTTAGGAATGTCTTCTGCTCGAACGGGGACTTGGTGGTAGCCGCGGACCAGGTCTATTTTAGAAAAAATGCGCGCACCTGCCAGATGTAGTGACAAATCTTGGATGTGGGGAATTGGGTAGCGGTCATGCGCTGTCGCATTGTTTAGTCTGCGGTAATCGCCGCAAGGTCTCCAAGAACCGTCGGTTTTCGGGACCATGTGGAGTGGCGATGCCCAGGGGCTTTTCGAGCGTCTAATAATGCCTAATTTTTCAAGGGTGGCAAACTCGTCCCGTGCTATGGCGAGCTTGGTCGCGTCTAAGCGCCGAGCTTTGGCAAACACGGGTGGGCCTGTTGTGGGGATGAAGTGTTCAACCCCGTGCTTCGCTACTGTGGCTGAAAATTTTGGAACTGTGAGTGCTGGAAATTGGGTGAGGAGTTGGTCAAACTTACCTCCTGCTGTTGTGACGCTGGCCTGCACGGATGGTGGAGAAACTCGAGCTGAGCAGGGGATAGAATAAAATGATAGTGCATTAACCAAGCGCCTATTTGCTAGATCGACTAACAACCCATGTGCACACAAAAAATCAGCGCCCAACAAGTTAAAACTCACCGCCGCTACAATAAATGTCCATCTATAGTTGCGGCCGTGGATGCAAAGAGGCAGGTTCCTTTCACCGAACGTGTCGATGATCGAGCCGTTGGCTGCCATCGCTCCATTTCCCCGGGGACCCATGGCCCGGTCTGCGTGGGAAGGGGTGATAAAACTCAGCTGAGCTCCGGTGTCGATAAGGAACTGTCTCCCGGTGTGTCCGTCAGTCACATAAAGTAGCTAATTTTTCTCGCCGAGAGCCGTAGCTGCCAACATTTTTCGGGCTTTGGCGTTTCCAGAGTTTTTGAAATTGCAGGGGGGCACACATTTGTACGCCCTCTCGGCGAAACGCTGATGAAAATAGCAGAGGTCGTTCTGCCTGCTGCGCCTTGGTCGTGTTGCCGCCATGGTGGGCGGGCTCTGCTCGGTTGACTGTGGTTCTCCGCTGCTCTGGGCTTCCGCGCTGAGATCTGCGGATGCTGCTGTGGCCACCTGTTCCCCGCAGGCGTTGATGAGCTGCTGCGCTTCTTGGGCCAGCGCGCGGAAGTCCTGCTGGGTGCTGCACCGCATATTGACCAGCGTCGCTCTCGTGTGGCGGCAGAGTGCTGAGGAAGATGTGTTGGAAGAGGAAGTTGTCGTTGTCCTCTTCCTTGAGCTGCAGCATGTCCTCCATGAGGGCCTTGGGTCTGCATCCTCTGTGGCCGTAGATCGCCAGGATCTTCTCTGCTCTCTCCTCGGCTGAGGGGACGAAGTTCTCGACGATGATCGCCTTAAGTTCTCTGTATTTGTCATGGGCGGGCGGCTGTCGGATTATGCTCCGCGCACATCTTGACGTGGCAGCGTCGAGTTTGGCGACGATGTGATAAAACTTCGTCTCGTCCGCCTTTATGCCCGCCAGTGCAAACTGAGCCTCAGCTTGCTGGAACCACGAGCTCGGGTCTTCTTGCCAGAATTCTGGCAGCTTGACGGTGACGCCGCTTGTGTGGGCCGTCCCTGATGTGTCCGCCGGGTGAGAACGCCTTTCTTCTGCTCTCACGGCGGGGCTGGGGATGGTGCTCGGTTGAGCCCTCTCTGTAGCTTCTGCCGTGGGGGAACGTCTTCCATCCGTTCCCCTGTCTGCATGGGCGCCGGCGCTTGCCTGGGTCGCCTCTGATGAGTTAATCGCGGGAGAATGTCTCTGTTCCATCCTCACGTCTGGTCACCAGTGTAGAAGAGCTTGAAATAACGAAGCGATGTGATTTTATAAATCAAAGTTTAATATCAGCTTCACTCCTCTAACATGTCTCATCTCGGTGCAGAAGCAGAATAAGAGGTCGAACGCAGTCAGACCTTCATACTTATACCCACACTCAACAAAAGACATTGCATATCAAAGCTGACATCCCGCATCAACATAATCCCCCCTCCATTGTTCTCCGTCTCCTCCACCTGACCCTGGGTGGTCAGGGAGATCGATCTGGTCTCCACCGCTGCGACTCCGTCTGCTCTTTGATCCTCGCTGGCGGTTGAGACCTCTTGTCCTGTTCATAGGCGTTAGGTCATTCCACATATGTAATCACTAAACATTTTAATATGTCTATACATATGTAGGTATGGAATATATGATTAATATAAGCCACAGTCATGCCCAAAATTAGGTACATTCTGGAATGACGTCTTTGATGCCCTCCAGAAGATATTTAACCATAACTTAGTAAAAGACTCGGAGGCTGTACAAATGAGATTAACACCAGTGAATTTTGAGGGGACTGCTAGGAAACACGTACCTCTTACATATATTATTGACAGCAGCGATTAAATGTATCACAGGTAAATGGTTAAATCCTGCCCTTCCAACATACCAGTTGTGAGTAGATAAGGTACAGGAAATCTATCAGATGGAACAAATAACATACTCCTTAAGACTTCAGAAAGACCTATTTACAAAAAGGAGGAAATCAGTCAAAATAATACTTCAACAATGAGGGGAAGGCTGCAGACCTGAGGATGGAAGGGGGCTACCAAATTATTTTATTTAGTTATATTTTCTCTCTTTTTTTTGAGGGAGGGTTTGTTTTGTTTTATGTTCCCGTTTTTGTGAAGTTAATCACTAACAATATTATAAAGGTGAACTTAACAAGGAATGTGAAACTGAATGTGAAACTAAGATAAGATAAGATAAGCCTTTATTAGTCCCACAAAGGGGAAATTCCAGGATTGCAACAGCACAGGGATAGCAACACTCAGAGCAACAATCAGAAGGCAAGAAAAAACAAGCAAGCAAGAGCAGCTAATATACATATGTACATATTACTATAAAATATATATATACACACACACACACACAGACACACAGTGCAGAGCATTGTAGCTGGATGGAATAAATATATGAATATATGAACACACAGTGCAGAGCATTGTAGCTAGATGGAATAAATATGTAAATATATAAACACCCACAGTATGGAGCATTGCAGCTAGGTGGAATAAATATGCAAGTATATAAACACACACAGTGCGGAGCAATGTAGCTAGATGGAATAATATGTAGATATATAAAAACACAGTGCGGAGCATTGTAGCTAGATGGAATAAATATATAGATATATAAATATAAACACACCCAGTGCAGAGCATTGTAGCTAGATGGAATAAATATGTAAATATATAAACACACACAGTGCAGAGCATTGTTGCTAGGTGGGATGAAACAGCATAACCGTCTATTTAGTTATCCTACATGGTATGATTATGTGCCCATACATATTCTCACCCTCCATAGCGACCGGTATGTTCCTAGTTGTATGCCGGAGAGGACCATTGTGTAAGTCTATTGCATCTTTTGCATTCAAAAAAAACTATTAGTTTGTTACGTCTTTTTGCTATCTCTGCGAGCAGCCCTGCTTAGGTTGTACAGTCTGACAGCCGTTGGTAGGAAGGACCTACGAAACCTCTCGGTTGTGCACCTGGGATGATGTAGTCTGCTGCTAAATGAGCTCCTCAGTGCATCCAGTATGTCCTGCATAGGGTGGAACTCGGACTCCAGCAGAGATGACAGTTTAGCCACCGTCCTTCTCTCTCCTATCTCCTCCATCGGATCAAGGCGTTGCCCCAGGACAGAGCTAGCTTTCTTAATCAGTTTGTTCAGTCTCTTCCTATCGGCTGCAGTAATGCCACTGCCCCAGCAGACCACTCCAAAAGTGATGGCTGATGCCACCACCGTGTCATAGAATGACTTCAGCAGCGCCCCTTGTACACCAAAAGACCTGAGTCTCCTCAGCAGGAACAGCCTGCGCTGTCCCTTCTTGTAGAGTGCGTCAGTATTGTGTGACCAGTCTAGTTTATTGTTCAGATGAATACCCAGGTACTTGTAGGATGTCACCATCTCGATGTCTGTTCCCTGTATATTTACTGGTGCTGTGAGGGGCTGCCCATGCCTGCGGCAGTCCACCACCAGCTCCTTAGTTTTCCTCGCGTTGATCTGGAGGCAGTTCCGATGGCACCAGTCCACAAAGTCCTGGATAAGCCCTCTGTACTCAGCTTCATCTCCGCTGGAGATGAGACCAACGATCGCAGAGTCATCAGAGAACTTCTGTAGATGGCAATGTGTTGTGTTGTGTGAGAAGTCCGCAGTATAAAGAGTGAACAAGAAGGGAGCCAGCACCGTTCCCTGGGGGGCCCCCGTGCTACTGATGATCGTGTCGGAAACACAGTCCCGGGTTCTCACAAACTGAGGCCGGTTCGTGAGGTAGTCCAGGATCCATGATGACAGGTGCTGGTCCACCCCTGCGCGCAGCAGCTTGTCCTTCAGGATCATCGGTTGGATGGTGTTGAAAGCACTGGAGAAGTCAAAGAACATGATCCTCACCATATTCCCGGGCTTCTCCAGATGGGACAGAGAACGGTGAAGGAGGAAGATCACCGCATCCTCCACCCCAATGCCATGCTGGTAGGCGAACTGGAGTGGATCCATCGCTGGTTCCACCAGGGGGCGGAGATGAGCAAGGAGCAGTCTCTCCAGGGTCTTCATCAAGTGGGACGTCAAGGCCACCGGTCTGAAGCTGTTCAGGTCTTTGGGGTGGGAAGTTTTTGGTACAGGTACCACACAAGATGTTTTCCACAGCTGTGGTACCCTCCCCAGTTTCAGGCTCATGTTGAAGATATACGTCACAATCCCACACAGCTGGTCTGCACAGGACTTGAGGAGCTTTGCGCTGATGCCGTCCGGTCCCGACGCCTTCCTCGCCTTGATCTTCCTCAGCTCCGTCCTCACCTGGGTCTTGGTCAGGGTCAGGATGGGGGGCTGTGTGTAGGGAGTGGGGGGGGTGTCGGTGGAGTGGGGAGTGGGTAGCAGGACTTGATTTCTTAGAGGCAGCAGTGGTTGTTGTGCAGACAGGGGGGAGGGTGGTTGGTCAAATCTATTGAAAAACAGATTCAGGTTGTTCGCCCACTCCCTGCCCCCCGTGGCCTGGGGGGAGGTATTCTGGAGCCCCGAGATGGTTTTGAGGTTTCTCCAGACCCCGCTGATGTCGCTCTGTTGCAGCTTGTCCTCCATCTTCTTCCTGAAGCTGTCCTTGCCTTCTCTGATCTTTCTCCTCAGCTCCCTCTGTACGGACTTCAGCATCTCCCTGTTCCCCGACCTGAAGATCCTCTTCTTCTCTCTCAGAAGTGTTTTTATCTCAGGGTTGATCCAGGGTTTGTTGTTTGAGTGACGCCGTATGGTCTTGGTGGGAACGGATTTGTCCACACAGAAGCTGAGGTAGCCCGTGAAGGTGTGAATGAGGCCATCGATGTCCTCACCATGTGGATCGCAGAGCTGCTTCCAGGCAGTGGCTTCAAAACAGTCCTTTAGAGTGTCCATTGTCTCCTCAGACCATAACTCCACAGTGTGCATGGCCGGAGGTTGTCTGTGCACTAGGGGTTTGTACACCGGTCGGAGATGAACCAAGTTGTGATCCGATCTCCCAAGTGGGGGGAGTTGTGATGAGGTGTACGCCTCCTTAGTGTTTGCGTAGAACAAATCCAGTGTTTTATTGTCTCTAGTGTGGCATGTGACATACTGGGTGAAAGTGGGCAGAATGGGAGACAGTGAAACGTGGTTGAAATCGCCTGAGATGAGGAGAAGAGCATCTGGGTGTTCTGTCTGCAGCCTGCTGGTTACTGAATGGATGACGTCACGCGCTGTCCCAGCGTTCGCCGTCGGATTTGCATAAACAACAATGCAGATCACGTGTGAGTGTTCTCTCGGGAGATATGTAGGCCTCATGCTAACAGCTAGCAACTCAATGTCTTTGCTGCAGTGTCGTTGTTTAACAGTGATATGTCCCGGTCTGCACCAGTTGTTATTAACATACATGATCACTCCACCGCCCCTAGTTTTGCCACTCTCTGGTGTTCGGTCAGCTCGTATCGTGTGAAAACCCTCCAGCTCAATGTTAGCATCTGCTGCTAGTTCAGTTAGCCACGTCTCAGTAAACAAAAGGAGAGAGCACTCCCGGTAAGTGCTATCATAACGGGAGATAGCCGCTAGCTCATCTAACTTTCCCAGTATCGACCGTACATTTCCCATGACAACAGATGGAAGGGAGGGTCTGTACCTTATATTTTTTGTCCTCCGCCTTACTCCAGCCCGGCAGCCGCGGCGTTTTCGCCTCAGTTCTCTCGGTATGTCGAGTTTTTCCAGTGGGACCGGGTGGCGGTTAAATGCTAGCAGCTCTTCCCTGTTATATCGTATCCTGCTATAAACAGTGGCTCCGTCCACCGGCTCAGGAGACATTTGGGATGATCTGTGTGTCCGTGATATAAGTGGGGTGAAAAAAAAAAGTGATCAAAGAGAGAGGAAGGGAAAAAAAACTCGGAATCGAGCCGCTGTTGCAAAAGGCAGCCGACTGGTGTGGCGCCGAGAGGAGAAAAAAAAAAAAAAAAAAAGTGTAATGTGCAAACCACTGAATGTTAATAAAAATGTAAGTTCAAAAAATTGCATTTTGTGTTTACTTGTGTTATCTTTGTCTAATATTTAAATTTGTTTGATGATCTGAAACATTTAAGTGTGACAAACATACAAAAAAAAAAAAGAGAAATCAGGAAGGGGGCAAACACTTTTTCACACCACTGTATGTAAAAGTGTCCCCTTAGTTCACTTGATGTCACTCGATGTAACTTTGTCCCATTAGATAAAATTTAATGCACTGTTTGGGCCTTGTGTGTAACGGCAGCGGTGTTGGTTGACCACGTAAGGTCTTCAGTGATGCAAGTCCCCAAAAACTTAAAACAGGAGACCCTTTCCACCTCCTTTCCTCCAGTGATTAGAGGAGCATGGTCCTCCTGTTTCCTCCTGAAGTCAATGATGAGCTGCTTTGTCTTTTTTATATTGAGTGTGAGATTGTTGGTTTTGCACCATTCAATTAATTTACAGGTTTCATCCCTGTAGGCCCCTCCGTGGATCCCCACCGGACTGGTGGCCTAGAGGTAGAGCATCCGCCCCACAACCGGGAGGTTGGGGTTCACGTCCTGGCTGGGTCATGCCAAAGACCATATAAAAATGGAACTTCCTGCCATCCAGCTTGGTGCTCAGCAAAAATGGAACAGAGGAGGGAAATGTGGGAGGCAGTGGCTCTCCCCAGCCATCCTGTTGTTGTGTACCTGGGCAAGACACTACCCACCTTTCCTCCAGTGTCCATGACACTGGGTAGAATGTGTATAAATGTTCAGTAGTGGTCGGAGAGGCCATTGGCGTGAATTGACAGCCACGCTTCTGTCAATCTGCCCCATGGCAGCTGTGGCTACAGTAGTAGCTTACCACTATCAGTGTCTGTCTGGAGTGAATGAATAATGGACTCACTGTAAGCACTTTGAGATGTCACTTGACATGTAAAGCCCCATATAAATCTAATCCATTCTTCTTCTTCTTGCTATTGTTATCATGCTGGAGGGGTTTGAGTGCCTGAATGCTCCCAGGAGCTATGTTATCGGGGGCAACTTGCCCCTGGTAGGGTCTCCCAAGGCAAACTGGTCCTAGGTGAAACACCAGAGTAAGAGTGGTCCCGTGGATCTCCATGAAAAAAGTTACATCAAGGACCCAGTGTACCCAAAGGAGGCACATGGGTCTGTCCTCTAGTGGATTCACCACCTGCAGGAGGGATCACAGGGATTATGGTGCTATGTGAACCGGGCGGAAGTCTGGGCTGCTCTGCCTGGACTTATGCCTCCGCAACCTGGATTCCCGGATAAGCAGTAGAAGATTGCTGGATCCCTGTAGGTAGTCTCGTTGTTATGAGAAATTAGTCCCACCACAGCTGTGTCATCTGCAAATTTAATAGTTGGAGTGATGTATGGAGGTACAGTCATAGGTGTACAAAGAATAGAACAAAGGGCTCAGCACAACCTTGAGGTGCACCTGTACTGAGGGACAGGCAGGAACAAAGGTTTGAGCCTACTCTCACAGTCTGTGTGCAATTGGTCAGAAAATCATAAATCCACATACACACAGTGCTATTTAATCCCGGGTGAAGCAACTTTGAGACCACCCTGCAGGGGATGATGGTATTAAATGCAGAGCTAAAATGTAAAATAAAAGCATTCTTACCTAAGTCCCTTTCTGGTCCAGGTGTGATAGTACTGTGTGTAGGGCAGTAGAAATAGCATCATCTGTGGAACTGTTTGCTTTATATGCATACTGGTGTTGGTCAGAGCTGGCAGGGCAGATTTTATGTTTTAAAACCATCTTCTCAAAACACTATGGGAGTTAGTGCAGCCGGCCTGTAATCATTCAGGCAGCTGATGTTACTGCATTTGGGAGCCAAATAACGATCCTAAGGTTGTACTTTATTTACTACATTATATGTCTTGATTATGACATATCCATCTCTTTTTCTTGACTTTTTAAAATGTAAAAATAAGTACTGTTTTTTTTTTTTTCAAGTTAAAGGACCCATCATCTCAGCGTTATGAAGTTAATCTCCCAGCTGAATCTTCTCAGAGAGAAGCTGAAACCAAAAATGTTCTCTACATCACTGAATTCCTGTCTGATCCATTTGGCTTCGTAGTACGAAGAAAAGCCAATGGAAAAGTCATGTGAGTAGTTCAATTCATGTTTGACATTATGGAAAATATACAGTGGGGCAAAAAAGTATTTAGTCAGCCACCAATTGTGCAAGTTCTCCCACTTAAAAGGTGAGAGAGGTCTCCAATTTTCATCATAGGTATACCTCAACTATGAGAGACAAAATGAGAAGAAAAAAAAATCCAGAAAATCACATTGAAGGATTTTTAATGAATTAATTGGTAAATTCCTCGGTAAAATAAGTATTTGGTCACCTACAAACAAGCAAGATTTCTGGCTCTCACAGACCTGTAACTTCTTTAAGCGGTTCCTCTGTCCTCCACTCGTTACCTGTATTAATGGCACCTGTTTGAACTCATTATCAGTATAAAAGACACCTGTCCACAACCTCAAACAGTCAGACTCCAAACTCCACTATGGCCAAGACCAAAGAGCTGTCAAAGGACACCAGAAACAAAATTGTAGACCTGCACCAGGCTGGGAAGACTGAATCTGCAATAGGTAAGCAGCTTGGTGTGAAGAAATCAACTGTGGGAGCAATTATTAGAAAATGGAAGACATACAAGACCACTGATAATCTCCCTCGATCTGGGTCTCCACGCAAGATCTCACCCTGCAGGGTCAAAATGATCACGAGAACAGTGAGCAAAAATCCCAGAACCACACGGGGGGACCTAGTGAATGACCTGCAGAGAGCTGGGACCAAAGTAACAAAGGCTACCATCAGTAACACACTACGCCACCAGGGACTCAAATCCTGCAGTGCCAGACGTGTCCCCCAGCTTAAGCCAGTACACGTCCAGGCCTGTCTGAAGTTTGCTAGAGAGCATTTGGATGATCCAGAAGAGGATTGGGAGAATGTCATATGGTCAGATGAAACCAAAATAGAACTTTTTGGTAAAAACTCAACTTGTTGTGTTTGGAGGAGAAAGAACACCATACCTACTGTGAAGCATGGGGGCGGAAACATCATGCTTTGGGGCTGTTTTTCTGCAAAGGGACCAGGACGACTGATCCGTGTAAAGGAAAGAATGAATGGGGCCATGTATTGTGAGATTTTGAGTGAAAACCTCTTTCCATCAGCAAGGACATTGAAGATGAAACGTGGCTGGGTCTTTCAGCATGACAGTGATCCCAAACACACCGCTCGGGCAATGAAGGAGTGGCTTCGTAAGAAGCATTTCAAGGGCCTAGAGTGGCCTAGCCAGTCTCCAGATCTCAACCCTGTAGAAAATCTTTGGAGGGAGATGAAAGTCCCTGCAAAGTTGGAAAACTGAGGTGAAAACGCCGTGGGTGCCGGGCTGGAGTAAGGCGGAAGACAAGAAATATAAGGTACAGACCCACCCTTCCATCCGTTGTCATGGGGAATGTACGATCGTTACTGGGAAAGGTAGATGAGCTAGTGGCTATCTTCCGCTACGATAGTATATACCGGGAATGCTCTCTCCTTTTGTTTACAGAGACATGGCTATCTGAACTAGCAGCAGATGCTAACATTGAGCTGCAGGGTTTCCACGCGATACGGGCAGACCGAACACCAGACAGTGGCAAAGCAAGGGGCGGTGGAGTGATAATGTATGTTAACAACAACTGGTGCAGACTGGGACATATCACTGTTAAACAATGACACTGCAGCAAAGACATTGAGTTGCTAGCTGTTAACCTGCGGCCTACATATCTCCCGAGGGAATACTCACACGTGATCTGCATTGTTGTTTATGCAAATCCGATGGCGAATGCTGGGACAGCGCGTGACGTCATCCATTCAGTAACCGGCAGGCTGCAGACAGAACACCCAGATGCTCTTCTCCTCATCTCAGGTGATTTCAACCATGTTTGACTGTCTCCCATTCTATCCACGTTTACCCAGTATGTCACATGCCACACTAGAGACAATAAAACACTGGACTTATTCTACGCAAACACTAAGGAGGTGTACACCTCATTACAACTCCCCCCACTCGGGAGATCGGATCAGAACTTGGTTCATCTCTGGCCGGTGTACAAACCCCTAGTGCACAGACAACCTCTGGCCATGCGCACAGTGAAGTTATGGTCTGAGGAGGCAATGGACACTCTAAAGGGCTGTTTTGAAACCACTGCCTGGGAGCAGCTCTGCGATCCACATGGTGAGGACATCGATGGCCTCACTCACACCATCACGGACTACATCAGCTTCTGTGTGGACAACACCGTTCCCACCAAGACCATATGGTGTTGCTCAAACAACAAACCCTGGATTAACCCTGAGATAAAAACACTTCTGAGAGAGAAGAAGAGGATCTTCAGGTCGGGGAACAGGGAGATGCTGAAGTCCGTACAGAGGGAGCTGAGGAGAAAGATCAGAGAAGGCAAGGACAGCTTCAGGAAGAAGATGGAGGACAAGCTGCAACAAAGCGACATCAGCGGGGTCTGGAGAAACCTTAAAACCATCTCTGGGCTCCAGAATACCTCCCCCCAGGCCACGGGGGGCAGGGAGTGGGCGAACAATCTGAATCTGTTTTTCAATAGGTTTGACCAACCGCCCTCCCCCCTGACTGCACAACAACCACTGCTGCCTCTAAAGACATCAAGTCCTGCTGCCCACTCCCCACTCCACCAACACCCCCCCACTCCCAACACACAGCCCCCCAACCTGACCCTCACTAAGACCCAGGTGAGGACGGAGCTGAGGAAGATCAAGGCGAGGAAGGCGTCGGGACCGGACGGCATCAGCGCAAAGCTCCTCAAGTCCTGTGCAGACCAGCTGTGTGGGATTGTGGAGTACATCTTCAATCTGAGCCTGAAGCTGGGGAGGGTACCACAGCTGTGGAAAACATCTTGTGTGGTACCTGTACCAAAGACTTCCCACCCCAAAGATCTGAACAGCTACAGACAAGTGGCCTTGACGTCCCACATGATGAAGACCCTGGAGAGACTGCTCCTTGCTCACCTCCGCCCCCTGGTGGGACCAGCGATGGATCCACTCCAGTTCGCCTACCAGCATGGCATTGGGGTGGAGGATGCGGTGATCTTCCTCCTTCACCGTTCTCTGTCCCACCTGGAGAAGCCCGGGAATGTGGTGAGGATCATGTTCTTTGACTTCTCCAGTGCTTTCAACACCATCCAACCGATGATCCTGAAGGACAAGCTGCTGTGCGCAGGGGTGGGCCAGCACCTGTCATCATGGATCCTGGACTACCTCACTAATCGGCCTCAGTTTGTGAGAACCTGGGACTGTGTGTCCAACACGATCATCGGTAGCACGGGGGGCCCCCAGGGAACAGTTTTGGCTCCCTTCCTGTTCACCCTTTATACTGCGGACTTCTCACACAACACAACACACCGCCATCTACAGAAGTTCTCTGATGACTCTGCGATCGTTGGCCTCATCTCCAACGGAGATGAAGCTGAGTATAGAGGGCTTATCCAGGACTTTGTGGACTGGTGCCATCGGAACTGCCTCCAGATCAACGCGAGGAAAACTGGTGGTGGACTGCCGCAGGCAAGGACAACCCCTCACAGCACCAGTAAACATCCAGGGAACAGACATTGAGATGGTGACATCCTACAAGTACCTGGGTGTTCATCTGAACAATAAACTAGACTGGTCACACAATACTGATGCACTCTACAAGAAGGGACAGCGCAGGCTGTTCCTACTGAGGAGACTCAGGTCTTTTGGTGTACAAGGGGCGCTGCTGAAGACATTCTATGACACGGTGGTGGTATCAGCCATCACTTTTGGAGTGGTCTGCTGGGGCAGTGGCATTACGGCAGCCGATAGGAAGAGACTGAACAAACTGATCAAGAAAGCTAGCTCTGTCCTGGGGCAGCGCCTTGACCCAGTGGAGGAGATAGGAGAGAGAAGGATGGTGGCTAAACTGTCATCTCTGCTGGAGTCCGAGTTCCACCCTATGCAGGACATACTGAACGCACTGAGGAGCTCATTTAGCAGCAGACTACATCATCCTAGGTGCACAACCGAGAGGTTTCGCAGGTCCTTCCTACCTACGGCTGTCAGACTGTACGACCTAAGCAGGGCTGCTCGCAGAGATAGCAAAAAGACGTGAAAACCTAATAGTTTTGAATGCAAAAGACACAGTAGACTTATACAATGGTCCCCTCCGGCATACAACTAGGAAAATACCGGTCGCTATGGAGGGTGAGAATATGTATGGGCACATAATCATACCATGTAGGATAACTAAGTAGACGGTTGTGCTGTTTCATTCCATCTAGCTACAATGCTCCGCACTGTGTGTGTTTATATATTTACATATTTATTCCATCTAGCTACAATGCTCCGCACTGTGTGTGTTTATATATTCATATATCTATTCCATCTAGCTACAATGCTCCGTACTGTGTGTTTATATACTCATATATTTATTCCATCCAGCTACAATGCTCCGCACTGTGTGTCTATATATATATATATATATATATATATATATATATATTTATATTTATATGTACATATGTATACTTGCTGCTCTTGATTTTTTTTTTCTTGCCTTCTGATTGTTGCTCTGAGTGTTGCTATCCCTGTGCTGTTGCAATCCTGGAATTTCCCCATTGTGGGACTAATAAAGGCTTATCTTATCTTAAGTCCGTGTTGCCCAGCAACAGCCCCAAAACATCACTGCTCTAGAGGAGATCTGTATGGAGGAATGGGCCAAAATACCAGCAACAGTGTGTGAAAACCTTGTGAAGACTTACAGAAAACGTTTGACCTCTGTCATTGCCAACAAAGGGTATATAACAAAGTATTGAGATGAACTTTTGTTATTGACCAAATACTTATTTTACCGAGGAATTTACCAATTAAATTCATTAAAAATCCTTCATTGTGATTTTCTGGATTTTTTTTTCTCATTTTGTCTCTCATAGTTGAGGCATACCTATGATGAAAATTGGAGACCTCTCTCATCTTTTAAGTGGGAGAACTTGCACAATTGGTGGCTGACTAAATACTTTTCTGCCCCACTGTATATATATATGGCTTCTATGCTTGCAGTGTGGTCACTGTTTCATACAGCTCAGTTAATACACTATACAGTGTTTTTTTAATTGTTATTTTACATGTATAAGTCCAAATAAATCTCAGTAATTGAAACAGATTACATGAGGGTGCTCTTAATCATATATTGGAGTATTTTTCCTCTCTCTGCTCAGTGTGAACACCACAGTAGCTCCTCTGCTGTTTGCTGACCAGTATCTGCAGTTGTCCACCAGTCTGGCCTCTTCCTTTGTGTCTGGCCTTGGGGAGCATTATACACCCCTGATCTTGGACCTAAACTGGACCTCTCTGACTCTCTGGAACAGAGACATGGCACCTCATGTGAGTCTGTTTTAGTGGGTCCTACAGTAGACATGAATCCGTAAATGGACCCATTAGACTGTTACTGTTAAAACACTAGGGGGCAGATTTACTAAGGCAGCGCAAATTAGCGAGTGCGCAATTTAGACAGCGCACCTAAGGAAGTGGCCAATTTTTGCCAGTGATCTACTAACAACACGCAAAATTATGAACACAGACGCAGTCACTTCATTGCAATAATGCCCACCCATCTACCAAGAGTACCGCAAAATTGTGCACAGACACAGCTGATGAGGAAGCGGGTCGTCAACACAGTTGCAGCCAGTTTGGAGGAGCATAGTATATAAAGCTTTTTTAAGCTTTTGTTTCAATGCAAACCCCACTATAATAGTTTATTTTTGTTCATTATATTTCAAAATTTAGATTTTCATTTAACATGGCAGAGTTTTTTGTTTAATATGTATAAATGAAGTATCTAATTTAAAAAGGGACTACTCATGAATAAACTGATTATTTGACCAACATATTTATTTTATTACCACTAGAACCATCATGGCCTGATGGAGACTCTGGGGTTTTATTATGTGAATAACTTTGTTTTAACAAAATCTACAGGTGTCCCAGTTCACAACTTTTTATAAATGTCATTGAGTTACGGTTTTGCAATTTTGGGGGACATTTCTATGGAGCTGTGCACTCTTTTTGTTAATAATCTCGTTGTTTTCCTCCTATATTGTGTATCCTGAACTGGGAGAGAGAAATAGAGAGAAGAGGGAACTGAATTAGACTACGTGTCCACCAAATGCGTTTTTTGTCACCCGATCGCCCTGAGCGTTTTTTTTTTTTTTTTTCAGCGTTTGTGCATTGCGCTCTGGGAAAAAAAAAGTCTGTGCCCTGTATCCCAGCAACAGCTTGTCACTCTCAGCTTAGCACTTCTGCTTTTCCTATGGTCAGACTTTCTACTGATTTTTCTAATAGCGGTCTCTAAATAACAATAGACAGGAAACATATTCTAGCAGCTCTGGATGTAAAATATGATGACATAGAAAACAGGAGTCTGAGTAAAGACTACCGGCATCCTATGTCCCACCCTTCCTTATCTACTGCAACAAACTTGTAAGAAATGTGACCATGACAAAGGAACAGACACTCACCTGACATGCTGACAGATGTGAACACATTCCTCCAAGCATTTGCTTTTAAATTTTGATCATGATAGCCTTTTAGCGTCAGATCAAACAATACCGGATTGTCTGATACAGCGAGTATCAGCCTCTCCTCCGCCATCATAACTGTTGTCTTCTTCCAGTATGTCCCGCCCTTCCTTAATTCTGATTGGCTGCTTAGAAAGGTCTAACATTGATGAACTCAGCTGCAGTCTGAAAAGTTGAACTTTTTTCAAAGCTGAGTGCCCTTAGTGCTGCGACAAAAAACAACCACCACTCAAAGTGTTTCAGCGCTGTAAACGCTGGACTACATAGAGAATGAATAGAAAACCGTTACCCGGAGCGGAAAAAAATGCGTTTGGTGCACATGCAGCCTTACTGTTTTATGCACAGCAAAAAGAAATACTGTAAATATAGAAATATGGATAGAGGGAAAAAAAAACGAAGAAAATTGGCAATGTGGAAGATTTTGCTTCAAGAGCGAGGGGGAGCTGATAGGAGAGGAAAACTCCAGAGTCCGAGTCTAACCTCCGCAGCAAAGAGAACAAAAGTCACTATCGGCTGGCACATCTGTATGTCCACTGCAGGTAGGAAGGGCTCCTATATCTTATTTTATGGACACAGATTCATGCAGTAGGCTATATACATTATAAACAAATGAAATTTAAAAAAAAAAAAAAAACTGTCAGCTGATGTCCAGTTCAGCATAACACCGATCTCTGTGAGACCGTTGATATTCGTATAATCTGTTGTTCTGTCATGCCAAATAAAGTCACACGCAGAAGCTTCTGTCTCTTCGGCCACATGCCCTCAGTTCTCGCCAGTGTCTCCTCCTGGCACCAACAATCGCTATCATATCAGGCACAGATGAATTAAGACAAGCTTTTTTGGGGCGTTAATTCCTGGCGCATTTAGCAGGAGATTGACAACCCCAAACTTTAATAAATCACCTTGTGCCAGTCATTTAAATACTCCCCTCCCGCAAATTTGCACTTTGACATAACAACTTCCACAAATACATATGCAATGAGGCCAGGTGCAAAATTAACATAGTCCACACCTTTCCACCACTAACTTTGCCCTGCGCCCTTTAGTAAATCTCGACAGTAATTTTTTTAACGCCAAAACAGGGTTTTGCAATGGTGCAGCACATTAGTAAACCTGACCCTAGGTGTTTTAGTTAAATGTTCAAGGTTTCAAATGGTATGGTCAGCAAATTTTACCTTCAGACTGCTCTTGACTTTCTCTACAGGCAGATGCTAACCTCTATGGATCCCATCCATTTTACATAGTACAGGAGCAGGATGGCTTGGCACATGGAGTTTTCCTTCTTAATAGCAATGCAATTGGTACTGAGCTGATGTCTTTTCTATTAATTACTCAGAGCATCCCATTTTTTAAAATTTTACTTATGAAACTAATGAAAGAAGATTTGTATTTATTACCTATTACTTTTTAATCCTGGCTGCTGTCCTAAATGTTTCTGTAGAGGTGATATTGCAGCCAACCCCGGCTCTCACATGGGTGTCCACCGGTGGAATCCTGGATCTGTACATTTTCTTAGGTCCTGACTCTCAAAGTGTCATACGCCAGTACCTCCACATCATTGGTATGTTGTTTGAGGGTCTAACTGACATTCAGTAACACATCTCCAAGACGTAATGACTGCAGGATTGTGTTCTTACATAGAAAGATGTGTAGTTTTCAAGTGGTTATCTTGTAAGAACATGTCTGCGTGTGCATGTTTGCAGGAACCCTTGACACAACCGTAATAAGGAGAAGTGAAGATAAGCGTTTCAAAGTTGTCATTTAACTTTCCCCAGGCTACCCCATGATGCCTCCCTACTGGTCACTTGGCTTTCATCTGTGCCGTTGGGGATACACAACCACAAACACCACTCGGAAAGTTGCTCAAAACATGCACCGCGCAAACTTTCCCATGGTAAATGACCGTCGCGTGACGTGTGATTTCTGAAAATATTAAATGTGTAATTAAACAGTCACTGTATTTCTTAATTAAATTATTTTTTCCCTGGGACTAACTTGCTTTTTTCACCACCAGGATGTGCAGTGGAATGACCTTGATTATGCAAATAAGCGAAGGATTTTCACCTTTGATCCCTGGAGATTTGGGGACCTTCCAGAAATGGTGGAAGAGTTTCACAAAAGAGGCATGAAGTACATCCTTATTCTGGTGTGACATCTTTGAGTTAAGAAGTCTTCAAACTGTCCTCAAAGATGAGTTTTTAAGCTGAGCAAGAGCAGTCATTTTGCACGTTTTTCCAATAGATGGCAGCAAAAACGTCTTATCGTTTGCCTGAGGTCCTCTCTCTCCTTGTTTATGCTTCAGGACCCCGGGATCAGCAGCACCAGCCCTCCTGGAACCTACCCTCCCTTTGATGATGGACTGCGACGAGGTGTCTTCATCAAAAATGCTACCGGAAACATCCTGATTGGGAAGGTTAGGCTTGTTTTGTCAGAAAATGTGTGCTTTTCTGTTCTGTTGTGAGACAGTTACGTGTGGTATGCGCAGAATAAAATAAGTTAAGGAAATACTTTTAAGTCTCCATTGGGGGGAGTTCAAGTCTCCTGTAGCTCACAGAAATGAAAACAGTCCACATAATAATCATAAAAATAAAGGACAACAATAAATACTTTTCAGAATCCTGTAAGGATGCACTTGAAATGTACTTAAATGAGGTAAAAAAAAATCTACAAAAAAGTATTACTCATCCCAGCTAAAGAGACCATTTCATGAGCTCATTAAAACATCTGCGCATAGGGGACAAATTATCTTCTGATTCACTCTTTATATTTTTTAACCTTGTTGGGGTTGTCCTACTTCCTGTATATTCAGGTTTGGCCCGGACCAACTGCCTTCCCTGATTTCACCAACCCAGAGGCCAGAAGATGGTGGGAGGACTGCATCAGAGATTTCCACTCAAAAGTTCCCGTGGATGGCCTGTGGATTGTGAATATGAATACTTTTTCACTTCTGCAATATCTGTGTGATTTTATGATTTTAAATTTGCCCCTTTAAATTTTGAGTCTAACTTGTTTTGCTTTGTTTGTTTGTTTTTCATCTTTCTTGCTCCTTTTTAGGATATGAATGAGCCGTCCAATTTTGTGCAGGGCTCAGTGGAAGGTTGTCCAGATAGTGATCTAGAGAACCCACCCTATACGCCCAGTAAGTGTTCTGGATAGGTGGTGCAAGTGTTTTATATTTGAAAAAAAGACCACGTAGTATTTATAGAGCAATTATAAAAGTACAGACCATGTACTGATATCCTGTCCATATTATTAACTGCTTTTCTAACTCCGGGTGGCCTTTGCTTGAGTGTCTGGATGTTTCACTTGCTGATATGTCACACTTTGAATGTCATCCAAATAGGAGTTGTTGGAGGTCATCTGAACTCAGGAACCCTGTGTATGTCAGCGCAACAGCAGATATCAACTCACTACAACCTGCATAATCTCTACGGTCTGACAGAAGCTTATGCAACACACAGGTAGTTTTGGAGCCGTAGTCACATAACTGAGTTGCAGACTAAAATTAAACAATAAGAAATTGTAGAAAGTAGCAACAATTTTAGTTCTATCCAAGATTTTGTGCAGCATTATTTGATAGTTATTGAACTGTTATAGTAAAAGCAAAGAAAGCTTTTAAAATGAACTGGCAGAAAAGTCATAAATGTTTTATTGCCTAGTCATGTAACTCTTTGAAAGTTGGCCAGCAGTGTGTTGGGGTCAGATATTGCTGTGTATTAAGAAGAACAGTCGTCTTTGACTTATGCCAATTTTGAATGTAACTGATGGTATCAAAACCATATGTGGCACTTTAGAAAATATTATCTTAGTTTTTCTTTTTCGTTTTACTGTTTATCTCATCATTGGCTGCCATCCTCAGTGCTCTGGTTAGGATACTGAGAAAGAGACCCTTTGTCTTGTCCCGCTCCTCTTACCCGGGCATTGGGCGCTTTTCTGGAGTGTGGACAGGAGATGTCAGGAGTGACTGGGAGCAGCTTCAGTTCTCCATTCCTGGTGAGGAGATGTCATTAGGTCGCAATTGGTTTTGTTATTATTAATCTTCGCCAAGGATTTTAGCGTCTCCACCTTTGTTTGTGTGTAGATAAATGGTGTTGCGACCCCTCTGTCTAGGGAAGAAGTAACTCAAGTTGTAAAAGGGTAAAATTAGGATATTAATTAAATCAAGAGATGATGGGGTGCAATAAAGGTAGGAAGAACAAGAGGAGAACTAAAGCTGAGCCACGAAAAACTCAAAGCAACAACAGAAACCAGTAAAAGAGGTTGCTATATGAAGTCTTCTGTTTGGATTCTTAAACCAAAATTACCCCTCAACAAAAAAAAGAAGTGGCACAAGCAAGCCCAAAAGGGCTTCCCTGAAATAAAACAGAGGAGGGAAAACCTACAAAACCAGGAATAACTAGGGAATACAGGAGGAAGAAAACAAGGGCCTGGTGAGGGGAATACAAGGAGAATCACAATAAACTTGTCTCCCAGCTAGCGCACTGACAAGTGTCAGGAACATAAGGGGCTATCTAAGATGACATTTATACAAAGGTTTGGGAAAAAGAGAGTAGCTAGAAATGATACTGAGTGCTCAGAGCACATAACCGTCCAGACTAGCTCCCTTATTCCTATTTCAAGGAGGAGCAGGTGCCTGATTGGAGGAAGAATTTTAATCGCCAGACCAATCAGGTACAGAATTGGTCAGGTGGCTGGGTGGGGGAAATGAGGACAACAGAGGGAAATGGAAAGCTCTCGCTCTCGCTCTCTCTCTCTTTTAAGATGGAAGTTGAATCCGGGTTTGTCAGATGTTTTTATGGTCATCAGGAGAAGGTGCTGTCTGCTCACAGCTAAAGGCTAGTAGTAGTAGTAATAATAACTCTTCAATTATGTGGTCTCTCATTTGATAAAATAAAGCTAGAGGTGCTAGGCATGATAAATGAAAATAATACAATAATAGCAATGAAAAGAATAAAAAAAATACACATTACAAACAGTAAAAAAAGTGTTCAGTGTCATGAACTCCTCGTGTGCTTTTCCACAGCGCACGGAGGAGGGGAAAAGGACGAGGATTTATACGCTGAGTTACACCACACACACATTTATTGATGACCAACCACAATTCCTGTGCATACAATTCACAATGGCTCAAGGAGTCCTCCAGGACGCTCAACAGTCTCACTGACTCACAGATCATGAGACTGGAGCTAGCCAAGTAAATCCGAGTAAGCACAAAGGTGAACACAGTCCTCTGACGTGACTTCATATGATGAGCGTGGATCGTATATGAAGTGCAGTGACCCAGCAATGCATTACTGGAAAAAGGCTCCTTAAGTACATGCATTGCTGGAGCCACAAATTGATCACACCTGGGCGAAGAGTGGGGAGATGGCACACGGGAGTGGGAGCAGCTGGCAGTAATAGAGAGGGGGCGTGGTCCGACCGGCAGACAGACAGTGCTCACTTCAGCGTGAGCCCAAGAGGCTGCCCCACTGCTGCCGGCCAGACAGCAGTGGCTATGGGTACGGCAGAGCACACAGAAATACATATTAACACACATACAACGTGGCACGTACCCACAGAAAGGCCAGGACCGAGCCAGGGGAAACCAAGCCGGCTCGGTTCCTGACAGTTCAGTGTGGTAAAATGTGGCATCACTGAACGGTTTAAAAAATTTCATGCAATCTGAGAGATAAGAAAGCACTAAACCAGTTTTTCCTTTAAAAAGTATTGGCGATAAATGAAAATATTAGGGAGAAAACTATCTGTCTTGGTGGAAGTTTGCACTCTCTGAGTACGTTCTAGTATCTTATAAAACTGCACATTTCTTAGATTATTAGATTAGATTCATCCACCTCTCACTTCTGTATGTGGTCTGTAGTTTACTTTTTTGCAGTTGCCACAGGGTGAGAGCAGTTAGATTCAAAGTTGCCTCTTGCGCTTGTTGCCCACAGCTATACTGCAGTTGAGCATGTTTGGGGTTCCTCTGGTGGGAGCGGACATCTGTGGCTTTGGAGGCAACACCACTGAGGAGCTGTGCGTTCGATGGATGCAGCTTGGGGCCTTCTACCCTTTTATGAGAAACCACAATGACAAACCCAATGCTGTGAGACAAAGACACTGTGTATTACCTCTGTGTGTGTACTGCATGGTAATAGTTGTAAAGATTTGTGTTTCGCTCACTTTAATCAGATACAGGTACTGTAACTGTGTAAACTCTTGTAGCAGTAACTGACTTTAGGTGTGATGAAGCAGGAGTCTGCGTTACCTGTTTCATGTATTAGAAATAGAAGCAACTCTATAGCTTTTCTGTGTATGTGTATTTCATTCTTTCTCCTCAGCCTCAGGAGCCATATGTGTTTGGACAGAAGGCCCAGGCAGCCATGCGGAGTGCATTAAACCTTCGTTACTCCCTTCTGCCATTCCTTTACACACTTTTCCATCATGCACACGCCTCTGCTGAGACTGTTGCCAGGCCTCTCTTCATAGAGTATGTATCAGTTTCACAGCTGGTCTTCCTTGACATTCTCTATCCTTTATAAACAAAATAAGGGGAACTGAGTTCTCGTTTCATCTTTGTTTTTAGATTTCCCTCTGACCCAAACTGTCAGGACATAGACAAACAGTTTCTGTGGGGAAGTTCACTCCTTATCAGCCCAGTGTTAGAGCAAGGGGCTGTAGAGTTGGCTGCATACCTGCCTGCTGGAACATGGTACAGTCTGCACAATGTGAGTCACCCAGCCTTATTTGGCTGTCTTTTCACAATACCCCAGGGCATATTAGTGTTTACCAGCTGAAATTTTGCTGTATTTTGGTCTCTCAAGGGTCAGCCATTCTACAGTAAGGGTCAGTACCTTCTCCTTTCAGCACCCCTGGACAACATCAGCGTTCATGTGAGGGAGGGACACATTGTCCCCCAGCAGGTGGGTGTCAAGTCTTTCATTCATTCCTTTTCTTAACTGGTTTATCCTTTTGGGTCACAGTGGAGCTGGAGCCTATTCCAGCATCTTTGGGCAAGAGGCAGGGTAAACCCTGGACATATTGCCAGACCAACACAGTGAGACAGACAACCATTTAATCTCACATTCATACATATTAGGGTCCCTCTATACAACACGGAGATCGTTGAGAGACTGGGCCAATTTTTGATCTTTGGGATTGTTTGGAAAATCCTTGTGTGTTTCGGACTGAGTGAAAACTTTGAGGAAACCATGACACCTATGGATATCACTGAAGATCATTGATATATCAGAAATTGGCCAGATCGCTCAGCAATCTCTCAGTGATCTCCACCCCAGTGTAAAGGGGTTTTAAGGACAATTTATCCCCAGTCGATGCCAGTTAACCTAACATGCATGTCTTTGTACTATGAGAGAAAACTGGAGTGCTCAGTGAAAGCCCACGCATACACACAAACTCCACACAGAAGGGTTGCTGCTGGCCAAGGGTGGGTTCAAATCTTAAAGAAGGAAAAGTTTTCTAGTTTATGTTGTTTTTCTAATCTTAATGATAGCTGAAAGTGCTACTAGCAGCATTAACCCTCTTCTCTTTGTGCTTAAGAGAAATAAACACCTATCGGTCATTTAGAATATCTGCAATGGTTAGCACTGAATCTTACTCTCATAGCAAGGCCTTTTTATCCCCCGCTGGTCAAAGACCGAAGGAAGATTATGTTATGAGATGGTCCATTCATCCATCTGTCTGTCCCACATTTCTGAAATCAACTCCTCCTACAATTTTGTTCCGATTGTTTTGAAACTTGGTACCAGGGTTTGATATACACTGATGATGTGCATATTGCAATTTGGCTGCAATCGATGATGTTTGCAGGAGGTGTAGCCCCTGACTTATGATGTCCTATTTCTCCTCAGTAACGACACAGTAACTGTCTTGTGAAATCAATTCCTCCTAAAATTTTGTTCGAAATGTTTTGAAACTTAATTCCAGGGTTTGATATACACTGATTTTGCACATATTGCAATTTGGCTCTGAGCAGATGATTTTTTGGAGGAATTATAGACCTTGAGGTCATGGTCAGAGGTTAGTTTTTCCCTAAATCTTGTAAACGCTATAACTACTGAAAGAAATTATGTAGGCTTTTCAAATCGATACCATACTGTAGTTGTATCTAAGACAAATCTTGGATGGCTTACACCAGGACTATTCAGTTACAAAGTCAGTTGGGCCACAATTTGAAATCAGGACATATAACTGGGCCGCACATATTCAGCGCTCTGTTGAATGACAAATTTCAAACCAACACAGATCAATATGATGAAAAATATGCACATTTTATTCATTGTCTTGGTTTTAAATGTGTGCTTGGCACATGATAAAGGCACATCAGAAGTGCATAAAAACCACAGTAACAGTGCTGGGGCTGAGCAGAACTTGAAGTAGCAGAAATTTTTTCCTCTTGAACAACAATTAAATAAATGGAATGAAGAAAATTTTGTAAATAACCATTTTGGTCACATCTTACTCAGGCATATCTCAAAGTACATAAAAACTCAATGTGCACTGTTAGTAGCATTAACATTTGTTTCCCTTTTGAAATAAAATATACTAAATCCTGGTCATATCTGATCTTGGCACATCACAAAGTGCATTTAGCTGAATAAAAAATAAACTGTCAAACAAGTGCACAAACCCCCCAAGAAAAGATTGATAACATTACAAACATTGCACATCCGCCATTGTGGTTTGTTTTGATTTAAATCACCACATGTGTGAGTAGGAACCTCTTTTTATAACTACACATTCCATTACACACACATATCAGTCAACCAAAAATTTCTAGTAGAGTTAAGGATGCAAAAAGCACCCACTTAAAAACTTGAATAATGGCTTCAGTCTTGAAGGTTTGAGGTTTTTCTCCAAAATTTATAACAGTTTTCTTATAGTTTTCTACTTTTCTCTGTAAATTTATCTAAATTTGAAACCATTTTCATCAAATTTGTAGTTTCCTCTTATACATAAAATTGACTTTTCATGTACATTTGAGACTTTATTATAAGTTTGTGGATTTTTATGGCTAATTTTTGTCTATTTTTTAAATAAAATTGTTTGTTTTTTTTCATAAATTTGAAACAGATTGTGGTAAAATTTTGACCTTTTTTCCTTATACAATTTAGACTTTTGACCATAAGTTTGCAGACCCAGAACAGAACAATAATTTAACTCTGATTTCAAAGATGAGATGGGATGAGAATCAGCACCTCCAAGTCCGAGTCCATGGTCCTCAGCCGCAAAAAGGTGGATTGTCCTCTCTGGGTTGGGGACAGGGTCCTGCCCCAAGTGGAGGAGTTTAAGTATCTTGGGGTCTTATTCACGAGTGAGGGGAGAATGGAGCGAGAGATTGACAGACGGATTGGAGCAGCATCTGCAGTGATGCGGACGTTGTACCGGTCTGTTGTGGTGAAGAGGGAGCTGAGTTCTAAGGCAAAGCTGTCGATTTCCCAGTCAATTTACGTTCCTACTCTCACCTATGGTCACGAGCTTTGGGTAATGACCGAAAGAACGAGATCGCGGATACAAGCGGCTGAAATGAGCTTTCTCCGTAGGATTGCTGGACTCACCCTCAGAGATAGGGTGAGGAGCTCAGTCATCCGGGAGAGGCTCAGAGTAGAACTGCTGCTCCTCCACATTGAAAGGAGTCAGTTGAGGTGGTATGGGCATCTGATTAGGATGTCTCCTGGATGCCTCCCACTTGAGGTGTTTCGGGCACGTCCCACTGGGAGGAGACCCCGGGGCAGACCCAGGACTCGGTGGAGAGACTATGTCTCCCAGCTGGTCTGGGAACGCCTTGGTATCCTCTCTGAAGAGCTGGAGCAGGTGGCTGGGGAGAGGGAAGTCTGGGCTTCTCTGCTTGAACTGCTGCCTCCGCGACCCGGACCTCCAGAAAAGCGGTAGAAGATGGATGGATGGATGGATGATTTCAAAGAAAAAATATTAATAAAATTATATTTAATGAAAAAAATTAACTGAAATGACCAAAGATGCAGTTATTTCTGTTACAATATTTCTATTTATTTATAGTTTTTTTAGAAATCTCCTCACCACCCAGATAGCAGGAAAAACCTCCCTTATTTTGAAATCCAAATGTTGGTACGTTTAGCTTGTCTGAAGGCTGTTGACAGATTAGTCATTGACTTCATGAATTTTGGTCATCTTAACTTGCCAGATACATAATATCCATCCATGGATAGATGGATGGATGGATATTGTAGTAGCTGGTGAAGTCAGTCCTAAGGGATTCAGTCACTCTTGCCTTTCCCTGCATACAGTATGAAGCCTCACCACACACGTTTGCTAAGTGACTTCATTATTGCTCCCGTTTCCAGCAGGTTAAAACCACCATAATGCCTCCATTGCTTACATACCTCTTTGCTTTTTTTCTGTATTTAAAGTACTTTAATAAGCTCATGTTTCCCTTGGACAACAACGCTAGAAAACCTCTGCTTGCCGACTGGAACGCTCACATGGGGGGGGGGGGGCTACTGAACTCAGCGCGGATGACGGTCACACACGTTGTTCGGGTGCACGCTTGCGGATCGTCATTCCTTCATATTTTTTTCTTAAGTTTATATTTCCTTGGCGTGGTCTGGGCCACTCGGAGGTTGGTTCTGGGCCACTAATTGAATAGACCTAGCTTACACCCTACCCTCTGACTGTGGGTTTAGGGTCAGAAGGTCAAAGGTTAAAGTTGGCATTCCCTATGCCCTATTACTGTACAATGAGTAAAAGCAGTGGTCACCAAACTCGGTACACAGGTTCATCCTGTGATCCTGAACTGTGGGATCGCAAGGTCAAAGGTCAATGTCAAAATGCCATGTAACTGATATCTCAACAGCAAAGAAAGCTAGGGTCACCAAACTTGCTGCACTGGTTCACCGTGGGGTCCTGATCTACAACTATGGATTGTATACAACTATTTTTATTGTATATTCATGGATGATATTTTATCATAATTTGGTTCTGCCCCAATAATTATATGGAAAAATTTAAAACTGCTCTCCTTCAGTAACATATTGGGATCTTCAAAGAAAACAGAGGTGGGGGATATTGCACTCGCCTCAGAGTGCTCTTGTTTTATAGTTTTTAGACACGTCATGTTTTTGATTAATAAAGTATTTGATGATAAGGAAAACCTACTATACATATCTTAAAGGTCCCATATTGTCTGAAACAGTGTTTTGTGAGGTTTTAACCTTATAAAATATAGCCATGGTATACTGTTGAAATATTAAAATGCTAAATTCACAAAGAAATATGCATTGCTTTTATTTGGTTAAGCTCTTCAAGAAATTAGTCAGTTGCACTGCCTGGGTTTTATTATGTCACAAACCAAAAAGTTAACAAAACAGACGCACCCTGACTGCCTTCTTGCTTGTGATTGGTTTATATAGAAAAACTTTTACAGATTTAGGACTCGTTAATATTAATAAGCAGATCGAAAACTGACTGTTTCAGACTGAACATTAAAGACAGATGTAAAACCACACAGACATTGACTTTAGTTTATAAAACTGAATATACACTACTCATAAAAAGTTAGATATTCAGCTTTCAAATGAAATTTCAGGATGCACCTAAAATGCACTGTAACCTTTACAGGTGAACTTAATTTGGCCTTCTCTAAACTTTTGAATGCACATGTCCAGCTGTTCAGTGTCTCAGTACTTTTTACATAACTTGCTGTTCTCTAACAAGGTGCTTAAGGGCAAAATTCACAACAGGTGTTTGATCCATGAATTGACCAATAAATTTTCTGGTTCAATTAAGATTGGTATTTAAACAGTCCTCTTCATCATGCTGTTCACATTTTGAGACCAAGACAACACCTAACAATTGATCAACAGTACTTCACCATTGTGAGGCTTCAAACAGGATGTCCTCAGGAAGTGGCCACTGAGCTTAGAGTGTCACAGAGTGTCATCAGCAGATTGCAACAGAGATACAGAGAGACTGGAAGAGTTACAGGAAGGCATAGAAGTGGACGTCCTTTGGCCACATCCCACGCTGATGACCGCTTCATTGTGAACAGTGCCCTGCAGAACCGGAAGATGAATGCCACTCAACTCCAGGCACATTTAAGGGAGGTGAGAGGCACCCAAGTGTCATGTCAGACCATTCAAAACCGTTTACATCACCATGGTCTGCATGCTAGACGACCTGCAAGGGTACCTGACACACCACCAGGCACAGACATCATCGTCTTGCATGGGCCATGGAGCATTTACACTGGACAAGGGGCCAGTGGACCTCAGTGCTGTTCTCTGATGAAAGTCAGTTCACGTTGAGCAGAAGTGATGGCTGCCACTGATGTTGGAGACATAAAGGAGAGCACTATGCATCAGCCACTTTTGTCACCAGACGAGCCTTTGGTGGTGATGGCGTTACAGTCTGGGCAGGTGTGTCTAGTTAATACAGAACTGCCCTACACCTTGTGAATGGTACAGTGACAAGCTGATATTGCCTGAATAACATTATTAATCCAGTCATTGTGCCCCTGTATGAACAACACAGGCCTAATTTCATCTTCATGGACAGCAGTTCTCCAGCTCATCAAGGTTGCATCATTAGGGAACAGCTTCTGGAGGCTGGGGTACCTCAAATAGAGTAGCCTGCACTTTTTCCAGACCTGAATCCCATAGAAAACCTATGAGATCAGCTGAGTCACTGTGTAGACGCTCGTAAACCTGCACCCCACAACCTCAATGACCTGAGGGCCACCCTTCAAGAAGAGTGGAATGCCATGCCTCAGCTGACAATAAGGTGACTTGTGAACAGCATGAGACGTCGTTGTCAAGCTGTAATTGATGTTCAAGGGTACATGACAAGTTATTGAGACGCTGACATTTTTTGTTGTAGTATACCCACTACTGTTGTTGGCTTTTGTTTCAATAAATTGTTTGAGATGAGGAAATCACCATTGCATGCTTCTACTTAAATGCCTTACTTTCATGATATAATGTCACTCTAGCATGAACTTTTTACATTTTCCATAAATTGCACCCGAAAGCCAAATATCTCTAACTTTTTGTGAGTTGTGTACATGCCCTTAAGGATGTTAAAACATAAAACTGGTCCTTGGAAGATGAATAATAAAGGACCTTTAAAGGTTTAGTGTGTAAAATTTTGGGGTAATCTGAATTCTGAAATTCACTGCAGAATAGATAGATAGATAGATAGTTTATTTCGAACACAAAAAATATAACAAAAAACAAGCAAATAGCAAATGCATTAAAGTTACAGTATACACTGTTCGAAAGGGAGAAGGAAGAAGTGAACACTTATTAATTCCAACTCCTCTTTTCCATCGATACACCCATGTGGATTTTATACAAATTACTACCATTAATACCCCAAGTAAACAATTTACTGTATTTTTTACAGATCAACATTAACACCTGTCCATTCTAACATACAATGAAGTCCATACATCAAAACCAGTCTCAAACGACACAGATACACACAGTGCTGTCCCACCCACCATTCCATAGTGTCCCATAATGTCCCAGAGTGAACATAATGAATCGTACATATAAATTCTACCCTTCTAACATATAACCTTTCAACAAATGGTGCTTATACCTCTTTTTAAATTGATTTCTGTTTGTACATAGTTTCAGTTCCGGCTCCAGACTGAATATAATCCAGAATAAAATCTTACCTTTGTTTTTGTTGTTATATTATCACTCATATTTAAAAGTTGTTGCTTTTTCTGTACCTTAAGATGAGTTTTTTTTAATACAGAAGAAAAGGCCTCTTCTCCATGTAGGCAGCCATCTTGGATCGCATTTTTTGGACCACGGTTTCATGTCAAACTTTAAATAAACAAATTGATTCTGCAAGTTCACCTATATATATGCTTTTGAAGAGGGTGATAATCGATAAAACTGTGAACTGTTGAATTTTGAAATTTGACTGCTAGACTGCCCTGAATATTACACACTACACCTTTAAGAATTTTAGCTTTTGATTAATTCAGTTCTAATTCAAATGGGTGTAAAGGTAATAAACAGAAAATATCAGTGGGGGTGTTATTTTTCATTTAAATATTGTATGGTTCTTTAATCCCTTTAGTACATCAGTTTAGACTGTGACAGCATCCTAAGTGAAGTCCTAAAGGTGAAAACCTGTTCAAAAGAAACAGTGAAGTGTTTTTTTTAACCTTACATCATGTATTCTCTGATCATTTTTTTGTGAAGGAGCCTGCTTTGACCACCACAGCTTCACGGACAAACCCTTTCTTCCTGACTGTGGCACTGTCAGCAGGCGGCTGGGCCTGGGGTGACCTATTCTGGGATGACGGTGACAGTCTCGACACGTTTGAGATGCAGAATTATTGCTACGTTATCTTCATAGCAGGACAGGTGTGGAACAAATGTTCTGCATTGTACCACATTACCGCTTGATCTACAGTTCTGTAACATTTCTTAAATACTTCTGTACTTCAGTCTCAGATTGTGAGTGATCCAGTCAAGCTTAACGGGGCCCTGGATGGTCTGGTGCTGGGAGGACTTCGGGTGTTTGGGGTGCCTTCACCACCTCGCTATGTATTAGCAAATGGGGAGAAAGTCAGAGATTTTACATATCGCACAGACACCAAGGTAAGTTTTATATTTCCCAGCAGCAGAGCTAAAAGAGTCAGAATCTCCAGAGTGCTCGTTATTTATGTGCTGTTGGTCCTCACCATGTAAAGCCAAACCAGATGTGTTTGTATCTCTTCCTGCAGGTGTTAACAGTGACGGGTCTGCTCTTACCCATGTCAGAAGTGTTTACAGTGCAGTGGGCTCTCTGAAGCGTTCAGTTTTATTGACCAAAAACATTAGGAAGCCCTTGCCCTCTGCAGTGTTTGTTCAGAGATCAGCTGCTCTTTTCTGCAGTGACACCAACAGATGTCTTTGTGTCAGGCAATCATGTCAGGGCTTACTGATAACTCCTGCATCTCATCACAACAATTTGTAAATGTGTGTAGTTTTTTTAAACTGGTCTGTTTTTTTTTGTTTTTTTTTTCAAAAATACAAATAAAGACAGTGGGGGAAAAAAACAAGGCTTTCTGTCTGCCCATGCTCCATTATTTTGCATTTTCAGTTTTATGTAGCCTTTTCTCAGCTCATTCATTTTCTTACCTACTTTTGCTTTGTTTTTAAAAATACAAATGAAGATGGTTGGGAAAAAAAAATTGGTCTTTCTTCTGCACTGCATTCCAGCTGATACTAGTAACTAGATTGGCTCGTGTTCAAGTATAGTGTTAAGTTCATATTAAATAACATAATCTGTGTTTGTAAATGCTGAGTAAGAATTTTTTCTGTAGTTATGTATGAGCATCATTGTCATATCTGTTTTTTTCAGTTCTGTTTTGGCTGTAGTTCTGTAGACAAAGAATATATTGTAAGATTACGAGATAGCTCTTTCTTGATTCTCCTGGGGAAGGCAGTTGTAGGACTGAAAATATTTAAATCCCAAAACAAAGAATGAAAATATGCACATATACCTAAATGTACACATATACATCGTGTACAGAATATGCACATGTACCTATTAATCTACATACATTTGCTTATCTTTAGTCACGATAAAAAGCGCGGATACTGCGTAAACAAAGGGGTTTTAAACGGACAGGAGGAGGCGATGCTGGGTAGATGAAGGACCAGCAGTCTTCATCCGTTTTCCTGTGACCTTTAAAACGTCACTTAATGATGAAAGGGGTCGCCTTTTTATGATCGTTTGGGTCGGATGATGACGGTCTGTCGAGCAAATATGTGTTTCTTTATTTTGAACGGGCTTCATGTTGCAGCTTTTGGTTTGTGTTTTCAAGCTGCAGACCCGCAGCCACTGGCTTTTGTGACAGAAAATGTCTTTGACCCTCCGGAAGCAGCGAAATTGAGGGGATTGGTCTTCAGTTTGAAGCTGCACGGTCAAGTGTGCAGCAAATGAGCAAACAACTATCGGAAGTGGGACAAGAGTCGGCTGCAGATTAAAGTGTAGCACCCACGTGACTTATTTTGGGCTTTTACTTTGAAAATTTCAACCGGAAGCTTGTTTGTACCGTAGAAACCACAGCTGTGAGATATGTTGTGTGACTGGAGGAAAACACGGGGATGCATACAAACTGGTCCACAGTTCACAAAAACTGAGCCAAATCGCCGGGAAAGCGGAGTAGATTCAGTCCCGGTGAGCTGCCCGGTCCCTGCCCGCCCGCGGTGATGGCTGTCCGGTGTGGGCTGTGAGGCTCCTGCGGCGGGACTGAAGGTGAGAGCTCCGCCGCTTGGCCCCGTTTCTCTGCACGCTTTCTCGCTATTCATTCATTTGTATTTCTCCCGTTTGAACAAGTGCGTGCGTTTAAAGGCGAGGAATCGGCAGGCCACATGTCCTACACGATGGAACAGTGGTGCTGCGGGATGCAACAAACTTTAAAGTTGCACCGTTAAATGACACCAGCCAAACGGTTTTTGCTGGGGTCAACTAAAATATTAATGCCATAGGTGGCACAGATAATAGAGTCCATGTTACGGCTGTGTCCATCCGCCTCTCCCCGGCTGTCAGGCGGATGCTGATGGCACGCCTCTGCTGCACAAGCCGCTGCACGTCCGTCCCACCGCAGCCAGGACAGGGAAAGGCCGTTCCTCTGGCCATGCTTTCATGCCGGGTTAAAAAGAGAGGCTAACTCAATTTATGGCGTCAGCAAAAGGTGTTGCAGCCTGTCTACCGACTAGGGTCTCGGTGTTGAAATCTGTCATAAACACTACCCACGTGAGAGTTTCAGACTAGGGTGGGCCTGAGAGGTGGGCGGTAGGAAGTTGCATCTGCTCAAGTAACTTCTTCACAGGACTGTGCTGAGTATTTTGGTAGGATACTGCTGATGTACGGAGTCCAGCAGCTGCCATGGCTACCATATTTTTCCCCTTCTGTTTACTCGGGACAAATAAGGAATTTATTCCGTGATGACATGAAAACAAGCCAGTATCCCACTGATGAATACAGACTACTCAGTAACTGATGACATAATTGTGATTATTAGAAAATGAGCTGTTATCCCACGATTATGTAGCAATACTCATTTGTGATGAGCGTGTATCACACTCATTTGTGTACATGAGTATGTATCATGAAGGAAATTATGAAGGAAAAAAACACTTAAATACATTTGGCTATACTCCAAGTTACTTTTGAAAACTGGTTGGCAATGTGTTTTTTTTTTATACTGTGACAAGTTTGGGCTTAAGGCATCTTTAGTGATTTTAGCAAATTTATAATTGAATTCCATGCTGAATGCTATTCTGGCCCAGCAAATAGATATTTAATCCCTGTTTACCGTTTCTTTTTTATGGTATTGTAACGTGCTGCTCGACATGGCGACGTCCCACCAGGAGATTTGAACTCACGCCTCCCGCTCCGGAGTCCCACACCCTACCTGTGTCGCCAATAGGGTCAACCCACTTGGCAAGCCAAGTAGGGTGCTCATATTGAGTTCGCTACACTATGATTAAAAGGCACATTTTTTTTTACATAGTTTGTATGTTATTTTCCTCAGAATAATGCTTGATAGCGCTTTGATTAATCCAAAACTTAAAAATTGTCTACTATTGAGTAGATACTTTTTTACTCTTTCTTGGGTTTTTTTGTTGTGTGTGTGATTGCTCTTATATTTGAGCAGTTAAGGTAAAAAATTTTTACTTGAGTACTGTGGTAGGCCTCATCTTTCTGGTGTCACTTGAACAAAAATGCTTTAAAATTACCCTTTGGAAGAACTGTAAAGCATTTATATAGACTCCCAAACCTATTCTTGGCTCTTTTTAGGTTCTCAGAATTTTTTGACGATACCTTCAGTAATCCTCAACAGAACTTAGCAAAGCAGTATAACAGAGGAACAGTTCCCTCACATCCCTCATTCTGTCACAAAGATGCCATCCATGCTATATAGGAATTTGTCTTTGAGTGCCGACAGACACAATCGTTACGAGACCAGCTGAGGCAAATAATTTCACTCTACCTGTTGTAAGAACTAACACCATCAAACGAACATTTACAGAGGAATGTATGAATGGAATTTGCTCCCCAGACATATCACACAAATAAATAGCATAACTCACTTTAAACCATTTTTAAAACAATAATTTTTAAACCATTGTCAGATAAAATAATGGTGATTATGTCCATTTGATTGTAAACTATAATTAATAACTAGAATTGTTGTTGATTATAATGGCTAATTATCAGTTGTAATACATTAGTTATTATGATTCATATCCAGTTTTAAGGACTGTGTTATGATATTGTATAATAATATGTTACCATGTTATATATGTTATTTATACAACAGTTAGTTCCGAATGAGCAATTTGATTGGACAACAGGGATTCCAGGAGTTACTACATTCCATGATAATTGCACTCCAATTTCACTGGCTGTGTATCACTCTGCTTCAAAGGTGTTCATGTAACTGTTAATTACAAACAGTAATTTACTATCAGCTCTCTGAAAATTGCAGTACTGTTTTAGTTACCTTAATTGCCACAGGGAAGCGCTATTTGACAAGCAGTTATACATCCGTGACCCAGAAGTTCAACCCTTTTGAAAAAACTATTTCCGTCTACCCTTCCATCATTAAGCTCTTTACGCCATTTCACCATCCATCCATCCATCCATTTTCTACCACTTTTCCGGGGGTCAGGGTCGCAGAGGCAGTAGCTCAAGCAGAGAAGCCCAGACTTCCCTCTCCCCAGCCACCTGTTCCAGCTCTTCAGGGAGGACACCAAAACGTTCCCAGGTCAGCTAGGAGACGTAGTCTCTCCAGCGTGTCCTGGGTCTGCCCCAGGGTCTCCTCCCAGTGGGACATGACTGTAACACCTCAAGTGGGAGGCGTCCAGGAGGCATCCTGATCAAATGCCCAAACCACCTCAGCTGGCTCCTTTCAATGTGGAGGAGCAGCGGTTCTACATTGAGCCTCTCCCGGATGACTGAGCTCCTCACCCTATCTCTGAGGGTGAGTCCAGCAATCCTAAGGAGAAAGCTCATTTCAGCCGCTTGTATCTGTGATCTCATTCTTTCGGTCATTACCCAAAGCTCATGACCATAGGTGAGGGTAGGAACGTAGATTGACCGGTAAATTGACAGTTTTGCTTTGAAGCTTAGCTCCCTTTTCACCACAACAGACCAGTACAACGTCCGCATCACTGCAGATGCTGCTCCAATCCGTCTATCAATCTCTCACTCCATTCTCCCCTCACTCGTGAATAAGACCCTGAGATGCTTAAACTCCTCTACTTGGGGCAGGAGCTTGTCCCCAAGTCATAGAGGGCAGTCCACCCTTTTCTGGCTGAGGACCATGGACTTGGACTTGGAGGTGTTGATTCTTTTCCCAGCCGCTTCACACTTGTCAGCAAACCATCCCAGCAAGACCTGTAGGTCATTGTTGGATGAAGCCAACAGGACGACATCATCTGCAAACAGCAGAGATGAGATCCTGTGGTCATCGGGCTTGTTGTTAAGCTATTTCATGTCTGTTTTAAAAATAGGCAGTGCGAGAGTTTGATTTATTGTCTCGATTAACAAACCACAATAGCTTTGTGGTGATGGATTCTTTGTTTCATCTGAAAATGCGAAGAAAAGTGAACAAAGTATGCTAAATCGCTAGCATGCTAATTACTAGCTACCGGCTATCTGCCTGTGTTCTCACGACCGGCATTGGATACATTTTGATCAAGGGTCTTCTGCAGTACCGATTCAACAGGTATATGTTTTATAAACACATTACTTTTGCACTTGACAATATTTAATTTGTTTACATGCGTGTGAAATGCCAGTAGATGTCTTCATGCTGATTGAGATGTTCAGCAACAATTACTGGCTACATTTTGAAGGGACTTTTTTCTCAGCTGTGCAAAATAACTGGTTAAACAAACAAATCATAATATTTTGTCCAGTAATGCTGTTGTTTAATAAATTGTGTTTGCCAGAACTGTTGTATAAAAGCAGTATTACTCAACATCATTATGGTATCATGAATATACTAACTGCGGGTGTGATACTAGATGTACCACACCCGCAGTTACTATATTCATGATACCATACTTCATCTCGTGTAATATTGTTTAAATATGTGTAAAGGCTATAAGACAGCATTTCAATTCTACTGTATGTCCTGACTCCTGTACATACAGAAGTATTGACAAATAAAAATCTTTGAATCTTAAAGGGTACTACATTGCGTCATGTACATGTCTGTTTTGTTCCCTAGATGTCCATCTTGCACACGTCTGCTCTTTATTATTATTATTATTTTCTATTCTGTTACTTTTGGGTAACGGTTGCATCTTGAAAGTTTATTGGGACAACTGTTGCAATATGCAGTATATGTTATACTATATGTACTGTGTATAAACTGAATTTCGGACCCTAGGAAGAATGCCGCTAATAGAGATCCTAATAAACAAACAAACATCTACAGCGCTCATAGTTTGAATGCCGATGTGTATTGAGTTTGCATGATCTTCTCTGTTTCTTCGAAGGTCTACTCCACATTCTCAGATTTCCTTCCACAGACCAAGCAAATGCAGGTTAAACCTGAATCTGTCCCTCTGAAGTCTGTAAAGCGTGAACATGGGTAGTTGTTCAAAGTTGCAGTGCCAAATTGTTTTTTTCCACGGACTCACAGGAACATGAAGCTGCTTGGAGATGGTCTTATAGCCTTTACCTTTAACATGGTTATCTATAATCTTCTTTCTGAGCTCCTCAGACCGCTCTCTCCTTTACTTTCTCTGTTCTATGTTCAGTGTGGTGCAAACAACAATACCAAACTACACAGTAGCATGTTTTTTCCCTTTAAATAGGCTGAATGGCTGATGAGAAGCTTGAAGGCACCTATGATACTAATTAAGACCGCTTGCTGGCAGTGATTGTTGCAAAAGATGGTGCCACAAAATGTTAAATTTAAGGCTACCATATTTTTTTACATGCCATTTTAATTAGTTTAATTATGTAAAATATTCAACTGAGTCAATAATCAAAAGCAAAGTCTGTTGATTGTGCTGAATATGATTAAAAACAACAAGCTATACCATTAAAGGTAGAATATGCTGTATTTTGCACTTTCAAATATTCCTGAAATACCTAAAAAAAAAATATATAATTGGAGTGTAAAGAAACATCTTTTTTTGTTGTCATGTAAAATATGATAATTTATGTATTGCAGAGCTGTGAATTTATGTTTGACGGGCTGATAAAGTGATATATACGTTACACTAGCAGGGTAAATATAAGCAAGTTTTCAGCTCAGAGTCAAAAATTCTTTATTGTAAATACATTAATTTCTAGAGTAGGGCAAAGCATGTAATGCTACCAGTTAATTACAGGTTCACTTGGAGTAGACAAACTTGAAGGAGTCACCATGGGTCATCAGTAAAAAAAACTTACCATCTGGTGTTGTCAGTAATCACCTGTAACTTCTACAGTAGTCCACCTTTAAAGGTCTGATGACACGATTTTGACTGCATCTAATTTTGCAACACATAATTTCAATATGACGAAATAGGTGGGTCTGTGCAGTTCTAAGTCAAACAGGATTTTTTTCACGCGAATATCCGACGTTTTCATGAGCGCCACGTCACCATTTGTGTCAGTGGCTGGAAACCCCCCCGGCCATGTTGTGACATCATCGGGAGAACACAGCGCTTGGCTGCCCATTGTACATGCAGGATGGAAGCGGTAGAAAACATTGACAGTGGTTCCAGCACATGTAGTCTGGAATTGGTTTGTGTTGTTCAATCTTCAGACGATTATAGTTCAGAAGAATGGGATGACAATGAAGAATCTGGGGGCATCAGACCTTATAGGTTTGAGCTGTACCAAGTGGACATTGTGCGTAGCAAGTCAGACTCAGAGAGGGATGGTGGTGAGGCACACATGGCTGGCGCAGCAGCAGCGGCAAACACACGGCAGGGGAACACCGAGTGGTATGCTTTTGTTACAGATATTGCAACAAATTATTTGTTCATAAATATAATTTATTTAAACCTGATTTTTCAATAAAATCATAGCAGTGTATTTATAATAAAATTGAAACATCTACCTGATACTGTCAACGCCCCCCACAATAAACAAATCAAAAGATACTATTTTTAATTTTTGCAGGTGGCAGTGTGGTTTGTGTGTGAGCATGACAACAGAGGAGGAGAGTATTTTCTGTCAGGTGCAGGACAAGGTGAAGCAGAAAATTCCGGACGGTGCTATAAAATGTATCACTGGTCATCACAACTTCACCGCGGTGTGTCTGAACGAAGATGTGTTGGAAGTGGCCTACTTCACCTATAAACATTATGTGAATGTGGATTATGGGAGCAATTGGAAGTGATATAAAGCTTACAGACAGTTCATCAGATGGTGCTACCACTACCTTGGTGAGAAAGTCCGCATGCCAATACCTGCCTGTGTCATTCACAAGATCAGAGAGACCTTTCCACTACAAGAGGGACAATATGTTGGTTTTACTTATGCTGACTAACTAACTTTATGCTTTCATGGTATTGTTTTTCATTCAATAAATGGTTATCTGACCACAACTGTTGTCAATTTTTACAAGAAAATAAAATTACTAAATATTTATAGTGTGATACTTGAAAATCTCAAAACTGTTGTCATCGTTTGGACGTTGCATGCAGTCCTGTATCAATCCTGGGTATTTGAACAAGAGAGAGATTTTTTTTTATTTTTATTTTTTTATTTTGCAAATACCCCCTCATGGATCGTCACCTTATCGTGGTGGTGGTGGTGGTGGGGGGGTTGCGTGCCCCAGTGATCCCAGGAGCTATGTTGTCCGGGGCAATTTGCCTCTGATAGGGTCACCCAAGACAAACTGATCCTGGGTGAAGGGCCAGACTAAGAACGATCCAACAGACTCTCATGATAAATTCTATATCAAGGATTCAGTGTACCCCGCCCGGTATGGGGTTACCGGGGCCCCACCCTGGAGCCAGGCCTGGGGGAGGGGCTCGAAGGCTAGCGTCTGGTGGCCGGGTTTCCACCCATGGGACCCGGCCGGGCTCAGCCCGAAGGAGTTACGTGGGTCCGCCCTCCAGTGGGCTCATCACCTGCAGGAGGGATCATGGGGGTCTGGTGCTATGTGGATTAGGTGGCAGTCAAAGGCGGAGACCTTGGCAGACTGATCCCAAGCTTTCTAAACTGGCTTTTGGTGCGTGGAATGTCACCTCTCTGGTGGGGAATGAGCCTGAGCTGGTGTACGAGGCTGAGAGATACTGGCTAGATAGTCGGCCTCACCTCAACACACAGCTCCGGTTCCGGAACCAGTCTCCTGAAGAGGGGCTGGAGCTTGGCCTTTTCTGGAGTTGCCCCGGGCGAGAGGCGACGAGTAGGGGTGGGTATTCTTGTATCCCCCCACCTTGCTGCCTCTATATTGGAGTTTTCCCCAGTTGACGAAAGCGTTGTTTTCCTGCGCCTTCGGGTTGGGAAACGGGTCCTGACCATCATTTGTGCCTATGCACCAAATGATGTTTCAGAGTACCCACCCTTTTTGGAGTCTGTGACTGGGGTGCTGGAGGGTGCTTCTCTTGGAGACGCCATTGTCCTACTGGGGGACTTCAATGCGCACGTGAGCAACGACAGTGAAACCTGGAGGGGGGTGATTGGGAGGAACGGTCTGCCTGATCTGAACCCGAGTGGTGTTCAGTTATTGGACTTATGTGCTAACCACAGTTTGTCCATAACGAACACCGTGTTCAAGCATTAGGGTGTCCATACAGTGGGGCAAAAAAGTATTTAGTCAGCCACCAATTGTGCAAGTTCTCCCACTTAAAAGATGAGAGGTCTCCGATTTTCATCAAAGGTATATGTCAACTATGAGAGACAAAATGAGAAAAAAAAAAATCCAGAAAATCACATTGAAGGATTTTTAATGAATTAATTGGTAAATTCCTCGGTAAAATAAGTATTTGGTCACCTACAAACAAGCAAAATTTCTGGCTCTCACAGACCTGTAACTTCTTCTTTAAGAGGCTCCTCTGTCCTCCACTCGTTACCTGTATTAATGGCACCTGTTTGAACTCGTTATCAGTATAAAGGACACCTGTCCACAACCTCAAACAGTCAGACTCCAAACTCCACTATGGCCAAGACCAAAGAGCTGTCAAAGGACACCAGAAACAAAATTGTAGACCTGCACCAGTCTGGGAAGACTGAATCTGCAATAGGTAAGCAGCTTGGTGTGAAGAAATCAACTGTGGGAGCAATTATTAGAAAATGAAAGACATGCAAGACCACTAATAATCTCCCTCGATCTGGGGCTCCACGCAAGATCTCACCCCGTGGGGTCAAAATGATCACGAGAATGGTGAGCAAAAATTCCAGAACCACATGGGGGGGCCTAGTGAATGACCTGCAGAGAGCTGGGACCAAAGTAACAAAGGCTACCATTAGTAACACACTACGCCGCCAGGGACTCAAATCCTGCAGTGCCAGACGTGTCCCCCTGCTTAAGCCAGTACATGTCCAGGCCCGTCTGAAGTTTGCTAGAGAGCATTTGGATGATCCAGAAGAGGATTGGGAGAATGTCATATGGTCAGATGAAACCAAAATAAAACTTTTTGGTAAAAACTGAACTTGTCGTGTTTGGAGGAGAAAGAATGCTGAGTTGCATCCAAAGAACACCATACCTACTGTGAAGCATGGGGGTGGAAACATCGTGCTTTGGGGCTGTTTTTCTGCAAAGGGACCAGGACGACTGATCCGTGTAAAGGAAAGAATGAATGGGGCCATGTATCGTGAGATTTTGAGTGAAAACCTCCTTCCATCAGCAAGGGCATTGAAGATGAAACGTGGCTGGATCTTTCAGCATGACAATGATCCCAAACACACCACCCGGGCAATGAAGGAGTGTCTTCGTAAGAAGCATTTTAAGGTCCTGGAGTGGCCTAGCCAGTCTCCAGATCTCAACCCCACAGAAAATCTTTGGAGGGAGTTGAAAGTCCGTGTTGCCCAGCGACAGCTCCAAAACATCACTGCTCTAGAGGAGATCTGCATGGAGGAATGGGCCAAAATACCAGCAACAGTGTGTGAAAACCTTGTGAAGACTTACAGAAAATGTTTGACCTCTGTCATTGCCAACAAAGTCTATATAACAAAGTATTGAGATGAACTTTTGTTATTGACCAAATACTTATTTTACCGAGGAATTTACCAATTAATTCATTAAAAATCCTTCAATGTGATTTTCTGGATTTTTTTTTTCCTCATTTTGTCTCTCATAGTTGAGGTATACCTATGATGAAAATTGGAGACCTCTCTCATCTTTTAAGTGGGAGAACTTGCACAATTGGTGGCTGACTAAATACTTTTTTGCCCCACTGTATGTGCACCTGGCACCAGGACACCCTAGGTCGCAGGTCGATGATCGATTTTGTTATCGTGTCATCAGACCTGCGACCGTATGTCTTGGACATCCGGGTAAAGAGAGGTGCAGAGCTGTCAACTGATCACCACCTGGTGGTGAGTTGGATCCGATGACAGGGGAGGAAACCATTCAGACCTGGTAGACCCAAATGTATAGTGAGGGTGTGCTGGGAACGTCTGGCTGAGGCCCCTGTCCGGGAGGTCTTCAACTCCCACCTCCGGAAGAACTTCAACCATTCTGAGGGAGTCTGGAGACATGGAGTCTGAATAGGCCATGTTCTCCACCTCTGTTGTTGAAGCGGCGGCCCAGAGCTGTGGCCACAAGGTGGTCGGTGCATCTCGTGGTGGCAACCCCCGAACCAAGTGGTGGACACCAGTGGTGAGGGGGGCCATTAAGCTGAAGAAGGAGTCCTATCAAGCTTGGTTGGCTTGTGGGACTCTCAAAGCAGCTGAGGTGTACCGGCAGGCCAAGCGGAGTGCAGCTCGGGTGGTTGCTGAAGCAAAAACCCGGGTATGGGAGGAGTTCGGTGCGGCCATGGAACAAGACTTTCAGTTGGCCTCGAAGAGATTCTGGCAAACTGTCCGGCGGCTCAGGAGGGGAAAGCAGCTCCCTGTCCACACTGTGTATGGTGCGGATGGGGCACTGTTGACTTCGACTGGGGATATCGTCGGGCGGTGGAAGGAATACTTCGAGGATCTCCTCAATCCCACTGATACGCCTTCCACAAGGAAGCAGGGTTTGGGGACGAGGGGGACGACTCGCCTATCACAGGGGCTGAGGTCGCCAAGGTGGTTAAAATTCTTCTTGGTGGCTGGGCCCCGGGGGTGGATGAGATTCGCCCTGAGTACCTCAAGGCCTTGGATGTTGTTGGGCTGTCATAGTTGACACGTCTCTGCAACATTGCGTGGAGGTCGGGGGCAGTGCCTTTGGCATGGCAAACCGGGGTGGTGGTTCCTCTCTTCAAAAAATGGGATCGGAGGGTGTGCTCCAACTTTAGAGGGATCACACTCCTCAGCCTCCCTGGGAAGGTCTATGCCAAGGTACTGGAGAGGAGATTCCGGCCGTTGGTCGAACCTCGGATTCAGGAGGAGCAATGTGGTTTTCGTCCTGGCCATGGCACATCGGACCAGCTCTTTACCCTCTCGAGAATTCTCGAGGGTTCGTGGGAGTTTGACCAACCAGTTTACATGTGTTTTGTGGACTTGGAGAAGGCATTTGACCGCATCCCTCGTGGTTTTTTGCGGGGGGGTGCTTCGGGAGTATGGGGTATCGTGCTTGTTGTTACGAGCTATTCGGTCTCTGTACAACCGTTGTGAGTGTTTGGTTCGTATTGCCAACACTCGGTCGGAGTCATTCCCAGTGAGAGTTGGACTCCGCCAGGGCTGCCCTTTGTCACCGATCCTGTTCATAATTTTTATGGACAGGATTTCTAGGCGCAGCCAGGGAACGGAGGGTGTCATGCTTGGTGACCACAGGATCTCATCTCTGTTGTTTGCAGATGATGTTGTCCTGTTGGCTTCATCCAGCAATGACCTACAGCTCTTGCTGGGACGGTTTGCCACTGAGTGTGAAGTGGCTGGGATGAGAATCAGCACCTCCAAGTCCGAGTCTATGGTCCTCAGCCGGAAAAAGGTGAATTGTCCTCTCCGGGTTGGGGACAGGCTCTTGCCCCAAGTGGAAGAGTTTTAAGTATCTTGGGGTCTTGTTCACGAGTGAGGGGAAAAAGGAGCGAGAGATTGACAGACGGATTGGAGCAGCATCTGCATTGATGCGGACGTTGTACCGGTCTGTCGTGGTGAAGAGGGAGCTGAGTTCTAAGGCAAAGCTGTCGATTTACCAGTCAATCTACGTTCCTACTCTCACCTATGGTCACGAGCTTTGGGTAATGACCGAAAGAACAAGATTGCGGATACAAGCGGCTGAAATGAGCTTTCTCCGTAGGATTGCTGGACTCACCCTCAGAGACGGGATGAGGAGCTCAGTCATCCGGGAGACGCTCAGAGTAGAACCGCTGCTCCTCCACATTGAAAGGAGTCAGTTGAGGTGGTATGGGCATCTGATTAGGATGCCTCCTGGACGCCTCCCACTTGAGGTGTTTCAGGCACGTCCCACTGGGAGGAGACCCTGGGGCAGACCCAGGACTCGGTGGAGAGACTATGTCTCCCAGCTGGTCTGGGAACACCTTGGTGTCCTCTTTGAAGAGCTGGAGCAGGTGGCTGGGGAAAGGGAAGTCTGGGCTTCTCTGCTTGAACTGCTGCCTTTGCGACCCGGACCTCCGGAAAAGCGGTAGAAGATGGATGGATGGATGGATTTTGCAAATATTAAATATTTTTTGGGGGGAAATTAGAGCATACTCGTGGCCATAACTTATCATTTTAAAGTTCAATTATCTGTAAAACCCCTTTAGAAACTAAAATACAATACAGGCTGTTGGTGTCACAAACCGAGCCCGTGTTATCCTGTAGGCTTGGTTCTGACCGTTCTCTGTGGCTCAGGCATCGGGTTTATTGTGTGTTATCTTTTGAGTTCTTGTTGTTTTTATGTCTGTGTTCCTTTTCTTTTCCATGCCTGTAGCCACCACTCTGGCTGGCAGTTGTTGGGCAGCCGTTTTAATCCATTTTGAAGTGGGCGCTGTCCAAGATTCGCCGGTCCGACCACGCCCCCTCTCTCTTTGACAGTCAGCTGTTCATGTTTTGTGTGCATCATCTGCCGTGTTGTCAACCAGCCAATATTGCCAATATATCACGACGTGTTAGCCATTCCACACAGCCGTGGTTCTGTTGCGCCCCTCGAAGCGATGTCGGCCCTGGGGTGCAACCGTGGTTAACACGTCTCCTCTCCATGCGTTTGCTGGGCGATGTCGGCCCCGAACGGCAACTGTAAGTGTTTTTGTTTATTTTTGTAAGTCTTCACCTTTTTGGGAACTGTTGTCATCAGTCTTATGTTCAATAAATGTGCTGTGCTGAATCCTGTGCGTAAATCCATTCATCCTTCCCCTCCTCCGTGCACTGCGTAAACGCGTATGAGGAGGCTTATGACAGTTGGAGCTGAAGCATGTGATGTGGTCTTTCACGGCCAGCTGTTTATCTAAGCCTGCAACACAATGTGAAGGCATAGCCGTAAAACTAAAACAAGTAACCAGAGAAACTGTCTGCTACAAACCTGCTGGCATTCCAGTCAACAACACTGGCGTCCGTTCTCTCGCTGACGTCATTTCAGCTTCCTTCTTCATTCGGTGGGCGGCGCCACAGTCCAGTCAGCGGCTGCAGGTTTTTGATGATAACTATGTTATGCAGGTGCGGTTGTAAATATTATATTGATCATCGACAATGACTTTTGGGTTTACACAACATGCTAAAAAATGTCAAAATCGTGTCATCGAACCTTTAAACTTTCATCAGTTTGAAATTACTTTGGAGATATTTGTGTTCTTTTTGGTTTTTATGAAAAGGTACCAGCAAATTTGCCCATGTCTGTAACCGTTTCATTCATTACCAATTATCACTACTTAATATAGTTGGAAAAATAAGTTTTGCTGTTTACTAGACATTTCAGGTGTAGATTGAGCTGTTTTTTGAAAAGATAAATTTGTTAGTTTTTTTGTACTAAAATCCCATTCTCTGTGAGAAATATGAGTATGTCATGCTAGTTTTGAGCAGATTATTTTAGTTATCTTTGACATGCAAATAATCTCGTTTTAAAAATTGAAATTGCTAAGTTTCTTGCTGTGATACCACACAAAAAAATGGATACTCATCATGGTACACTGCCAACTTTAAAAGTATTTCCACCTATTCAGAAAAGTGTATTTACTTGTGGATTATCGCGTTGTAACATTTTTCCCGGAAGAGAGATATCTGTCTACACATTTTCCCTCTGAGCCATAGTTTTAATTTCCCCATAACTGAGCCGTATTACATTAACCTTGTTTTTCAGGCTTCTTTGTGTCTGGTCTCTTTTCAGACCCCAGGCGTTGATATACAGTGAAGACAAAAAGCGCTGTTCTGTGTAGGCTCCTTTATTCAAATGTCAGCTTGACAACTTAATTAATATAGCCCAGAGGCGAAAAACTGAGTCTTTCAGAAGTTTCAGACTGCTTAAATTTATTGTTGCTGGTTTTTAGGTTTGTATCTTTCTGGGACAGAAACTGTTAAGTTTGTTCATGGTGTGAAATGATTGGGATTTGGGCTGAGTCGAGGATGGTGGTGCAGTCCTGTGGAGGTGAGCTGATAAAACACTGAAAGGTCAGAGAGGAGAGCCAGTGTGTGAGCTCACTGAGGTGTTGACAGCAAAAAAGATGAAGAGGAATAAAGGAGTGAGAGGATACTGTCCTTAACAGCCAGCCTGGATGGGAAACTGACCCGGGTCACTCTGTAATCACATACAGACCAAAATAGCAACACACAGTAGCAGAGGGAGCAGTGAAGGTTGTGTTGAAACTACTGGAAATAATTGTGTGTAACTAAGTGAAGTGAGTTTAGTTCGTGTGTGTGTAGGAGTTCATATTCTTTCAGTGTATGTGGATATAACCACATTTTCAGATTTTCCCTTAAGTTGTTACAAGTCAGAGACAGTTTGTAATGTGCAGATTATTGCTCATTGACCCACTGAATTATTGGTGCTGCTGTGTAGTATTGCTTCTGGCAGGCAAGATAAACTGTGAGCAAAGACTCGGCAAAAAAAATATAATACAGCAGGGGAAATAAGTATTGAACACATCATCATTTTTCTCATTAAACACATTTCTGATGGAGCCATTGACCTGAGATTTTCACCGGATATCAGTAACGACCCAAGTAATCCATACATACAAAGAAATCAAGGTAACTGTGTTCACAAAACAAGTTATATTTCATAAAGTGGGGTGACACAGGGAATAAGTATTGAGCACATGAAGAAAGAGGTGCAAAAAGGCATAGAAAGCCAAGAAACCAGCTGAAATCCATCAGAATTTAGGAAGCCGTCCCATCCCCCATCAATGCAAATTGATTTCAGCTAGTTAAGTCCTGACTGATAGTCTTTAAAAAGGTCTGTGAATATTAGAATATTAGGTCACACCACAAAGAATTCATGATGGGTTGAAGCAAAGAGCTCTCTCTAGACCTCCACAACCTTATTGTTGCAAAACATTAATAATAGCTTTGGTTATGGGTGCATTTCCAAAGTGCTGAATGTTCCAGTGAGCACTGTTGGAGCCATCATTCAGAAGTGGAAAGCACATCATTTTACCATAAACGGGCCACGACCAGAAGCTCCTCGCAAGATTTCTGACAGAGGAGTCAAAAGAAATTATCAGAGAAGTTATCCAAGCGCCAAAGACCACTCCTGGAGAGCTCCAGAAAGACCTGGATTTAGCAGGTCCTGCTGTTTCAAAGAAAACAGTAAGTAATTCACTCAACTGGCATGGGCTCTATGCCCTCTCACCTCGCAAGACTCCATTGCTGAAGAAAAAGCATGTTGAAGCTCGTTTAAAGTTTGCTGCATAACATTTGGACAAGCCAGTAAAATATTGGGAGAATATAGTCTGGTCAGATGAGACCAAAATTGAACTTTTTGGATGCCAGAACACACAGCATGTTTGGAGGAGAAATGGCACTGCACATCAGCCCAAAAACACCATGCCAGCAGTGAAGTTTGAAGGTGGGAGCATCATGGTGTGGGGGTGTTTTTCAGCACATGGTACATGCAGACTTCATATAATTGAAGGAAAGCGGAATGGACAAATGTACAGAGACATCCTTGATAAGAACCTGCGACCATCTGCCAAGATGCTGAAGTTGAAACGAGGGTGGACATTTCAGCAAGGCAATGATCCCAAACACACAGCCAAAAAAACTTTCAGCTGGCTCCAGAGAGGGAAAATAAAGCTGCTAAAATGGCCCAGTCAGTCACCTGACCTGAATCCACTTGAAAATCTGTGGAACGAACTGAAGATCGGAGTTCATAGAAGACACCCATGGAACCTTCAAGATTTGAAGACAGTTTATGTGGAAGAATGGGCTAAAATCACTCCTGAGCAATACCTGTGCCTAGTTTCTCCATACATGAGGCGTCTGGAAGCTGTTATTACCAACAAAGGCTTTTCTACTAAATATTAAATGAATTTCACCAAGTGTGTTCAATACTTACTTGGGTTGAGTGGTTTGGAGACAAAGGGCAAGGCTGAGATGGTTTGGACATGTGCAGAGGAGGGATAGTGGGTATATTGGACAAAGGATGTTGAAGATGGAGCTGCCAGGCAGGAGGAAAAGGGGAAGACCACAGAGAAGATTCATGGATATAGTGAAGGAGGACATGGAAAGAGTTGGTGTTACAGAGGAAGTTGCAAGGGATAGGGTGAGATGGAGGCAGATGATCTGCTGTGGCAACCCCTAAAGGGAGCAACCAAAAGAAGAGGAAGAAGTCAGGACTTAACCAACTGAAATTAATTTGCACTGATGTGGGATGGGATAGCTTCCTAAATTCTGGTGGATTCAGCTGGTTTCTTTGCCTTCTATGCTTTTTTGCACCTCTTTTTTGTCATGTGTGTTCAATACTTATTCCCTGTGCCATTCCACTTTATTAAATACACACGTGGACAAAATTGTTGGTGCCCCTCTGTTAATGAAAGAAAAACCCACAATGGTCACAGAAATAACTTCAATCTGACAAAGGTGGTAATAAATAAAAATTCTAAGAAAATTAACCAATGAAAATCAGACAGTGCTTTTGAATTGTGGTTCAACAGAATTATTTTAAAAAACAAACTCATGAAACAGGCCTGGACAAAAATGATGGTACCCTTAACTTAATATTTTGTTGCACAACCTTTTGAGGCAATCACTGCAATCAAACGATTTCTGTAACTGTCAATGAGACTTCTGCACCTCTCAGCAGGTATTCTGGCCCACTCCTCATGAGCAAACTGCTCCAGTTGTCTCAGGTTTGAAGGGTGCCTTTTCCAGACGGCATGTTTCAGCAACTTCCACAGATGTTCAATAGGATTTAGATCAGAAGGCCACTTTAGAATAGTCTCATAGAAGGCTCATAGAAGGCCACTTTAGAATAGTCCAATCTTTTGCTCTTAGCCATTCTTGGGTGTTTTTAGCTGTGTGTTTTGGGTCATTATCCTGTTGCAAGACCCATGACCTGCGACTGAGACCAAGCTGTCTGACACTGGGCAGCACATTTCTCTCTAGAATACCTTGATAGTCTTGAGATTTCATTGTACCCTGCACAGATTCAAGACACCCTGTGCCAGATGCAGCAAAGCAGCCCCAGAACATAACAGAACCTCCTCCATGTTTCACAGTAGGGACAGTGTTCTTTTCTTGGTATGCTTCATTTTTGCGTCTGTGAACATAGCACTGATGTGCCTTGGCAAAAAGTTCCAGTTTTGTCTCGTCTGTCCATAGGACATTCTCCCAGAAGCTTTGCGGCTTGTCAACATGCAGTTTGGCAAATTCCAGTCTGGCTTTTTTATGATTTGTTTTCAACAGTGGTGTCCTCCTTGATCGTGTCCCATGAAGTCCACTTTGGCTCAAACAACGACGGATGGTGCGATCTGACACTGATGTACCTTGACCTTGGAGTTCACCATGAATGTGTTTAGAGGTTGTTCTGGGCTCTTTTGTTACCATTTGTATTATCTGTCTCCACCTGTGGCCACGTCCAGGGAGGTTGGCTACAGTCCCGTGGATCTTAAATTTCTGAATAATATGTGCAATTGTAGTCACAGGAACATCAAGCTGCTTGGAGATGGTCTTATAGCCTTTACCTTTAAAGGCCAAATGTCACGTAACAGGGTACTTTAAATATCTTGAAACTAGATATAAAAGGGAACCGATCCGTTCGGGTCTTGGTGCATATGCTTCAGTAACAACGGAATATTCGTTAATTTAAAACTGCCGCGCTTGGCCTGACACGGCCCCTGGAATCGCCTGGGGAAAAGGCGGAAGTGACGAAATCGATTGTACCCTAGTTTGATGCTTGGGGTATTTCAATTGATTGTTTATATGGAGACTGGAAGGTTGAAGTGAGCAACAAGAAAGAAAAAATGGGATATTTCACCCATACCTTAAAACGGGACTATCAGGGACAGCTGGGTAATAAGGGACACTTCTCTGGGAAATGTTTTCATACCTGTCAAGTGAGACGTTTTCGCCGTACTTCAACACCGTAAAAAGCGGCTATAAGGAACGGTGGAGCAACAAGGCACACCTCTCTGGGATCTCTGTCTGTTCCGCAACCGCTGCACAGCTCAACGTGTTAAACCATTGTCCTAATGACTTCTCATTGTAGTGAGAACAGCTCAAGCTGAGCGATCAGCCTGCCCAGACAATTAAACTAATGAGTGACTCCACACTTCTCATGGTAGTGCGAATAGCTGACGCTGAGCGATCTGCCAGCACCAGCTGTGGCTGATCACACACACGAGTGCTCCGCAAAACACTCAATTTTTTTTCCAGTATATTTTTCCTTTTGGGCGTACAGAAATGGCAATACACCCGTTTTTGCTAAAATTGCATTTTCCCCGTATTTTCCTTAAAATATTTGACAATAACAACACGAACTACATTTAAAACATTTCCCAGAAAAGTGTCCACCACCACTCCGCCCACCAAAATACGGCGAAAACGTCTCCCTTGACAGGTATGCGCCTCCATTTTCATATTGATCTGGTCAATTTCTTGACAGCAGCGGCTCTCCTCCACTGTAATAATAATGGCTTCCGAAAAATCAATATTTATGGGGCGCCCTCGACAGACCCCCTTCGGCTTCGCAATTCTGGAGGCGATTAATGTCCAGTTCAATGACATTTTCCACTGGTTCTGCTCTCTGGTCATCGTTGGAACTGTTGTCATCAGACAAAGCATCTGATTCCGTCTCGGACGGCTCGAACCGGTAAGGTTCTATGCCTCTGTCACTGTCTGAACCACTGACAAAAAAAAAAGACAAAACTAAACTAATTTGTTCACAATCGCTGTCACTTTCCGTCATGATTGTCCAATGTTGATAAGTGTGAATGTGGATAGACAGGGCAGCCAGGGTACAACTGGTGATGTCAAAAACATGGGCGTGGTCTGGACTGGCTGTCACAAGCCAGCAAGCAAGGTGGGGCCTTCACCTGGTGTGTTTTGTGCAATTATGTAAATACAAGTGGGTGATATGGTCTCTGGTATGAATATTTGGTTTAAGCTATGTGTATTTTATCTAAATTCGTTGTCATTTAGAAAAAAAAATTACGTGACATTTGGCCTTTAACATGCTTGTCTATAAATTTCTTTCTAATCTCCTGAGACAACTCTCTCCTTTGCTTTCTCTGGTCCATGTTTAGTGTGGTACACACCATGTCACCAAACAGCACAGTGACCGCTTGTCACCCTTTAAATAGGCCGACTGACTGATTACAAGTTTGTAGACACCTATGATGTTAATTAGAGGACACATCTTGGTTGAACATGTCCCTGTGGTCACATTATTTTCAATCTTTTCTAGGAGTACCATCATTTTTGTCCAGGCCCGTTTCATGAGTTTGTTTTTTAAGGTAATTCTCTTGAACCACAATTCAAAAGCATTGTCTGATTTTCACTGGTTAATTTTCATAGAATTTTTATTTATTACCACTTTTGTCAGATTCAAGTTATTTCTGTGACCATTGTGGGTTTTTCTTTCATTAACAGAGGGGTACCAACAATTTTGTCCACGGCTGTATAACTTGTTTTGTGAACACAGTTGGCTTGATTTCTTTGTATGGATTACTTGGGTTGTTACTGATATCTGGTGAAAATCTCAGTTCAATGGCTGCATCAGAAATATGTTAAATGAGAAAAATGTTGATGTGTTCAATACTTATTTTCCCCACTGTAAAAGCCGCACAAACAGAACAGCATTTCTGTGCTTTTATAAAGCAGTTATTGTTGAAATGTGTATCTTGTCAATTAGCTGGCTATGGGATTGATTACCTAACAGCATCTACAGTATTTGTGCAGAATTCAGATTTTTATTCACTGTAAAGTTTCATTGAAAGGAAACATCCATGATCTATACATTCTCTAGACCGCTTGTGTAGTTTAGGGTGGGTGAGAGCCAGGGTTCACCCAGAACAGATTGCTAGTCCGTCACAGAACTGATACAGAGAGAGACAGCTACACACTCTATGAGCAAGTTAAAATTACTATGACTAGTCAAATAAGTGCATTTTAACATACAGAAATTGTTTTAATGTTGCCCATTATTTTTGTGGAAAGAAGTACTATTGGTGTAAAAATTCTCAAACCTAAAATTCATTTCATGCCTTCTTTTGTGATTTATTTATGTATTAATTTATTAGGAAGTAGAAAAACAAATACAAACCACAGGTATTATGAATAAATGTTAATTGTCAATTGTGCTAATGTGTTTCTAGTTCACTGTTTACCTTAAGGATATCCACAAGTTTGCATGTTTGAACTAAATATCTCCACATACTTAACTAGCATGAGCAGGAGACTCACGACTATAATGGACATTATGTTTCAGTTCTGAAAATGTTACATTTCTAAGAAGTGCTTTGTGAAAATATTTATATATAATTCACCAGTATATTTCTGTATATACATCAATATGGCTCCATTGCATTTACCTTTTTAATTCAGTTACTGTGTAGCTATGTTCCGATCTACAGTGTACTGCAACTGTAGTCCCTACTCCCTGCTTTGTTCTCGGGGAATATCAGTGAAATTAACTGCCCTTCACAAAATTTCTCCTTTTGAAACACCCTGTAACTGTCGGCTTCCTCCTCCGTGCATTACCACAGTAACCGTGGGCACGTACTGATACTATGGTGGATAATTTGTATTTCTTAAATAAAATATTCATACAAATATATTTTTATTACTATCAGTTGATATAAACAATAACCAACATCAGTTTAGCTTGTTAATAACGTTAGCAATAATAGTTTGTTTTACTCGTATTTGAGGCACAATGGCTTATGGGTCATCTTCTTGTCAACTTCCAGTGATGTGTGTACCATTGTTCACTTCTTCCCTGCACAGTTCTCAGTTCCCTTTGAACTGAAGACCGTTTGCTCCCTTCCATTTGGAATCTCAGTTAATATGGCGGATACCCTGTGCAGTCCACTTTGGAGTATACTATTGGGCAATCGGAACGCAGCTTATGACTTTCAACGTATAATTTGTTACATTTGGGATGATTTTTTTTTCAATTTGTTACTTCAGACTTAAAAATATTTGTTAATTTAAAACAATGTGTGAATTGTGATTTTGTTGCTCAGTATGATCACTGATATATTTCACAAAGATCAGGCACTTTTTTAGATCATATAACAGCCCAGTTTTTGCCTTTAAAAAAAAATCTAAACCAAAATGATGCCCTCTGTGCACCTTCACTCAGAGGTCATGCCTGGATTTCATGCCAGTGGACTTCCTCTCTGTGGTCTGGCATCAGGAAGTAGGGGTGCCTGTTCAATCAAGCAGAGATAAACATGCCCTCTTAGGAAAAATGAGGGAACATTCCTCAGATATAGTGGAGAGTACATGCCACAAGAAAGCACATACAAACATACAGGCATTCATACCACAGATGGAGGAAATGTAATTAAAACTAGAAAACTTGTATTTCTAGTGGGAAAAAAAAAACAGTCAGTGCTGTATGTTGAAAATACTTTCCTGAAATGCTAAAAAAAACGATACAATGGGGTATCTTTAAAGCTAGAATAGCTTAAAGGTGAAACTCGCAGAGATATAATAGGTTAGAGTGCTCATCGCTAGCCACCAGGTTAGTTTTAGGTGGCCAAGCATGGACATCATATTGGTGCTGATAAGAAGCACAAACAAGCCAGTGCGCCACATAGGCATGTATTGCATTGTCTTCATTTTGACTGAAGAAGTTGAATATTGTATGAAATACACAGCACTTGTTTTCAGGTGCAATGCTTGATTATGGTAGAAAATTAAAGAAAATAAAAGATGTTCAGCTTTAACAATGTTATTAACTGATTTAAACGCCGATGTGACAGTTTTCAGCACCCAAATATCCAATATTTCAAGATCGTCTCCTGAGTATGCAAGTGATTTTTAAAATGTTTTTCTTTCTTCTTATATTCATATGCTTTTTATAGTGATTCTCATTTACTGGGTTGTAATTGCGAGGATGCAAAGTCCAAACACGGGATAGGAAATTTGAGAAGAGCTTATTTGTAATAAGAATAATGGTTGTTGATAATAATAATAATAGTTAAGAATGCTAATACGACTGCTATTATTATTATTATTATTATTATTAGTAGTAGTAGTATTAATAATAATAATAATAATAATAATAATAATAATAATAATAATAATAATAATAAATACTACTACTAATAGTAGTAGTAATAATAACAAAAAATAAGTAGTAACTTTTAAAGATTGTCTTGTGGAGGAACAAAATAAGTTCAGGCGAGTTTTATTCCTCCATCATCATGAGACACACTGCAGCACTGTGTGCTGTGAGTGCGCTGTCGTGAGGCATGTAAAGTCAGCTCTTTTATACGACAAGAGAGAATGCATGGTACATTTACATGTTGATATACATATCAGTCAGTACATATCAATCGCGTGATTAATTGGTTGTCCCCCAAGGGGCTCTCTGTCCATATGCAACCCCTGCTGAGCGTGAATATTATCAGTCTGTATTGTGCTGGGTGCCCACACGTGTGCTGGGTGCCCACAGTCTCCTGTACTGTATATGCAAGTGATTTTTTAAAAGTTTGTTTCTCCTTGTTTGTCAAGAGAATAAGACGAAGAATAGTGAACTGATTCTAGTGTTTTAAAGGATAACAAATATTGAAAATTACTGCACTAAAAAAAATCTCATATATACACACATATGACCCAATACAGGTAGATACAAATCATGAGCAGAGATTAGAAGAGACATGGCAAAAGTTAATACAAAAAAAGAGTGAGAGGCTGTGCAAAGGAGTCATCTTTATTGAATTTAAACAACTACATTGTGGGGGTATGGTGTTGGACTTCTCCACCCAGGGAACAATGGATCAAAACAGGAGGTGTCACTGGGGGGGGTTCAGACGGGACAGTAAGGACAATGCGCCCCCTGGGGAGAGGAGTAAATGCCGGGTAGCTGGGAGAATGGTGTGAGAGCAGCACCAGCATTATGTCATGTTATTGTTCCACACAGGCTTTGTTCTAAACATAATGTGTTATGGTTGGAAGTATTGGGTCTCGATGCATGGAAATAAAGATATAAAAGAGGGATGCACAGAGACCCGGGATGAGCTTTTGCTGTAAATTATGTTGAAGAAGGAATAAAGTTCCTGTGTCGTCCAGCTTATTGCCTCGCCTGCCTCCTTTCTCCACATTGGTGACCCGAAGACGTGTCATGGAAAGCGAGCCGAGCACCGCCCCTGAGACTTCCTGGAGCGAGAGCACCAGCGCCACGTGCGTGGTCTCAGTCGAGTTCCCAGACTTCTGGTTTCACAACCCAACTGCGTGGTTCTTGTACATAGAAGCCCAGTTCGCACTCCGCGGGATAACAACGGATGACACCAGATATTACTACATGGTCACTGCGCTGGATACACGCACCATGCAACAGGTGACGAGCCTGCTCCAGGAGCCGCCGGCCCAAGGAAAATATGAAACGCTCAAGAGGATGCTTCTCCAGTGCTATACCCTTTCTGACAGTGAGAGCGCAGAGAGACTCCTAGCATGTTTGGAGTTCGGGGACAAGTCAGCAGGGGAGCTTATGGAGAGCATGTTGGTGCTGAGGGGGAAGAATGATGAATCTTTCCTGTTCGCCAACTTGTTCCTCAGGAACCTACCGGCTACAGTGAGGGTGATCCTGGCCAACTCGCTGCAGCTGGTTGCTCAGGACTACCGCGCCCTGGCGCAGGAAGCAGACTACATCATTTTGGTGACCAGAACTCCCAACACGCAGACAGTGGCACTGGCATCCATGAAGGACTCCAGCGAGGTCGAGGAGCCGTTCGTGGTAGCCGGAACAGACACCAGAAGACAAAGGAATGGGGCGATCTGTTTTTATCATCGCCGTTTCGGCTCGAATGACCAACGCTGCCTGTCACCATGCCAATTCAAGAAGCTGGGAAGATGGCACATTCGGAATTCAGTGGCAGCTGCAACCGATGGCGACAGGAACAGACTGCTTTACGTTATGGACACGCGTTCGGGGAGACGGTTTTTGGTGGACTCCGGCTCCCAGAAGAGTCTCATCCTGCCAATTAACACAGACAGGGTGGTAGGACGCAGTGGTCCAGAGCTCACAGCCGCAAACGGATCCACCATCAGGACATTTGGCAAACGGACACTGACGATATGCTTACACGGACGCAACTTTCCGTGGGACTTTGTGATAGCTGCATGTTCCGTCCCATTTTAGGTGCAGATTTTTTTATGTGCTTATGGGTTGTTAGTCGATGTTGCTAATAGGAGATTAGTGGACACTGTCTCTTTTACCTCACTGCCCTGCACAGCTTGGGGAGCTGGGTTGACAACACTGGCTAACGTTATAGCTCCAGGGAGTAAGTACGAACATTTCCTTGCATAGTTCCCAGCACTCACAGTCCCGACTTTTTCAGCTACGGTAACAAAACACGGGGTCGAGTACTTTATAATGACAAAAGGCCCACTGGTGTTGACACGTCCTCGGCATTTGGATGCAGCTAAACTGGCCAGGGCGCGAGAGGAGTTTGCCAACTTAGAGCAATTGGGCATCGTCAGGTGCTCCAACAGCCTGTGGGCATCCCTGCTACACATGGTCCCTAAAGCTGACAGGTCGTGGTGACCGTGCAGTGATTTCCGGCGTCTGAATAACGACACGGAACACGATTGTTATCCAGTTCCACACATCCAGGATTTTTCCATGCACTTGGCCGGGGCACGTGTTTTTTCAAAAGTTCTTCGCAGAAGACATTCCAAAACAGCGGTAATAACTCCTTTCGGCCTTTTCGAGTTTTTACGCATGCCATTCAGATTAAAAGGCACGGCGCAGACTTTCCAGAGGATGATGGACGCAGTGCTTTGCGACTTGTCTTTTGTTTTTGTCTACTTAGACGACATTCTAGGTGGCTAGCGCGTCCGAGGAGGAGCACATCGTTCATCTCAGGATGGTTTTCCAGAGGTTGGAAGCGCACGGGCTAATAGTTAACCTGGCGAAGTGCCAGTTCGGCGTGCCAGAGATTGATTTTTTGGGCCACCGCATTTCGCCGGAGGGCGCAATTCCGTTCTTGGATAAGGTGCGCGCTGTGACGGACTTTCCGTGCCTGCAGACCGTGAGAGCACTACAGGAGTTTTTGGGAATGGTTAATTTTTGTAACAGTTTCCTTCCCCGGGCAGCCCAGCTGATGCAGCTGTTGTATGCCGCGCTTTAAAAAAAAAAAAAAAGAAGAAGCCTGTGGAAGCCATAGACTGGACTCCCGAACGAGTCCAGGCTTTTAGTAATGCCAAAATAGCGCTTGCAGATGCCGCATTTTTAGCCCACCTGGATCCGTCCGCACGGATAGCGCTCATGATGGCTGCATCTGACGTTGCCATAGGGGCAGTGGTGGAGCAGTGTGTCTCAGGTTTGTCGCAGCTGCTCGCATTTTTTAGCCGGATTTTGTGCGACAATGAACACAAGTACAGCACATTCGATAGAGAATTGCTGGCTCTCCACCTGGTGATGCGCTATTTCCAGTTCTGGCTGGAGGGGCGTGAGTTCACTGCGTTCGTGGACCATAAGCCGCTGACGCACGCGATGTCCAAGACCTCAGAACCGTGGTCGGCCCGGCAGCAACGGCATTTGGCCGCAATTTCGGAGTTTACAACTGACATTCAACACATTGCTGGTAAACTCAACATCGTGGCCAATTGCCTGTCGTGTGCGTTTATCGCCCGGGTCTACGTGGGAATACATTTCCATGCCATGACTGCAGAGCAAGCCGGGGACATGGACATTTGCGTGCGCCAGTCTGCGCCAACAGGGTTAAGATTGGAGAACAGGGTGGTGCAAGAAGGGTGCCCAACCTTGCTCTGTGATGTCTCCACCGGCTGCCGGTGCCCGGTGGTTCCGAGCTCTTGGTGCTGTCGCGTTATTGAGTCAGTCCATTCCCTTTCGCACTCGTGCAAAAGGGAGTGTGTGCTTCAGTGAAGCTAGTGGGGGCGAAATTCGTCTGGCCACGCTTGCGTAAGGACGTGAAAGAGTGGGCTGCAGCTTGCATCATGTGCCAGCGGGCCAAAGTGCACAAGCACACCAGAGCTCCCCTCGAGCCGTTCCAAATCCCGGCTAGGTTTGACCACGTCCACGTGGATTTGGTGGGACCCCTCCCGCCGTTGCGAGGTTTCACACACCTTTTAACAGTCGTGGACCGCACCACATGCTGGCCTGAAGTGGTCCGCTGGCTTCTGCCACGTCTGCGGAAGTGGTGCACGCTTTTTTGTCAGCTTGGGTTGCACGTTTAAGATCTCCATCGGACATCACATCCGACAGAGGTCCACAATTCGTTTTAGAACTCTGGTTTGTGATGGCCCAGAGCCTGGGGGTCAAAATTCATCGCACTATCGCGTTCACCCCCCAGGCTAATGGGTTATGTGAGCGTTTTTATAGGTCGCTTAAAGCAGCGCTCAGAGCTTTGCTCACGGACAAAAATTGGGTCAACCGCCTACCTTGGGTTCTTTTAGGGTTGTGCTCCGCACCTAAGGAGGATTTGGCAGCTTCCCTGGCAGAACTCGTTTTTTCTCAGCCGCTGCGGATCCCCGGAGAGTTTTTACTGGAAAACCCCGTGCCCGAGGCTGATCCACCCGTGCAATTTTTACACAGTACAGAGGCTGTGAGCGTACCGGGCCTGGCCCACCATTGTTTTCCCTGCACATTTGTCCCAAAAAGCTTGCAGAACACCAGTTTTATTTTTGTCAGGCATGATGTGCACCGGACCCCGCTTCGCCCACCGTACAATAGACCGTTCAGGGTATTGGAACCTGGGGCGAAACATTTTGTGTTATACTTGGGGGGACGTAGGGGACCGTCTGCATCGACAGGCTGAAGCCCGCTTTTGTGTTGGCAGACAAGTAGGTGGTGTTGGCCCAAGCTCCCTGGTGCGGACGCCCACTGTTGGTGGCTGTGCAGGTTGGTGATCCCTCAGCAGAGACCTGCACTCGCAAAGCTGATGTGTTTTTTCCCCCTCCCTTTTTCCCTACACAGACTGACGTGCCCACCTGTACACCCTGCCAGCAGGGCAGTTTTACTTGATCGGCGACCCCCCGCTGCAGCCGCTATGGGTGCCAGCTCAAACCCAAAGGACGGGGGGGTTAGTGCCCTTTCTGGGTGTTCGGGGGGTTGTATGGGGGCATGGTGTTGGACTTCTCCACCCAGGGAACAATGGACAAAAAGAGGAGGTGTCACCGGGGGATTCAGACAGGACAGTAACGACTATGTGCCCCCCGGGAAGAGGAATAAATTCCAGGCTGCTGGGAGAAGGGTGTGAGAGTGGTGCCGGCGTTATGTCATGTTAATGTGCCACACAGGCTTTGTTCTAAACATAATGTATGATCGGAAGTTCCGGGTCTCGATGCATGGGATGAGCTTTTGCATTAAATTATGTTGGAGAAGGAATAAAGTTTCTGTTTCATTCAGCTCGTTGCCTCGCCTGCCTCCTTTCTCCACATTACACTTAAGTATTATTATTAACGTTACCCTTATTTTAAGTATACAGTTAAAATTTGTCTTCATGACATCCCATATTATTTAGTATAACTTATAATGTTCCAGCTTACTTATATGATAACAATAAATACAACGAACCGTTATTTGGATATCCCGTTATCACAATGCTGCACAAGCTTTCAATAGGACTATATCCACTACCAATATGGTGCCTAAATTTGCCATCAAAATGTTAGCCGTGAGCACTCTAGCCTATTATATCTCTGTGCTGAAACTTGTAGGTCAACAGGAAAGTATCTGAAGCTGAATAATTAGCCTAAACCCTGAAATAGCTCCAATTTGAAAAAAGTTAAGTTAAAAATGCTACAGAAAAGTTTAACTGGTAAATGCTAGCCTAAAAGTCAGATGGCTTAAATATGTGCAATGTTGCATAAAAGGTGGCATGGCTTGAAGATGAACAACGTTAGCTTAAAATGGTAAAAAAAAAAAAAAAAAAGCATAAAGGTAAAAACAACAAAAATACTAATTCAAAAGCTAAAATGGCCTATTTGCACATTAGCAGAAAAATGGAAATAGAAAGGTGAACAATGAGCTACCTTAAAAGGTAGGATGGCCTAGCCTTATACAATGTTGTCATAAATGCAAAATAAAAAAAAAATTGCTTAAAAATGCAAAATAAAAACTCAGAGCTTACAAATGCTAGTTTAAAAGCTGAAATGGCTTAAAGCTAAACAACATTAATACTTTAAAAGTTAAAGGGTTGCTCTTAACTTAAAGTATGTAGATTTTTTAGCCTTAAAAGCTACTGAAGTTTAAGGAGAGTTTGAAGAACTTCTCCATTCACTTCAGTTTAGCTAAAAAAAGTTAATATTGTGAAAACTGTTAACATTATATATTTGAAAAATCTAAGAATAAATGTCTTTAAAAAGCTGAACAGAATGATATCAGAATGAAGTATGCAGAAGCTCAGCAGCATTCACATAAGATCTTTTGTATTTAGGGTGACTGATAGGACGCTAACGAAAAAGTTCAGCTTTATTTAGTTTTCCAGTCTAAAAAGTCTCAGCCTTTTCAGAAAAGAAGGCTTTTAACACGTTGTGCTGAGACATCAAAAGAGCATCGCTGCTTTGAGCTTAACGTGCAAAGGTTCCTTCACCAAGTTAAACACTGGGAGCGTGGTGTGTGGATCCTGGCTAAGGGCTGCCGCTGATGGCATCTGCTGGCTACTGATAACCGCCTGGAATTTCACGTGGATGGAGTAGTAGTGTGTTTGCACTTGTCTGAGCACACATTGTGTTGTTTGCAAAAGGCGGGACACGTTTGGTTCCAGTTCTGTACAGTATACAGGAGCTGGGAATGCATTTGTAAGCGCAGGTGCAAGGTAAAGGGTGTGTGGCGTGGAGAAATGCAGAACAAGTGCAGAGGGAAGCTCCTGCGCACCTCACATGTGTGAAAGAGGCGCCATGCGGGCCTGAAGCCATGCTGTTTTGTGCCATGTTTTCAATGTGCTGAAAAGTTCCTCTTCTTCTCTCTTGTCTCTTCAGAGGATGGGCCCAGTTTTTTGGTGCCTGAGGAGATGTCTCTGGGTCGGCTCCTGCGGCGTGCCTCCTCTAAGGCCTCCGACCTCTTGACCTTCAACCCCGGGGTGGGGGGTTCGTCGTTACGTTCTGGCCTGGATGGCGAGGTCATCTTCTCCAAGAATAATGTTTGTGTGCACCCCGCAGAGTCCCTGCCTGGCCTGGCTGAGCACCACCCAGGTTAGTCTGAATAAAGGGTGTGCATGCTGTGGCCTCATGTGCCTTTTTTGGCCATAGCAAGTTGCCTTTTTTTTGGGGGGGGGGGTATTTTTGCTTTTATTGAACAGATACAGTGAAGAGAGACACAAGAAGTTGAATGAGGAGCAGGGGAGAGACATGCAGGAAAGATCACTGGCCAGAAATTCAACTGGGGATCACTGCATTAGAGCAAGGTGCTCTTCTGGTTTGCATTCTAACATAAAAGTTTCAAATTTAGGGGAAATCTTCTGCAAATTTATAAAGAAAACCGCTTGTACATCTACATAGAAAAAATACCAAAAAACAAAAAGTAAATTTACAAGGAAAAAAGAAAATCAATTTAGAATACAAAATGCAAGCAAATTTTATAACGTAATCCATCTCTGAGTAAAAAAAAAAAAAAAATAGCCAATTTATAAGGAAAGTAGCATATTTGGAGACTTTCCTGTTACTAGTGTTTGCAAGTTCATTTATTCTTATAATGCTGCAATTTCATCCTCATTTTAAGGCTCAGAATCACAAAATCTCTGAAAATGACCCTTTCCATAGTAAAGATGGTTCTGTTTTGACAGTTTGTGAGCAGTTTAAGCCAATGGGAGCACCCTTGTCCTTAGATAATTTAGTTACTAACAGGCTATCATAGTTCAACAGTTGAACTATTTATATGTTTGTTGTTGTTTTCACAAACAATGAAGAGTTTGCACATTCTGAAAATAAACATTTTGAGATTAAACAATTTGGAGTGCAGTTGTAATTGGAGCAAAGGTTAAATCAAATAAAAATGTTTTGAGAGGACACAAAAATTAATTAACTTTGCTGACTTTTTCACCTTTATAGTCGTCACTGTGATTTTGTTGCAGCATGTATTGTCGAACTGACAATGTTTAATGTTTACAGTCTCTTCATATATCTGTCCCGTGCTGTTAACTGTACATTTTTATTGTCTTACTGTCAGCAAGATGTGGCAATGAGTCAATGACATGGATGAACCCATTAGCTTTAGGATGTGATCTGGAGCAGGATGCAGATTCTGGATCACCTTTTCACTTTTTTTAACATTGCGAGATATGGCCTTGGTGGAGGTATGCGCTAGAGAGCACTCAAAGAGCTACTGGGCGCCCAGAGAGCACATAGCTCCACCAAGGCTCTATCTCGCAATGTTAAAAGAAAATGAAAGTGATCCAGAATCAGCATCCTGACCCAGATCACCTTCAAAATCTAATCGGTTCATCCATAGTCCAAGGGAAACCTCTTGTGATAACATTTCATCAGAATCCATCCAAGTTTTTGCATAATCCTGCTCACAAACAGGCAGACCTTGGTGGAGGTATGCACTCTCTGACTACCCTCTAGCTTCTAGTTATTAATGCATTGGCAATGCCTGCAGTAAACTGACCTTTCCATGTGCTTCGTCATTGTGGTCTTAATGATAAAATCTTTACAACTGTTAAAGGGTCAAAGTCACAGTTCACATTTACTTATTTATTTACTGAGTTTGCAAATACATTGTTTTCCGTATGTTTGCGTCATTCACACTTATGAGTCCTCCAACTTCTTCCACTTACATTTTATTAAGGTTGTTTAACACAAGGGAAATCATTGTTTGTGGTAATTTCTTTCCATGCATATGAAAACGATGCTCCTGCATGTATGTGGATTAACAGCATTCTCTTCATATCTCATCTTATCTGCTCTTCTCAGATTTGCGTGTTTTTTAAGGTCATTGCACAAGAACATCTCTGTTATTGTCTTTTTGTCTGTTACCTATGTGACTCAAATTGCAACCGCCTGCATCTCAAGCCTTTTTTTCCTGCATTTCAATCATGTGGCCAAAGTCCTATAAAAATGATAACTTCTAACACAGCTGCGGTTTTGTTGCCCCCTGTAGGCTACCTGTGCGTGCACGTGGAGAAGGACGAAAGCCTGGGTACCACCCTGATCTTGACTTGGGTGCCTAACTCTCGCATCCAGCGGCAAGATGAAGAGGCGCTGCGATACATCACTCCAGAGAGCTCCCCTGTACGGAGGAACGCACGCCGCAGAGGCAGACGGTACAAAAAGATATTCCTTTGTTATAATAGTCTCACCTAAATTATCTCTGCATTATGCTTTATATCAGGGGTGGCCAGTCTTTTTACACATGAGATCTACTTTTAGATTTTTTGACATCACAAGATCTACTGGTCAAAAAAGTTAAGAAATTACAAGAAAAGGTTTCACATTTAAGATTCAAAAAGTACTTAATTTACAAGAACAAAGTTGTAAATTTACAAGTGTAATAAATGTAGTAAATTAATAAGAAAAAGTTACACATTTATGAGAAAAGCTGAACATTTTAAAAGAAAAAAATGGATTTTTGCTTAGCATTGGTGCTTCAAATGCATTTTGTTTAGTTGTGTAGCATGATATGAAGGGGATTGTGATTGTTTGGGGGTTACAATTTTCTTTTTTGCAGGTTTGGGGACATGTTCCCCCTGTATCCCCCTTAATTTGTGCCTATGGCATGCTGAGAGGGATCCAGGTCACGAAGTTGTCTGTGCCATGGGAGAAACTGAATGAATAAAACAACTTTTTATGGAGCCCTTGCTCTCACATCAGAAGAAAACAGTCTTGGCTTTATTGTGGAGGAAAGGAATCAGACGAGACACGAGCTGACAACACACAACTTTATTTCCTCCAACCAGCAGAACAGACTAACTCTGTGCAGAGTGCCAAAGCAATCTGCTTTATACATTTTCTTCCTGCCACTGGCACTCAGGGTAAACACATTTTTACATACCAGTTACCAAGTGTGAACACACATCAACATACACATTGACACATTCGCGCCCCTGCATCCTCAGGTGTGAGAATGGCACAGTGGAGGCGAAAGACACATCTTTATTTACTACATACCCCCCGGTGCTCTGGTGCCCCTGGCTAGCACCCCCAACACCCTGAAGTACTGGGTGGAGTGTCATCTCCTTTGTGTCACCACACAGCCCCCACCCCCCTCCCCGAACACCCAGAAGGGGTCCTAACCCTCCAGACCTTTGGGCTTGAGCAAGCGCCTGTAGTGGCTGTAACGTGGGCCGGTCGAAGTGCCTTGCAGTCGAGCCGGGTAGGAGAAAAGCTTGGTCTCTGGAGGGGGAAAGGGTGGGGAGGGGAAAAAGTTAGTTTCCTGCAAACAGTCCTCTGTCGGGGGAACACTAATCTGCGGACCCACTGAAGGAGGGTGCCCGCGCTGGGGAGCTTGAGCCACACCACCTGCTTGTCTGCCAACACATAAGCGGGCTTCAGCCTGTCTATGCAGACGGTTTCCTTATGCTCCCCCAAGTCTAACACAAAATGTTTCTCCCCAGTTTCCAGCACTCTGAACGGGCCGTCATACAGTAGATACAGCGGGGTTCTGTGGGCGTCATGCCTGACGAAAACGAATTTGGCGTTCTCTAAGTGCTTTGGAACAAATGTGCAGGGAAAGCAATGGTGCGCCGGGCCCGGAACACTGCCAGCTCCTGTACCGGATAAAAAAAGTGCGCGGGTGGATCATTACCAGGCGCGGGGCTCTCTGGCAAAAACTTCCCCGGGATCCGCAACGGCTGAGAAAAAACGAGTTCTACTGGGGAAGCTGCCAAATCTTCCTTAGGTGCAGAGTGCAACCCCAATAGGACCCAAGGCAGGCGGTCGACTCAATTTGCATCCATTAGCGAGGCTCTGAGCGCTGCTTTAAGCGACCTGTGAAAACACTCACACAAACCGTTAGCCTGTGGGTTGTGTGCGGTGGATTTTGACCCCCAGGCTGTCGACCATTGTGGACCAAAGTTCCAAAACAAATTGCAGACCCATGTCGGAAGTGATGTCCGACGGGGATCCGAACCGTGCGACCCAAGATGACAAAAACGCGCGGGCTACCTAGTCCGACATGGTGGAACTCAGCGGAACCACCTCTGGCCAGTACGTAGTGTGGTCCACGATTGTTAAAAGGTGTGAACCCCTGCAACAGCGGAAAGGGACCCACTACGTCCAGGTGTACATGATTGAACCTTCTGGCTGGAATTCAAAAAAGCTTGAGGGGGGCTTTGGTGTGCTTGTGCACCTTAGCCCGTTGGCACGCAATGCACGCTGCAGCCCATTCTTTCACATCTCTGCGTAAGTGAGACCAAACAAATATGGACGCCACAAGTTTAACTGAGGCTCGCATACCGGGATGTGAAAGGGAGAGAACAGACTCAAAAACGCAGTGGCACCAGGAGCTCAGAACCACGGGGTGGGTGTGTCCGGTGGAGATGTTGTAGACCAAGGGTGGGCACCCTTCTTGTACCACCCTGCTCTCAAGTTTTAATCCGGTAGTTGCGGACTGGAGCGCGCAAATATCTGCGTCCCCGGTTTGGTCGGCGGCCATTGTGGAAAAATCAATGCCCATGTATACTGAAGAGACCAGTGTGCGTGACAAGCAGTCTGCCACAACGTTCAGTTTACTGGCTACATGTTGGATGTGGGTCGTGAACTCTGAAATTGCAGCCATGTGCCGTTATTGCTGAGCTGACCATGGTTCCGAGACTTTGGACATCACATAGGTCAGTGGTTTATGATTGACAAATGCAGTAAACCCGCAACCCTCGAGCCAAAACTGAAAATGATGCGTAGCGAGGTGGCGAACCAACAACTCTCTGTCACAAGTGCTATATTTATATTCATTGTATAGCAAAGTATGGCTGAAAAAGGGCTGCCACGAACCGGAGACGTACTGCTTCACTACAGCTCCTACCGCAACGTCAGATGCGTCTGTGGTGAGCACTGTCCGCGCTGACGGGGCTGGGTGCTCCAGCAAAGCTGCGTTAACGAGCGTTGTTTTGGCATTTGTGAATGCCTGGACCCGCCTGGGGGTCCAGTTGATACTGTCCGCGGGCTTCCTTTTTTTGAGTGTGCCATAGAGCAGCTGTAGCAGCTGGGCTGCGCGGGGGAGGAGGCGGTTGTAGAAATTGACCATCCCCAAAAATTCTTGCAGCACCCTCACGGCCTGTGGACGTGGAAAATCCAACACTGTGCGCACTTTATCCGGCAGCGGAATTGTGCCATCTGGCGAAATGCAGTGGCCCAAAAAGTCGATTACCGGCAGCCCGAACTGACACTTCACTGGGTTAATGATCAGCCCGTGCGCTTCCAAACGTTGGAAAACTTGTTTGAGATGGGCGAGGTGCTCTTCCTCTGACGCGCTAGCCACCAAAATGTCGTTCAAATAGACGAAAATGAACAAGTCTCGGAGCACCACATCCATCGTCCTTTGGAAAGTTTGTGCTGTGCCCCTTAACCTGAACGGCATGCACAAAAACTCGAAAAGACTGAAGGGGTTATTACCCCCGTTGTGGGGACATCCTTTGCGTGCACCGGGACCTGGTGGTAACCACGGACCAGATCCACTTTTGAAAAAATGCATGTCCTGGCCAGGTGCTCGGAAAAATCCCGGATGTGTGGGATGGAGTAATGATCGTGTTCCATGGCATTGTTTAAGCATCGGAAATTGCTGCACAGCTGCCACGACCCATCGGACTTGGGCACCATGTGCAGCGGGGATGCCCAAGGGCTGTTGAAGCGCCTAATGATGCCTAAGTGTTCCAAGTTAGCAAACTCCTCGCCCGCGATGGCTAGTTTAGCCGCATCCAGGCAGCGAGGGTGTGCAAAGACGGGCGGACCTTTCGTGGTGATAAAATGCTCAACCCCGTGCTTGGTTTCCGTAGTGGAAAAAGTGGGCACTGTGAGTGCTGGGAAAGAAAACGCTGGTACTTACCTCCTGGAGCTAGAATATTTGCGTGTGTTGGTGCCCAACTCCCTGAGCTGTACAGGGCAAAGAGGATAAAGATACAGCGTCCACTAAATGCCTGTTGGCAACACCAACAAGTAGTCCATGAGGACACAGAAAATCAGCACCTAAGATGGGGATCGAACATGCAGCTACCACAAAGTCCCACTGGTAATTGTGTCCATGTAAACATATAGTGGCCGTCCTTTGTCCAAACGTCCCGATGTGGGATCTGTTTGCGGCCACTAAAGACAGCCCACAACCTTCTGCCAGCCTGTCTGCGCTGGCTGGCAAAATGAGGCTCTTCTGGGAGCCAGAGTCTACCAGAAAACGTCTCCCTGAACGTGTGTCTGTGATGAAAAGCAGCTTCTCCTTGTTGCCAGTGGTTGTAGCTGCTACTGACTGCTGGCTGGTCCGTTTCTGCGTCCTCTGGAAACGGCATGGTGGCAGACAACGTTGTGCGTTGACGCCAAATCGCTGATGATGAAAGCACGCCGTCCCGTTCCTGCCTTTCTGAGTGGCCATCCCGGCCACCAACTGCAGCGCCTCGACCTCGTTGGACTCCGCCGGCGATCCGGGTCTCACTGCCTGGACGCCAAAAATCCTGTTAGCCAGGATGATGCGGTCTGCTTCTTCTGCCAGTGCTCGGTAGTCCTTGGTCGCCAGCAGCAGCAAGTTGGCCAGGATTGCCCTTGCCAAAGCTAGTAGCTTCTTCAGGAAGAGGTGGGCGAAGAGGAAAGATCTGTCATCTGCGCCCAGCAAAAACAGCATACTCTCCATTAACTCCATGGCCAATCCATCTCTTAATTCCATGTGTGAGAGGAGCTTCTCTGCTCTCTCTCCTGTGGAGGGGACGTAACACTGCAGCAGCAGCCGTTTGAGAGCGTCGTATTTGCCCTGGGCTGGGGGAGCACGAAGCAGACTCATTGCGCTCCGAGTGGCGTGCGGGTCCAGTGAAGCCACCACGTAATGATACTTTGTGTCATCCTCCGAGATTCCGAGAGTGAACTGGGCTTCCACGTGAATGAACCAAGCGGCCGGGTTGTGGAGCCAAAAGTCCGGGAGTTTGACTGCCACAGCGAGCATAGCGGGGGGAACCCCAAGTGTGGATGTTCCCACGGAGGTGCTCGGTCCTTCTTCCATTTTCACGTCTCAGGGTCACCAATGTGGAGGAAAGGAATCAGACGAGACACGAGCTGCCGACACACAACTTTATTTCCTCCAATCAGCAGAACAGACTAACTCTTGAGTGCCAAAGCAATCTGCTTTATACATTTTCTTCCCGCCTCTGGCACTCAGGGTAAACACATTTACATACCCGTTACCAAGTGTGAACACACATCAACATACACATTAACATATTCACTCCCCTGCATCCTCAGGTGTGAGCCTGGCACAGTGGGGGCAAAAGGCACATCTTTATTTACTACATACCCCCCGGTGCTCTGATGCCTCTGGCTAGCACCCCCAACACCCCGAAGTACTGGGTGGAGTGTCATCTCCTTTGTGTCACCACATTATGACTGAAAATAACCACCATTCATAACCTGACTGCACATTGCGCTGTGGTGCAGTGTTGGTGGGAGAAATGGCACTGTTTGCTTGTAGCCAATGCATTTGACGTGTGTAGGGGGGGGTATTATGGGATGTTTTTGTGACTTTACCTCGGTGTTCGGTGGATGGTTCTGTTCAGGATAGCCATGCTTGGTTTTGTGGTGGCATTGTGCATTGGCAGAAAGCAGCTGTAAACTAAATCCAGAAGAAACGGCTGAGCGAGGTGCGCTCCTGTAGCGGGCCGATGAGTTTCTGGCAGACAGCTATCAGGCGGCAGTGTGCAACAAGCCAACTCATGCAAGAGTTATGTTTGCCTTGCTGTGCCCACCAACTTCCCTGCACTGCCAAAGTGACCAAACACATTAACGTTGCGTATGCGCTGAGCAACACGATAAAGGTGGATTTATGCTCCTTTTTGCTCTGGTCCACCTACACTTTGGACAAGGCTAGCGCACATGTCACTATATATCCTTCATTTGTTGCATCTGCTAGGCCAAGCATCCTTTTGAACGGGAGGTTGGATCTTGTGTATGCGTAGTCAATGTGCACAGGCAATGCGGTTGCAAAATTTGGGCTGCACGCACTCGGCCACAGAGGGGCCCCACGACTGATAATAAAACTTATGTCACATAAGCCTCGCACTTGAGCAGACACGCAGAGTGGAGGTGGAGTATAAATCCATCTTAATGCTTTGTTTATGGTCCACCTCTGCTCTGTATGTCTGTGATACACGTACCATTTGGACAAGGCTGGTGCACGCACGGCTATAATGCAGCATGCATTCAGGTCCGGACTGATTTGCAATTGACCCACAAGCATCTCAAGATCAACCAGTAGATCGTGATCGACTGGTTGCACACCCCTGCTTTAGATGTATTTTTCCAGGTTGTTTGAGGTGTTAATATCTTGACCATTACTTTTTAGTCACAGCGATCTCTATTACTTCAGGTTGAGGAAGAGTATCAAAATATGTCATCAAAAAAATACACATAAATAATGAAAACCACAGTCATGTATTTTTCAGTTGCAGTAAAAATTATTCAGCTGTTTATTTTCAAAATTTCAAATTTTCACCTGTTTGCAAAAAACAAAACAAGCAGTCTGATTTGAGATGTTATACTTTCGTGTGACACTTTTGGTGTTGGCATTGGTGCTGTAGGATATATTAAAGGGCCCATATTGTACAGCATTGTTTTGGTTTTTTTTCCGTTTATTTTAAACTCATAAAATTAGTCCATGGATCACATGAAATAACACCACCTTTATTTACGACTGACAGAAATGAGTCGATTGCACTTCCAGAGTTTTGAGAACATCACGAACAAACAAGTCCTGCCTTCAGTTTTCCCTGTCGTCACAGTTCTAGTGGCTGGACTATGGACAAAGTCCTCTTCCACAGTCCTGCAGACTGTCACCTGAACTGTGTGCACATCATCAGCATGGTTCATTACAAAGTAACGTCGCAGTTAGCAGTAGCTTAGCATTTCCTCCCTACTTGTGAATGGCATTATTGCATCACCAACCCAACCTTGACCAAATCACATTATGGGCACATACAGTGGTGTGAAAAAGTGTTTGCCCCCTTCCTGATTTCTCATTTTTTTTTGTATGTTTGTCACACTTAAATGTTTCAGATCATCAAACAAATTTAAATATTAGACAAAGATAACAGATAAACACTAAATGCAGTTTTTAAATGAAGGTGTTTATTATTAAGGGAAAAAAAAAATCCAAACCTACATCGCCGTGTGTGAAAAAGTGATTGCCCCTAAACCTAATAACTGGTTGGGCCACCCTTAGCAGCAACAACTGCAATCAAGCATTTATGATAACTGGCAATCTTACTGGATTCTTTTACAGGGCTGTGGAGGAATTCTGGCCCACTCATCTTTGCAGAATTAAGATAAGATAAGATAAGATAAGCCTTTATTAGTCCCACAATGGGGAAATTCCAGGATTGCAACAGCACAGGGATAGCAACACTCAGAGCAACAATCAGAAGGCAAGAAAAAACAAGAGCAGCTAGTATACATATGTACATATTACTATAAATATATACTGTATATATATATACTGTATATATATATATACACTACCGTTCAAAAGTTTGGGGTCACTTAGAAATTTCCTTATTTTTGAAAGAAAAGCACTTTTTTTCAATGAAGATAACTTTAAACTAATCAGAAATACACTCTATACATTGCTAATGTGGTAAATGACTATTCTAGCTGCAAATGTCTGGTTTTTGGTGCAATATCTACATAGGTGTATAGAGGCCCATTTCCAGCAACTATCACTCCAGTGTTCTAATGGTACAATGTGTTTGCTCATTGCGTCAGAAGGCTAATGGATGATTCGAAAACCCTTGTGCAATCATGTTAGGTCTGCAATGCTGTAATTGCTGCAAATGGAGGATTCTTTGACGAAAGCAAAGTTTGAAGGAAAAAATTATTATTTCAAATACAGATCATTATTTCTAACCTTGTCAATGTCTTGGCTATATTTTCTATTCATTTTACAACTCATGGTGGTAAATAAGTGTGACTTTTCATGGAAAATACAAAATAATTGTCTGGGTGACCCCAAACTTTTGAACGGTAGTGTATATAGACACACAGTGCGGAGCATTGTAGTTGGTGAATGTGCAGCAGAAAGTCTAAACTCTCCCTCCGCGGATGCGGCGGGCCAGCTCGATGTCTTTGGGCATGATGGTGACCCTCTTGGCGTGGATGGCGCACAGGTTGGTGTCCTCGAACAGACCCACCAGGTAGACCTCGCTGGCCTCCTGCAGAGCCATGACGGCGGAGCTCTGGAAGTGCAGGTCGGTCTTGAAGTCCTGAGCGATCTCCCTCACCAGGCCCTCACCAATTGTTGTAATTCAGCCACATTGGAGGGTTTTCGAGCATGAACCGCCTTTTTAAGGTCATGCCGCAGCATCTCAATCGGATTCAGGTCAGGACTTTGACTAGGCCACTCCAAAGTCTTCATTTTGTTTTTCTCAAGCCATTCAGAGGTGGACTTGCTGGTGTGTTTTGGATCATTGTCCTGCTACAGAATCCAAGTGCACTTCAGCTTGAGGTCACAAACAGATGGCCAAACATTCTCCTTCAGGATTTTTTGGTAGACAGCAGAATTCATGGTTCCATTTACCCCAGCAAGTCTTCCAGGTCCTGAAGCAGCAAAACAGCCCCAGACCATCACACTGCCACCACCATATTTTACTGTTGGTATGATGTTCCTTTTCTGAAATGCTGTGTTACTTTTACGCCGGATGTAACGGGACACACACCTTCCAAAAAGTTAAACTTTTGTCTCGTCAGTCCACAGAGTATTTTCCCAAAAGTCTTGGGGATCATCAAGATGTTTTCTGGCAAAACTGAGATGAGCCTTTATGTTCTTTTTGCTCAGCAGTGGTTTTCGTCTTGGAACTCTGCCATGCAGGCCATTTTTGCCCAGTCTCTTTCTTATGGTGGAGTTATGAACACTGACCTTAACTGAGGCAAGTGAGGCCTGTAGTTCTTTGGATGTTGTTGTGGTGTCTTTTGTGACCTCTTGGATGAGTCGTTGCTGTGCTCTTGGGGTAATTTTGGTCAGCCGGCCACTCTGGGGAAGGTTTACCAGTGTTCCATGTTTTTGCCATTTGTGGATAATGGCTCTCATTGTGGTTCGCTGGAGGCCCAAAGCTTTAGAAATGGCTTTATAACCTTTTCTGGACTGATAGATCTCAGTTACTTTGTTTCTCATTTGTTCCTGAATTTCTTTGGACTGCAGCATGATGTCTAGCTTTTGAGGATCTTTTGTTCTACTTCACTTTGTCAGGCAGGTCCTATTTAAGTGATTTCTTGATTGAGAACAGGTGTGGCAGTAACAGGCCTGGGTGTGGCTAGAGAAATTGAACTCAGCTTTCCAAAGATGTGATAAACCATAGTTAATTTATGTTTTAAGGGGGGGGGGGGTCACTTTTTCACACAGGGCCATGTAGGTTTGGATTTTTTTCCCTTAATAATAAACACCTTCATTTAAAAACTGCATTTTGTGTTTACTTGTTATCTTTGTCTAATATTTAACTTTGTTTGATGATCTGAAACATTTTAGGGTGACAAACATACAAAAAAAAAAGAGAAATCAGGAAGGGGGCAAACACTTTTTCACACCACTGTAAATATTAAAAGAACATTACAGTACTGCAGTCCAAATTCAAACTGTGGAAAGGCAAATGATGATAATTCCTGCATAGTAAGTTGTTTTTTTCAGGTGGAGTAGAAAAGATCTCTGGTCCTGTTCTCCTGGTTGTCCCATGGCCCTTTTTAAACTGACCAAATGACCTTGGAAAACCCTCCAAGACCTGAGTAGCATCTGTAGTTTGAAAAAGGCCTACCAGGATAAGTTCCCTGGTCAAATTGACCCTACAAGCAACGTAGGTCATTGTTTCTTTCTTTTGGTCAGCAGTCATTTGAATGGGACACCCAGGTTAATGCGTTGCCAAGTAGTTGTCACACTCAACACGTCACAGCTTAGTGAATGGAAGTCAAAAGGAATTTGAACTTGATCAAACTTGACACAGTAGAGAAACACAAATTTATCTGCAGGGGATCAGACCCATAGTTTTTTCAACCAGTTTGATAAAGTTGTCAAGGTTTTTTTTATGTGCTAATGTTTGGTTTTGGAATCCCTGATTTCATCTCATCAATTTAGGTGTAGAAGCAGTTCATAACTGCAGCACACTGTGTTTTGTCCAACACAAGTTCATCTGTCTCTCATCTGGAGTCAAATGGCATTGAAACATGAATGGCTCTGGTTCCAGGAAGTAGTGTAGCCAACACGGAACAAAAAACAACCTTCCCAAGACAGTTTGTGAACTCTTCAAATAGAAATAATGCTGTTGTTTGAGAGGGCAGTTTTTATTCTTTTGATCTATCTTACCTTTTTGTCTTTAAAACTATGCTAAAACTAAAACTTAAAAGTTAATCCTTAGAAATGCACAATATGGGCCCTTTAAGTTATTGGTAAAAGTATTTATAGACCCAGACGAGTCTTGGTATGCTTTGCTACCAGCTCTTGTTTGATATCCATTTCATAAATACTAAAGGGAGTTTTTAATACCAACTGTGCCCCCCAGACCCCACTCCCGACCCCCAGCAGCTCAGGAAGAAGATGAGGATGAGGAGAGGATCATTACCAGCAGCACCTCTGCAGAGGGCCACAGCCTGCTGGTTGAAACTGGAGCAGATCCCCTCTCACACCATCAACACCTGCCTTCAGCCGGGGAGGAAGGTGATGAGGGCTCCTGTGAGCTATCAGATGAAGTGAGCCGTGACAGCACTATGGGCTCGGACTCGGACACATTCTCCTCTCCCTTCTGCTTGTCCCCCGTGAGCGAGGCTCTTTGTGAAAGCAGTGGCTCTGTTTTTCTGGACAACGAAAGCAGGTCAGCAAGAAGGGTGAACACAGGAAGGTTAATTTTATTAGTGTTCAGTGATTGTGTGTGCATCTTTCTATCTGAGGAGTGGATAAACTGACACTCACTGCAGCCATGTGTTCCACACAGAGAGAGCCTGTTACTAGTGACAATGGAGGAAGAAAGTTGGACATTTTTTAGAAAAATTGTCTTCAGATTATGTGAAAATGTAAGAGTAAAGTAAGAAGTCACAAATTTACAATTGAAGTTGTAATCTTGCATGAAAAAAGTAGCAAATTTAGGAGTAAATAGTTGCAAATTTTTGAGAAAGTATCAGATTGATGTGAAGCAGTCCCAAATTTGTTACAAAAAAGGTGATTGATGTTATTTATTTGGTATGGACATGACTGGCACTGGAACTGAAACATACAGTTAAGCACAAATTTATGACATCCATTCATAGGATAGTTAACAAAAACAAAACTGGAATAACTAGAAAAGCACTCGGAGAGCGCAGACCTCCGCCAAGCGCCACAGTTCCCCCCATACAGTGTTTGTGTGTACGTTTTCAGATTCCTTGACCATGAAAACATATGACTAGCAATTGGATTCACAATGATAGGATTAGTGGTTCAGTAGTAAAAGCATTGCCACCTTGGCGGAGGTAATAAACTCAAGTGTTGCTGTTGTGTCCATCTCCTCCATCTCCAAGCTCCCAGGCTGCGGGCGTTGCAATTCATCGCACAACCGCGTACAACCCACAGGCCAATGGGTTATGCGAGCGTTTTCATAGATCACTGAAAGCAGCACTCAGGGGTTCACTGACGGATGCAAATTGGGTAGACAGGTTGCCGTGGGTTTTATTGGGGTTGCGCTCCGCGGCAAAAGAGGATTTGGAAGCTTCCCCAGCAGAGAGCTTGTTTTTGCGCAGCCACTATGGCTGCCCGGGGAATTTCTGCCAAATAATCCCGTGCCGGACAGCTGCCCGTCTCAGCTTTTGCAGCGTAGTGCAAACACAGGCACGCTGCTGGGCCCTGCCCACCACAGTTTTCCGCGCGTTTTTGTGCCTAAAACTTTGAAGAACGCGGAGTTTGTGTTCGTCAGACACGACGACCAGCGCCCTCCATTGCGCCTGCACACATGTTGAAAATGGCCCTATCTCACAATGTTAAAGAATCCTTTAAAAAATTCCTGGATCCAGACGGTGATCTGGATCATCCCCAAAATTTAATCAGTTCTTCCTTGTACCATTTCCAACAACGCCTGAAAGTTTCATGGAAATCCGTCCAAAACCTTTTGAGTTATTTTGCTAACCAACAGACAGACAGACAAACAGACAGACAGACAAACCCCAGCAAAAACATAACCTCCTGGCCTGCGGCCTGGCGGAGGTAATAATGCAATACGTACTTACTTCATCATCATCATCATAGCAGTCTGTCGTGGGCGACAATGACTGTTTCATTTAGGTCTGATCAGATTCCTCCACACAGCTCTGTCCTTAGCCTTCTGCTGCCAGGAACTCCTGTCTATGTCCAACTTCTTCTACTGATAGTTTAACCTCCCTTTTCTATGTAGCGATGGTTGGAGTCTTACATTCTGGAGATGAGTTTTTACGCTGGATGCCATTCCTGATGCAACCCTGCCCATTTTTATCTGGGCTTGGGACCGGCACAGGTAGTATACTGGCTTATGTACCCCCTGTGGCTGGGTAACCAACGTTTTCCCTCCTCCGTTCCATTATTGCTGAGCACCAAGCTGGACGTCAGAAGGTTCCACTTTTACATGGTCATTGGCATGACCTGGCCAGGATTTGAACCCCAGCCTCCCGATTGTGGGGCAGATGCTCTATCTCTAGGCCACTACTCCAGCAATGTTTAAAAAAAAAAAAAACTGGAAATGCAAACCAGTACAACTGTAATGCAATTAAAAAAATGCTATGGTGCAAGACACCACATACTAAATCTAGTGAAATTGAAAGGAAATTCTTTTATTACCCCTAAGTCTTTAAAAGGCTGGGGTATTGATGTCACCCTGCCAGGCGGATGGGCAGGGTCATTCGCGTCAACACCTAACTTGTGAACGCATGACTAGAGGAACAAATGATGTGGGCTTTTCAGATTGATGCCATAGTTGTATCTAAGAAAAATCTTGGCTGAGTGAATTTGGTGATCTTGACCTTGAGGTGGTGGTGATACTGTATCAATTCAGAGACACCAGTATCGAGATACCTTATCAAGAATTATTAATAAGTGTTGCAGACACAAACTTGCCTATTTGGGTACCATAGTAATAAAAAACAACTGACTTTTCAGTCCAGTAGATGGTGCTAAATGCTCACCAGAGTGGTGGACTAGAGGTAGAGCATCTGCCCCACAACCAGGAGGTCGTGGGTTCAAGCCCTGGCCAGGTCATACCAAAGACCATATAAAATGATACTGCCCACCTTTTAGCTTGGTCCTCAGCATAATAGAATGGGGAAGGAAAGTTGGTTACCCAGCCACAGGGGTGCACAAGCCAGTGTACTCCTGTGCCGGTCCCAAGTCCAGATAAATGGGCAGGATTGTGTCAGGAAGGGAATCTGGCATAAAAATCCTTGAAATTGACATGCAAATCATCTCAATATAAGGAGATGATACACTGTGGTGACCCGGAATGGGAGCAGCTGAAAGACTAAAAAAAAAACAAAGATGGTGCTAAATGCACAGCAAAGGAGTCACTCCTCAGATCTACATACTGTAGATTTGAACAAGACAAAGATCTAGATGGAAAATTTCAATATACAATATCACAAGATCATGATACTATTGCATTGTGGCCCAAGTATCATGATAGTGTTGTATCTACCCCTAAAATGTGGTAACTTGTGAATGAAATTATAATGTTTTTTTCATATTGATACCATAGTTGCATCTATGAAAAATCTGGGACAAGTTCAATTTTGGGTGACTTTGCACAAAAATCCAGCCAGCCAGTGCTCTTAATACCAGTAGACTGAGGGGTGCCATTGACAGCCACCAATATTTTTACTATACTGAATGTGCTCCTGTTTTGCTAATTCAAAAATTGCTTGGGGTTATTTGTTCTTAAAATACTGACATTTTGAGAATTGTGTTCATTGTACAGTACACATGTGGACAAAATTGTTGGTACCCCTCTGTTAATGAAAGAAAAACCCACAATGGTCACAGAAATAACTTCAATCTGACAAAAGTGGTAATAAATAAAAATTCTAAGAAAATTAACCAATGAAAATCAGACAGTGCTTTTGAATTGTGGTTCAACAGAATTATTTTAAAAAACAAACTCATGAAACAGGCCTGGACAAAAATGATGGTACCCTTAACTTAAAATTTTGTTGCACAACCTTTTGAGGCAATCACTGCAATCAAATGATTTCTGTAACTGTCAGTGAGACTTCTGCACCTCTCAGCAGGTATTTTGACCCACTCCTCATGAGCAAACTGCTCCAGTTGTCTCAGGTTTGAAGGGTGCCTTCTCCAGACGGCATGTTTCAGCTCCTTCCACAGATGGTCAATAGGATTTAGATCAGGGTTCATAGAAGGCCACTTTGGAATAGTCCAATGTTTCGCTCTTAGCCATTCTTGGGTGTTTTTAGCTGTGTGTTTTGGGTCATTTTCCCATTGCAAGACCCATGACCTGTGACTGAGACCAAGCTGTCTGACACTGGGCAGCACATTTCTCTCTAGAATACCTTGATAGTCTTGAGATTTCATTGTACCCTGCACAGATTCAAGACACCCTGTGCCAGATGCAGCAAAGCAGCCCCAGAACATAACAGAACCTCCTCCATGTTTCACAGTAGGGACAGTGTTCTTTTCTTGGTATGCTTCATTTTTGCATCTGTGAACATAGAGCTGATGTGCCTTGGCAAAAAGTTGCAGTTTTGTCTCGTCTGTCCATAGGACATTCTCCCAGAGGCTTTGTGGCTTGTCAACATGCAGTTTGGCAAATTCCAGTCTGGCTTTTTTATGATTTGTTTTCAACAGTGGTGTCCTCCTTGGTCGTCTCCCATGAAGTCCACTTGGGCTCAAACAACGACGGATGGTGCGATCTGACACTGATGTACCTTGACCTTGGAGCTCACCATGAATGTGTTTTGAGGTTGTTCTGGGCTCTTTTGTTACCATTCGTATTATCCGTCTCCTCCTGCAGCCACGTCCAGGGAGGTTGGCTACAGTCCAGTGGATCTTAAATTTCTGAAGAATATGTGCAACTGTAGTCACAGGAACATCAAGCTGCTTGGAGATGGTCTTATAGCCTTTACCTTTAACATGCTTGTCTATAATTTTCTTTCTAATCTCCTGAGATAACTCTCTCCTTTGCTTCCTCTGGTCCATGTTTGGTGTGGTACACACCATGTCACCAAACAGTACAGTGACTAATTGTCACCCTTTAAATAGGCCGACTGACTGATTACAAGTTTGTAGACACCTATGATGTTAATTAGAGAACACATCTTGGTTGAACATGTCCCTATGGTCACATTATTTTCAATCTTTTCTACGGGTACCATCATTTTTGTCCAGGCCTGTTTCATGAGTTTATTTTTTTAAAGTATTTCTGTTGAACCACAATTCAAAAGCATTGTCTGATTTTCATTGGTTAATTTTCATAGAATTTTTATTTATTACCGCTTTTGTCAGATTGAAGTTATTTCTGTGACCATTGTGGGTTTTTCTTTCATTAACAGAGGGGTACCAACAATTTTATCCACGGCTGTATGAGGGTGTACATGTAGTGAGAGGCCCAAAATGGATGGTGTCTCACTTGTGTCATCACACATTTCCTGTGATATTGTATCCATACTCGGTGTTCTCCATATTACCATGTTGAAATAGTGATTGAGTTAATTGCTGAGCAGCATCACTAGGTGAGGAAACATGTTAATTCTCCATTTCTCATTCAGGCAGAGGAATGTCACTAATTTATGTTTCCTCTAACCAAAATGATAATTTGTCTGGACATTCAGTCCTTCCATTCACAATGTACCGTGGAGAAAATGAGTATTGGACACGTCAACATTTTTCTCATTAAACATATTTCTGATGGAACCATTGACCTGAGATTTTCACCAGATACCAGTAACAATCCAAGTAATTCATACATACAAAGAAATCAAGGCAACTGTGTTCACAAAACAAGTTATATTTGACAAAGTGGGATAACACAGGAAATACTGTAAGTATTGAAGACATGAAGAAAGAGGTGCAAAAAAGCATAGAAAGACAAAAAAACAGCTAAAATCCATCAGAATTTAGGAAGCCATCCCATCAGTGCAAATTAATTTCAGCTGGTTAAGTCCTGACTGATAGCCTTTAAAAAGGTCTGTGAATATCAGATAGTCACATCACAAAGAACTCATGATGGATAGAAGCAAAGAGCTCTCGCTAGACCTTCACAACTTTATTGTTGCAAAACATAATGATGGCATTGGTTACAGGCACATTTCTAAACTGCTGAACATTCCATTGAGCACTGTTGGAGCCATCATTCATAAGTGGAAAGAACATCATTTTGCCATAATCCGGCCACAACCAGGAGCTCCACACAAGATTTCTGACAGAGGAGTCAAAAGAATTATCAGAAGAGTTATCCAAGAGCCATAGACCACTTGTAGAAAGCCCCAGAAAGACCTGGAATTAGCAGGATCTGCTGTTTCAAAGAAAACAATAAGTAATGCACTTAACCAACATGGGCTCTATGCCTGCTCGCCTTGCAAGACTCCATTGCTGAAGACGAAGCATTTTGAAGCTTGTTTAAAGTTTACTGCACGACATTTGGGCAAGCCAGTAAAATACTGGGAGAATATAGTCTGGTCAGATGAGACCAAAATTGAACTTTTTGGCACAACACACAGCATGGTTAGAGGAGAAATGGCACTGTACATCAGCCCAAAAACACCATACCATCAGTAAAGTTTGGAGGTGGGAGCATCATGGTGTGGGGGTGTTTTTCAGCACATGGTACATGCAGACTTCATATAATTGAAGGAAAGCTGAACGGACAAATGTACAGAGACATCCTTGATAAGAATCTGTTGCCATCTGCCAAGATGCTGAAGATGAAAAGAGGGTGGACATTTCAGCAAGACAATGATCCCAAACACACAGCCAAGGAAACTGTCAACTGGCTCCAGAGAAGGAAAATAAAGCTGCTAAAATGACCCAGTCAGTCACCTGACCTGAATCCACTTGAAAATCTATGGAACGAACTGAAGATCAGAGTTCATAGAAGACACCCACGGAACCTTCAAGATCTGGAGACAGTTTGTGTAGAAGAATGGGCTAAAATCAGTCATGAGCAATGCCTGCACCTAGTTTCTCCATACAGGAAGCATCTGGAAGCTGTTATTACCAACAAAGGCTTTTCTACTAAATACTAAATGAATTTCACCAAGTGTGTTCAATACTTGTTCCCTGTGTCATTCCACTTTAACTTGTTTTGTAAACACAGTTGCCTTGATTCCTTTGTATGTGTGGATTACTTGGGTTGTTAGTGATATCTGGTGAAAATCTCAGGTCAATGGCTCCCTCAGAAATGTGTTTAATGAGAAAAATGTTGACTGGTTCAATACTTATTTTCCCCACTGTATTTTCTCTCAGATGTGGTTCTGAAGCTTTCTTCCACACCATTGTCAGGGTTTCCTCTGGTAGCATTTCCGTGTGGCAGCCCGCCACTCTAAGAGGAAATATAAATTTATGAAAAAAATATGAAGGAATGACGGTCCGCAAGCGTGCACACGAACAACGTGCATGACCGTCATCTGCGTGGAGTTCAGAAGCGCCCCGCCCATGTGACCGTTCCAGTTGGCAGGCAGAGTGTCTCACTAGCATCACTGTCTGAGAGAAACATGAGCTTATTAAAGTACTTTAAATGTGGACAAAAATCAGAAGAGGTATGTAAGCAGTGGAGGCATTTATGGTGGTTTTAACCCGCTGGTAACGGGAGCAATAATGAAGAGTTGCTCAGCTAACAGGTGTGGTTAGGAGCTCGAGTAGGTTAATTTTGTCTTCTTTTTAATTATTAGTTTTTTGTTTTTCTTGTTTTAGACAAGAATAAAAAGATGTTTTTACCTTTACCTTAGTTAATATTAATTAACTAATTTATGGTCATTACTATGTACCTGGCAAGTTAAGATGATCAAAATTCACGAAGTCAGTGACTTTAATCCATCAGCAGCCTTCAGACAAATTAAACGTGCCAGCATTTGGATTTCAAAATAAGGGAGGTTTTTCCTGCTGTCTGGGTGGTGAGGAGATTTCTAAAAAAAAACTATAAATACAGTCATGTGAAAAAGTTAGGACACCTTGTATAAGCCTGTGTGTTTTTTAACATATTTGGACATATGGATATTTAATATCAGTGTTAAAAATACTGGGAGATTCACATAATACAACTAAACAATTAAAAAATGAATTAAAGACTTTTTTTTCAAATTTTCTGTGAAATGTAATTCTAAACAAATAGTGAGGAGTAAATTAGGACATCCCCCATCATTTTTAGGATGCACCCACATTCATTCCTACTTAAAATGGCTAAAATAAATTTTAAAAAATGCAATTAAAAACAAAAACAAGGTTGGACATAGATACGTGAACATTTCTTAATAAAGAACTGAATATTTAAAGGGTTGCCCTGATTTCTTCACATGATTATATATAGAAATATTGTAACAGAAATAATTGCATCTTTGGTCATTTAAGTTAATTTATTTCGTAAAATACAATTTTATGTATATTTTTTTCTTTGAAATCAGAGTTAAATTATATTTCTGTTCTGGCTCTGCAAAATTATGGTCAAAAATGTGAATTGTTATAAGGAAAAAGTAAAAAATTACCACAGTCTGTTTCAAATTTATTAAATAAACAATAATTTTATTTAAAAAAATAGACAAAAATTAGCCATAAATAATCCACAAATAAAGTCTCAAATGTACAAGAAAAGTCAATTTTACAAGAGGAAATTACAAATTTGAGGAAAATGGTTTAAAATTTACATAAATTTACAGAGAAAAGTAGAAAACTATAAGAAAATTGTTATAAATTTTGGAGAAAAAGCTCAAACCTTCAAGACTGAAGTCATTACTCAAGTTTTTAAGTGGGTGCGCTTTGTACCCTTAACCCAACCAGAAATTTTTGGTTGTCTACTTTTAATTATTAATTTCAAAGCACTGCTTTTACAAGAGTAGAATTTCTGGCTACTATACCCACCTCTGATCATATAATTTAAGTATGCACGAGTAAATTACTATTATGAATGTTTTTCCCTTCCCTTCCCTACTCTCTCAATGGAAAAAAAGAAAGACTAGAATAAAAATACACATATGTTTGTCATTTATGTAAACCACAACAAAAACATCCTGCAGGACAAAACATGACACTTGATATTTTCAAACCTGTTTGTATACCACCATAGATGGAGAGAAAACCTGAATTAGACCGAGCTCAGAGAGGGAAAGATGAGACAGAAGATAGGAGCCAAGGAGAGGAAAGTGTTCAGGCCAGGTCCAGGAGAGGTGAGGTGGAGGAAGGAGAGAAGGATGATACCAGTAAAAAGTCCAAACACAGGATGTCTGGGTGGGACCCCACCTGTCCCAATATTCCAACATTCAAGCCTTGGTTGTACAGTACTTGAGATGGTAAGTTCCATATGCAAAGTTACTGTGTAAAATTTTAAAAAAGAAGTAAATAGTATAAAGTTAACATATTCTGGTTACAATAGTGTCATGTGTCCCCCCCCCCCTTCCTGGAAAAATATATTGCCACCACTCAAAGGTCTTTAAGCCAGAGGAAACACTGCATTGTAATATGTTTAAGACTGTTTATCCAAATTTTAATTGTCCAGTTAGGTGTGATAATATATAATTCTTTTAATTTGACATACACAGCATAATTTTGAAAACTTCAAAATCTAAGAGCAGACGAAACCACGTGCACCCCTGTGATTTCTCGGCGGACACCATGTTTAGAACCACCATCACTGGTTCCCTAGGTAAATCACGTCTTTGCCTGCAAAATTAGATGGCATGCACAGACTGAATAAAACCACAGTAAACGTTTTAATAATCTAAACTGAGTCCTTTAGAATTGGTAGAAGAATTGGAGGAAACTATTGCACTCCACTGCCCTGAATGACCAGAAGGTGGAGCCAAAAAGAAAAGAATTGAAGGCTGGATTTCAGTCTGAGGCCACATGGTGGCTCACTACACTGCAGCTAGAGGTCCTTAGGGAGTGCGTGCAGGTAGGTAACTTTAGCAGGAGACATGAAAATATTCACATATTTAAAGCCACTCTTTATCTAAATGTTTGGAAATGTCACAGAAGACCTAGGGGAAGTCCTCAAAGCCTAAAACCACCAGACCTCAATGCCTCCACAGACCAGGAGGACATTGCTACTCAGACCTCACAGCCATTAGATTTTATGATTTTTTCTCCTTGGTTATTTCCTCATGCAGCTATTTGGCCTGACAGGCTGCCCAGAATGTGTGAGCCCCTGTCAAAATAAATGATAGACTGATTCAGTTGTGTTTAAGTGTTTTTTAGCCATTTTTCAGACCCCAGCTTGCTGTAAGAGCAGTCAGTGTGTGACTTGGCATTGCTCTTTGCTTCACAGCTTCTAACCTTGACTCTCTCTCCCTCCCTCCCCCCTCCCTCCCTCCTCTACTCTGAGCCTCACTCTAAGTGTCTCTCCACAGCTCTCTGGCACCCATCCTTTCCTTTGCCTGTTTTTTCCTTCTTCACTTAGATTCTCTTCTATTCCATATATGTCATCTCCTCCTACTTTTAATTTCACGTCGTTTTCCCCCCTTCACACAGTCTGTCTGGTTCTCTCAATATTGTATCTTTCGTTGTTGTCCACTTCTCAAATCCTTCCCCTGCCTCCCCCTTACCCCTTCCCCTTCCTAAAGTCTGTGTGAAGCCCTTTGATTTTCAGTGCTCCCAGGGTTGTTGTGCTGGGCTGAATGTCAGCTCTCTGGATTAGAGGACTGAAGAGAGCAGAGTAGCAGCCAAAACCCAGGAACACACTCAATCTCTCTTTCTCTCTCCCTTGCTTTAATTGACACTGTTAAGGGGCCAGGAACTGGAAACATGTCACTTGGAATCACTCAAAGAGAAAGAACCACGTATGGGAGAGTTGAGAGTCGATGAAAAGGGAGGCAGAGAGAGGAGAGTGCTGGAGGAAGGAGAAAAAAAAATGAATTCACAACATTTGCTGTCAAGCTTCTTAACAAGTTCCTTTAAGGCTTTACTGTAGTCTATGGAAATGTCAGTGTGTACGGCCTTCTTGAGGCTTGACCTGTACAAACCCCAATTCGAAATAAGTTGAGATTTTATTTTTTTTTTTTGTATTTTAAGATAAGATAAGCCTTTATTAGTCCCACAATGGGGAAATTCCAGGATTGCAGCAGCACAGGGATAGCAGCACTCAGAGCAATACTAACTAACTAACTAACTAACCTGCACTTATATAGCGCTTTTCTAGTCACAAAGACCACTCAAAGCGCTTTCACTAGTACTAACCCTCTATTCTAAGGGCCTATAGGAAACGGATATCTAGGGACAATTTAGAACAGCCAATTAACCTAACATGCATGTCTTTGGATTGTGGGAGGAAACCGGAGCCCCCGGAGTAAACCCACGCAGCACAGGGAGAACATGCAAACTCCACACAGAAAGGTTCCAACCCCTGCCAGCCTGGGGATTTGAACCAGGAACCTTCTAGCTGTAAGGCAACAGTGCTAGTAAATAAGAAGATAAGAACTGGTTAGCCAAAGCAGTAAATAAATATGCATATGTACACAGTTATATACACAGTGCAGGAGCATTGCAGCTAGATGGTATCAACAGCATTATAGTTTGTTAAATTACCTGGCAGGATATAAATATATACCCAGACAATATACTGTATTTACCATTTGAATCAACAGTGTTGTTGCCACCCTCAATAATAATTGTAATTGTCTTAGTTGTGTATTGGAGGGGACGATCTCTATTGTGCAAAGCTGTTACGTTTAGTACATTTAATACGAACTCTACGAGCAGCCCTGGTTAGGTTATAAAGTCTGACAGCCGTAGGCAGGAAGGACCTGCAGAACCTCTCCTTCAAGCACTGAGGGTGGCACAGCCTACCGCTAAATGAGCTCCTCAGTACATTCAGCATGTCCTGCATGGGGTGGGACAGTTTAGCCACCATCCTCCTCTCTTCTATCTCCTCCACTGGGTCGAGGTGACGCCCCAGAACAGAGCTGGCTTTTTTGATCAGCCTGTTCAGTCTCTTCCTGTCAGCTGCTGTGATGCCGCTGCCCCAGCAGCCCGCTCCAAATATGATGGCTGATGCTACTACAGAATCGTAAAAGGTCTTCAGGAGCACCCCCTGCACTCCAAAAGATCTGAGTTTCCTCAGGAGGTACAGCCTGTGCTGCCCCTTCTTGTAGAGCACATTGGTGTTGTGTGACCAGTCCAGTTTATTGTTCAGGTGAACAGCCAGGTACTTGTAAGATGTCACAATCTCAATGTCTGTTCCCTGGATGTTTTCTGGTGCTGTGTGGGGTTGTCCTCACCTGCGGCAGTCCACCACCAGTTCCTTGGTTTTCCTTGCATTGATCTGGAGGTAGTTCCGTAGGCACCAACCCACGAAGTCCTGGGTAAGTCCCCTGTACTCCGCATCATCCCCATCAGAGATGAGGCCGATGATCACAGAGTCATCAGAGAACTTCTGTAGATGGCAGTGTGGTGTATTGTATGAAAAGTCCACAGTGTAGAGGGTGAACAGGGGAGCCAGAACTGTTCCTTGGGGGGCCCCCGTACTGCAGATAATGGTGTCAGACACACAGTCCTGAGTTCTCACAAACTGTGGTCAGTCTGTGAGGTTGTCCAGGATCCACAATGACAGTTAGAAATTTTGTGTACTTTATTGATGCCCAGAGGGAAATTCAGGGCATCCACCTGGATGGATGAGGCAGCCACGGTACGGCGCCAATCCCTTCACCATTCACACACACATTCACACCTAGGGCCACTTTTACAATCTCCAATTAACCTAACTTGCATGTTTTTGGCCTGTGGGAGGAAACCGGAGTACCCAGGGTAAACTCATGCAGACACGGGGAGAACATGCAAACTCCACACAGAAGGGTCACTGATGGTCAGGGGTGGAATCGATCCCATGACCTTCTTACTGTGCTAATCACTGCACCACCGAGCTGCCCACCAAGATGTTGTGTAAAATGTAAATAAAATCAGAATACAAGGATTTGCAAATCCTTTTCAATCTCTATTTAATTGAATACACTACAGAGACAAGATATTTAATGTTGAAACTAATAATTTTGTTTGTTTGTTTGTTTTTCCAAATATTCACTCATTTTGAATTTGATGCCTGCAACACATTCCAAAAAAGCTTGGACAGGGGCTAGAAAAGACTGGGAAAGTTGAGGAATGCTTAAAAAGCATCTTTTTGGAACATTCCACAGGTGAACAGGTTAATTGGAAATAGATGAGTGTCATGATTGGGTATGTAAGGAGCATCCTCAAAAGGCTCAGTTGTTCGCAAGCATGGATGGGGCGAGGTTCACCATTTTGTGAACAACTGCATGGGCAAATAGTCCAACAGTTTAAGAATGTTTCTCAATATACATTTACAAGGAATTTATGGATTTCATTATTGACAGTCCATATTATCATCAAAAGAGCCGTAGAATCTGGAGAAATTTCTGCACGTTAGCGGCAAGGCCAAAAACCACCATTGAATGGCTGTGACTTCGATCTCTCAGGTAGCACTGCTTTCTTTAAAAACTGATGACATATCGACTTCTGGTCTGGACACCATGGTGATAGCAGCTTAACACTGAAGCTCCCAGACCCCATCCGTGAAAATACCTTGAAAATCAGATTTAACGGATTTTTGGAAGAGTGAAAATCAAAAGACAAAGTCATTATGCCTAAAGGAAAACAGAAGAGATCGACATTTACCAGGCCAAGACGCGCATCGGCCGGAGAAGCTGACCTGGAGGACAACAACCACTCGGAAACAGAGGAGCAGAATGAGGCTAGCAACACGGTTAGCTTAAAAACGATATTTCAAGAATTAAGAGAATTTTGCCGAGTGTTGGGCCGAATTTCGTGAAATTAAAGACGAATTAAAAAGGACAAACAACAGAGTGGACCAGGCTGAGGCCCGAATCATGGAAGCAGAGGAAAGAATAAAAGGGCTGGAAGAAACCGTGCTGGAATTACTCAAACAACAGACAAGACTGGAGGCTAAGCTAACCGACCAAGAAGGAAGATTAAGAAGGGACAACATAAGAATTCATGGTCTGAAAGAAGGAGTCGAGGACGGTTTCACTACAATGGCTACATGCGTGGAAACCATACTGAGAGAGAAGTTGGAAATTCCCCAATCCACCGACTTGAAGATAGAAAGGGCGCACCGTTCATTAGCCCCAAGGCCATTGGCGGAAGCGCCCCCACGATCGGTGGTGGTGAAGTTTTCCAACTTCAGAACAAAAGAAGAGGTTTTGAGACTGGCTTGGCAGAAAAAGGATTTATGCACCAAGAAAGAAAAGTTTTTGTGGAGCATGACTACGCCCTGGAGGTCCTTAAAAAGCGTCGGGAATACAACGACGCTAAAAAGGTACTAAGAGAGAAGAAACTGCGCTTTCAAACTCAATTTCCGGCGAAGCTGCGGGTTTTTTACGGGGAAGAGACGTGTCTCTACAACTCGGCGGAAGAAGCAACCAGGGATATGGCGAGAAGAGGGCTCCCGGTAACGGTGTATAAACCCGCAGCAGACCTGATAGAAAGAATCAAGGCTCAAACGTGGTGCACACAGAGACCCTCAAAATCCATGGGCCAGCAGCAGGAAACCCAGTGCCAGGGCTATAAGGAAAAACTGAACGCTTTCAGGAGGGAATAACGATATTTTTAATCAATCTGCGCATCAAACCCTCCTCCTACAAGGTAACAAACATTAAAGGAGATGCAGAATCAGCAAGTATGAAGTGGTAAAACATTTCATGGAACAGTCATAATATTAGAAACAAGTCTTTAAAAAAAAAAAAAAACTTGTTAAAATAGAAATGTGACAATGAACCACATGAACTCTCCACACTAACAAATACTGTATTAACATGATTGTTTGCTGTGACGGTGGTGGGAGGTTGCGCACAATTTCATAGGGTATAGGCATAAAAAAAAAATCATTACAAGTTCGGATTGGGATCTGAAATTCACGTTAAAAACATGGGACAACTTACAGGGGTAAGAGAGGGCCCTCAACATGTAACAAAGTTTGAGGAATTTCCCTCAGAGCCAACGCACCATCAAGGCTCTTCTAAGGTCGCTAAAAAGACCTCAGCTCAGGAAGATCTTTTGACAGTTTTTTGTTTTAAAGTTTTATATACTATGTTCTTAATGCTTTTTATGTTCTTAATGTTCTTTCAGTTTCTGAGTAGCATAAAAGAGGGCCATTACACTGTTATACTAAATAAGACAACACAATGGAGAAACAGGGTGTAACCAAAATAATCTCATATAATGTAAAAGGGATCCTGAATCCAGTTAAAAGATCCAAGATTCTAGGCAAAATGAAAAAAGACAAAGCAGGAATAATATTTTTACAGGAAACCCACCTAACAGACTTGGAGCACACTAAACTTAATAGACAAGGGTTTAAACTGATCTCTTCATCTTCATATAAGTCAGGGAGGAGGAGGGGGAGTAGCGACATTGATCTCAACCAAAATTATATTTGAAAAAAATTCAGAACACAAAGATAAAGAAGGGAGATTTAGCATGGTACTTGGTCGGCTAGAGGGAGAAGATATCACCTTGCTGAATGTATATGCACCTCCAGGGGTCAACTGGAAATTTTATAAAAATGTATTTGACCTAATGATAACTAAAGCCCAAGGTTTAGTGATATGTGGTGGAGACTTCAATATAAGACTGAATCCATACTGGAATGCATCAGGTAATTCTCCACATCAAAATAACACTCAAAGTAGAAAAACCCAGATGCTACTAAAAGAAATGGGAATCTGTGACGTGTGGAGAGAATTCAACCCCAGTGTAAAAGATTATACATTTTACTCAGCACCACATTCATCATACTCAAGGATTGACTATTTTTTTTATGTTTAATAGAGACATTGGAAGAGTAAAAACATGTAAAATAGGACTGATGGATCTGTCTGACCACAGTCCGATCTATATGGACTTAAATATCCAAAAATACACAAATAATACATTTTCTTGGAGGTTAAATTCAAATGTGCTGAAAGAACCACTGAAAGATGAATTGGAATCAGATATTTGGAAGAAAATGATAATGGAGCAGTATCCCCTTTAAATACTGTGGGATGCATGCAAAGCTGTAATAAGGGGAAAGATTATCGCAAAACTGGCAATCCAAAAGAAACTGAGACAAGAAAAACTAATCACATTAGAGTCAGAACTTAAGAAACTAGAAAAAGAGCACAAAGACAACACTCATGCTAATGACTCGCTCAAAATTAAGGAAATTAAAAAACAAATAAACGAGATCTACACAATAGAAATCCAGAAGAAACTTACATTTCTGAAACAAAAATACTATGAAACGGGTAGCAAATTGGCAAAATTACTAGCCTATAAATTGAGGAAACAACAAACGGAGAGAACAATCTACAAAATCAGAGACCCAGTATCAAAGGAAATAAAATTTAGAATTCAGAAAATTCTTAAAAGTTTCGAAAATTACTACAAGAACTTGTACTCCCTCAAAAAACACAAAAACGCATCCGAAGCCTTCCTAAATACATTAAATCTCCCCCAACTTACTGAGTCACAAAATAAAACACTACTGTCAAACCCCCTAATAAATGTGAAAACATGAGACCAATAAGCCTATTAAATGCTGATCTTAAGATAATCTGTAAAATTTTAGCAAAACGACTACAAGAAATATTACCAAATATTATCAACCGAGATCAGAATGGCTTTGTAATGGGAAGACAAGGCTTCCATAATGTAAGAAGACTATTTAATATTATTTATTCCAATAAAGAAGCACCGGATACAGCTCTCTTATCATTGGATGCCGAAAAGGCCTTTGATAGGGTCGAATGGCCCTATCTTTTTGAAGTCCTGCAAAGGCTTGGACTTGGAAATAATTTCATAAAATGGGTCCAGATAATATACAATAATGCTACAGCAGAAATCCTAACAAACAGCAATATCTCAAAATCAATAAAAATCAATAGAGGATGTCAACAAGGCTGTCCACTTTCACCCTTATTGTTTACTATGGCAACTGAACCTTTAGCGATGGCAGTACGTTTACATCCACAAATATATGGAATTAAAGTAGGACCAACAGAACATAAAATCTCCCTGTATGCCGATGACAAAATTTTGTTTATGTCGAATTTTAAAAAGTCAATTCCGACCTTGTTAAATTTAATAAAGAACTTTGGGGAAATATCAGGATATAAAATAAATAAAACAAAATCTTCAATATTAATGCTAAATGAGACCCAGAGAAATCACCCAGCGCCTGAGGTAAATCAATTCAGTGTTGTAAATCAGTTTAAATATTTAGGAATTCAAATTTTGCCTAAGCTAGAATCAGTCGCCAGTGCCAACTATGAAGCCTTAATGACAGATATTAATGAGTTACTTCAGAGATGGATGTCACTACCAATGTCGATGATCGGGAGAATTAATATACTTAAAAGTAATATCTCACCAAAAATACTTTATTTATTTCAATACATTCCTTTACCACCACCTTCAGATCTATTCTCAAGAATTAAAAAAAGGTTAGTGGAATTTATATGGAACAATAGGAAGGCTAGATTACGTTTGTCCTTACTATATTTACCATTTGATCGTGGAGGTCTGAAACGTCCAAACTTTGTTGTATTACTGGTCAGCACAACTGAGGTCTATGACATATTATTTTTCATCAAATGATCCTCCTCACTGGACTGAAATGGAATCATACAATTTACCTTTACCTCTTCCCTTATTCATATACTCAGACTCGGCTAAAAAATGACAGAAACAAGTTAAAAACCCAATTGTAAAGCACATGATCAAAATATGGTGTGAAACCAAAAAATATTTAAAAGAACCACACTTATTGTCACAATTTAGCCCAATATGGGGTAATCAATATTTTACACCAGGGAGAGCAGATGCTGTATTTAAAGTATGGAATTTAAAAGGGATTCAAAAGATTCAAGACTTATATTTGTCACGTTCAGATAACATAATGTCTTTTGAAGAACTGAGGATTAAATTCAATCTTAATAAAACACATTTTTTTAAATACCTTCAGCTTAGAAATTTTATTCGATCAAATCAAAATAATGCTCTCACCCGATCTACTTATTCATCCTTGAAAAAAATTTTGACGAAAGATAGTGGGATAAAGGGTATTATTTCAGAGTTTTATAACTCATTGACACTATTCTCAAGTGAAAACTCACAGAAAAGACTGAATAATTGGAAAGACCTGCAAATTGAAATTTCAGAGGAACAATGGGAAATGGCTTGTGCAGAAGCTCAAACCAAATCAATAAATGTACGTCTTAAACTGATACATTTTAAAGGCGTCGGCCGGACGAAATTTCAATATCGCTAAATCATATCTTAAATTTTTGTGTGAGACGAGCTAATTTGAACCGCACATGTTTTGGTGTCAACAAATGTCGCATAAGGTGACAATGCGCTATTGAAGTATGATTTCCTTGAGAGCTGTCTGACTCTGCCAAGCAATCAGCGGCTAAAATGGCCACTGACTGTGTGACGTCAGGTCAGGAAGCGACCAGCAAACACTCGACGGACATTGCGTGTTGTTTACGTTCGGCGATAACGGATATTTCTAGGAGTACTTGTGGATTACAAATAGAGTATTTATTACGATTAGGATTTCAGTGATCGAATTAATTATGGTTTGGCGTTGTGTTGTCTACGGGTGCGACGGTATACCGGAGGAGCACGCGGTGAGTGTTTATGAATTTCCCCTGCCTGGGAAAATCAGAACCGCATGGGTGAATTTCGTTCAGAAAACGCGAAAAAATTGGAATGATGTCGGAAAATCACCCAACATGTGCAGTAGACATTTCGTTGACAGCGATTTTGAGAATAAGATGCAATTTGAAATGAAATTAGCAAAAAGATTGCTGATAAAAAAAATCTGCTGTTCCAACTATATATCTGTTCATTTCAAAGTCCCACTCTCAGACAAGTGTCAGTGACAGTGGCGTGAAAAGCAAGGGTGATCTACCGATGCGATCTGCTGTCAGAAAAAGAGAAGTAAACAGGGTAAGTTTTCTTTTTTTAATATTCACTGCCAATATTTACTAAAATTATTTACAAGCAATGAATTTCATTGCCTTAACAACTTATCAAATATTAGAATTTTAGGGTATTCATACTAATCAAATATGAAATATTCAGTGCTGTATAGGGAGGTGGTTGTGCCTGTTTGCTCAAGTTATATTTCTATATATGTAATCCAATTTGACACCTCTGGAATGAAATTATGTTGATCTACTGTTTTTGCAGATGTTATCCACTGTCACTCAACCTTCAAATACTGTGGATTTTTTTTTTGAATTTGATTATTCAGCAATTGTCCTCATTGCAGTCATCCATGTGAGGTAACAAGTCACACTAAAGGCTCTCTGTTGGTGATCAAACAACATTGTCCACATTGTGTTGAGGATCGATCCTGGCACAGCCAGCCGATGATCAGGGACATGCCAGCTGGTAACATACAGCTTTCATCCGCCATTCTCTTCACTGGGGCGTCATATGTCAAGGTCCTCAGAGTTCTAAATGCAGCCGGTATCGTTGGAATTTCCACGACCACTTACAAGGAGCTTTCGATTTCTAATTTTTATTAAATTAATTTTATTTCAGAATATGTGGATGATCTGATGAATACTCTTTTCGACAAAACCTTGGTTGATCCAACCCACTTATTGGAGCAGTGGCACTCTGTACAAGCCAGAGTTCCCGCAACATTGAGTGCCAAATTTCAGCGTCCCATCAAAGCTGATGCTGTTGAGCAACATGTATCTAGATTTTCAAAATCAAACATGTAAAAGTAGAATAAATTTCCAATTAGCAATGAAAGTTCAGCTTTCAATTGTTAGGGAAGCAACATATTTTGCTAAGACAAACAAATATAAGCCTAAGATTTTTAGAGAAATGTGCTTTTAAAAATTGAACACGAATTTTACACCATAAAATGGTAGAAAAATTAGTCTAATGTATATGAGATCCGACTTTGATGAATGCTGAAATATTAGAATTATAAAATTGACATGCACATTAATAAACTCAATATATGATTTTAAAAAACTTTATTTAAATAACATTGATCACAAATCTAATCTTGGTAGGCAAAATCCCTTGTAGTGATCAGATGGGAATGTTTCTCTGATGAGGCTCACAGCACAGGCAGGCAATATCACCCTCACTTCTTTCCCAAGATATCCCCAACACCACCGGACCAGTTGCTTGTAGGCTATGAATCTGTATCGCCTGAAAAATATGGGGTTGGCATTGATTATTCCGTTTGCATTGATTATTGAATGTATTGAATGATTGCTTCATAATTGATCTGGAAAATTAAAACACATGAATAAATATTGTTTAAAAACTCACTCGTGTTGACTTGCGTCATGATCACCATATTGCTGTCTGTAGGCCAGATAAGCTGTCTGTAAAACCCAGATGTCAAGACAGACAGAACGGAAACCGGGGTGATCAGTGATACACCTTGGTAGGTTATCATCTGTGTATCCACATCCCTTCATTTCTTCTAGTTTCTCCTTCACCTTCAATACCTCCGGGCAGCACCGAGATTCAGTTGATGTTGGCATACTGTTGCATTTCTCACAAGTGCACCTGTTAAAAAAAATGGTATAATCAGATGCTTATAATAAACTAATGGCTCGTGGGAGTGCTATATAAATTGGTCTATGAAGTTTGATTAGAAAATATTAAAAACATATAAAAAATTTTGAGCAGAAAGAGAAGTTATAGGAAAACAATAATGAATCACAATAATCATGATCCATGATCCATCATGATCCATGATGGATCATGTTGATCCATCAATCTCTTAAGAGAATTGTGTAGCTTTTGAGACTAGGATTAACATGATGATGATTAACAACATCTCCTAACAAACTCGTAAAGTACACATATTATCCCTCACATACATTATCCTTTTATTTCCAATGATAATGTTTCTAAATGTTTCTAATGTTTATAAGTCGCCAAGTAAGGCAGCGAGGGAACAATTGGCAGTTTTATTTTGATAATTAAGTGTATGACCATGCATATCGCCTAAAAAAAAAAATTTCAAAGCATATTTTACCAATATAAATCGGCGAGCTGCTCGTCCTCAACGTGGTCTGCTCCCGTCTCTGTTTCGTCCTCGTATTCCTCCGCACCCTCGGGCTCGAACAAATACGGCTGAATAACCCCATCAGCACCACCCAAAACTACTTCATCATCAGATTCTTCAGTTTCAATATCATCACTTATATTGCGGTCGTCATACTCGATAAAATAATCGCTGTCCGAATCACTCTGCTGTCGTTAAGCCATTTCCTTTTTCTCCCTGACCTGACGTCACTGCTGCCCGCCCCTATCGAGAGATGGCGGTACTGCAGCATCACTAAGTGAAATATGGGCTATTAACAAATAGTCATTTATGGAGGCTGGTGACACATTTTAAATCACGGGAATGGCCAGAATGGAATATTTTCATACAATCAGTTTATTGGTTCAATAAAAAAATGTCACCGTCCGAGGCCTTTAAATGGTTAATGCGGATGTATGTTACACCAGTGGAGTTAAATAGATATAACAAAAACATACCAGATACATGCACAAAATGTATGGAAAGTAAAGGAACCCTGTTTCACTGTTTATGGGAATGTAGAAAAATCAGAATGTTTTGGGAAGAGGTGAGGGTAACAATTGAAAAAATAATTTCAAAACAATTCACATTGAACCCTAAACTGTTTTTGTTGGGTCTGTATCCAGAAAAACATAACTTTAATAAGAGTGAAAGAGCACTCATAGACCTCGGTTTGCTTAATGCCAAAAACTGTATTGCACTATTGTGGAAAAAGACTCATAGACCAGATGTGACTCAGTGGTTAAGGCAGATGTTAACAAACCTTCCACTAGAAAGAATAACCTATATACTGAAATCAAAGGAAAATGTGTTTGAGAATATATGGAGACCTTTCATTGATTTTGTAATGAAATTAAACATAAATTCTGAAGAAGAAGGTGAATGATATGCGTGGACCTTGCAAATTCCAAACTGGTGAACGTATATTATGTATTCTTATGTAGTAGATTACCTAGACTAAACAGAGGAGCATTGTTGTTGACTTGCCTTTGTTAATAGTTGTTGGTGTTTTTAGTACATTTTTTTGTTGTTGTTGTTGTAGTTGGTGTTTTTTTTTTTAATTTTTAAATTACTTTAGTGTTAGTGTTTGATTGTTTGTGCCATGTTTGTAAAAAAGGTTCAATAAAAAATATTGTGGGAAAAAACCCCCACTACTGTCAGAAATACAACCTGAAGAATTAGAAAAAGCAATTATGAAACTTAAAGCTAACAAATCCCCAGGAGCAGATGGCTGTACAGCAGAGTGGTACAAAACCTTTAAACAGCAACTATCTCCTCTCCTCCTGAAAACATTTAACTATGTCTTCCACACAGGGGAAATCCCCCCCCTCCTGGAGAGAAGGGGTCATTGCAGTCATACCTAAACCTGAAAAGGATAAATTAGACTGCTCCAACTACAGACCCATCAGTGTGTTAAATCAGGACTATAAACTTTTTACCGCTATCCTTGCCAAAAGGTTAGAAAATATACTGACAGACTTAATTCATTTAGACCAAACAGGTTTTATAAGACAAAGACAGACACAAGATAACATTAGACGCACTTTACACATAATTCATCATATAAAAAAATATAATTTAAATGCAGCCGTATTGGGATTAGATGCTGAAAAAGCATTTGATTCGGTTGACTGGTCTTTCCTATATAGAATCTTATCCAGTTTCAATTTTTATAACAATTTCATTAGAACTATCCAGGCATTATATAAAAAACCAACAGCTAAAATAAGGATTAACGGTAAATTATCATCATCTTTTGAACTGGAAAGAGGATGTCGTCAGGGCTGCCCCTTGTCTCCACTGCTCTTTGCAATCTTCATAGAACCTCTGAGCCAATGGATAAGACAGAATCAAAAAAATTCAAGGTATTAAACTTCGTCAGAAGGAACATAAAATAGCACTCTTTGCTGATGACATTTTAATATACCTGGGGCAGCCAGACGCCTCTTTTCCAGAACTAATCTCAGTTTTTTCAGAGTATGGAGAGTTATCCGGGTACGAATTAAACATGCATAAAACCCAAATTTTAACATTCAACTATGACCCAAATCAGTATTTACTAAGCAAACTCAAAACTAACTGGGAGATGGAATCTTTGAAATATCTGGGGGTCAATATCCCGAAACAACTCAACAAATTTATAACAGTAAACTATGATCCACTGATGGCAAAAATAAAATCTGATCTAGCAAGATGGAATATGATACCATTCTTGGGTACTGCACAAAGAATTGAAGCAGTCAAAATGAATATACTTCCACGTCTTCTATGCCTTTTCCAAACAATACCGGTAGAACCTCCCAAAAAAACATGGCAAGAACTGGACAGAAGGATCTCAAGATTCATATGGCAGGGCAAGAGACCTAGAATCATATATAGAACCCTACAGCTAAACAAAGACAAAGGTGGGCTCGCGCTGCCAAATATCAGGGACTATTTTAAAGCCGCACAAATTAAAACTTTAGTAGAGATATGTAACCCAGTCTACACTGCACAATGGAAGGAGATGGAATGCCAAATAACAAGTGACATTCCCCTACAGGCGATAATAGGGAGCAATGCCTTATCTAAACTTTTGAATTACTAACCCGTGGATAGAGACCCAGCTAAAAATTTGGTTTAAGATAGTCAGAGAGAATCAAACTAAAGAACCCTATCGATTATTGCAATGGATTTCCTATGATCAGGACTTTACTCCTAATAAAACAGACACTAGATTTAAAAAGTGGAAAGAGAACGGACTGATAAAATATTACGATTTTTTTTAAAGGGCAAACTTTAAGAAGATTTGAAAAAACAAGGTCTCGTAAATCAAGACCTTTACAGGTTCTTTCAGCTAAGCCACCACATAAACAAAATACTTAAAAAGGAGGATTTGGAAAGGGCCCAGTCAGGTGTTCTGAAGGTTTTCTTAATGGCATATAAAGGGATCCCAGAGATCGGATACATTTCTAAAATATACCATGGTCTTCAAGACTTAAAAGGAGACAACACATCATATATAAAAGAGAGATGGGAAAAAGAGGGGAATTTCACATTACAACTGGAAATATGGGAAAAGCTAAATAAACAACAATGGAAAAGTACTTCATTCCTGCTGTGGAGAGAATTTGGATGGAAAAATTTGGTAAGATTTTTCAGAACACCTGCACAAAACAAATTTACTCGTAAAGGGTTGAATTGTCATGCTGAAAGACCCAGCCACGTTTCATCTTCAGTGCCCTTGCTGATGGAAGGAGGTTTTCACTCAAAATCTCACGATACATGGTCCCATTCATTCTTTCCTTTACACGGATCAGTCCTCCTGGTCCCTTTGCAGAAAAACAGCCCCAAAGCATGAGGTTTCCACCCCCATGCTTCACAGTAGGTATGGTGTTCTTTCTCCTCCAAACACGACAAGTTGACTTTTTACCAAAAAGTTCTATTTTGGTTTCATCTGACCATATGACATTCTCCCAATCCTCTTCTGGATCATCCAAATGCTCTCTAGCAAACTTCAGACGGGCCTGGACATGTACTGGCTTAAGCAGGGGGACACGTCTGGCACTGCAGGATTTGAGTCCCTGGCGGCATAGTGTGTTACTGATGTAGCCTTTGTTACTTTGGTCCCAGCTCTCTGCAGGTCATTCACTAGGTCCCCCCGTGTGGTTCTGGGATTTTTGCTCACCGTTCTCGTGATCATTTTGACCTCACGGGGTGAGCTGTTGCGTGGAGCCCCAGATCGAGGGAGATTATCAGTGGTCTTGTATATCTTCCATTTTCTAATAATTGCTCCCACAGTTGATTTCTTCACACCAAGCTGCTTACCTATTGCAGATTCAGTCTTCCCTGTCACGCCGCGCCATTCATCAGCGGCGCCACCTGCTCACGCACCTGACAATCATCAGCGGCGAGGGATAAAGGCCGTCTCGCCCGGAGGCTCGGCCTGAAGCCGTCAGACTTCGTTCCTCACCGTTGTGAGCATACTTCCCTTCAGCGTCACCATTTTTGTAAGAAGATCGCTTACCTCTTTTCTTCAGTCTTCTCCCCTGTGCACAGGTGGATTCCCCAGCGGCGGACATCTCCACTCCGTCGCCCAATCCTCGCTGCTGTACGGAGCTCTCCAGGTGGCTGTCTTCCGGGCTTCGCCCCCTTGTTGTGCCAGCTGTCCTGACCCACCAAGTAAGTCCTTCTCTCGCCATAAATCCCTCCTGTGTTGGTGTATGCCCGTCACCCTCTCCCTGTGCTCTCTCCATAGGGTTGCTCGGCTGTACGGTCACCTGCCTCTGTGCCTGGAGCAGACACCATCACCAACACATTTACATCCCGCAGACACGCACTCATTCACTCCTGCTGTTAATAAACTCTTTGAACTACTCTAAGCCTGTGTGTGTGCGTCTCCTGAGCCGTGCGTTATGTCAGTACGGCTTCAGCAGAGCGGCTCGGCGGACGGCGGGCTCGCACACCGGTTTTCCACTCTCGAGGCTAGAGTGGATCAAATAGCTTATCAACAACAGGTGATCTTTAATCAATTATTGAATTTAACTAACCGGTTGGGCCGCTTAGATCCTCAACAGCCGTTCCCCCCGGCTCGTCAGGGTGGCGCGGCTCCTGCTGTTCCAGCGGCCGTCCAGCCGGCTCCAGTGGCACCGGTTCGGCTCACACCGATTCCGACCCCCGCCCGCTTTAGCGGTAAGCTCGGCGGAGCGCGGGGGTTCATTATGCAGTGTGAGTCCGTGTTCCACCGTGTGCCCGGAGATTTTCCCTCGGATCACAGTCGGATTGGTTACATAGGGAATCTTCTGGAGGGGCGTGCGTTAACTTGGACCTACACCGTAATGGCGAGGCCCAGTTATGCCACCCTCACCTATGACCAGTTCGTGAGGCGCTTTCTGGGGGTCTTTGACCATTCTCAAACCGAGACGGTCCAGGTCGATCGGCTCCTCGCTCTCCAGCAGGGAGGCCGGTCGGCAGCGGACTACTCGGTCGACTTCCGGGTAGCGGCGGAGGAATTGGGCTGGGAGGAACGCTCCCTCTGTGGCCTGTTCCTCCGCAGCCTCAATAGTGATCTGAGGGATGAACTGGCTGGACGGGATATCCCTGGGACGCTAGCGGAGCTGACATCCTTAGCGATAAGTTTGGATAACAGGCTGCGCGAGCGCTCCTCGGGGCGGAAGTCTTCTTCTCGCCCTCGTGGAGTCTCACCGCACCTGTTCCAAGCTCGCCCCCTGGCGGCGCCGCCAGCATTGTGCCCCGAGGAGTCGGAGCCGATGGTGACGGGCTGGACCAAGCTTTCCCCTGCGGAGAAACAACGCCGCCGTGAGTTGGGCCTCTGCATGTATTGGTGACCAACACACTGTGGAGCGTTGCCCGCGGAAAGCCAGTCGGCGGGGTCCGCGAATCGCTGTAGGGAGCCTCGCGGATCCCAACCGGTTAGACTCTCTCACTCAATTAAAGCTGCCCATCCGTTTTTGCCACAATCCCACTGGGCACCTCACCCACGCACTGGTGGATTCGGGCGCAGAGGGCAGCTTCATTTCACAAGGCCTGGCAACCCGATTGGGCATCCGCTGTCAGGCATTAAAACACCCCATCTCCCTGGTCCATCTCTCCCGTGCCTCCCTTGGGAGAGTTTCTCACCAAACCATGCCTGTCCCAGTCATCATCTCAGGGAACCACCGGGAGGAGATGGTATTTTACGTCCTGCCCAACTCTGTGTCGCCCGTCATCCTGGGGTATCCCTGGCTACGCCTCCACAACCCTGTCCTGGACTGGAGGTCCGCTGGGGTATCGGCATGGAGTACCTTCTGTATGGGCACCTGCCTTCAGTCCGCTGCCTGCTCCCCATCCGCGGCTCCCCCTGTGGCGGATACAGCACCTCCGGACCTGTCACTGGTGCCTCCAGAATTTCACGACCTGGGTATGGTATTTAGCAAATCGAAAGCTATGTCTCTTCCCCCGCATCGACCATATGACTGTGCCATCAACCTCCGCCAGGGGGCTCCCCTGCCATCTGGTCGGCTCTACAGCCTGTCGGCGCCGGAGAAGGAGACCATGAATACATACCTGAAGGAATCTCTGAGCGCTGGGATTATTCGCCCATCGTCGTCACCCGTGGGGGCAGGGTTTTTCTTTGTCGGGAAAAAGGACGGATCCCTCCGCCCCTGCATAGACTACCGAGCGCTGAATGACATCACTGAGAGGGACCGTTACACCCTGCCCCTCATGGACACTGCCTTTCACTCCCTCCAGGGGGCGACCTGGTTTACCAAGCTGGATTTACGCAGCGCTTACCACCTCGTCCGGATCCGGGAGGGAGATGAATGGAAGACAGCCTTCCGTACCCCGAACGGCCACTTTGAGTATCTCGTCATGCCGTTCGGGCTGACCAACGCTCCTGCCGTCTTTCAGCGCCTCATTAATGACGTCCTCCGGGATTTCATCGGCCTTTTTGTGTTCGTCTACCTGGATGACATCCTTATCTTCTCCAGGTCCAGGGACGAGCACCAGGTCCATGTGAGGCGGGTCCTCCAAAGACTGCTGGAGAATCGTCTGTACGTGAAGGCTGAGAAATGCGAATTCTACGCTAGGACCACATCCTTCCTGGGATTCATCATCGCTCAAGATCAGGTGCTCCCAGACCCAGAGAAGGTGAAGGCGGTGGTGGAGTGGCCTACTCCCGCATCCCGGAAGCAGGTGCAACAGTTTGTTGGCTTCGCCAATTTTTACCGCCGCTTTGTCCCAAATTTCAGCTCGATCGTCGGACCGCTGACCCGCCTCACGTCCCCGAAGGTCCCGTTCCGGTGGACTGAAGAGGTCGCTGCTGCCTTTAGGGCGCTGAAGGCGGAGTTCTCCTCCTCCCGGGTCCTTCGCCAGGTCGACCCCGCGCTGCAGTGCATTGTGGAGGTGGACGCATCGGACACGGGAGTGGGAGCAGTGTTATCCCAGCGGTCACCTGACGATGGCGCCAAACGGCCATGCGCCTTCTTCTCCCGGCGCCTGTCCCCGGCGGAGAGGAACTACGATGTGGGGGACAGAGAGCTCCTGGCCATTAAACTCGCCTTACAGGAGTGGCGCCACTGGCTAGAGGGGGCGGACCTGCCGTTTGTGGTCCTGACGGACCACAAGAACTTAGAGTATTTACGATCTGCCAAGCGCCTGAATGCCCGCCAGGCGCGCTGGTCTTTGTTCTTCGCCAGGTTCCGCTTCTCGATCACCTTCAGGCCGGGCTCCAAAAACGGCCTGCCTGACGCCCTCTCTAGGCAGTTCACCCCCGTGGAGGCTGAGGAGACGCCCCACACTATCCTGCCCAGGTCGTGCGTCCTCGGTGCCATCTCTTGGGACATTGAAGACAAGATCCGGAAGGCGCAGGAGGTGGAACCTGATCCTGGCGGCGGACCGGAGGGAAGACTGTTCGTCCCATCTGCGGTCCGAGGAGAGGTCATCCACTGGCTCCACACCTCCCGGCTCACCTGTCATCCCGGCACCTCTCGGATGATCAGCCTCCTCCAACGGTCCTTTTGGTGGCCAGGCCTGCGGAGGGATGCGGCCCGCTACGCCCGGGCTTGCCCAATCTGTGCCACCAGCAAGTCGGGAAATGCCCCCCCAGCGGGTCTGCTCCAGCCTCTTCCCGTCCCCGGCAGGCCCTGGTCGCACATCGCACTGGACTTCGTCACCGGACTCCCCGTTTCCAACTCCTTTGACACCGTCCTGACCATTGTGGACCGTTTCTCCAAGGCTGCGCACTTCATTCCCCTGCGAGGTCTCCCTTCTGCCCTGGAGACGGCGGGCCTCCTCGTCCAACACGTGGTCAGGCTGCACGGGATTCCGGTGGACGTGGTCTCGGACCGGGGTCCCCAATTTTCATCCGAGGTTTGGAGATCCTTTTGTAACGCCATCGGAGCCAAGGTGAGCCTCTCCTCCGGCCATCACCCCCAGTCTAACGGGCAGTGTGAGAGGACCAATCAGGAGCTGGAGGCTGCGCTCCGCTGTGTTACTAGATCCAAGCCGACGTCCTGGAGCAACCATCTCGCCTGGGTGGAGTATGCCCACAACACCGCCCGCTCTTCTGCAACAGGGATGTCCCCCTTCAAGGCGTCCCTGGGTTACGACCCCCCGCTGTTTCCAGCGCAGGAGAACGAGGTGACTGTCCCCTCTGTTAGGGCGCACCTTAGGCAGTTCCGCTCCACCTGGGCTGCCGCGCGTCATGCGCTTTTACGCACAGCGGAGCGCAACAGGACCGTGGCGGACCGGCACAGAAGACCTGCCCCGGCGTACAGAGTTGGGCAACTCGTGTATGTGTCTACCCAGGACGTCACATTAAAAGGCGAGAGGAGGAAGCTGGCACAGCGATTCATGGGTCCCTTTCCCATCACCCGGATCATCAACCCGGTGGCTGTGCGCGTGGCTATTCCCCCCTCCCTCCGCATCCATTCCACTTTCCATGTGTCGAAGGTGAAACTGGCAGTCACTGACCCCCTTTGCCCTCCTCCTGCAGCGCAGCCCGCGCCCCGGATGATTGGTGGCCATCCGGCCTGGTCCGTCTCCTCCATCCTGGACTCCCGGCGCCGAGGTCGTGGGTTGCAATACCTGGTGGACTGGGAGGGCTATGGGCCCGAGCATCGACAATGGGTGCCCCCGTCGTTTGTGTTGGACCCATCGCTCATCGCGGACTTCCACCGAGCGCACCCGGATAAGCCATCGCCAGGAGGCGCTGCTAGAGGGGGGAGTACTGTCACGCCGCGCCATTCATCAGCGGCGCCACCTGCTCACGCACCTGACAATCATCAGCGGCGAGGGATAAAGGCCGTCTCGCCCGGAGGCTCGGCCTGAAGCCGTCAGACTTCGTCCCTCACCGTTGTGAGCATACTTCCCTTCAGCGTCACCATTTTTGTAAGAAGATCGCTTACCTCTTTTCTTCAGTCTTCTCCCCTGTGCACAGGTGGATTCCCCAGCGGCGGACATCTCCACTCCGTCGCCCAATCCTCGCTGCTGTACGGAGCTCTCCAGGTGGCTGTCTTCCGGGCTTCGCCCCCTTGTTGTGCCAGCTGTCCTGACCCACCAAGTAAGTCCTTCTCTCGCCATAAATCCCTCCTGTGTTGGTGTATGCCCGTCACCCTCTCCCTGTGCTCTCTCCATAGGGTTGCTCGGCTGTACGGTCACCTGCCTCTGTGCCTGGAGCAGACACCATCACCAACACATTTACATCCCGCAGACACGCACTCATTCACTCCTGCTGTTAATAAACTCTTTGAACTACTCTAAGCCTGTGTGTGTGCGTCTCCTGAGCCGTGCGTTATGTCATTCCCAGCCTGGTGCAGGTCTACAATTTTGTTTCTGGTGTCCTTTGACAGCTCTTTGGTCTTGGCCATAGTGGAGTTTGGAGTCTGACTGTTTGAGGTTGTGGACAGGTGTCTTTTATACTGATAATGAGTTCAAACAGGTGCCATTAATACAGGTAACGAGTGGAGGACAGAGGAGCCTCTTAAAGAAGAAGTTACAAATCTGAGAGCCAGAAATCTTGCTTGTTTGTAGGTGACCAAATACTTAATTTACCAAGGAATTTACCAATTAATTCATTAAAAATCCTTCAGTGTGATTTTCTGGATTTTTTTTTTTTCATTTTGTCTCTCATAGTTGAGGTATACCTATGATGAAAATTGGAGACCTCTCTCATCTTTTAAGTGGGAGAACTTGCGCAGTTGGTGGCTGACTAAATACTTTTTTGCCCCACTGTATACCCTTTACAAAAACTCAAATTAAAAAAAAAAAGGTAATTCATCACCAAAAAAAAAACCAAAAACCAACGACATTCTGTAAAGGATATTACCATGTGGGCTCAGGAGTACCTCAGAAAACCATTGTCAGTTAACATAATTCGTCACTACATGTACCAGTGCAAGTTAAAACTCCATCATGCAAAGTGAAAGCCATATCAACAGCACCCAGAAAGGCCGCCAGCTGCTCTGGGCCAGAGCTCATCTGAGATGGACTGACGCAAAATGGAAAAGTGTGCTGTGGTCTGACGAGTCCACATTTCACATTGTTTTTGGAAATCATGGACGTCGTGTCCTTGGGACTAAATTGGAAAAGGACCATTCAGATTGTTAACGATACAAAATTCAAATGCTATCATCTGTGATGGTATGAGGGTGTGTTAGTGCCCATGGCATGGGTAGCGTGCATATACAGTTTGCCTTCTTTGATAGGTTAACTGTGGCTTAAGTACTGAAGGAAATATAAGTTAAAAATTAACATAAAATTTGCATTTTCTGTATTTCTATCCTGTTGCAGTTCCAGTGAAAGTTTTGTCCTTATTTGTTTTCCAAGCTGAATAAAATAGTTAATATAGCTTGCATGACACTAATCAAAGAACACTTTTTACTTGAATAGTAATTTGTGTGCTTTTTATGTAGTGGAAAATCACATCATTTTTAAACAATTTGAAAAAATATGTCAAATGTTTTCACTAAACTCCAGACTGTGCTGACCACCTTCTGCAGTGCCTATACCACCCTCCCATTCCAGGCCATCCTTCAGCTCCTTGTGACCTCCAGGGATTAGTTGAAGGGCCCAGGCATCCCTGCAGACTTGTCGCACTTCGTCCCGGTGACCTGGCAGCGCTCTCCCATGGGGAGAGACATGTTACAAAGGGCCTCAGGGCAGTTTGATCTCGCTCTAGCCTGGTGGGACGTGCCAGTTACAGCACAGCTGAATCAAAACAGCTTGTTTACATAATGTAGCCTGTGTACAACTTAAACTGAGGACACTGCCTACATTTGCCGCCTATTGTCTATAAAAATGCGTTTTAAGACATATAAAAACATCAAAAGAAAATGCACACATCTTAAGCATGCAGGAAAAACTGAATTAAATATTTGCTATACTTGACAGTAGTGTGGTTAAAAAAAGTTCCTCCATTTTTCACTTTGCCTTAACTCCATTACAGGAGCTTTCTGTGCCTCTTAGTCTCCCACAGTCTGGTTTGTGGCATGATGTATGAGGCAGAGAGCCATAAATCAGCAGCTAGCATAAGGAAACTGTGCAGCTTGGATTGATCAGCCTTGTTATTCCCCCATCTGCTAACAGGGAAATGATTAGCACAACATGATTGATTCAGGGTGATTTACCCGCCTCCCAAGTTGTCAAAGGACCAAGGATATTTGTCAGTGAGTGAACTTTCAAATTAAATTACTTCTGGTTTTCTTTAAAAGAAATGTGTTTGTCATAGCAACAAGTAAGAAAATGTCTTGATTCACAAAGTCTTCATCTCAAATGTCTTAAGGATTAACGCAGTTCTGTTTCTCAGCGTTAGCATGCCAAGAGACATGTTTTAGAATGCATTTTGGTCATTAGATATGGTCCACTCGCTTGTGCGTCTTTGTGAGTAAAGGAGAGAGAGGAAAAAAATGAACGTGCAAATTACAACTACAGAGCTGGTGTGCTTGTTGTGCACACCCTGTCAGCATGTTGTGTGTGTTCCTCGGTCCATATTTTATGTGTACTGTGTGTATGTGTGCGCATTTTTTGTGCGTCTCTTTCTGTTGCAGAAGAACCCTCAGCTCGGGTTTCAGTGCTGGGAACAGCGTGCTTGCCATAGGGGAATGACAGAGAAAATTGGAAGACAGACAGTGTGATTTTTGTGTGTGTGTGTGTGTACAGATCCATGTGTGTGTTTGTGTGTGTGTCCTGCGACGCCTCCATGCATTCCTCCTGTTCTCAGCGTCTTGGTGGAAGCATACTGAGGCACAAAACAACAGGCCGGAGCTGAGCTGGCAATTGTCTGTACCAGCCAGTCCACTACATGATATGTATTATTCACGTTCTGCATTAAAGAATGGATCTGCACCTTGATAAACTGAGGGATGAAATATTTAGCATCATACTACTTTAATGTCATAGGATGAACAAAAAATTCCCCTTCAGTCATTCATTCATTCATAGAAACGTCTTTTCCCTCCTCCACAGGGAATTGTGTGAGGAGTCCATGAACCACTCTGTCAGCTCCGCTTCAAGTCTGGACAGCCATGCCCCCTCTGAGAGCAGCAGCCTGTCGCAGTGCATGCGGTGGGAGGAGCAGCAGAAGGTGTTGGCCCTGGAGCAGTTGTGTGGGGTCTTCAGGGTGGACCTGGGTCACATGAGGTCGCTGAGACTGTTCTTCAGGTCAGCGGAGAGTCCCAAGAGAGTTGCTTTGCCATGCTACTGTGCAGCATCTCATTCTCCTGCTTTTTGACTCCGCAAAGGTTGTGTCTTTCAGTGCATTTGTTATTTTTTTAGCCTTTAAAAGTCTTTGTGTTGTTGCAGTGATGAGGCGTGCACCAGTGGCCAGCTGGTGATAGCCAGCAGAGAGAGCCAGTATAAGATTCTCCACTTCCATCATGGTGGCCTGGACAAGTTGGCTGAGGTCTTCCAACAGTGGAAATGCTGCAGAGAAACTCAGCTAAAAGACCAGGTCAGGTTATGCTCCAAAGTACAATTTATTTGCAGGTAGTATTAAAGAAAAAGAAGAAATTTTTCATCCACTAAAGTGGACATGCCCTTATTCTACATGTTGGCACAGTTCCCAGAGGTGTTGATGAAATGTCAGTGACATACTTTGGACAAAATAACACAGGGATTAAATTTTGCAGCACCATTTTCCCCTCACCTTAAGCAGCCTTTCTTAAAACAGCCCATTTCAATGCATGTTGCTTTAAATGCTGATGTGCCCCAGCTTATCTCTGTCAAGAACCAAGCCCGTGTTTCCTGTGGGCTTGGTTCTGATCGTTCCTGATGGCTTAGGCAGTGGGGTTATCATGTGGTGTTATGTTTTGATTTCACATTGTTTTCATGTCTGTGTATAGTTTCTGGTCATGCCTGTAGCTGCCGCTCTGGCCTGTCCGGCCACGCCCCCTCTTTCTCTGACAATCAGCTGTTCGCCCCGGTAATCATCTTTCCCGCGCCTCGCCCAGGTGTTCTCAATTTGTTAGGCCAGCGGTGTTTGTACTTAAGCAGCTCTTTGCTAGACAAACACCACTGGACCAGTGCACGAGTTACATGGTTTTTCTTCGCCGCCTAACAGTCACGTCTTCTAAAGGACTGTTGTTGTGTGTGCTCGCTGGAAGACACTGGGACTACTCGGACTGCCCCCTCACTGTGAGTACTGTTAGCGTTTCTGTTCGCCGCTGTGCCGCTACGCTTTGGCTGATTGCCCAGTATATTCCTCCCGTGTGTGTTGGGCGTCCTGAAGGACTCTTGTGTACCCAAGCTGTCTGTGTCTTTTTGTATTTTCACTTTGGTGTCAATAAATGTGTGTTTGGTGAACCTGCGCTTAAATCTATTCATCCTTTCCCCCCCTCCTCCGTGTGCTATGGAAAAGCGCACAAGGAGTTTATGACAATCTCACTTTCCCTCTTCCATCACTGTTGCATTCCATGATTGATGTTATGCTTATGTTAGCAGTTAGCTTCGACTGTCATAGCCAGCCTGAGCTAACTAACGTAAAATTGGCTAAATGTGAGGCTGTTTTGGAGATATGGGTGTGTGGTGTAAGTGGTTGGATATGACTGGTCCCTGGGGTATATTAGGATAGAAACAACCCTGAATGGCAACTAACTGCTGCTGGTGGAAGAGCTGTCCTGGCCAGGGTATGATAAATTATAGTAAAATAATATCTATCCTGGCCAGTGGAATGTCTAGGGGGCTAGAAAATTGCCATGAACACTACGGTCATGCCACCTTGCATCGCTGAGCTAACTATGCTAACAGCACAATTTCACTGGCCGTCCTCTACCAGTAAATCACAAAATAGCCTAGAATGACACAAGTTGTTTTATCGACTGTATTTTCATGAGCTAGCTAAGAACATGGATATCTAGTGGGGTGACTTCACTTTGCAGAGAAGAGCCATAAAAACATTGGTGGGCCGCTAAACTACCTCCATAGTAGCATGTCAGTATGTATATGAGGATACTGCCACTGTCTCCTGGATGCACGTTGCCTGGAAAAGATGACTTATCAAATAAATATGCAACTGCGATGTCACTGTTGAAAAAAAGTCCTGCAAGTGAGAGTACATGAGTCTTCAGCAGCATGAGTTTATTTTTTTAATACATTTACTACAGAATACATATACCTTGGGGTTTTTTTTAAGCCTTTGTGCACATTCCCCCCCCCCCCCACACACACACACTTTTGCCTTCTCTCTTTTTCTGCCATAATCAGGTGTCAGATGAGAAATCTTGCATGCAGTTTTCCATCCAGAGACCCACACTGCCATCGACGGAAACCCACCCAGAGGAGAGGCTCTACCGGAGGGTGGATGTCACCACCTGGCTACGTCACCTCAACCACAATGGACAGGTTGAGGAGGAGTACAAGCTCCGCAAGGTGCAGTATTGTCTGTATGTGGTGATTATTTGCAAGCTTTTAAAATCCCTTAGAAAAACTGATAAGTCAGCATTCACAATTCATGGCAGGTAGACCTGCTCCTATCCATACGGGTGAGCTTTCCTTTTAATTGCATCTCTATCTGAATCACATGCGCTCCATGTCATTTTGAAAGTCAGCCTCACAATGTGACGTTTCGTTTTGAATCAGTACGCTCGGCAGTAAATATTGAAAGAATTAGCAATGGCCACTGCCCCCCCCACCACCCCCGACTCATCTGAGTTCTCTAGGACTGACTCAGATTAAGGTTAACCATTCTGCTGAAATGACTCAGTGGCAGTTAGACTGTGACCAAAGATGTTTCCTTCAGAAAAATGCACAACTGAAGAAACCGAAGAGCACCACTGGACATGCTAGTTAAACTGTTTTTTTTTTTTTAATGCTTTAGGGAAGTTTCAGTTTTGCAGCTTTTTGCATTGTGCACGGAGTACTGCAACTACTGCAGTCAGTAATGTGATAGCTGAGAAGGCTGTGTCACTAGCACCATTGTGTGCTATTAGTATGCCATATAGTATGTTCGGGTTATCAGTTTTTCTCTCTGTCCCGTTTGTAAAAGTCAGACCCACTCCCTTTTTGTGCTCATCGTGTTTGTTCACCTTTCTTTCACCAGGCCATCTTTTTCGGTGGTATCGACCCATCCATCCGTGGTGAGGTATGGCCCTTCCTGCTGCACTACTACAGCTACGACTCCTCCTCCCAGGAGAGGGAGGCCTGGAGGCTGCAGAAACGCACTCACTACCATGAGATCCAGCAGAGGAGGTACACTGACATGAGCCAAAAAAAAAAAAAAAAAACTGATTGAGATACAGTGGTGTAGGTGACTCTGTAAAATGGCTGATAAACTGTCACGTTGCTGCACTGTCGGCTGCCAAATGCTCAGTCAAACATTAAACCATATGTGAGTCTATTGTGACTTCTCATCACAGGCATTGAGCAATCAATAAGTACAATCAGGAAAGTGTTAAGGGGAGTTGCTGGGTGTGAAGTAAAAGGTCTCCTGGGAAAAAACATGTCAGCGCTTATCAGATCACAGTCACTTGTCAGAAGGAGGAAAAAAAACCCAGCTTTGGTATGCATGGACAAGCACATGCACACACGTCACATCCCTAAGTGTTTATTTGACTCCAGCATGCCATCAAAAGGTTAAACGAGCAGATATTTTCATACGTTCTGTCTCTGTCTATAATGAATATGATAATTGGACAGGGTTCATCTGTATGGCCTATTAACATTTGGAGTACATCAGGTCAGGTAATTAGAGTCCTTGTTCCGACTCTGATGTGGATTTCTGTAAAGACTCTTCGACTAAAGCAGCCCTTGGGGGCACCAGTTGATCATTAGGAGTAAGGAGACACATCTGTGGTTTTGCTGCCGGCTTCCTCGTGTGGTGTCCTTTGCTTTGGTGTAATAACTAAGCTGCAAACAGAAGTGGTGTAGCAGTGAGAAATGAAATATTTTTGACCGAAGAGACTTATTACTGTCAAAATGTAATTAGTACATGTGAAACTAGTGAGCGTTTGGAGAGCGCATACCTCTGCCAAGGCTGTTAAGTAATTAAAAATGCCAAATTGTCAATTGAGTGAATACATTGTATGTGTATCTTCCAGCTGATTAACCCATTATTTTTTTATGTTTTATGTTTATGTGGCAAAAATCTATTAATGAAGCCCTATGATAGTGATCAAAAATTGCCCCTAGGCAATTGCCCAAATGAACACAAAACTCACTGTGAATGATCCTCAGCTGGATCTGCATCGAGATCACGCTTAAGGTCAGTGATCAAAAGATATGGGTTTGTGTCGTTTCAACTTTGAGTATATGGAGAAGCAAGAGCTCTCGGTGACCTTGGGGTGTGTCCATGAATGAAGGAAAAAAATGTTTTTTCACTTGCAAAAAGCATAAAAAAGGTTGTCCTCACTCTAAATTATTCAGAGGTGTGTTTTGCCATAAAGCATGTATCTCATGTAGCGGCAAGTGCTGATGAACATAATTAATTTTGTTCAAAATTTCATTGCGACAGGAACAACTGTTGCGCAGCCTTTTACAAACCCTGATGAACTCCAAAAATCGCAATGTTTATCAACATTCAGCAACACTTGCTGCTCCATGAGATACATGCTTAACATCTAATAAACCAATCAAAATGTCTCATCCCCTCACCTTTAAAAAGCAGGTGCACAGGATCGATGGACAGTTGCTATTATAATTGTGAATTTACCTTTACCACTGAGGGAACAGCTGTGCTTGCGTGTGAAGTGAAAATGCACGAGAACATCATTTACAGGAGCATCACTATTCCACCTAAGCCTTTCGAGGTGAAGCAGGTGTGGGATGGTGTGACCTCGTTTTCTGACACCCTCACATTTTTTCAACGGGCTGCTTGAATAGTGATTGATAATGTGCTGCTGACTTTAAGATAAGATAAGCCCACAATGGGGAAATTCCTGGATTGCAACAGCACAGGAATAGCAACACTCAGAGCAACAATCAGAAGGCAAGAAAAAACAAGAACAGCTAGTAAACATATGTACATAGTACTATAAATATATATATATATAGACACACAGTGCGGAGCATTATGGTTGGTGAATGTGCAGCAGAAAGTCTAAGCTCTCTCTCCGTGGATGCGGTGGGCCAGCTGGAAGTCTTTGGGCATGATGGTGACCCTCTTAGCGAAGAAGAGACCTTTAGATGTCGTTGTTGTTGGTCAAAAGCACATTGTCATTGTGCTGGTATAAACTAGTAACAGACTGACTTTGTGTTCAGTCACACCCCTCATGAGTGCAAAATGCACACAAAATAATGTATTGGGACAGCGAGGGTGCAAAGCATGAAAATGGGTAATGTACCATCAAAAATGACAACAACCACTGGCAAAAGGTGCAAATTTGTGCTTAAGATCATCATAATAGGACCTATAATCTATAATAAAGTTGTGAAAAACAGTGATGCCTGTCAGGATACTTTGGTTGTTTTTTTTTTTTTCTTTAAATGACCTTACACAGATAGCTTTGTCTTAGGAGGGAAACAACATGTGGAACATTTTATCCACAGCATCTAATAAATGGGATCACTGTAAAATCAGATTAAAATGGCTTTCTCTTAGTATCAATGTTTGCGAGTTTCCCTCTTGCCTGTGTACTTTATACAACTGAGCATAAATCACTTCAAAATGGTCCATGCTAAAGTGTAGAATAGAATCACTGTGTATTGTTACAGTACATACCGCCACCTCTCAAAAACTGCAGTTATTGTTTTGAGCTTGACAAGTGGATGAGGTTTTTTTTTCTCCATATGAACATTCAAAAACAAATGTTTGAAAAGACTATGAAATACAGGCTTCAGGCACGGGCCCGGTGGCTGTGTGGGAGGAGACAGCTTTTACCCCAGGAGCCTCTTGGTGTCTTTGTAGCCCAACCTGACACAAAAGCTAAAAAAGAGGAACTGAATAAACCTGTAGTTTTTAATATTATTAGTCAATGCAATACATGGTTATAAAATGTGTTGGCTCTATGGAAAATGTCAATATTTGATTAATTGTCTATGTTTATTGCACTGTCCCTGTCAAATAAACTAATCTACTACTACTACTACATCATCACCATTTAGTGCTCAGAGGTGAAGAGTAACTAGATGCATTTAGTCAAATACATGTACTCAAATAACTTTTCCACAAAATTGTATTTTATTGAGTAGTTTTATCAAAGGGTGCTTTTTGTATGTGTTTTGTGAAATCAGCTCCTGCTACAGTTTTGCTTGAAATGTTTTGAAACTTGGTGCCAGGGTTTGATCTACACTAATGATGCACATAATGCAGGATGGCTCAGATTGGATGATTTTTGCAGGAGTTATAGCCCCTAATTTACGAAGTTATATTTTTACCTTGGTTAATAATTTTGTCCCATAATATGATATGCTTATTTCACTTTATTTGGCAGAAACTACTAAAAAAAAAACAAACTACTAATGAAATTCTCCTGTTGAATTCCAGATGTTGTAAAACTACTTTTGTTCTGCACCACATTCCAAATTATTATGCAAATGATATTTGTCTCTGATTTTCCTAAATAGTCGAAGCAAATGACAGTTAGTATAATTTTCAAGTCATCAACCATTAGAGCATAATTCAGTTTTTTTTTTCCACAATATCTTTATTGAACTTTTTTTTTTTAACAAACATGACACAAACAATCAAACACTAACACTAAAGTACTACAAAAAAAATGCACTAAAAACACCCACAACCACCAACAAAATCAAGTCTTCAACAATGCTCCTCTGTTTAGTCTAGACAATCCATTACATAAGTATACATATTATGTTCACCAGTTTGGAATTTACAAGGTCCACACACATCATTCACCTTCTTCTTCAAGAGTTATGTTTAAATTTTTTACATAATCAATAAAAGGTCTCCATATATTCTCAAACACAATTTCCTTTGATTTCAGTATGTATGTTATTCTTTCTAATGGAAGGTTTGTTAACATCTGTCTTAACCACTGAGTCACATCTGGTCTATGAGTCTTTTTCCACAATAGTGCAATACATTTTTGGCATTAAGCAAACTGAGGTCTATGAATGTTCTTTCACTTTTATTAGTTATGCTTTTCTGGGTACAGACCCAACAAAAACAGTTTAGGATTCAATATGATTTGTTTTGAGATTATTTTTTCAATTGTTACCCTCACCTCTTCCCAAAACATTCTAATTATTCTACATTCCCATACACAATGAAATAGGGTTCCTTTACTTTCCATGCATTTTGTGCACGTATCTGGTATGTTTTTATCTATTTAACTCCTCCGGTGTAACATACATCCGCATTAACCATTTAAAATGTATCAATTTAAGACGTACATTTATTGATTTGGTTTGAGCTTCTGTACAAGCCAATTCCCATTGTTCCTCTGAAATTTCAGTGTGCAGATCTTCTTTCCAGTAGTTTAATCTTTTCTGTGAGTTTTCACTTGAGGATAGTGTCAATGAGTTATAAAACTCTGAAATAATACCCTTTCTTTTACTATCTTTCATCAACATTTTTTCCAAGGATGAATAAATAGGTCGAGTGAGAGCTTTATTTTGATTTGATCGAATAAAGTTTCTAAGTTGAAGATATTTAAAAAAATGTGTTCTATTAAGATTAAATTTGATCCTCAGCTCTTCAAAAGACATTATGTTATCTGCACATGGCAAATATAAATCTTGAATCTTTTGTATCCCTTTTAAATTCCATACTGTAAATACAGCATCCGCTCTCCCTGGTTTAAAATATTGATTACCCCATATTGGGCTAAATTGTGACAAAAAGTGTGGTTCTTTTAAATAGTTTTTAGTTTCACACCATATTTTGATCATATGCTTTACAAATGGATTTTTAACTTGTTTTTGTAATTTTTTTGCCGAATCGGAGTATATGAATATGGGAAGAGGTAAAGGTAAATTGTATGATTCCATTTCAGTCCTGTGGGGGAGATCATTTAATGAAAAATAATATGTCATAGACCTCAGTTGTGCCGACCAATAATACAACATAAAATTTGGACATTTCAGACCTCCACGATCAAATGGTAAATATAATAAAGACAGACGTAATCTAGCCCTCCTGTTGTTCCATATAAATTCCACTAACTTTTTTTTAATTCTTGAGAATAAATCTAAAGGTGGTGGTAAGGGAATGTATTGAAATAAATAAAGTATTTTAGGTAAAATATTACTTTTAAGTATATTGATTCTCCCGATCATCGACATTGGTAGTGACATCCATCTCTGAATTAACTCATTGATATCTGTCATTAAGGCTTCATAGTTGACACTGGTGACTGATTCTAGCTTAGGCACAATTTGGATTCCTAAATATTTAAACTGATTTACAACGTTGAATTGATTTACCTCAGGGGCTGGGTAATTTCTCTGGGTCTCATTTAGCATTAATATTGAAGATTTAGTTTTATTTATTTTATATCCTGATATTTCCCCAAAATTCTTTATTAAATTCAACAAGGTCGGAATTGATTTTTTTTAAGATTCGACATAAACAAAATTATGTCATCGGCGTACAGGGAGATTTTATGTTCTGTTGGTCCAACTTTAATTCCATATATTTGTGAATGTAAACGTATCGCCATCGCTAAAGGTTCAATTGCCATAGTAAACAGTAAAGGTGAAAGTGGACAGCCTTGTCGACATCCTCTATTGATTTTTATTGATTTTGAAATATTGTTATTTGTTAGGATTTCTGCTGTAGCATTATTGTATATTATCTGAACCCATTTTATGAAATTATTTCCAAGTCCAAACCTTTGTAAGACTTCAAAAAGAAAGGGCCATTCGACTCTATCAAAGGCCTTTTCGGCGTCCAGTGATAGGAGAGCTGTATCCGGTGCTTCTTTATTGGAATAAATAATATTAAATAGTCTTCTTACTTTATGGAAGCCTTGTCTTCCCTTTATAAAGCCATTCTGATCTCGATTAATAATATTTGGTAAAATTTCTTGTATTCGTCTTGCTAAAATTTTACAGATTATCTTAAGGTCGGCATTTAATAGGCTTATTGGTCTCATATTTTCACATTTATTAGAGGGTTTACCTGGTTTTGGCAACAGTATAATTAAGGCATTATTCATGTATGATGGTAAATTACTACTTTGAAATGCTTCTAAAACCATTTCCAAAAAAGGTTTTATTAATTTATTCTTAAATTTTTTATAAAGGTCAACTGGAAGACCATCTGGTCCTGCACTTTTTCCTGATTTCATATTATCAATGGCTAGCCCAACTTCTTCTTGACTAATTTTAGACTCCAGTATCTCCCTGTTTTCATTTGGAATACACGGTATAGATAGTTCGTTCAAAAACCCATTTAGTTTTGTTAAATCAGATTCATTTTTTTTTTCCACAATATCTTTATTGAACCTTTTTTTTTTTTTTTTTAACAAACATGATACAAACAATCAAACACTAACACTAAAGTACTACAAAAAAAAAAATGCCCTAAAAACACCAACAACCACCAACAAAATCAAGTCTTCAACAATGCTCCTCTGTTTAGTCTAGACAATCCAATACATTAGTATACATATTATGTTCACCAGTTTGGAATTTACAAGGTCCACACACAACATTCACCTTCTTCTTCAAGAGTTATGTTTAAATTTTTTACATAATCAATAAAAGGTCTCCATATATTCTCAAACACAATTTCCTTTGATTTCAGTATATATGTTATTCTTTCTAATGGAAGGTTTGTTAACATCTGTCTTAACCACTGAGTCACATCTGGTCTATGAGTCTTTTTCCATAATAGTGCAATACATTTTTTGGCATTAAGCAAACTGAGGTCTATGAATGTTCTTTCACTTTTATTGAAATTATGCTTTTCTGGGTACAGACCCAACAAAAACAGTTTAGGATTCAATATGATTTGTTTTGAGATTATTTTTTCAATTGTTACCCTCACCTCTTCCCAAAACATTCTTATTAATCTACATTCCCATAAACAATGAAATAGGGTTCCTTTACTTTCCATGCATTTTGTGCATGTATCTGGTATATTTTTGTTATATCTATTTAACTCCTCCGGTGTAACATACATCCGCATTAACCATTTGAAATGTATCAATTTAAGGCGTGCATTTATTGATTTGGTTTGAGCTTCTGTACAAGCCAATTCCCATTGTTCCTCTGAAATTTCAATTTGCAGATCTTCTTTCCAGTAGTTTAATCTTTTCAGTGAATTTTCACTTGAAGATAGTGTCAATGAGTTATAAAACTCTGAAATAATACCCTTTCTTTTACTATCTTTCATCATCATTTTTTCCAAGGATGAATAAATAGGTCGAGTGAGAGCTTTATTTTGATTTGATCGAATAAAGTTTCTAAGTTGAAGATATTTAAAAAAATGTGTTCTATTGAGATTAAATTTGATCCTCAGCTCTTCAAAAGACATTATGTTGTCTGCACATGGCAAATATAAATCTTGAATCTTTTGTATCCCTTTTAAATTCCATACTTTAAATACAGCGTCCGCTCTCCCTGGTTTAAAATATTGATTACCCCATATTGGACTAAATTGTGACAATAACTGTGGTTCTTTTAAATAGTTTTTAGCTTCACACCATATTTTGATCATATGCTTTACAAATGGATTTTTAACTTGTTTTTGTAATTTTTTTGCCGAATCTGAGTATATGAATATGGGAAGAGGTAAAGGTAAATTGTATGATTCCATTTCAGTCCAGTGAGGTAGATCATTTGATGAAAAATAATATGTCATAGACCTCAGTTGTGCCGACCAATAATACAACATAAAATTTGGACATTTCAGACCTCCACGATCAAATGGTAAATATAATAAAGACAAACGTAATCTAGCCCTCCTGTTGTTCCATATAAATTCCACTAACTTTTTTTTTATTCTTGAGAATAGATCTAAAGGTGGTGATAAGGGAATGTATTGAAATAAATAAAGTATTTTAGGTAAAATATTACTTTTAAGTATATTGATTCTCCCGATCATCGACATTGGTAGTGACATCCATCTCTGAGTTAACTCATTGATATCTGACATTAAGGCTTCATAGTTGACACTGGTGACTGATTCTAGCTTAGGCATAATTTGGATTCCTAAATATTTAAACTGATTTACAACATTGAATTGATTTACCTCAGGGGCTGGGTAATTTCTCTGGGTCTCATTTAGCATTAATATTGAAGATTTAGTTTTATTTATTTTATATCCTGATATTTCCCCAAAATTCTTTATTAAATTCAACAAGGTTGGAATTGATTTTTTTAGATTCGACATAAACAAAATTATATCATCGGCGTACAGGGAGATTTTATGTTCTGTTGGTCCAACTTTAATTCCATATATTTGTGAATGTAAACGTATCGCTATCGCTAAAGGTTCAATTGCCATAGTAAACAGTAAAGGTGAAAGTGGACAGCCTTGTCGACATCCTCTATTGATTTTTATTGGTTTTGAAATATTGTTATTTGTTAGGATTTCTGCTGTAGCATTATTGTATATTATTTGAACCCATTTTATGAAATTATTTCCAAGTCCAAACCTTTGTAGGACTTCAAAAAGAAAGGGCCATTCAACTCTATCAAAGGCCTTTTCGGCGTCCAATGATAGGAGAGCTGTATCCGGTGCTTCTTTATTAAAATAAATAATATTAAATAGTCTTCTTACATTATGGAAGCCTTGTCTTCCCTTTATAAAGCCATTCTGATCTCGATTAATAATATTTGGTAAAATTTCTTGTATTCGTCTTGCTAAAATTTTACAGATTATCTTAAGGTTGGCATTTAATAGGCTTATTGGTCTCATATTTTCACATTTATTAGAGGGTTTACCTGGTTTTGGCAACAGTATAATTAAGGCATTATTCATGTATGATGGTAAATTACTACTTTGAAATGCTTCTAAAACCATTTCCAAAAAAGGTTTTATTAATTTATTCTTAAATTTTTTATAAAGGTCAACTGGAAGACCATCTGGTCCTGCACTTTTTCCTGATTTCATATTATCAATGGCTAGCCCAACTTCTTCTTGACTAATTTTAGACTCCAATATCTCCCTGTTTTCATTTGGAATACACGGTATAGATAGTTCGTTCAAAAACCCATTTAGTTTTGTTAAATCAGGTTCATTTTTGGTATCATATAATTTTTCATAGTAATCTCTAAAGGCTCTATTAATTTCTAAAGGATCTATAACTACCTGTCCATTACTTATAATACTGGTAATTGGTGTTTTAATTTCCAATTGTTTAATCTGCTATGCTAATAATTTTCCTGATTTTTCACCTTGTTCATAAAAAGATTGTTTCAATCTTAGAAGACTCGAGGCAGCTCTATTCGCTGATTTTTTGTCGTATTCAGCTCTCAAAATCAGTAATTCATTCTCCAACCTTGGGTCTCTTCCTGCATACACTTTTTCCTGAAGACTTTTTATTTTATGTTCCAATTTAGCTCTCTCCTCTCGAGTCTTCTTAGATTTTGATCCTGTATAACTAATAATATGTCCCCTAATAAAAGCTTTGAAAGCCTCCCACTTTACACATGCTGATGTTTGTGTAGTATTGATGTCAAAGAACTCGTCTATCTGTTTTTCTATATACTTGACAAATTCCTCATCCTGAAGCCATTTATGCTGAAATTGCCATCTACCTGATTCCTTTGTCAATTTTTTATCTACATATATTAGACAACAGGGTGCATGATCAGAAATCACGATGTTATCATAAAAGCAGTTTTGAATCTTGGACCTTAATTCTGTGGAAATCAAAAAATAATCAATACGTGAGAATGTCTTGTAGGTACTGGAATAACAAGAATAGGCTTTAACTTGTGGTTTCATTTCTCTCCATATATCTAACAATCTCAATTCTTTCATAAAATGATTAATAGTCATCCTACATCCAATGTGCGTACAATCCAGTCCTGTTGATCTATCCACACCTGGATTCAATGTACAATTAAAATCCCCTGCTATTATATGTTGCCCTGTAAGTGATGATAAGATGAGAAATAAATTAGCAAAGAACTTCTGATCATCTATATTGGGAGCATATAAGTTCACAAGATTTATATTTTCTAATAGCAAAGAACCTTGAATGATTACATATCTTCCAAATTTGTCTCCAATTACATTTTTCACCTGAAAAGGAACTGATTTATGTATGAGAGTCATAACTCCCCTGGCTCGGGATGAAAATGAAGAGGTGAATACACTTCCCTGCCATCTACTCCTAATTCTTTTAACATCCTCCTCTATCAGATGAGTTTCTTGTAAAAACACAATTCTTGAACCCATGTCCTTTATTTTATTCATAACTTGTTTAAGTTTTTTTAAATTTTGTAGACCTCTGCAATTCCATGAAGTTAAATTAAGATTAACACTTTGGTCCATGATCAATAGAGAGTTTAGGATTACCTTGCAGTGTAAACATGCTCATACAGAGAAGCAAAAACATGAGTGGTTGAACATTCATCCTACAAACTACACACAAACAAATTTCCCCTTCCCACACTTGTGGCAAACCCCCCAAAATCAAAAGAAAAATTCTGTCTCCCGATATAGCCATCGACCGTTCCACACCCACGGGGAACAGCCTAAGCCACTCCTTCTTCATCCTCCCAATCACCCTAACTCTACTGCTTTTAATGACGTAACATTAACTCTCCTCTGTAGTTTTCCAACTTAACTCCAAAATTTTTAACAACTTTGTACATCATAGTTTTTTTTTTGTTTGTTTGTTTTGTTTTTGTTTTGTTTTTTTAATATATAATACAATCTATATTTTGTAAACTTACTATTTACTTCAAGTCAGTTTGGACTGTTTCGGCGGCTCGCTTTTTCCTTTTCCTGGTTTTCCAGCCTTAGGCTTCGCCGACATATCCTCGCCCAAATGCTGGGATACGTTCTGTCCCAAATGAGAGAGTTATTTGCCGATTTTTTTTCTCCAGGAGCAGAGCAGAGCGAGACACGTCCGTCCTACGTGGCAGCCATAACCGGAAGTGATCAGATTCATTTTTGGTATCATATAATTTTTCAGAGATCAAAAAATAATCAATACGTTGAGAATGTCTTGTAGGTATTGGAATAACAAGAGTAGGCTTTAACTTGTGGTTTCATTTCTCTCCATATATCTAGCAATCTCAATTCTTTCATAAAATGATTAATGGTCATCCTACATCCATTGTGCGTACAGTCCAGTCCTGTTGATCTATCTATACCGGGATTCAATGTACAATTAAAATCCCCTGCTATTATATGTTGCCCCGTAAGTGATGATAAGATAAGAAATAAATTAGCAAAGAACTTTTGATCATCTATATTGGGACCATATAAGTTCACCAAATTTATATTTTCTAATAGCAAAGATCCTTGAATGATTACTTATCTTCCAAATTTGTCTCCAATTACATTTTTCACTTGAAATGGAACTGATATATGTATGAGAGTCATAACTCCCCTGGCTCGGGATGAAAATGATGAGGTGAAAACACTTCCTTGCCATCTACTCCTAATTCTTTTTACATCCTCCTCTATTAGATGAGTTTCTTGTAAAAACACAATTTTTGAACCCATGTCTTTTATTTTATTCATAACTTGTTTAGGTTTTTTTAAATTTTGTAGACCTCTGCAATTCCATGAAGTTAAATTAAGATTAACGCTTTGGTTTATGATCAATAGGGAGTTTGGGATTACCTTGCAGTGTAAACATGCTCATACAGAGAAGCAAAAAATGGAGTGGTTGAACATTCATCCTACAAACTACACACAAACAAATTCCCCCTTCCCACATTTGTAGCGATCCCCCCAAAATCAAAAGAAAAATTCCGTCTCCCGATATAGCCATCGACCGCTCCACACCCACGAGGAACAGCCAAAGCCACTCCTTCTTCATCCTCCCAATTACCCTAACTCTACTGCTTTTAATGACGTAACATTAACTCTCCTCTGTAGTTTTCCAACTTAACTCCAAAATTTTTAGCAACTTTGTACATCATAGTTTTTTGTTTTTTTTTGTTTTTTAATATATAATACAATCTATATTTTGTAAACTTGCTATTTGCTTCAAGTCAGTCAGATGCCTGTGCAAATGCTTAAATATTCTACCTTATATTTTGTTCATGCTTAGCTCCCACCAGTCTCTTCTTGGATCTTCTTATGAACTCCTGCGCCTCCTCTGGGGTCTTGAAGATGTGTGTTCTGCCCCCATACGTGGTCAACAGTCTTGCAGGATTAATTACACCATGACGAATCCCAAGGTTGCGCAGCTCTTTACGTACGGGATCAAACTGCTTCCTCAATTGTTGGATTCCTGTGGCCAAATCTGGGTAGAACCGCACCTGCTGGTCCTGGTGTTTAATCTCTCCTTTAGCTCGTGCAGCGTTGAAGAGCTTCATCCTGTCTCTGTTGCTGAGGAACTTCATAATTAGGGTCCTCGGTGGTCCCTTATCTCTCCGTGGGCCAATACGGTGTGCGCTTTCCAGAACCACTGCTGATTGCAGCTCCGTGCTGCCCAGCGCCTCCGGAATCCACTTTTCCAGAAAGGAACATGAGTCCCGACCTTCGGATTCCTCCGGTAGACCCACCAGCCTCAAGTTGTTCCGTCTCGACCGGGACTCCAAATCCAGGACATTATCTTCCAGACATTTATTTTTTTTTTCCAAAGTGCGCACCTTTAATTGAAGACAGGTGACGTCATCTTCAGCACTAGAGACATGAAGCTCCACCTGCGCCATTCGTTCTACACAGTCACCCAATTCCTTTCTCATTCCTTCCAACGCTGCCATAATCCCATCAAATTTAGAGGAAAAGTCTGCTCTCATTGAACTTATGGCAGCTAGCACCGCACCTGTGCCGTTTCCCGCAGATACCGCACCGCTGCTAGCTTCCTCCGCCATATATGGAGCTTTATCTGCTGCGTCACAGACCTGAAAGTCCGTTAATTTGGACTGTTTCGGCGGCTCGCTTTTTCCTCTACCTGGTTTTCCAGCCTTAGGCTTCACCGACATATCCTCGCCCAAACGCTGGGATACGTTCTGTCCCAAATGAGAGTTATTTGCTGATTTTTTTTCTCCAGGAGCAGAGCAGAGTGAGACGTGTCCTTCTCACGTGGCAGCCATAACCGGAAGTCGCATAATTCAAATTTTAATGAACAAACCTCCCAGTGATAACTATTTTTGCAAAAATAAAAAAAAATCAAAATGCACTGTTCCAAATTATCATCTACAACAGAGTTTCAAAACATTTTATTAGTTGTAAAGAACTGAAAATGGTCATTTGTTGAATTTGCAGCATGAGGAGGTCATATTTACTGAAATCAAAAGCTATTTCAATCAAAAACATCTTAACAGGCCAAGTTACATGTTAACATAGGACCCCTTCTTTGATATAACCTTCATAATTCTTGTATCCATTGGACTTGTGAGTTGTTGGAGAGTTTCTGCTTGAATTTCTTTGCAAGATGTTTTAGAATAGCCTCCCACAGCTGCTGTTTTGATGTGAACTGCCTCCCACCCTCATAGATCTTTTTCTTGAGGATGCTCCAAAGGTTCTCAATAGGGTTGAGGGCAGGGGAGGATGGGGGCCACACCATGAGTTTCTCTCCTTTTATGCCCATAGGAGCTGATGGTACCTCAGAGTCTGGGTGAAAATGTACAAGGACAACCAGCTGGACATTTATCTGGTTGTTACCATGTGAACGTTCTGTGTTGTTATGATTACAGACGTGGACAAAATTGTTGGTACCCCTCTGTTAATGAAAGAAAAACCCACAATGGTCACAGAGATAACTTGAAGCTGACAAAAGTGGTAATAAATAATAATTCTATGAAAATTAACGAATGAAAATCAGACAGTGCTTTTGAATTGGGGTTCAACAGAATTACTTTAAAAAACAAACTCATGAAACAGGCCTGGACAAATATGATGGTACCCCTAGAAAAGATTGAAAATAATGTGACCATAGGGACATGTTCAACCAAGATGTGTCCTCTAACATCATAGGTGTCTACAAACTTGTAATCAGTCAGTCGGCCTATTTAAAGGGTGACAAGTAGTCACTGTGCTGTTTGGTACATGGTATGTACCACGCTAAACATGGACCAGAGGAAGCAAAAGAGAGAGTTGTCTCAGGAGATTAGAAAGAAAATTATAGACAAGCATGTTAAAGGAAAAGGCTATAAGACCATCTCCAAGCAGCTTGATGTTCCTGTGACTACAGTTGCACATATTATTCAGAAATTTAAGATCCACGGGACTGTAGCCAACCTCCCTGGACGTGGCCGCAGGAGGAGGCGGATAATACGAATGGTAACAAAAGGGTCCAGAACATCCTCTAAACACATTCATGGTGAACTCCAAGGTCAAGGTACATCAGTGTCAGATCGCACCATCCGTCGTTGTTTGAGCCAAAGTGGACTTCATGGGAGATGACCAAGGAGGACACCACTGTTGAAAACAAATCATAAAAAAGCCATCCATCCATCCATCCATCCATCTTCTACCGCTTTTCCGGAGGTCCGGGTCGCGGAGGCAGCAGTTCAAGCAGAGAAGCCCAGACTTCCCTCTCCCCAGCCACCTGCTCCAGCTCTTCAGAGGGGATACCAAGGCGATCCCAGACCAGCTGGGAGACATAGTCTCTCCACCGAGTCCTGGGTCTGCCCCGGGGTCTCCTCCCAGTGGGACGTGCCTGAAACACCTCAAGTGGGAGGCGTCCAGGAGGCATCCTAATCAGATGCCCATACCACCTCAACTGACTCCTTTCAATGTGGAGGAGCAGCGGTTCTACTCTGAGCCTCTCCCGGATGACTGAGCTCCTCACCCTATCTCTGAGGGTGAGTCCAGCAATCCTACGGAGAAAGCTCATTTCAGCCGCTTGTATCCGCGATCTCGTTCTTTCGGTCATTACCCAAAGCTCGTGACCATAGGTGAGAGTAGGAACGTACATAGATTGACTGGTAAATCGACAGCTTTGCCTTAGAACTAAGCTCCCTCTTCACCACAACAGACCGGTACAACGTCCGCATCACTGCAGATGCTGGTCCAATCCGTCTGTCGATCTCTCGCTCCATTTTCCCCTCACTCGTGAACAAGACCCCAAGATACTTAAACTCCTCCACTTGGGGCAGGAGCCTGTCCCCAACCCGGAGAGGACAATCCACCTTTTTCCGGCTGAGGACCATGGACTCGGACTTGGAGGTGCTGATTCTCATCCCAGCCGCTTCACACTCAGCGGCAAACCGTCCCAGCAAGAGCTGTAGGTCATTGCTGGATGAAGCCAACAGGACAACATCATCTGCAAACAACAGAGATGAGATCCTGTGGTCACCAAGCATGACACCCTCCATTCCCTGGCTGCACCTAGAAATCCTGTCCATAAAAATTATGAACAGGATCGGTGACAAAGGGCAGCCCTGGCGGAGTCCAACTCTCACTGGGAATGACTCCGACCGAGTGTTGGCAATACGAACCAAACTCTCACAACGGTCGTACAGAGACCGAATAGCTCGTAACAACAAGCCCGATACCCCATACTCCCGAAGCACCCCCCACAAAAATCCACGAGGGACGCGGTCAAATGCCTTCTCCAAGTCCACAAAACACATGTAAACTGGTTGGGCAAACTCCCACAAACCCTCAAGAATTCTCGAGAGGGTAAAGAGCTGGTCCGATGTGCCACGGCCAGGACGAAAACCACATTGCTCCTCCTGAATCCGAGGTTCGACCAACGGCCGGACTCTCCTCTCCAGTACCTTGGCATAGACCTTCCCAGGGAGGCTGAGGAGTGTGATCCCTCTAAAGTTGGAGCACACCCTCCGGTCCCCTTTTTTGAAGAGAGGAACCACCACCCCGGTTTGCCATACCAAAGGCACTGCCCCCGACCTCCACGCAATGTTGCAGAGGCGTGTCAACCATGACAACCCAACAACATCCAGGGCCTTGAGGTACTCAGGGCGAATCTCGTCCACCCCCGGGGCCCGGCCACTAAGGAGATTTTTAACCACCTTGGCGACCTCAGCCCCTGTGATAGGCGAGTCATCCCCCTCGTCCCCAAACCCTGCTTCCTCTGTGGAAGGCGTATCAGTGGGATTGAGGAGATCCTCGAAGTATTCCTTCCACCGCCCGACGATATCCCCAGTTGAAGTCAACAGTGTCCCATCCGCACCATACACAGTGTGGACGGGGAGCTGCTTTCCCCTCCTGAGCCGCTGAACAGTTTGTCAGAATCTCTTTGAAGCCGACCAAAAGTCTTGTTCCATGGCCTCACCGAACTCCTCCCATACCCGGGTTTTTGCTTCAGCAACCACCCGAGCTGCACTCCGCTTGGCCTGCCGGTACACCTCAGCTGCTTCTGCTAAAAAAGCCAGACTGGAATTTGCCAAACTGCATGTTGACAAGCCACAAAGCTTCTGGGAGAATGTCCTATGGACAGACAAGACAAAACTGGAACTTTTTGGCAAGGCACATCAACTCTATGTTCACAGACGCAAAAATGAAGCATACCAAGAAAAGAACACTGTCCCTACTGTGAAACATGGAGGAGGTTCTGTTATGTTCTGGGGCTGCTTTGCTGCATCTGGCACAGGGTGTCTTGAATCTGTGCAGGGTACAATGAAATCTCAAGACTATCAAGGTATTCTAGAGAGAAATGTGCTGCCCAGTGTCAGACAGCTTGGTCTCAGTCGCAGGTCATGGGTCTTGCAACAGGATAATGACCCAAAACACACAGCTAAAAACACCCAAGAATGGCTAAGAGCAAAACATTGGACTATTCTAACATGGCCTTCTATGAGCCCTGATCTAAATCCTATTGAACATCTGTGGAAGGAGCTGAAACATGCCGTCTGGAGAAGGCACCCTTCAAACCTGAGACAACTGGAGCAGTTTGCTCATGAGGAGTGGGCCAAAATACCTGCTGAGAGGTACAGAAGTCTCATTGACAGTTACAGAAATCGTTTGATTGCAGTGATTGCCTTAAAAAGTTGTGCAACAAAATATTAAGTTAAGGGTACCATCATTTTTATCCAGGCCTGTTTCATGAGTTTGTTTTTTAAAATAATTCTGTTGAACCACAATTCAAAAGCATTGTCTGATTTTCATTGGTTAATTTTCATAGACTTTTTATTTATTACCACTTTTGTCAGATTGAAGTTATTTCTGTGACTATTGTGGGTTTTTCTTTCATTAACAGAGGGGTACCAACAATTTTGTCCATGGCTGTATGTCTGAGGACAGGAGACAGTCTGGAACAACCAGCCTGAACCAGATATTCTCTCATGGACATTTTTGATAACAGAATGCTTAAAGAGTGAAAGTTGTGTATGTGATTCAGAACAATTTCCGTAGGCAACTCTGAGTGTATCACTTATTGTTCTCCACTGATCAGTGCAAATTAAATTTACTGTAACTTTAATCCTGTCTGGAGCTGAGCCGGCTTGGTTTCCCCGGCTCGGTCCTGCCCTTTCTGTGAGTCTAGGTGCTGCGGTATATGTGTATATTATGTATTTCAGTCTGCCTTCCCTACCCATAGCCACTGTCTGACCGGCAGCTGTTAGACAGCTGCTGTGACCTACTTTCTGTGAGCACTGCTGACAGCTCGCCGGTCCAGCCCTGCCCCCTCTCTCATCTTCACCAGCTGTTCCCTTTCCCATGTGCCATCTTCCCGCGCCTCACCCAGGTGCTCCTCATTTCACCATCACCAGCAATGTGTGTATTTAAGCAGCTTTTTGCCAGTCACGCATGGCTGGGTCATTGTATTGTCTTGTCAGTGTACGGTCTGTGTCAGGACGCTGTACGACGTGTATCCACTCCACGCACTTCGTGGTTCTCTGGCGCCCACTCAGTGATACCGGCTGTGGGACACCAGCATGGGTACACGTTTCTCCTCATGCGTTTGCGGGGCGATGACGGCCCCCGAACGCCAACTGTAAGTGTTTATGTATTTCTTATAAGTCTTTACCTTGTTTGGGAACTGTTTGTCATCGGTTTTTTAGAGTTTAATAAATGTGTGTGGTGTCACTCAAGCACGTAGATCCTCATTATTTCTCCCTTCTCCGTGCGTTGCGTAAAAGCACACAGGGAGTTATGACAGAATGACCCAGCCAGAAAAAAGGATCTAGCGGGTTACACCCTCACATCATTTTTTCTTTTTGAACTGTGTTGTTGGCTCACCTGGTTTGAGATGGCTTTGACGGGTCGGCGTTATCTGCTGAGCTTGGGCTGAGAATGCTGCCGAACATTGATGGAGATAGATGGGCTCATTTCTTTGGCAAGCATGTATTCCATCCCGGAGGACGTGCTGTGGTATGTGGGTCTGGCGGAGGCAGCAGTTCGCGGGTGCCCTCAACTCTCCGAACATGCTGAGGGGGTTGAGAGGATTTCCCTGGTGGCCGCGTTGCGGCGTGAGTACGGCGAGAGGGAGAGGAAACCCCCTAAGAAGACTGGGCTCGCACCGAATGGGAAGCACTCCCGGGTCCCCGTTCTTCCTGCTTCCAGCCAGAGTGTGACGCCCGCTCCCAATCCGGCTCCAGCACCCAGCAATCGCTGTCGTCCTGTGGGGAAACGACAGGAGAAGCCCCCTTCGTCCTCGGCAGCCATCATTCTTCCAGCTGCCGGGAATCCTGCCAGGCCCGCCCCAGGAATGCCCACCTCCATCTCCAGGGAGACGGCTCCTCCTCAATCTTCAGAAGGGGCCAAGATCACCATGAACATGGAAAGAGACGACAACCAACCTGCTGCAGCTGTGAATATCACACACCAGGAAGACCGGCAAGTGTTTGTTCATTCTAGTCAATTAAGCTATGATAAACCTTGTCTGTCTCCCGAGGGAGAGGCCCAGCCTCAGCAGTCCGCTGGGTCCTCTCCTCCGGTTGCAGTTAAAAACTCATCCCCTATTTCTTCTGTGTTTCCTCCGTTTATCCCTGAGTGTCCGTCCGTCCTGGAACCGAGCCGCCAGATGTTGGAGGATTTTGGGGCCCTGGAGGATCCTGCCCAGGGGCCCACACAGAGGTGTGTCCCTGCAGCCACGCCGGAGGAATCCCCAGCATTGGAACCAATGCAGGAAGACAATAGGACTGCAATGACCATCTCGCCTGCTGTGGAGGCTTCTGCAGCGGAGTGGCAGCCAGAGATGGACCTCCTCGCGGCCGGACCCGGGATGTCAATGTCAAGTTCGATGGAGTCCTGGACGGCGGTGGAGCTCCAGCTCAGGCAAGTTCTGTCTGTTATATTTCTCATGTCTGTTTTAGGGAGATCTTGCCTGGTTCTCGGGGAGGAGAGTCAGATGCAGCCCTCGGCTGCATCCGGACTCACTTCGACTGTCGTCGCCAGAGGTCGCCAAGGGTCCGGTCCAGCCGGAGGAGGACGCCGCTGCTCCAGCTCCTCCTGCCAAGGTCGTCAGGGTTCCCCCCATTGACTGCCTCCTCAGCCTGGTACTCCTGCAGGTTGGCCTGCTCACCGTGGGGACAGCAGAGGTCCAACTGGGCTCCACCGTGGGTGCGACAAGGCTCCGGCCGGAGTCCACGGCGGGTGCAACAGGGACTCAACCGGGTTCCACTGCGGGTGCAGCAGGGACTCAACCGGAGTCCACCACGGGTGCAGCCCTGGTCAAGTCAGGCCCCGCTGCGAGTGCTACGAGGCCCAAGGTTGGGACCACCGCAGGTGCTACTCCCTCCCAGGTCAAGGTCGTTGGGGGCGCTGCCGGCCAGTTCGAGGACGCCGGGGCCTACACCCCTCCACCGGACACCATCTTGGCCCTCTTCGCTCCTCTCCGGTCTTGGTGGCTTTACGGCATGGGCAGGCCGCTGAAAGGACTGACTCCCCGGGTCAGGTCGCCCATGTTTTCCGGCAGGCCGCCGGACTCCGTCCACCTGACCTTCTGCTGGGCCTGGGACTCTGGGCGGCCTCCTGAGCCCCAGTGCCCATGGACTTGGGGGGGGGGGTAATTGTGGACCCTGGCGGGGGGGTTATTGTGTTCCCTCCTTCCTGTTCCCCCACCTCCCACCCTGGGGTTATTTTTTGCTGTTGTTCCTGTTGGGGGGGGGGGGGGTCCTCGGGATCTGGGAATCCACCCCTTGAGTGTGGGGCTCTGTCAGGAGCCGAGCCGGCTTGGTTTCCCCGGCTTGGTCCTGCCCCCTCTGTGAGTCTAGGTGCCGCGGTATATGTGTATATTATGTGTTTCAGTCTGCCTTCCCTACTCATAGCCACTGTCTGATCGGCAGCTGTTAGACAGCCGCTGTGACCTACTTTCTGTGAGCACTGCTGACAGCTCGCTGGTCTGGCTACGCCCCCTCTTCATCTTCACCAGCTGTTCCCTTTCCCGTGTGCCATCTTCCCGCGCCTCACCCAGGTGCTCCTCATTTCACCATCACCAGCAATGTGTGTATTTAAGCAGCTTTTTGCCAGTCACACATGGCTGGGTCATTGTCTTGTCAGTGTACGGTCTGTGTCAGGACCTCTACAACGTGTATCCACTCCGCGCACTTCGTGGTTCTCTGGTGCCCACTCAGCGATACCGGCTGTGGGACACCAGTGTGGGTACACGTTTCTCCTCATGTGTTCGCAGGGTGATGCCAGCCGCCGAACACCAGCCATAAGTGTTTGTGTATTTCTTATAAGTCTTCACCTTGTTTGGGAACTGTCATCTGTTTTTTTGTGTTTAATAAATGTATGTGGTGTAACTCTAGCATGTAGAGCCTCATTATTTCTCCCCTCTCCGTGCGCTGCGTAAAAGCGCACGGGGAGTTATGACAAATCCTGCCTGATTCTTTGACTACTGGTTAAAGAGAATTTTTCCAAGAGCAGCCAATGACACAAAGGTATTCTTTGCAGCATGAGATGGTGCATTGTCTTGCATGAAGATAATTTTGCTACGGAAGGCACGGTTCTTCTTTTTGTACCATGGAAGAAAGTGGTCATTCAAAAACTTCATATACTTTGCCGAGGTCAATTTCACACCTTCAGGGACCCTAAAGGGGTCTACTTGCTCTCTCCCCATGATTCCGGCCCAAAACATGACTCTGCCACCTCCTTGCTAATGTCGCAGCCTTGTTGGGACATGGCGGGCATCCACCAACCATCTACTACTCCATCCATCTGGACCATCCAGGGTTGCACAGCATTCATCAGTAAACAAAACTGTTTGAAAATTTGTCTTCATGGATTTCTGGGCCCACTGCCACCGTTTCTGCTTGTGAACATTGGTTAAGGGTGGCCGAATTGTAGATTTATGCACAACTGCAAGCCTCTGTAGGATCGTACACCTTGAGGTTCGTGGGACTCCAGAGGCACCAGCAGCTTCAAATACCTGTTTGCTGTGTTGTAATGGCATTTTAGCAGCTGCTGTCTTAATCCGATGAATTTGTCTGGCAGAAACCTTCCTCATGCCTTTATCTGCATGAACCCATCTGTGCTCTGAATCACCCACAAATTTCTTCACAGTACGATGATCACACTTAAATTTTCATGAAATATCTAATGTTTTCATACCTTGTGCAAGGCATTACACTATTTGATGCTTTTTGGCAGCAGAGAGATCCTTTTTCTTTCCCATATTGCTTGAAACCTGTGGCATGCTTAATAATGTGGAACATCCTTCTTAAGTAGTTTTCCTTTAATTGGACTCACCTGGCAAACTAATTATAACAGGTGTCTGAAATTGATATCAGTGATCCAAAGAGCCCTGAGACACAATACCATCCATGAGTTTAATTGAAAAACAAAAACTTGAATGTTTATGACACTAAAATCCTATTTGCATAATAATTTGGAATGTGGTGTGTATTCATGGATGATAGGGTTATCAGAATCAGAATCAGAATCAGCTTTATTGGCCAAGTATGCACAACACATACAAGGAATTTGACTTTGGCTAAAAACTTGCTCTCGTTGTTCAGGTGGAGGATTTAAATAAGATTTAAATAAGGATTCAATGACAACAGAGTATGTACAGTAAATTACAGTCTGTCCACGTTTCTATAAAAGGATGCAAATATATACAGGAATATATGCAGTTATTTACTCAGACTATCCACACTTTGCAGAAATACAGTAGGGCAAAAAAGTATTTAGTCAGCCACCATTTGTGCAAGTTCTCCCACTTAAAAGATGAGAGAGGTCTCCAATTTTCATCATAGGTATACCTCAACTATGGGAGACAAAATGAGGAAAAAAAAATCCAGAAAATCACACTGAAGGATTTTTAATGAATTAATTGGTAAATTCCTCAGTAAAATAAATATTTGGTCACCTACAAACAAGCAAGATTTCTGGCTCTCACAGACCTGTAACTTCTTCTTTAAGAGGCTCCTCTGTCCTCCACTCGTTACCTGTATTAATGGCACCTGTTTGAACTTATCAGTATAAAATCAAATCAAATCAAACTTTGTCATATTGCTGTACATACAACTGTAGTGCAGGCAAGATGAAATTGCGTTTCTCTCGGCATCCATATAAGAAGCAGCATGATTTAAGACACATTCCCACATAGCTCCCCCCCACCCCCACCCCCCCATCCATTCACACATCCCTGACACATACTTGGGGAAAAAAAAGAATAACTAACTATAATATACAAAATGTCCGTAGGTGCAGTAGTGTGTATGAGAGATTCCGGGTCAACTGTTCAGCATCCTGACAGCTTGTGGAAGGAAGCTGTTGATCAGTCTGGTCCACAACCTCAGACAGTCAGACTCCAAACTCTACTATGGCCAAGACCAAAGAGCTGTCAAAGGACACCAGAAACAAAATTGTAGACCTGAACCAGGCTGGGAAGACTGAATCTGCAATAGGTAAGCAGCTTGGTGTGAAGAAATCAACTTTGGGAGCAATTATTAGAAAATGGAAGACATACAAGACCACTGATAATCTCCCTCGATCTGGGGCTCCACGCAAGATCTCACCCCGTGGGGTCAAAATTATCACAAGAACGGTAAGCAAAAATCCCAGAACCACATGGGGGGACCTAGTGAATGACCTGCAGAGAGCTGGGACCAAAGTAACAAAGGCTACATCAGAAACGCACTACGCCGCCAGGGACTCAAATCCTGCAGTGCCAGACGTGTCCCCCTGCTTAAGCCAGTACATGTCCAGGCCCGTCTGAAGTTTGCTAGAGAGCATTTGGATGATCCAGAAGAGGATTGAGAGAATGTCATATGGTCAGATGAAACCAAAATAGAACTTTTTGGAAAAAACTCAACTTGTCATGTTTGGAGGAGAAAGAACACCATACCTACTGTGAAGCATTGGGGTGGAAACATCATACTTTGGGGCTGTTTTTCTGCAAAGGGACCAGGACGACTGATCCGTGTAAAGGAAAGAATGAATGGGGCCATGTATCGTGAGATTTTGAGTGAAAACCTCCTTCCACCAGCAAGGGCATTGAAAATGAAACATGGCTGGGTCTTTCAGTATGACAATGATCCCAAACACACCGCCCGGGCAACGAAGGAGTGGCTTCATAAGAAGCATTTCAAGGTCCTGGAGTGGCCTAGCCAGTCTCCAGATCTCAACCCCTTAGAAAATCTTTGGAGGGAGTTGAAAGTCTGTGTTGCCCACCGACAGCCACAAAACATCACTGCTCTAGAGGAGATCTGCATGGAGGAATGGGCCAAAATACCAGCAACAGTGCGTGAAAACCTTGTGAAAACTTACAGAAAACGTTTGACCTCTGTCATTACCAACAAAGGGTATATAACAAAGTATTGAGATGAACTTTTGTTATTGACCAAATACTTATTTTACCAAGGAATTTACCAATTAATTCATTAAAAATCCTTCAGTGTGATTTTCTGGATTTTTTTTTTCTTATTTTGTCTCTCATAGTTGAGGTATACCTATGATGAAAACTGGAGACCTCTCTCATCTTTTAAGTGGGAGAACTCGCACAATTGGTGGCTGACTAAATACTTTTTTTCCCCACTGTATATGAAAAAATATACAGTCATACAGTATTTCAATGTGAACTCAGATTCAGTGATATAATGTGAATGAAGTAAAAAGCAGTGTGAGAGTTATGTGCAATGTAAGAATGGATGAAAAGTCATGAGTACAGCAACAGGTAGGACTAGGTGAATGTTAGGAGTTCATCAGAGTGATGGCTTGAGGAAAGAAACTGTTCCTGTGATGGGTGGTTTTGACCTTCAGTGATCTGTAACGACGACCAGAAGATAGAAGTTCAAACAGTTTGTGGCCGGGGTGTGACGGGTCAGCACAGATGTTTCCCGCCCATTTCCTGGTTATGGACCGATATAAGTTCTCAATGGAGGGTAGGTCGGTACCAATGATCCTCTCCGCAGACTTAATGATCCGCTGCAGTCTGGTCTTGTCCTGTTTAGTGGCAGATCCAAACCAGACAGTGATGGAAAAGCAGAGGACAGATTGGATGATGGCGGTGTAGAAGACAACCAGCAGCTCCTGAGGCAAATCAAACTTCTTGAGCTGACGCAGAAAAAACAACCTCTGCTGGGCCTTTTTCCGGACAGTGTCTATATGGGAGGACCACTTCAGGTTCCGGGAGATTGTGGTACCCAGAAACTTGAAGGAGTCCACAGTGGACACTGTGCTGTTGAGGATGGTGAGTGGGGGGAATGAAGGAGGGTGTCGCCTGAAATCCACAGTCATCTCCACCGTTTTGGCTGGGTTAAGTTCAAGATGGTTCTGGCTGCACCAGAGGATCAGCTGCTCCACCTCCCGCCTGTATGCAGACTCATCACCATCCCGGATCAAACCGATGACTGTGGTGTCATCCGCAAACTTCAGGAGCTTCACCGAAGGGTCCTCTGAGGTGCAGTCGTTGGAGTAGAGGGAGAAGAGCAGTGGGGAAAGGACACACCCTTGGGGGGCGCCAGTACTAATTTTTCAGGAGCTGGATGTAAATCTCCCTAGCTTCACCTGTTGCTGCCTGTCAGTCAGAAAGCTGGAGATCCACTGGCAGGTGGAGGGGGGCACCTTGAGCTGGAGGAGTTTCTGATGAAGAATGCCTGGGATGATGGTGTTGAACGCCGAGCTGAAGTCGACAAACAGGATCCTGGCGTACGTCCCTGGGGAGTCGAGGTGTTGCAGGATGTAGTGTAGTCCCATATTCACTGCATCATCCACTGACCTGTTTGACCGGTAGGCGAACTGCAGTGGGTCCATCAGGGGGCCTGTGACTACCTTCGGGTGGTTCAGCACCAATCTCTCCAAGGATTTCATGACCACAGACATCAAGGCAACAGGTCTGTAGTAGTTTAATCCTGTAACAGAGGGTTTCTTGGGAACTGGAATGATAATGGAGCGTTTGAAGCAGGAAGGCACTTCACACAGCTCCAGTGATCTATTAAAGATCCGGGTGAAGATGGGGGCCAACTCGTTGGAGCAGACTCTCAGGCAGGACAGAGACACACCATCAGGTCCTGCAGCCTTCTTTTTTTTTCCACAATATCTTTATTGAACCTTTTTTTTTTAACAAACATAATACAAACAATCAAACACTAACACTAAAGTACTACAAAAAAAAAAATGCACTAAAAACACCAACAACCACCAACAAAATCAAGTCTTCAACAATGCTCCTCTGTTTAGTCTAGACAATCCAATACATAAGTATACATATTATGTTCACCAGTTTGGAATTTACAAGGTCCACACACATCATTCACCTTCTTCTTCAAGAGTTATGTTTAAATTTTTTACATAATCAATAAAAGGTCTCCATATATTCTCAAACACAATTTCCTTTGATTTCAGTATATATGTTATTCTTTCTAATGGAAGGTTTGTTAACATCTGTCTTAACCACTGAGTCACATCTGGTCTATGAGTCTTTTTCCATAATAGTGCAATACATTTTTTGGCATTAAGCAAACTGAGGTCTATGAATGTTCTTTCACTTTTATTAAAATTATGCTTTTCTGGGTACAGACCCAACAAAAACAGTTTAGGATTCAATATGATTTGTTTTGAGATTATTTTTTCAATTGTTACCCTCACCTCTTCCCAAAACATTCTTATTAATCTACATTCCCATAAACAATGAAATAGGGTTCCTTTACTTTCCATGCATTTTGTGCATGTATCTGGTATATTTTTGTTATATCTATTTAACTCCTCCGGTGTAACATACATCCGCATTAACCATTTGAAATGTATCAATTTAAGGCGTACATTTATTGATTTGGTTTGAGCTTCTGTACAAGCCAATTCCCATTGTTCCTCTGAAATTTCAGTTTGCAGATCTTCTTTCCAGTAGTTTAATCTTTTCAGTGAATTTTCACTTGAAGATAGTGTCAATGAGTTATAAAACTCTGAAATAATACCCTTTCTTTTACTATCTTTCATCATCATTTTTTCCAAGGATGAGTAAATAGGTCGAGTGAGAGCTTTATTTTGATTTGATCGAATAAAGTTTCTAAGTTGAAGATATTTAAAAAAATGTGTTCTATTGAGATTAAATTTGATCCTCAGCTCTTCAAAAGACATTATGTTATCTGCACATGGCAAATATAAATCCTGAATCTTTTGTATCCCTTTTAAATTCCATACTTTAAATACAGCGTCCGCTCTCCCTGGTTTAAAATATTGATTACCCCATATTGGACTAAATTGTGACAATAACTGTGGTTCTTTTAAATAGTTTTTAGCTTCACACCATATTTTGATCATATGCTTTACAAATGGATTTTTAACTTGTTTTTGTAATTTTTTTGCCGAATCTGAGTATATGAATATGGGAAGAGGTAAAGGTAAATTGTATGATTCCATTTCAGTCCAGTGAGGGAGATCATTTGATGAAAAATAATATGTCATAGACCTCAGTTGTGCCGACCAATAATACAACATAAAATTTGGACATTTCAGACCTCCACGATCAAATGGTAAATATAATAAAGACAGACGTAATCTAGCCCTCCTGTTGTTCCATATAAATTCCACTAACTTTTTTTTTATTCTTGAGAATAGATCTAAAGGTGGTGATAAGGGAATGTATTGAAATAAATAAAAGTAATATTTTACCTAAAATACTTTAAGTATATTGATTCTCCCGATCATCGACATTGGTAGTGACATCCATCTCTGAGTTAACTCATTGATATCTGACATTAAGGCTTCATAGTTGACACTGGCGACTGATTCTAGCTTAGGCACAATTTGGATTCCTAAATATTTAAACTGATTTACAACATTGAATTGATTTACCTCAGGGGCTGGGTAATTTCTCTGGGTCTCATTTAGCATTAATATTGAAGATTTAGTTTTATTTATTTTATATCCTGATATTTCCCCAAAATTCTTTATTAAATTCAACAAGGTTGGAATTGATTTTTTTAGATTCGACATAAACAAAATTATGTCATCGGCGTACAGGGAGATTTTATGTTCTGTTGGTCCAACTTTAATTCCATATATTTGTGAATGTAAACGTATCGCTATCGCTAAAGGTTCAATTGCCATAGTAAACAGTAAAGGTGAAAGTGGACAGCCTTGTCGACATCCTCTATTGATTTTTATTGGTTTTGAAATATTGTTATTTGTTAGGATTTCTGCTGTAGCATTATTGTATATTATTTGAACCCATTTTATGAAATTATTTCCAAGTCCAAACCTTTGTAGGACTTCAAAAAGAAAGGGCCATTCAACTCTATCAAAGGCCTTTTCGGCGTCCAGTGATAGGAGAGCTGTATCCGGTGCTTCTTTATTAAAATAAATAATATTAAATAGTCTTCTTACATTATGGAAGCCTTGTCTTCCCTTTATAAAGCCATTCTGATCTCGATTAATAATATTTGGTAAAATTTCTTGTATTCGTCTTGCTAAAATTTTACAGATTATCTTAAGGTCGGCGTTTAATAGGCTTATTGGTCTCATATTTTCACATTTATTAGAGGGCTTACCTGGTTTTGGCAGCAGTATAATTAAGGCATTATTTATGTATGATGGTAAATTATTATTTTGAAATGCTTCTAAAACCATTTCCAAAAAAGGTTTTATTAATTTATTCTTAAATTTTTTATAAAGGTCAACTGGAAGACCATCTGGTCCTGCACTTTTTCCTGATTTCATATTATCAATGGCTAGCCCAACTTCTTCTTGACTAATTTTAGACTCCAATATCTCCCTGTTTTCATTTGGAATACACGGTATAGATAGTTCGTTCAAAAACCCATTTAGTTTTGTTAAATCAGATTCATTTTTGGTATCATATAATTTTTCATAGTAATCTCTAAAGGCTCTGTTAATTTCTAAAGGATCTATAACTACCTGTCCGTTACTTATAATACTGGTAATTGGTGTTTTAATTTCTAATTGTTTAATCTGCCATGCTAATAATTTTCCTGATTTTTCACCTTGTTCATAAAAAGATTGTTTCAATCTTAGAAGACTCGAGGCAGCTCTATTCGCTGATTTTTTGTCGTATTCAGCTCTCAAAATCAGTAATTCATTCTCCAACCTTGGGTCACTTCCTGCATACACTTTTTCCTGAAGACTTTTTATTTTATGTTCCAATTTAGCTCTCTCCTCTCGAGTCTTCTTAGATTTCCTGCAGCCTTCTTGATCTTTTGTCTCTGAAAGACCCGACGCACCTTCTCTTCACAGATTGTTAGTGCTGGTGGGAGGTCAGAGTGGAGGAGGGATGGAGTTCCTGGGGCTGCAGATAATCCTTTTGTGTGGGTGGGAGGTGAGAACTGTAGGTTCTTTCCAAACCTACAGTAAAAGCTGTTTAGGTCGTTAGCCAGCTGGAGGTTTTCCACAGGGTGGGGGGATGGTCTCCTGTAGTTGGTGATATTCCGTAGGCCTCTCCAAACAGAAGCAGAGTTGTTAGCTGAGAAGTTTTGTTGTAACTTCTCACTGTAGCTCCTCTTAGCAAGCCTGGTCTCCTTCGTCAGCATGTTTCTGGCCCGCTTGTACAGAGTCCAGTCACCAGTCCTGTAGGCCTCCTCCTTGGTCTGACGTAGCTGCCTGAGTTTAGGAGTGAACCAGGGTTTATTGTTGTTGTATGTGCAGGAGGTCTTGGTCTGCACACACATTTCCTCACAGAAACTGATGTATGATGTCACAGTGTCAGTGAGTTCATTTAGGTTAATGGCTGCATCTTCAAAAACACTCCAATCTGTGCAGTCAAAGCAGGCTTGTAACTCCAGCTTTGATTCCTCAGTCCATTTCTTCACAGTCCTTACAACAGACTTGGAAGTTTTTAGTTTCTGTCTGTATGTTGGAATAAGATGGAGCAGACAGTGGTCAGAAAAACCCAGAGCTGCACGGGGGAACGGCATGATAGGAGCTTCTTAAAACTGTGTAACAGAGGTCGAGTGTATTTGTGTCCCTGGTGGGACATTTAATATGCTGTCTGTATTTAGGAAGCTCATTTGTGATATTAACTCTATTGAAATCACCCAGAATGATAAGCAGAGAGTCTGGATGTTTTCCCTCCACCTCTGCTATCTACCTGGTCAGCGAGGTGCTGCAGTGCCTCCGTTGTACAAGCAACAGGCGGGATATAAATTCCGACCAGAATAAACGAGGAGAACTCTCGCGGTGAATAAAAGGGTTTACAGTTTATGAACAGTGACTCTAGGTTAGGGCTACAAAACTTCTTCAACACTGTGACATCAGTACACCAACCTTCGTTTATGTAGAAGCAGATTCCACCACGATTAGTCTTTCCAGAGAATTCTCGGCTGCGATCAGTGCGAAACAGTTGGAATCCGTCCAGGCGCACCGCGCTGTCCGGGATGTGTTCACTCAGCCAGGACTCCGTGAAACACAGGGTGCCAGATCTGCTAAAAGCCAGGTTTTTGTGAGTCAGGAGCAGCAATTCGTCCATTTTGTTCTCCAAAGAGCGGACATTCACCAGATGGATCGATGGGAGCGGCGTGCGATATCCTCGTTTCCTCAGCCTGACCAGCGCACCGGCACGTTTACCACGCCGCCTTCGTTTCCGGCCAGTGCCAATAGCCGCTGCTCCCACAGCTAAGATCGCCTGAAAAAACTTCAGATCAGCAGCAGAAACTGGCGGAGAAGTTGCATTGGGAGATAGTCTGAGTGAAATTAGTTCCTCCTTTGAAAAGGTGACTCGGACGGAAGAGCAGAAGTCCAAAAAAACACACAAAATTATCAAAAACATCAGAGAGCAGAAGCCAGTGGCTGCCATCCGCGGCGCCATCTTGGATTCAAGATGATTCATATCATAATTTGGTTCAGCCCAATAATTATATAGAAAAAGTAGAAACTGCTCTCCTTCAGCAAGATATTGGGATTTTTAAATAAAACAGGTAGGCGATATTACACTTGCCTCAGAGTGCTCTTGAGTGTGTTTATGAAGGAAAAGAACTGCGCTTTTACTCAAGTACCCTTGCATTACTTTGGATTTTACTAATTTGAAAACTAGTTAGAAATGTGCTTGATTAAGCTGTGGTAAGTCATCAAAAATGACTGCCTATTTAGTCATTTGATACCCCTTTACACCGGGGGGGGGGCATTATTGACAGATCGTTGAGAGATCTGGCCAATTTTTGATTTCTCAATGATCTTTAGTGATCTCCACAGTTGCCACAGTCTCCTCAAAGTTTTGACTCTGTCAAAACACACAATGATCTCCCAAACAATCCCACAGATCAAATAACAAACAAATCAAACAAATCTCTTAAAGATCTCTGTGCTGTGTAATGATAAGATAAACCTTTATGGGGCTCTTAGTGAATTTATCATTTTATTTAATTGAAATCAGAGTTGAAATCATTTCTTTTCAGACTAAACACATTTAAGAGAAAAACCTCCCAAATTGGCAAGAGGAAAGTTTACATATTTACAAGACCAAAACTTGCTAATTTACCAGTAGTTGAAAATTTACATGAAAAAAATCATAGATTTATAAGAAGAAAAGGTTGCACATTTATAGGAAAAATGTCTCAAATTTATTTAGAATAAAGTAACATTTATATGGAAAAGTAAAAAAAAAATGCAAAAAATTTCAAATGTGTGATGAAAAGTTATTACATTTAAGAGAAAAAAAATATGAGAAACAAATTTATGAGAAAACCCTCAGAAATTGAATACTGTAAAGTCCACCACTAAGTGACTTTTTCAGTAAATATTCGCTTCCTCTTTTTTTTTTTTTTTTTGGTGTCTACTTTTAATTAATATCATAAGGCAATGTTACTGTTACTTTAATTCAAATTCTGGCTTCTGTACCCACCTCTGTTGCTCCTTTGCTGAATTTAAACAACTGACTATGAGGCTGGACTGTAAAAATGACACCAACAGCTCCGATGAAAGACAGGTGCAGCAATAATCAGATGGTATGCAGTAGAACAAATATAAAAGTAATCAGAGCTGCAGAAAGTGCTCTACTTGCACAGCCTAGTTTAAAAAAAAACAAAAAACTGGACACACAGGAGTCATTTATAGAAATCTGAGTTTCTGTGAAAACTGAGACAGGAAGAGAAACATTGCATAACTTCAGATTTAAACAGTGTCACTTTCAACGTAAATATCTTTTTTTTAATCATCCTGTATAGCTGTAGATTTAACTTTTTCTACAGAACATAAAATAAATCATGTTGATTTGTGGCTGCTGGAGAGATGGCATTTATAGACCAGGTGACCCTGAAGATCTACCAGAATACTGTCCAGTAAGATGAAACCCAGTCTCCAGTAGCCTGTGAGCAGAATGATAATTAAACTTGATAAGGGATCAAAGGTACAGAGCCTAAGTCACCCAAGAGCTTTTCACATAATGTCAAAATTTTTAGATTCTATTCCAATACCAGATTCTTAAAAAGTCTTAATTCTCATCATTAAGGCCTCAGTTATCGTTAAAAATGGCAACTGTCCTTTATAGCTGTCTCTCAAAGGTTTTAAAATTACCACAGATATCGATGGCCAAAATGCAAAACCTCCTATCTGAAAAATGCACTTTTTTGAGAAAACTAAAAAAAAAAAACCTTTTTGTTTTCTTGCAGAATGCTATTTTTAAGGGTACCCAGTACATAATACACTGTTTTGGACTATATTACGATAGTATGTGTTAGCAATACCACCTCCTATGTGCACTTTGCAAGGCACTAATGCCTAAGTGCACTTTTCAGATAGGAGGTTTTGCTTTTCGGCCATCGATGTGATATATACAGTAGCTGTTTAATTGCATTGTGGGGTGAAATCTTCTTCTCCTCCTCCCCATCCTCCTTATTTTCCAGTCTGCTCCCTTTAGGATTCGCCACAGCAGATCATCTGCCTCTACCTCATCCTATCTCTTGCATCTTCCCCTCTCCATGTCCTCCTTCTCTACATCCATGAATCTTCTCTGTGGTCTTCCTCTTTTCCTCCTGCCTGGCAGCGCCATCTTCAACATTCTTTGTCCAATATATCCACTCTCCCTCCTCTGCACATGTCCAAACCATCTCAGCCTTGTCTTTATCTCCAAACTGCTCAACCTGAGCTGTCCCTCTGATTTACTCATTTCTAATCCTGCTTTTCTTAGTCACTGCCAATGAGAATCTTGGCATCTTCAACTCTGCCACCTCCAGCTCCACCTACTGTCTTTTTGTTAGTGGCACTGTATCCGAACCATACATCATAGCAGGTCTCACTACTGTCTGGTAAATTTTCTCTTTCACTTTAGCTGCTATCCTTCTGTCATAAATCACCCCTGACACTCATCTCCACACACACCACACCATGCCTGCACTCTCTTCTTCACTGACCTTTGCATTGGATGGTTGACCCCATTTAAACTCACCTACCTTCACTCCCTCTACTTCTTCCATCTTCTTCATTACATCTGCCTCCCTGTCATTCACACACTGACGTATCCTGTCTTGCTTCTACTTACTTTTGTTCCTCTTTCTCTAGTGCATATCTCCACCTCTACAGGTTCTCTTCCACGTGCTCCCTACTCACTACAGCTCGCAATGTCATCTGCAGACATCCTAGTCTATAGATGCTCCTGCCTGATCTCATCTGTCAACCTGTCCATCACCACAGCAAACAACAAGGGGCTTAGAGCTGATCCCTGATGTAATTCCACCCCCACCTTGAATCCATCTGTCACTCCTACGGCACACCTCACCACCATCTTGTAGGGCTGCACGATTATGGCCAAAATGATGATCGCGATTATTTTGATCAATATTGAAATCACGATTATTAATCATGATTATTCATTAACTTTAGGAAAAACACAAATTACATAAAATTCATTTTTTTATTCAGCCTACTTACCAGTTGCTAGATGAAGCCTGTGGCCAAAGCACTGGAGCCTCGTCCACTTATTTAGAGAAGCTGCCTTGACGACATTAGATCCACTGTCTGTTATGCAGACTAGTCCCTCCTTATGCAGGCTCCAAGATGATTGCGCTTCCCTCAGTCCATGGGCTACAGCGTCTCCTGTGTGGTCTTGTGAGAAAAACGACATCTGCAAGCATCGACTCTTCATTTTAAAATCTCCATCAATGTAGTGAATTGTCAGGGACAGGTAGGGCTCCATTATTCTGTTTGACCATAGGTCAGTCGTAGTTGCAAAGTACTCAACAGTTGTGATATCCATCTGTATTTTTCATACAGCGCAGGTAATGCAACTTTGGAGAATCACGTGGGGATCACGCATTTCTCTCTAGTGTTTTGACAATGGCTGTGAAGACTTTGTTGCTCATACAGTATTTATTGGACACATGACTTTGGCATCAGTTACTTTAACATGTCTTTGGGAGGCGGATGGCTATAGTGAAGCTCTGTGCAGGGTTGATACTATGGTTGCCTGGGTCAGCGCCAGACACAGACTGTGATTTAATGAAGTGACATTTCACTTTAGCCTTCAAGCATTTATTATACTTGTGTTTGGTGTTTTTACAGGCGGTTGAATAAGTTAGTTACGTTGCCCTGTGGCACAGACACAGTTCTGTGGCACTCTGTACATATAATTTGTTTTTAGTCAGCATCACTTGCCCTGAATCCAAAACACGTCCAGACAATGGATGATGATCCTTTCAAGGCACTAGCTCCTCACTTCCACGTGTTGCTGTACCGTCACCTTCTGCTCCGGACATCTGGTTTATGTTTCATCATCACACCAGCCTGCTATTAAAAAACTTAAGGCTACCACTACAGGGTGCGCTCACCTGTCAGTTCTGCAGCTTAATGTTGCCCTAATGTGTGTTCGCCCCCTGGTGGTCGGCTGGCTGTTGGTTGAGAAAATGCTTGATTTGGTATGCAGCAGAGCCTGCATTTTAAATGTTAATCTGGCCGACAATTGTGTTAATTTAATCATGGCCGCCAAAATCGTGATCGCGATTAAAATTCCATTAATTGTGCAGCCCTACCGTCTCACTGTCCTCACACATATCCTGCACCATGCTCACATACTTCTGTCACTCCTGACTTCCCCATACAGTGTCACACTTCCTCTCTTGGCACCCTATCATATGCTTTCTCTCGATCCACAAAGACTCAGTACAACTCCTTCTGACCTTCTCTATGCTTCTCCATCAACACTCTTAAAGCAAACATTGCATCTGTAATACTCTTTCTTGGCATGAAACTGCACTGGTGCTCGCTGATTATGATACAACTTGTTTAGGAAGTTTTTACTTTCCATGCGTAATCCCTTTGTCTGTTATGCTGTGTGTTTCTGTCGTTTTGGTCGTCTGTACTGTCATGCTGCTGTTGCACTGTAATTTCCCATTTTGGGATCAATAAAGTCTGTCTGTCTGCCTGTCTGTCTTTCCCATATCTTAAGTGTGTGGATGATCAGCTTTATGCCTCTGCCATTTTCTTCATTCATCATCTCCTCAAAGTACCCCTTCCACCTTCTCAACACACTCGCCTCACTCATTATTGCATTACCATCTCTGTCCTTAATCAACCTAACCTCCTGCACATCCTTTCCACCTTGATCTCTCTGCGGTGAAATCATTTTAGTCTTCTAAATTTTCTGTATTTGTAGTTACAAGTAGAATGAACAGCAATCATGTACCAAAAATCAGCTTTTTTCTCTTTTTCAAATTTGTGATGTCGTTCGGGTATGTGGCTGGTTTCAGGTATTTTATTTAAATACTATCAGTCCTGGGGTTGGATTTAAGTAATAATCATTATGAGAATATTTGTAATATGTTTTTGCCATTTTTTAAATTAAGGTCTTTATTTTGATCAGGTTTGAAATTAAATTCCTTATAGCTGCAAGTACCGGGTTGATATGAGTGTAGTCAGGAGTTTACTTGGAGCTGGTGTACTTGGTAACAGCCTTGGTTCCCTCAGACACGGCGTGCTTGGCCAGCTCACCGGGCAGCAGGAGGCGCACTGCGGTCTGGATCTCCCTAGAGGTGATGGTGGAGCGCTTGTTGTAGTGGGCCAGACGAGAGGCCTCGGAGGCGATGCGCTCAAAGATGTCGTTGACAAAGGAGTTCATGATGCTCATGGCCTTGGAGGAGATACCGGTGTCAGGGTGGACCTGCTTCAGCACCTTGTAGACGTAGATGGCGTAGCTCTCCTTCCTGGTCTTCCTCCTCTTCTTGCCTCCTTTACCGGTGGTCTTGGTCACGGCTTTCTTGGAGCCCTTCTTGGGCGCAGACTTTGCAGGTTCAGGCATCCTAATTCCTCGGTACTTCGGCCATGCACACTGTGGAGTTATGGTCTGAGGAGACAATGGACACCCTAAAGGGCTGTTTTGAAGCCACCGCCTGGAAGCAGCTCTGCGATCCACATGGTGAGGACATCGATGGCCTCATTCACACCTTCACGGGCTACCTCAGCTTCTGTGTGGACAAATCCGTTCCCACCAAGACCATACGGCGTCACTCAAACAACAAACCCTGGATCAACCCTGAGATAAAAACACTTCTGAGAGAGAAGAAGAGGATCTTCAGGTCGGGGAACAGGGAGATGCTGAAGTCCGTACAGAGGGAGCTGAGGAGAAAGATCAGAGAAGGCAAGGACAGCTTCAGGAAGAAGATGGAGGACAAGCTGCAACAGAGCGACATCAGCGGGGTCTGGAGAAACCTCAAAACCATCTCGGGGCTCCAGAATACCTCCCCCCAGGCCACAGGGGGCAGGGAGTGGGCGAACAACCTGAATCTGTTTTTCAATAGATTTGACCAACCGCCCTCCCCCCTGACTGCACAACAACCACTGCTGCCTCTAAAGAAATCAAGTCCTGCTGCCCACTCCCCACTCTACCAACACCCCCCCACTCCCAACACACAGCCCCCCATCCTGACCCTGACCAGGACCCAGGTGAGGACGGAGCTGAGGAAGATCAAGGCGAGGAAGGCGCCGGGACCGGACGGCATCAGCGCAAAGCTCCTCAAGTCCTGTGCAGACCAGCTGTGTGGGATTGTGACGTATATCTTCAACATGAGCCTGAAACTGGGGAGGGTACCACAGCTGTGGAAAACATCTTGTGTGGTACCTGTACCAAAAACTTCCCACCCCAAAGACCTGAACAGCTACAGACCGGTGGCCTTGACGTCCCACTTGATGAAGACCCTGGAGAGACTGCTCCTTGCTCACCTCCGCCCCCTGGTGGAACCAGCGATGGATCCACTCCAGTTCGCCTACCAGCATGGCATTGGGGTGGAGGATGCGGTGATCTTCCTCCTTCACCGTTCTCTGTCCCACCTGGAGAAGCCCGGGAATATGGTGAGGATCATGTTCTTTGACTTCTCCAGTGCTTTCAACACCATCCAACCGATGATCCTGAAGGACAAGCTGCTGCGCGCAGGGGTGGACCAGCACCTGTCATCATGGATCCTGGACTACCTCACGAACCGGCCTCAGTTTGTGAGAACCCGGGACTGTGTGTCCGACACGATCATCAGTAGCACGGGGGCCCCCCAGGGAACGGTGCTGGCTCCCTTCCTGTTCACTCTTTATACTGCGGACTTCTCACACAACACAACACACTGCCATCTACAGAAGTTCTCTGATGACTCTGCGATCGTTGGCCTCATCTCCAATGGAGATGAAGCTGAGTACAGAGGGCTTATCCAGGACTTCGTGGACTGGTGCCATCGGAACTGCCTCCAGATCAACGCGAGGAAAACTAAGGAGCTGGTGGTGGACTGCCGCAGGCATGGGCAGCCCCTCACAGTACCAGTAAATATACAGGGAACAGACATCGAGATGGTGACATCCTATAAGTACCTGGGTATTCATCTGAACAATAAACTAGACTGGTCACACAATACTGATGCACTCTACAAGAAGGGACAGCGCAGGCTGTTCCTGCTGAGGAGACTCAGGTCTTTTGGTGTACAAGGGGCGCTGCTGAAGTCATTCTATGACACGGTGGTGGCATCAGCCATCACTTTTGGAGTGGTCTGCTGGGGCAGTGGCATTACTGCAGCAGATAGGAAGAGACTGAACAAACTGATTAAGAAAGCTAGCTCTGTCCTGGGGCAGCGCCTTGATCCGATGGAGGAGATAGGAGAGAGAAGGACGGTGGCTAAACTGTCATCTCTGCTGGAGTCCGAGTTCCACCCTATGCAGGACATACTGAATGCACTGAGGAGCTCATTTAGCAGCAGACTACATCATCCCAGGTGCACAACCGAGAGGTTTCGTAGGTCCTTCCTACCAACGGCTGTCAGACTGTACAACCTAAGCAGGGCTGCTCGCAGAGATAGCAAAAAGACGTAACAAACTAATAGTTTTTTGAATGCAAAAGATGCAATAGACTTACACAATGGTCCTCTCCGGCATACAACTAGGAACATACCGGTCGCTATGGAGGGTGAGAATATGTATGGGCACATAATCATACCATGTAGGATAACTAAGTAGACGGTTATGCTGTTTCATTCCATCTAGCAACAATGCTCTGCACTGTGTGTGTTTATATATTTGCATATTTATTCCATCTAGCTACAATGCTCCGTACTGTGGGTGTTTATATATTTATATATCTACATATTATTCCATCTAGCTACATTGCTCCGCACTGTGTGTGTTTATATACTTGCATATTTATTCCACCTAGCTGCAATGCTCCGTACTGTGGGTGTTTATATATTTACATATTTATTCCATCTAGCTACAATGCTCTGCACTGTGTGTTCATATATTCATATATTTATTCCATCCAGCTACAATGCTCTGCACTGTGTGTCTGTGTGTGTGTGTATATATATATATTTTATAGTAATACGTACATATGTTTATTAGCTGCTCTTGCTTGCTTGTTTTTTTTTCTTGCCTTCTGATTGTTGCTCTGAGTGTTGCTATCCCTGTGCTGTTGCAATCCTGGAATTTCCCCGTTGTGGGACTAATAAAGGCTTATCTTATCTTATCTTATCTACCTTGTAATAAAAAGGGAACAGCTCCCACAGCAAGAAAAAAAAGGTTGAAAACCATATTCTTCAATCTGTTAACACTTTTTCCCCTGTCATTAGAAATATGGTTAACACACCAAGTCTTGAAATAACTAGCTAGTTACATCTATCTATAAATGCACGGAATCTCTGTCTCTTGTGTGTGTCTGTCTGTGTGTCTGTTCCATGAACCGTTTGTCAGACTGACCTAAGATTTTATACGTGCTTTGCTGAGGTTACAAGGGTGGGCATCCCCAAGTATGGAGTTGTTCAGTCAAAATATGTAATTTTTATCAATAAAAGTTTAGCCACTGCTCTCTCCTCATGCTCTGGCTTCTAGAGGTGTGGGCGTGGTTTTGCACTGACTCCGTACTGACTGGATAATAGGCAACATCGTGGCATCAGTAACCCAAGTACACCATGAGCAAAACAAGGAAGCGAAAAGTGACAAATTTGATTAGAAAAAGATAATACTGAAGATTTAATGCTTAAAAAATTATACCATAAAGTTGCTGTGATTCCGTAGGTCTAAAGGATAATTCGGCATATGTGGAGAACACGAGGTGCTTGAGCAGACTGGACGGAGCGTCAGCAGGGACCTGGGTCTGACAAAGAACACCAGTGTATCCAACACAGAACATGCCGGGAGAAGCAGCGGCCCTACCAAGTGGACCACGGTCCTTTGCAGGGAGGCACGCCCAGTCTGCCCAGTCAGTGGTAGACGGGAGTCCCTGCTTCTGCTTCACCCATGTGGTACCACTGTACTTCGCAGGACCGCGAGTCCCCCCTCCTGTGCGAATGTCTAAAAATGAACAACTTAATAATAATACTGCCATGATTGTGGAGCGGAATGGCCGGAATGACTTAATGACCAAACGCAGGACACAAAAATGCCCAAATAATGAAATAAATCACTTTTAGTTAAATATTTACTGACAAATGGGCAACACTGATGCAACGGTTGCAGTCAAACGGGTCCTTCTGCTGTGTATAATAATGTTGGGTGTTTTGTAGTTAATTTGGTTGATTACAGTTTTAAAAAACCTTTTAATAACAAAATATTGCTAAAATATAAAATGATGCACTACAATGGGTCTCAAATATTTGTAAACATGTCCTGTTGTAGTACCGCATGAGTTTGACGATACACAGAAGACATTCAACCATCCACCTTCTTCCGCTTAATCCTTTTCAGGTCGCCGGAGGGCTGGAGCCTATCCCAGCATCTTTGGGCAAGAGGCAGGGTACACCCTGGACAAATCGCCAGTCCATCACAGGGCCAACACAGAGAGACAGACAACCATTCACTCTCACATTCATTCCTAAAGACAATTTAGAATCCCCAGCTGATGCCAGTTAACCTAACCTGCATGTCTTTGGCCTGTGGGAGGAAACCGGAGTAGCCGCAGTAAACCCACACAGACACGGGAAGAACATGCAAACTCCTCATAGAAGGGTCACCAATGGTCAAGGGTGGACTTGATCCCATGGCGTTTTTGCTGTGCTCCCACAGTGTTAACCACTGCGCCACTGTGCTGCCCAGAAGAAATTCAATATTACACTGAACTCCATCACTGAACAGTGATATAAACTAAAATAATAATAATGGTGACTGAACAACTCCCATTCCCCAGAGTGGAAGATACACTATTATGAATATAAGTGATAAAAGATCACACAGATAAGTGATCTGACAAACAAATAAACAAGGGATCTGAAACAGTCGCTAATATTGGATGTCCCATTCATTTTCAATAATTGGGTATTCTGTAATTAATATTCACACAATCAAATAAATCTTAGTGCCATTTACTCCTTTTTATATTTATCAAAGTCTAACGTGATTGCCTACATATAGCCTACACCTCTTTCTTTGTATTCCACTTTCAAACACAGCCTACATTTGGGTCTGTAAAGCCTACTTGGGAAACCTGTTTCAGACAGGAATACTTGTGTTCTGCGGGCAATGCACTAGTCTCCATAATGATAGTAAAGACATACTGATTGCTGTGGTGACTGTACACCTTTTATTTTTACATAATATGCTAGAATCTCTTATCATATACTCATTTACAATTTTACTTTTATTTTTAAGGACACTTACACTAGAATATACTGTGAAACAATGCAGACGCTGTGCCATAGCATAATTTTGACATTTGAATATGTATCACACATACAGTACTTGGCCCTGTTTAATTACAGCCATTTATCATTCCTGTGTGAGCACGGCTGTACTTTAGCTCAACCGCACGAACCTCTAAAATGTAAAACGAGGAAAACATGTTGAAAACTTGCGAGCAGAATCCTCTTGAGAAAGAGAGCCTGGAAAGGTGACCGGGGAAGGCCCAACGACAAAAACACACCACACTAAAACTAAACAGTTGCGTGGCATTGCATCAGGTGTGCGCTCATTATTCCTGGCGGGGCTTCATGGAAAACAAACAGTGTTAATTAAATCCCCTCTGCTTGTTAAGACTTGAGTACATTAGTGCCACACTCGGAGTACATTGCTAATGCAGGTTCTAACACCTGGGGGTGGGGGGGGGGGGGTATGGTTGTGGTATTATTCTCAGCGGAGTGCTTGATGGTAGAGCATCCCCGTTAGTCCACTGCAAGCCCACCCCCACATTTTTTTAGTTCATTTGCAGCTCGCTGTTAGTGTTACACCAGAGTAACATTTCAACCAAAGATCATTTGATGATGCGTTATTTTTTATCCTGATCACCAGACTTTTTCCTAAGAGGCCATGTGATTAAAAAAAACTTTAATATACTTGTTTTTCTTATATTTTCAACTGAGAGCCATTTTTTTGGAAAATAGCCTTGGTTAGGAAAACTGTATTACTAATTTTATTTCCAAAGGCGGGTGGGATCTAGTTACATTTATTCAAGTCCAACTGTCTGACAAAACTGTACTTTTGTGAGTAGTTTAATGCAGGCTATTTTTTGTTCTTGAGTACATTTTTTGACAAAAAAAAAAGTACATTTACGTACATTTGGTCATACTCTCTGAGTTACTTTTGATTTCACTGATTTGAAAACTGGTTAAAATGTGCTTGTTTATACTGTAATAATATGTAGCTGCATCTTTTGTTTTTTCCCTGTGAATTTCTAATTTCATTGAAAATCTTCCTGAAATTATTGTTCTTTTGTTAAGGCTCATTTGCACAGGCATGAAAAAAATTAAATTGACGAGAAAAAGCATGCTAATTTACAAGTAAAATGTAGCAAATTTATCTAACTAACTAACTAACTAACCTGCACTTATATAGCGCTTTTCTAGTCACAAAGACCACTCAAAGCGCTTTCATTAATACTAACCCTCTATTCTAAGGGCCTATAGGAAACAGATATAACAGAGAAAAATTGTACAAATTTGTGAGAAAAACTTGCAAATTTGCAAGAAAAAAGGCGCACCTTTCTGGAGAAAAAAAGTTGAAAATTTTTGAGAAAGATTTTGCAAGTTTTTTTGAAAGCCTTTTTTAATTTTCAAGAAAAAAGCTAATATGAGGGGGAAAAGTCATAAATTTACAAGCTGTCAGGAAAAATTTATTTTTTGAAAATGTAGTCTCAAATGGTGAAGAAAAAGTCACAAATTTATGGTTAAAATAAGTTAACTTTACATGGAAAAGTTACAAATTTATGTGCAATTTTTTTTTTTTAAATTTCAAGGAAAAAGTTGTAAATTTACTAGAAAAGGTCACTTATGTTTGAGCTATTATTATCATAACATAGCGGTGCATTTACATGAGGACAACTTCTGGCTACCCACCTCTACTTCTTTCTCCGTTTACCTTCTGCCTGTTTTTTTTTTGTGTGCGTGTGCGTGTGCGCGTGTGTGCGCGCACGCGTGGTTGTGTTCCTTCAGATTGTCCATGAGTCCGGAGGAGCACAGCGAGTTCTGGAGGAAGGTCCAGTTCACGGTGGATAAAGACGTGGTGAGAACAGACCGCAGCAACCACTTCTTCAGAGGAGAGAACAACCCCAACGTGGAGATCATGAGGTCAGACCCAACACTGTTCAATGTGTGTGTGTGTGTGTGTGCACACGCCCAATTTCTGTCTGTCACCTTCTGTTACTCCTTCCTTATCATTCCTCAGCCCCACACTCAGGCATACTTATTCATTTCATATTCTGAACCCTGGGGGAGCTGCAAATGAGTTTCATGCTTTATTGACTCTGACTAAGCCGTCTGAGCACTTTTGATGCATACTCAGAGCTAATAGCTTTCTAAACGAGGAGCAGGAGGATTTAAATAGCATATTAGTTTAGTGACTCTCATCATGGCTCCTAGTATTTGTCTTGGTGTTATGTCCCATATTGTGTTTGAGGCTGGGTGATACAAGTGCTGCACATTCCACAAGCACGACGCTTATCTCATGGTCGACAGTTATGTCGCAGGTGCTTTTTGTCTGGGTTATTCAGTCTAAGTGTTCTAGTGAAGGAACAATCCCATCTCATATTTATACAGTCTGTTTCTACCCCCGCCCCATGTACACTTGAATTTTCCTCGTGTTCAGGTTTTTCCTCCTCTTGCTGATACTGTTATAAACACAACTACAATCTGAATCTAACTTGAGAGTGATCTGACGTAGGTCAAGATGCAGCTTTTAAAAATGTGTGGTGGTAATGACAAGGCAGGATATTTTAGATGAGTTCATCTCATCACATTTGGGAGTGGCAAATGTTTGAGAAGCACAAAAAGGACTGAAAAAATACATTAATACTCCTTTAACACCTGGGGGCTTTGCAAGATAAAAACAAATGTAAATATAAAAGAAAGTACAATGTGCAAAAAAGTATGCATACTAAAAATACAGATCGAATGTGTCAGAAGTGTGTATATACCAAAAATAAAAAAAAACAACAATTACAAAAATTAACAAAGTTGCTATTTGCAAAAAAAAAAAAAATAAAAAAATATATATATACAGTATATACTGTACGTATATACAGTATATATATATACACTACCGTTCAAAAGTTTGGGGTCACCCAGACAATTATTTTGTGTTTTCCATGAAAAGTCACACTTATTTACCACCATGAGTTGTAAAATGAATATAAAATATAGTCAAGACATTGACAAGGTTAGAAATAATGATTTGTATTTGAAATAATAATTTTTTCCAGATACTCAACCTGCTAAAAGGAAGGTCAGTTTTATAGCTTCTCTAACCAGCTAAACTGTTTTCAGCTGTGCCAACATGATTGCACAAGGGTTTTCTAATCATCCATTAGCCTTCTGAAGCAATGAGCAAACACATTGTACCATTAGAACACTGGAGTGATAGTTGCTGGAAATGGGCCTCTATACACCTATGTAGATATTGCACCAAAAACCAGACATTTGCAGCTAGAATAGTCATTTACCACATTAGCAATGTATATTAGATATTAGAGTGTATTTCTGATTAGTTTAAAGTTATCTTCATTGAAAAAAAAACAGTGCTTTTCTTTCAAAAATAAGGAAATTTCTAAGTGACCCCAAACTTTTGAACGGTAGTGTATACTGTATAGAAAAAATACAAAAGTGTGCTAATGTGCTGATGAAAGTTTTGGGACCAGGTAAAAATGACAAGTATTCACATTTCGCACCGGTGGATGGTAACCAGGTTGTAAGTATGGCTTCAAAACACAAAAAGAAGAAACAGGAGCAAGAGACAAAAGATAGAGAGTAGGCAGTTTATTGAAAACTGCATTTAAAGTCAAGCAAGCTATTCATCAGCTGATCAGATGTTTAACCTCTTGCACTCAGGGATACCACGGGCGGTCACGTCTCTGCGTCCTAGCGCACCCTCGTGTGCACTAGGACGCACACTGTGCGTCTCAGAGCGCACTGAAAAAAAAAGCTGCTTTTCTGTTCTTCCACTACAGACACAGCCGCGAACAGAAAGCCAAAGGAGTGCTTTGATTGGTTTAGATTTGATTGACCTCTCATTCGACTAATAAGAGCCTTGAATTGGGTTTCTGAAACCTTGAAGAACCAATGACTGAAAACCTAGCAAGAAGGACCCGCCTACCAACGGCTGCGAATACAGTGAGCCAGTTGAAGCAGAGAAGTTCGACAATTGAAAGCGTGCGTCCCGTGCGTAAAATTTGTTTTGTGTAAGCCGCTGGGTGACACACACACGTTCGCCAGTCTTTTTTTCTTACTACTGTTCTTATTTGTTTTGAAAAATCGTTCGCCAAAACCGCAATCATGGAAGCGCAAAACCGCAATAATGGAATCATGGTTTGACCGGGTCGCGTGACCAGAACCACGAGTCGTAACAAGCGGAACAGCATCATGTTCGTCTGACAATAAGGAACAGATGTTCGCTAACGACACTGCTGTTGTGGACAGGTAAGTGTTATAAGCTAAATTATTCTTTATCCCTGAAAATTGTAATCAAAATGACTTTTGACCGATCAGTAAATTACAACTGTGCATCATCGCCACATGACGGCCCACGGCACGCGGGTCCCGCATCCGGACCGTGAACGGTCCCCCCCCCCCCCCCCCGCTACTCCTCTGTAGTGGATTGCAGATATTTTAGTACAACTGTGCGTAGTAGACAGACCGTCATGTGGCGATGGACGATGTCCGTCCTCTGTAGCGGGGGGGGGGGGAGTTGTTATCCTGTACATTACACATATTTTAGTATAATTTTTATTGCACTGTAGGTTATTTTTTCTTGTAAAAAAAAGGCCACACATTTTTTACGTGGCATGCTTCTTTGTATGTGGGGGGCTTGTTTGTCCATTCATTCATTCATGAATGAATAAACAAACCCCCCCCCCCACACACACAGCCCTGACTGTCACCTTTCATTAGAGCCCAAGATCAAGCTTCTATATTGAATCATTCAAAAGTTACAGACGTTTTTCCAAACTGTGCCATTTGGCACAATTTGGCACAGTTCAAAAACGACTGGTAACAACCTGACAAAAAAGCTGTGTAATATATTCATTTTTTGTGGTATTGTTACAAAATTTTGACCTCAGCTGGATAACACTTGGTTCTACATTTCTGTTGCATTTTCCAGCCCGGATCTGACAGCTGTGTGTTATTTGCAAGCATTTGTATCCAAAAAAACGCCCAGGCGAACTTTATTTTCTTCAAGTTCAGTATGTTTAGATGACTGTTACTCAGTGGCAGGAGCACTTAGAGAGATTATGACTGTTTTGCCAAAAAATTCAAAGTGTTTTCTTTTAAATGAGACCAACCCCATGAAGATGCTGCAAAGGGTTGAAGAACAGCTTTTGATTTACTTTGGGTACGTTATTTTTAGGCGTTTTTAGGGAAATTGACCAGAGTGCAAGGGGTTAAGACCGTAGCCCCCCTAAAACCCAACTAAAAGTGTCCAAAAAAGGACTCGGTAGTGAGTTATCCCACCGTTCTTGTTGAGCACTTCAGAAATTTGTTTAGGCATGCTTGACACGAGTGTTTCCAGGAGGCTGGTGGGAACGTTGCTCCATGTGGTTAAGATGGTGTCGTGAAAGGCCATCCACAGTCTGGAACTGATAAAATTATGAAAATGTATAGTGCTATAGCAGTCTGGTATATAGAGATGCTCTTAAAAACTGTCCCTCAAACCGCAGTATTCATCATTCTGTATGACTTGCATCCCTTCACTCAGTGCTCTTGTGCTTCTGCTGAGATGTCATAACAACGCCAAGATCTACCTTGCTGTTGTTGTTTTTGCCTCAGGCGGATTTTGCTCAACTATGCAGTGTTTAATCCTGATATGGGCTACTGCCAGGGGATGTCTGACCTCGTGGCCCCCCTGCTCACCGAGATCCAGGACGAAAGTGACACCTTCTGGTGCTTCGTCGGCCTCATGGAGAACACCATCTTCATCAGCTCCCCCCGAGATGAAGACATGGAGAGGCAGCTGGTACAGTCTGTCCCCTTAGCTTGTTGCTGTAGAAACTGAAGGTCACTCTGTGTTCAAGAATTTAATCAAAATCTGAATACTTGGTCAGAGCAAGAAAGAATAACTATTTTTACCAATTTATGGGGCTTATCTCATACCTTTTTTTGTTTGTTTTTAGTCTCATATTTTTCCTCCTAAATTTTAATCTTTGGTGCATAAATTTTCAAACTTTTTCTCTTAAATTTACTGTTTTTTTAAATAAATGTGGGTTTTTTTCCTTGTACAATTGAGACTATTTTCATACATTTCTTGTAAATGTTTGTCTAGTTTTCTTATGAATTTGCAACTTTTTGTCTTTTGGGAGTTTTTTCTCTTAAATATGTACATCTGAGGAGAATAAAACTACCAAGATCAGTGTTTTTCAACCAGGGTTCCCTGGAACGTTCAGGTTTCTGTGGGAAATGTTCTAATTTGAATTAATTGGTCCAAAAAATTGTAAGTAATTTGCCGTTATTGTGCATGGCTGAGTACAGAACCCATGAAACTATAATTTCAGTGAAATTACTAAAGATACACTCACTTGTGGTAGGAACAAAGTAAATAAGTACATGCACTTGAGCAATTATAACTAATAACTATAACTCGTAACTCCTTACTGCTGACCAGGGTTATGAACTGTTAATCAGAACTTAGATTTATAGAATAATCCACCCAAATTTGCAGCGATTGCCTTCTGTGTGGAGGCTTGAACATGAGCAGCTTTTGAATCCTTTAAGCTCTGTTTTCTTAATTTTGCCTCCAGGGAGAAATGTGTGATGTGTGCGCCATTATCCCGTCACTAAACAGCCATTATGTTTGCCCCGTCTCTTTGATGGCTGCTTCCACTTTGCCTTCAAGTGTTTTAAAGTGGTCAACAACACGTCTGCTGTCTAATGGTCTTAAAAACATGTTTTCCTTTCTTTTCCCTTTTTTTTTTTTGAAGCATAATCTGGCCATAATAGTCTTGCCACCAGAGCTTTTTAAACTCAAAAATGCATCATTTTTTATATTTTATGTACACTTTTTTTGCCACTATCACTGCTGTAGCTACTAGAATTTCACGTTTGTATTCAGTGGGCGATTTATTTTTTAACAAGAGGAATGAGGGTATTCACAAATCTAGCATGAGGTACAGATGGATAAATGTAGATTAGGTACAGATTTGCAAGAATAAAGGTGCAAAAATTGTGATAAAAGATGCCAAATTAAGAATTCAAAAACTCACAATTTTAATTATGCTGAATAAAAATTTAACCAGTATCCATATGAGCATTGCAAATTTAGAAGAAAAATGTTGAAAATTTACAGGAAAAAAAAAGTTTCAAATCTACAAGAAAAAAGTTGCAAATTTACAGGGGGAAAAAAATGCAATTTTATGAGAAAAAAGTTGCAAAATTTTACCTTTTTTTTCATTTATGCTTAGAATTGATGCATCAAATTCATTTTATTCTGCAGTGTAATATGAAAAAAGATTATGATGATATTGGGGGGACAATTTTCTTTTTTTCCTGGGTTGGTGGGGAAATGTCCCCCCCACCCCTTGCTGATATTGGGTCATTTTGCTAACAAGGGGGATGACATCCCCCCCACCCCCCATTAAATCACCTACTGTTTGTATTCATATTCATAATTAGCGTTCAGCCCAAAGAAGCGTAACTGCAGTGAGAGGCTCTCTAGCTGTGTTGTTTTCCTCCCTCAGATGTATCTGCGAGAGCTACTCCGTCTCATGCTGCCCCGTTTCCACCAGCACCTGACCAGGCTCGGAGAAGACGGCCTCCAGCTGCTCTTCTGCCATCGCTGGATCCTGCTCTGCTTTAAGCGAGAATTCCCCGATACTGAGGCCCTGCGGATGTGGGAGGCCTGCTGGGCTCACTATCAGGTTAGGGCAAAGTCCATATGGCTTATTTGAATAAATGAGTTTAAAGGGAAAACTTAGCATATGAAGACCAGCGTGTTTCGCTACAGTCTGTTATTAAAGGGTTTACCGGTGGAATACCCTTTAATGGGTTAATTTATTTAATCAGACTTTTATTTTTCTAGTTCCCACAGGTTTCAGTTCTTCATAAAAGCGTAATAGATTCCACCCTTTACTCAGTGTGCACAGTGCGTGCTTTTTCCGCCCCTTTGCTCTTTTATCGTTGCAGCGTGTAACTGTGAAGTGTTCCCCATAGTGTGACAGAGGTTAGCACTTTCACAGTCGAATATCGGTTCATTTTCTCAGTGCCATCTGCTCAGGCTCCATGCATGACATTCTGAAGTTTGGCTGCAGGTGGTGATGGAGAAGATATGAGAGCGAAACCTCGGTTTATAAGGTGACACACATCAGATGGGCTAAGAGCAAAAATTACTGATTGATATCTGATTTTTACAAGAAGATGAAGCAACCAAGAAATATCGGGTCTCAACTGATACTGCAGATTTTGTTCCTTCGTAGTGTGTGTTGTTTGTTGAAATCCTTATGGTGTAAAAGCTTAGAAACTGGTCCACTGTTTCATTCAGACTTTGCTTTTGTAACCTTCATAGTGAACTTTGGAAATTTTTAATCTATTTTTATGTTTTAAAAAAAGCAAATCTGAACATTTTAATTTACATCAATTCTGAATATAAAACAGTATCAATCAAAAATCATGTAGTTATACAGAGTTATAAAAATACACAACAAAGTTTAAAAGTCGAAAAAATAATTATTTTCCATTTACTGTACTTCAGGTAAAAGCAATAGAGAAATAACACTTTCTTCTCAGTAACCAGAAAAAAATGTAGTTATATATGGTTATTGTAGACTGCTGCTTTGCAAAATTCAGAGAAACTCATTTTATGTCATCACTGATAGAAATAAATATAAAAATATATATAAATGATATATCTTTTCTTTACAAAGTGCATGATTTTAAAATGGAAAAACTCAGAATGTAGACATTTCTATACATCACAAAAAGGTTGATTTTTGATTAGGACGTAAACACGTTAACATCTATTACTGAATTGAAATGAATTATAAACTTGAAAGTTGCACTGGGGATTGAGTAGTTTTGAGTTCAGCTGCTTTGAGAAAGGCATGTCATTGTTTTTCATAAGACTGTTCACAGGGTTCAGATTTTTATCTCACTTCTGCTCTATGTATTTGATTTTAACATGTTGTAACTGCATGTTTTGTATGTAGGCCAGGTTTCTCTTTGAAAAGAGAATTTAATCTCAATGGGACTTGCTGGTAAAATAAAGTGAAGGACTAGCGATGTGGTTTTTTTTGGAGCAGCATGGTACAGCATCGTCCAGCTTGATTCTAATTGGTGATTCAGTGTTGCCCATTGGTGTGTTGTTGTTGGTCTTTCTACGTTGGCCCTGCGATGGACCGGTGGATCAGTTAGTCCAGCCCCATCTCTCACCCAAAATTATGATGCGTCAAAATGGCATGACAGAAACTAGGTGGATGTGTGAAACACCTTAAGTGTCTTCAAGGGACTGAAATGAGCAAATTGCAAGAGAAGTTCAAAGAAAGCAATATAGCCGCAAACGGCGATCACTGGGTTCCAAGCAGGTGTGGACTTCAAGGTCATGTATTGCTTAGTAACAGCATTTAAAACCTGAGGTCTGCTACACATTAGTTTTTAAAGCAGCATTATGCAACTTTCTTGTTCCTTGTAGGAACAATGAAAAGGCCACAACCACGTCGGCCACAACCCCAGTCCCAACAGCCAACCACAAGGCTTTTTGTTGCTGGTGGCTAAAGTTGTGCCCTGTGATTCACTGCTGGGACTGAGGTCACACACCAAGGCCACATCTGCTGTCCCCCCAGTAATGACACCTAAAAAGAGCTCAGGTTATGGATGAAGTGACATTCACTCGGTCAAATCTTGGTGTAGCATCAAAATAATTTTGCAAACATTATTTTGAGGTGAAAATCTAACATAGTGCTGCATTAAAATTTACAGGAGAGCCATACTGTACTTCAGTTGATTTTTAGAAGAACAATACCTCCCTGGGAAGATTTGAACTCAGGATTCCAAGTACTCGCAGTAACCACAACACCACACAACTGCTTTTGCTGGCACTGTAACTTTCTCAACTGCAACTGACACTGTAACTTTCTCAAATGATAAATGTTCAATTGAAAGGATTCCTCACAGCAGTAGTGTAGCATTTAATGGCTTATATACACATTGTTTTCAAATGCAAAGAATGCAAATGCAAAGAATTTTGCATTTTAGAAGAACAGCATGTTACCAGAAAGATTTGAACACAGGCCGCCTGCATGACAGACGAGTATCTTTTTTTTTTTTGGACATTTTCTTTTTTTGTAATTTTCTCTTTATTGACATTCTTTAGAAAGTAGGTTTAAGCCATCATTTCATTTGATAATTACATTTGAATGTCCCTTTTTTTAAGAGATGAAAAAGAAATAAGAAAAAAAGAAAAAAAAGGGAAAAAATGGGGAGGGTCAGCATAAACATCTGCATATAGGGAGTAACTGTTAATGTATATACTCTTGTATATATTAACAAAGTCTGCTTTATCAATTCTGCAAATTGAAAGTCCGGCCTGAGTGGTGTTACATATTTAGTCAATTTTTCCCATTGTGACATAAACAAATCTTTTTTGTAATTGACACAAGCTGTTATTTTCTCCATCTTATAAATGTCCATTGTAATGTCCATCCACATATCAAGAGATGGGCTCTCCTGTGAAAGCCATTTTTTTGTAATTGCCTTTCTGCTTGCAATCAGTAGAGTACATAAGTATTTGTCCCTCTTTGACCATTCTGCGGGCACAAGCCCAAAGAATATAGTTTTGCTTTCCAGAGGTAACTGACATCCAAAAATATCTTCTATAGCTTTATGAATTTGCTTCCAATAATTTTGAATAATATGACAGAGCCAAAATATATGATAATGATTTGCATTTGCACTACCACATTTTCTCCAACAAGTTGGGGAGTTCCCTTTGTACTGAGCCTTCTGGGAAGGTGTGATAAAGTATCTAATTAGGCTTTTCCAGCCAAACTCCCTCCAGCTCGGTGAACTACTGCATTTCCATTGATTTGACCATATTAATGTCCATTCCTCTTCCGATATTTCTATTCCTCCTTCTTTTTCCCATTTTGTTTTAACATATAGGGTTGAGTATCTTTTCAGGTTTATAAGACCTTTATATAAACCTGAAATTAAGATTTTATCTTTATATTTGAGTTATATGCCCTTTTAAATAAATTTAGCAATGGTTTACATGATTCTGCTATCCATTTTAACCTGTTATTGACAAAGTGTCTCATCTGCAAGTAGCGATAGAAGTCTTGTGATTCCAACTGATACTTCCCTTTAAGTGTTTCAAAACTTAAGTAGTGTGTAAATTTTCATTATCTTACATATGGCTGTTATCCCTCTATTTGCCCAAACTTTAAATCTTGTGTCTGACTTATTTGGAGTGAAATGTGAGTCATATGCGCACCACTTTAAAATTACTATGTTCTCTTCTAAATTATATTTTGATACTACTCTTTTCCAGATTTTAAGAGTCCACTTAACCGACAGACAAGTATCTTAATCCCTACACCATACTACTGCTTTGAGTGACACACTGACTTCCTCACACACTAACAAAATATTGCACTGACGACACAAAATGGCTGACAGATATTTCATGAACATGATTTTTTGGACCATTAACATAATTGCATGAAATTTGGTGGTTAGCTGAAGAATACAGTACTGATTGTGAGTCTCAAGTTTCATCAAATTTGAATCACTATATCTGGAGTTAAACCCAAAACTACATGTCAAAGAGAAACTGAGCAACTTGATTGGCCTAGAAAATCAAAATGGATTGACATTTTTGGATAATTTTAACAACTTTTCATTATCAGTGTTTGTAGATGATCTCTGCTTAATTTCAAGTAATTTGGATGAATGGCATAGGAAGTGTTCATCTTGAGTTCACTTGCACATTTTTGAAAACATGGTGCAGAAAACTTCATTTTCAGAGTTTGCCACCATTGACAAAAAGTTGTGGAAGGTTTCTGTGAATAGATTGATGGAAGCATTTTTAGTCTAGACCCAGCCATTCTCAAAATATTTGCAAAAATGTAAAAGTGTCTATTATAGTGCCACCTATGCACACAGTGCCTTGATTTTTTTTTTGTCTCTGAGTAGTGGGGAAAGTTTCTGATCAGACTGTAAAATTTCAAGTTTCCACATATTACCGTCTTTGCTCCCCATGCACTTTTAGTGGAGAAAAATAATAATAATAAGAATCAAAACCAAAACAATAGGTTTCCCGCAGCACAGCTGCTTGGAACCCTAATTAACAACACTGGAATGTTTAAAAAAAAAAAAAAAAAAAAAAGTATTACAATGACATATACAACAAAATTAGCCATATGAATTGCATACAAAAGTATATAAAAAAAATCACTATTGCTATGAGGACTCATTTCCCATGGACTGAGAGGACCCAAGCTTGACCCACCAAGGGTCACACACTTCTCCCATCTCTTTATGCAGCTGCAGAGGTCTGTAGAAGTCTGCAGGTTGTGCCGGAAGCCACGACTTTACCTCAGATATCAGAGGAGAGGAGGAGACAAAGGATATTTTAATTATTAAAAGTATTGCTACTTATGGATGAAATAATTCACGTTGAAGAATATAGATTTTATAAATTAGTTTTTGATTTTATTCCATATTTTCAGTTCAGGTTTTCCAAATATAAGAAAATATACAGTAAGTCATACTTAAGGTAAATTATTGCAATTACAAAATTGATCATGAAGTAAAACTGTAATTTATTACCTGAAAGTAATAATAATATAATAATAAACATTTTCAAACAATTCCTTTGTCAAATTTTGTTGTATATTTCTTATTATTGCTTTCTGTAACATCCCTGTGATGATGTTTTTTAACCTCTTTTTCGTGTTGCTCCCATCAGTCTCCTTCACACATTAACCTAGCCTCTCTTGTGTATGTTTGGGTCAGCTTTTGTCCATTTTGGTGCCTCGTGCAGTGATGCTGTAACTGGGATGGGGTCCATTCCCTGCAATGCTAAACAGGTATAAGCAGTCAATAAAACTGAAGGATGGATATTTAAGTGGTAATGAAATGAATCATCGACCATTTAGCTGACTATAGGACTCTGGAGATCAATATTTAATTGTGTTTCATAATAAAATCTGCTGTGTTGTTCTATGCATCTTTTCCATTAGTGTCTTCAATTAAAGATTATCTAAAATAAGCACAAAATCACAAATGTAGTTTTGAATACAACCAAAGTTGCATCATAATCTTGTACTGTGCTTTGCCATTAACAGCTAAAAAGCTTCAGTCTTTTCATTGCATAAACCAAACAGTGTAAAAATGTCACATTTCTCCCTCAAAATTTCAATGTTGTTGCTGCTTTGGAAACCCTCCATCACCCCAGCATTCCCCTGTAAGCTGCTGTGAGATGTATATTAGTTGTTGCTGCAGATGCCAAACTGCAACAACAGTTTTCTACTCTAGTAATGCATATTTCTAATTGAGTTATCTGACTCAAATCATAAGCCAGACTTTTTGATTGAATTGCATATAATAATGAAATAAATGCCTGGTGTACAAGCAGAGACCAGAATCATTTGAATTCACAATAAATGCTGAATCAGATTAAAGGCCACAGAAGTTGAAAGTTGGCTGATTTTCCTGGATGCGTCTTCCTTTCTCTTTGTAGACCGACTACTTCCACCTGTTCCTGTGTGTGGCCATTATTGTTCTCTACGGGGAGGATGTGACAGAACAGCAGCTTGCCACTGACCAGATGTTGCTGCACTTCAGCAATCTCTCCATGCACATGAACGGAGAGCTGGTGCTTCGCAAGGTACCATAGTTAGCCTTGATTTTTTTTTTTTTTATCCATTTCAGTGTTTCCTTTGGCTTAAAGACCTTGATGCGGTGGCAACATATTTTTCGTGGGGGGGGGGGCAGAAAACACATGACACTATTGCAGTGCTTCTCAATTATTTTTTGCAAAGCCCCCCCTAGGAAAGAGAAAATATTTCGCGCCCCCCCAACTCGCCGCAGTGACTATAAATAAGATCATTATCTATAAAAATTGTATAAGTATACCTAAAATTGTATCCTTTTTAACATTAACAAAAGAAAAAAGCAATATAAATCAACTTTCAACAAATATTAACTGTATTTTGCCACACAGAAACCCTGTTATAGTCTAAAACAGAAAAAAAAAACTTAAAGTGCATCAAAGTGCCTGAAATAAAAAATATGTCAATCCTTATTTAAACTAGAAACATTTTTGACCAACTGAACCATTTGATGCTGAGAAAAATAATTCAATCAATAAATAATATTAAATGTAAATTGATCTGGAACATTAACACAGGAGTACCAATATATTTAACATTTTAGTCTGAAGAAAAAGGTAGAAAAAGGCAGTATCAACTCCTCTGCAATTGTGTGGGGTTTTTTGCACTGCGCAATTTGGTGCGCCACTTTAAATGATGCTGAAAGTGCTCGCTGGTTTACTGATGTAGCGTTCACAAAGCGGGATGATTGTTGGCCATACTCCGCACGTTTTCGCTGAAAAAAATCAAGCGGCTTATCAACGTGTTGAGGATGTAATGTCTGTAGGTGACGTCTTAATTTATTTGGCTTCATGCTGTCCGCTGCCAACACTTTCAGACACAGTGAACACACCGGTCTTTCCTTGTCTCCCATCGTAGTCAGAGTGAAGCCAAGCGCTAGATAAGCTTCGTCATATTTCCTCGTCTTAGCTTTTGGGAGACTTTCATTTGTCTCTTTACCTGTGTCTCTCTCCGCCTTTCTTTTCGTTACTGTTAAATATTTCTCCATGGTGTCTCTCGAGGGGTTTGTTGACAGCAATTTAAAAAGTTTTAAACTCCCGCACAGACTTTGACAATGAGAGCGCCACTGCACCACCTGCTGCCGTGGATGTGCAATTACACTTTACATGGCAAAAGCAAAGCCTGTTCCCCGGGGTCACACGTGCCCCCCCCGGCATCGCGGGGGGCGCGCCCCACTATTTGAGAAGGACTGCACTATTGTAACCAGAATATGTTAATCTTATACTGTTTATTTCTCTTTTTAATTTTGCACAGTAACTTTGCATATAAAACTTACCATTTGAAGTATTGTACAACCAAGGCTTGAATGTTGGAATGTTGGCCCAGTTGGAGTCCCACCCAGACATCCTGTGTTTGGACTTTTTACTGGTGTCATCTTTCTCTCCTTCCTCTGCTCTCACCTCTCCTGGACCCTCTGCCTGAACACTTTCCTCTCCTTGGCTCCTCTCTTCTGTCTCATCTTGCCCTCTCTGAGCTCTGTCTAATTCAGGTTCTCTCTCTGTCTATGGTGGTATACAAACAGGTTAGAAAATATCAAGTGTCATGTTTTGTCCTGCAGGATTTTTTTGTCATGGTTTACATAAATGACAAAAAATGTGTATTTTTTGTATTTATATTCTGGTGTTTCTTTTTTTGTCATTGAGAGAGTAGGGAAGGGAAAAAAAACATTCATAATAGTAATTTACTCATGCATGCTTAAATTATATGATCAGTGGTGAGTATAGTAGCCAGAAATTCTACTCATGTAAAAGCAGTGCTTTGAAATTAATAATTAAAAGTAGACAACCAAAAATTTCTAGTTGAGTTAAAGGTACAAAGAGCACCCACTTAAAAACTTGAGTAATGACTTCAGTCTTGAAGGTTTGAGGTTTTTCTCCAAAATTTATAACAATTTTCTTATAGTTTTCTACTTTTCTCTGTAAATTTATCTAAATTTGAAACCATTTTCTTCAAATTTGTAATCTCCTCTTGTAAAATTGACTTTTTTTGTACATTTGAGACTTCATTATGTTTGTGGATTATTTATGGCTAATTTCTGTCTATGTTTTAAAATAAAATTACTGTTTTTTTTAATAAATTTGAAAGTCTGTGGTATTTTTTTTTCTTTTTCCTTATAACAATTTACATTTTTGACCATAATTTTGCAGAGCCAGAACAGAACAATAATTTACCTCAGATTTCAAAGAAAAAATATTAATAAAACTGTATTTAATTAAATAAATTAAATGACCAAAGATGCAGTTATTTCTGTTATAATCATTCTATATATTTATAGTTTTTTTTAGAAATCTCCTCACCACCCAGACAGCAGGAAAACCTCCCTTATTTTGAAATCCAAAACGTGGGAAGCGCGGTGGTGGAGTGGTTAGCACTGCAGCAGCACAGCAACTCACCCTTGGCTGGGGGATCCTGGGTTCGATCCCAGCCCCCGACCAACAGTGATCTGTGTGGAGTTTGCATGTTCTCCCCGTGTCTGCGTGGGTTTATTCTGGGATTTCTCCGGTTTCCTCCCACATGCCAAAAATATGCAAGTTAGGTTAATTGGCATCAAACTGGGGATTCTAACTTGTCCTTAGGTATGACTGTGAGAGTGAATGGTTGTCTGTTTCTCTGTGTTGGCCCTGCGATGGACTGGCAATCTGTTCAGGGTGTGCCCTGCCTCTCGCCCAAAAGATACTAGGATAGGCTCCAGCCCCCCCGCAACCCAAAAAGGATTAAACGGAAGAAGATGGATGGATGGATGGATGTTGGCATGTTTAGTTTGTCTGAAGGCTGCTGACGGATTAAAGTTATTGACTTCGTGAATTTCAGTCATCTTAACTTGCCAGGCACATAATAATGAACATAAATTAGTTAAGTAATATTAGCTAAGGTAAAGGTAAAAACAGCTCCTTTTCATTCTTGTCTGAAATGACTATGCTATGAGATGACTGTTGTTGTGAAATGGCGCTATATAAATAAAGCTGAATTGAATTGAAATAAGAAAAACAAAAAACTAATAATTAAAAAGAAGATAAAATTAATCAACTTGAGCTCTTAACCACATCTGTTAGCTAACGACTTTTCCTTTATTGCTCCCGTTACCATGATAAATGCCTTCACTGCTTACATACCTCTTCTGATTTTTTTCCACGTTTAAAGTACTTTAATAAGCTCATGTTTCTCTTGGACAGTGACACAAGCGAGACGTTCTGCCTGGCGGTCACGTGGGCGCAGCGCTTCTGAACTCCGCGCAGATGACGGTGACGTGCATTGTTCGTGTGCACGCTTGCGGACCATAATTTCTTCATATTTTTTTCTTAAATTTATATTTCCTCATAGAGTGGCGGGAAAAATTCACAAGTGTAGCGGGCCGCCACCGGGAAATGTTACCATAGGAAACCCTGCATTTTTCCCCTTACAGAGTAAAAGTATACACTGTCACTTCCGGTTATGGCTGCCACGTAAGACGGACGTGTCTCACTCTGCTCTGCTCCTGGAGAAAAAAATCGGCAAATAACTCTCTCATTTGGGACAGAACGTATCCCAGCGTTTGGGCGAGGATATGTCGGCGAAGCCTAAGGCTGGAAAACCAGGTAAAGGAAAAAGCGAGCCGCCGAAACAGTCCAAATTAACGGACTTTCAGGTCTGTGACGCAGCAAACAAAACTCCATATATGGCGGAGGAGGCTGGCAACGGTGCGATATCTGCGGGGAGCGGCGCAGATGCGCTGATGGCTGCCATGAGTTCAATGAGAGCGGACTTTTCCTCTAGATTTGATGGGATTATGACAGCGTTGGAAGGAATAAGAAAGGAATTGGGTGACTGTGTAGAACGAATGGCGCAGATGGAGCTCCGTCTCGCTAGTGCTGAAGATGACGTCACCCGTCTTCAATTAAAGGTGCGCACTTTGGAAAAAAAAAAAAATGTCTAGAAGATAATATTTTGGATTTGGAATCTCGGTCGAGACAGAATAACTTGAGGCTGGTGGGTCTTCCAGAGGAATCAGAAGGTCGGGACGTATATTCCTTTCTGGAAAAGTGGATTCCGGAGGTGCTGGGCAGCGAGGAGTTGCAATCAGCAGTGGTTCTGGAAAAAGCACATCGTATTGGCCCACGGAGAGATAAGGGACCGCCGAGGACCTTAATTATGAAGTTTCTTAGCAACAGAGACAGGATGAAGATCTTCAACGCTGCAAGAGCTAAAGGAGAGATTAAACACCAGGATCAGCAGGTGCGGTTCTACCCAGATTTGGCCACAGGAATCCAACAATTGAGGAAGCAGTTTGATCCCATACGTAAGGAGCTGCGCAACCTTGGGATTCGTCATGGTGTAATCTATCCTGCGAGACTGCTGACCACGTATGAGGGCAGAACCCACATCTTCAAGACCCCAGAGGAGGCGCAGGAGTTCATCAAGAAGATCAAAGAAGAAGAAGAGACTGGTGGGAGCTAAGCATGAACAAAATATAAGGTAGAATAATTAAGCATTTGCACAGGCATCTGACTGACTTGAAGTAAATAGCAAGTTTACAAAATATAGATTGTATTATATATTAAAAAAAAACAAAAACAAAACAAACAAAAAAAACTATGATGTACAAAGTTGTTAAAAATTTTGGAGTTAAGTTGGAAAACTACAGAGGAGAGTTAATGTTACGTCATTAAAAGCAGTAGAGTTAGGGTGATTGGGAGGATGAAGAAGGAGTGGCTTAGGCTGTTCCCTGTGGGTGTGGAACGGTCGATGGCTATATCGGGAGACGGAATTTTTCTTTTGATTTTGGGGGGTTCGCCACAAGTGTGGGAAGGGGGAATTTGTTTGTGTGTAGTTTGTAGGATGAATGTTCAACCACTCATGTTTTTGCTTCTCTGTATGAGCATGTTTACACTGCAAGGTAATCCCAAACTCTCTATTGATCATAAACCAAAGTGTTAATCTTAATTTAACTTCATGGAATTGCAGAGGTCTACAAAATTTAAAAAAACTTAAACAAGTTATGAATAAAATAAAAGACATGGGTTCAAAAATTGTGTTTTTACAAGAAACTCATCTAATAGAGGAGGATATAAAAAGAATTAGGAGTAGATGGCAAGGAAGTGTCTTCACCTCATCATTCTCATCCCGGGCCAGGGGAGTTATGACTCTCATACATAAATCAGTCCCTTTTCAAGTGAAAAATGTAATTGGAGACAAAATTGGAAGATATGTAATCATTCAAGGTTCTTTGCTATTAGAAAATATAAATCTTGTGAACTTATATGGTCCCAATATAGATGACCAAAAGTTCTTTGCTAATTTATTTCTTATTTTATCATCACTTACAGGGCAACATATAATAGCAGGGGATTTTAATTGTACATTGAATCCAGGTATAGATAGATCAACAGGACTGGATTGTACGCACAATGGATGTAGGATGACTATTAATCATTTTATGAAAGAATTGAGATTGTTAGATATATGGAGAGAAATGAAACCACAAGTTAAAGCCTATTCTTGTTATTCCAGTACCTACAAGACATTCTCACGTATTGATTATTTTTTGATTTCCACAGAATTAAGATCCAAGATTCAAAACTGCTTTTATGATAACATCGTGATCTCTGATCATGCACCCTGTTGTCTAATATATGTAGATAAAAAATTGACAAAGGAATCAGGTAGATGGCAATTTCAGCATAAATGGCTTCAGGATGAGGAATTTGTCAAGTATATTAATGCTAAATGAGACCCAGAGAAATTACCCAGCCCCTGAGGTAAATCAATTCAACGTTGTAAATCAGTTTAAATATTTAGGAATCCAAATTGTGCCTAAGCTAGAATCAGTCGCCAGTGTCAACTATGAAGCCTTAATGTCAGATATCAATGAGTTAACTCAGAGATGGATGTCACTACCAATGTCGATGATCGGGAGAATCAATATACTTAAAAGTAATATTTTACCTAAAATACTTTATTTATTTCAATACATTCCCTTATCACCACCTTTAGATTTATTCTCAAGAATAAAAAAAAAGTTAGTGGAATTTATATGGAACAACAGGAGGGCTAGATTACGTCTGTCTTTATTATATTTACCATTTGATCGTGGAGGTCTGAAATGTCCAAATTTTATGTTGTATTATTGGTCGGCACAACTGAGGTCTATGACATATTATTTTTCATCAAATGATCTCCCTCACTGGACTGAAATGGAATCATACAATTTACCTTTACCTCTTCCCATATTCATATACTCAGATTTGGCCAAAAAATTACAAAAACAAGTTAAAAATCCATTTGTAAAGCATATGATCAAAATATGGTGTGAAGCTAAAAACTATTTAAAAGAACCACAGTTATTGTCACAATTTAGTCCAATATGGGGTAATCAATATTTTAAACCAGGGAGAGCGGACGCTGTATTTAAAGTATGGAATTTAAAAGGGATACAAAAGATTCAGGATTTATATTTGCCATGTGCAGATAACATAATGTCTTTTGAAGAGCTGAGGATCAAATTTAATCTCAATAGAACACATTTTTTTAAATATCTTCAACTTAGAAACTTTATTCGATCAAATCAAAATAATGCTCTCACTCGACCTATTTATTCATCCTTGGAAAAAATGATGATGAAAGATAGTAAAAGAAAGGGTATTATTTCAGAGTTTTATAACTCATTGACACTATCTTCAAGTGAAAATTCACTGAAAAGATTAAACTACTGGAAAGAAGATCTGCAAACTGAAATTTCAGAGGAACAATGGGAATTGGCTTGTACAGAAGCTCAAACCAAATCAATAAATGTATGCCTTAAATTGATACATTTCAAATGGTTAATGCGGATGTATGTTACACCAGAGGAGTTAAATAAATATAACAAAAATATACCAGATACATGCACAAAATGCATAGAAAGTAAAGGAACTCTATTTCATTGTATATGGGAATGTAGATTAATAAGAATGTTTTGGGAAGAGGTGAGGGTAACAATTGAAAAAATAATCTCAAAACAAATCATATTGAATCCTAAATTGTTTTTGTTGGGTCTGTACCCAGAAAAGCATAATTTTAATAAAAGTGAAAGAACATTCATAGACCTCAGTTTGCTTAATGCCAAAAAATGTATTGCACTATTATGAAAAAAGACTCATAGACCAGATGTGACTCAGTGGTTAAAACAGATGTTAACAAACCTTCCATTAGAAAGAATAACATATATACTGAAATCAAAGGAAATTGTGTTTGAGAATATATGGAGACCTTTTATTGATTATGTAAAAAATTTAAACATAACTTTTGAAGAAGAAGGTGAATGATGTGTGTGGACCTTGTAAATTCCAAACTGGTGAACATAATATGTATACTTATGTATTGGATTGTCTAGACTAAACAGAGGAGCATTGTTGAAGATTTGATTTTGCTGGTGGTTGTTGGTGTTTTTAGTGCATCTTTTTTTTTTTTTTTGTAGTACTTTAGTGTTAGTGTTTGATTGTTTGCATCATGTTTGTTAAAAAAAAAAAAGGTTCAATAAAGATATTGTGGAAAAAAAAAAGTATACACTGTCTATCGATCTGAACATATTACAGTCATGCACTGTAAGGCATTTTTTCCCAACTTGGTGCTTGCTACCCAGTGCTGCAGCAAAGAAACCGATGCACAGTAAATCTCCCAACCAAGGCCTTGAAGTACTAAATGGGATGCAGCCATGCCATGCAGAGGATTGATGATCTCCATCCCTGCTATTGTGTCTGTGCCTGTTTCCTCATGTTTATGGATGCTATGTTAGTACTGCTGTGAGTTCCTGTTAGCATGCAGCTGGTGTAGCACCTTTTTCCCTGTTGAATCTGCTCCTCTAGCAAGAGGTGTACCAGTTTAGTATCTTTAGTTTATATCCAGCAATGCTGACCTCAAAAGCCTTTTGTTCTCTAGACCAAGATTAAAGGCTATGGATTCTGTGATTTGAAGTGTTTTATCTGTCAAATCATATACAGTGCTGGGAAAAAGTATTTGCCTCCTTCCTGATTTCCTATATTTTTGCATATTTGTCACACGTAATTGTTGCAAATCATCAAACAAGTTTTAATATTGGACAAAGATAACCCAAGTAAATACAAAGGCAACGACTCCAGTCAAACCTTTGTGATAACTGGCAATCAGTCTTTTGCATCGCTGTTGAAGAAATATGGAGAGCTTGAGCTTGAGGTCACTTACTGATGGCCAGACATTCTCCTTCAAGATTTTCTGGTAGAGAGCAGAATTCATGTTTCCATCAATCATGGCAAGTCATCCAGGTCCTGAAGCAGCAAAGCAGCCCCAGACCATCACACTACCACCATCATGGTTGACTCTTGGTATGATGTTCTTTTCATGAAATGCTGTTAGTTTTACACCAGATGTAATGGAACACACACCTTCCAAAAAGTTCAGCTTTTGTCTTGTCAGTCCACAGAATATTTCCCTGTAAGTCTTACAGATCATCAAGATGTTTTTTGGCAAATGTGAGACAAGCCTTTGTGTTCTTTTTGGTCAACAGTGGTTTTCACCTTGGAACTCTCTCATGGATGCCATTTTTGCCCAGTTTCTTTCTTATTTATTGTTGATTCATGAGCCAGTGTCCAAACTGAGGCAAGGGAGGCCTGCAGTTCTTTAGATATTGTTCTGGGTATTTGTTTCTCATCTGTTCTTAAATTTCTTTAGATTGTGGCATGATGTGTTGCTTTTTGAGATCTTTTAGCCTACTTCACTTTGCCAGACAGGTTCTATTTAATTGATTTGTTTTTTTTAATTCAATAGGTTTCGCAGTAATCAGACCTGTGTGTCGCTAGTGAAATAGAACTCGGCTTTCCAAAAAAATGTGGTTAATCACAGTTAATTCATGATGTAACAAGAGGGGTAATCACTTTTTCACATAGGGCCAGGAAGCTTTGGATAGCCTTTTTTATTCCCCGCCGATCAAAGATAAAAGGGGTTGAAGACCAAAGGGGGATTATGTTATGGGGCAGTCCATCCGTCCATCTGTCCCACTTTTGTGAAATCAACTCCCCTTACAGTTTTGTTCAGATTGTTTTGAAACTTAGTACCAGGGTTTGATATACACTGATGATGTACATATTGCAATTTGCCTCAAATCAAATAATTTTTGCTGGAGTTATGGATCCTGACTTTTGATGTCCTATTTCAACTGTTAGTACAAGTGCATCTCAATAAATGAGAATGTCAACAAAAAGTTGATTTATTTAGGTAATTCAATTCAAAAAAATTAAACTTCTATATTATATAGAGTCATCAGACAGAGAGTGATATATTTCAAGTGTTTATTTTAATTTGGATGATTATGGCTTACAGCCCATGAAAACCCCAAATTCAGTTTCTCAAAAAATTAGAATATTACATAAAATTAATTAAAAAAAATAGTTTTTTAATAGAAATGTTGGCCGACTGAAAAGTATGTCCATGTACACACTCAATACTTGTTTGGGGCTCCTTTTGGATTAATTACTGTATCAATATGGCGTGGCATGGAGGTGATCAGCCTGTGGCACTGCTGAGGTGTTATGAAGGTCCAGGTTGCTTTGATAGTGACCTTCAGCTCGTCTGCATTGTTGGGTCTGGTGCCTCTCATCTTCCTCTTGACAATCCTCCATAGATTCTCTATGGGGTTTAGGTCAGGGGAGTTTGCTGGCCAATCAAACACAGTAATGCCATGGTCATTAAACCAGGTTTTGATACATTTGGCAGTGTGTGTGTGTGTGTGTGTGGGGGGGGGGGTACCAAGTCCTGCTGGAAAATGAAATCAGCTTCTCCATAAAGCTTGTCAGCAGAGGGAAGCATGAAGTGCTCTAAAATTTCCTGGTAGATGACTGCGCTGACTTTGGTATTGATAAAACACAGTGGACAAACACCAGCAGATGACCTCTGTTCAGATAAAAGTAAATTTTGCATTTTATTTGGAAATCAAAGTTCCAGAGTCTGGAGAAAGAGTGGAGAGGCACAGAATCTAAGTTGCTTGAGGTTTAGTGTGACGTTTCCATAGTCAGTGATGATTTGAGGAACCATGTCATCTGCTGGTGTTGGTCCACTGTCTTTTATCAAGACCAAAGTCAGCGCAGTCGTCTACCAGGAAATTTTAGAGCACTTCACACTTCCCTCTGCAGACAAGCTTTATGGAGATACTGATTTCATTTTCCAGTAGGACCCCCCCCCCCCCCCCCCCCCCACACACACACACACACTGCCAAAAGTATCAAAACCTGATTTAATGACCATGGCATCACTGTGTTTGATTGGCCAGCAAACTCTCCTGACCTAAACCCCATAACGAATCTATGGAGTATTGTCAAGAGGAAGATGAGACACCAGACCCAACAATGCAGACGAGCTGAAGGCCGCTATCAAAGCAACGTGGACCTTCATAACACTTCAGCAGTGCCACATGCTGATCACCTCCATGCCACACCACATAAAGTAATTAACCCAAAAGGAGCCCCGAACAAGTATTGAGTGTGTACATGGACATACTTTTCAGTCGGCCACATTTGTATTAAAAAACTATTTTTTAAAATTAATTTTATGTAATATTCTAATTTTGTGAGAAACTGAATTTGGGGTTTTCATGGGCTGTAAGCCATAATCATCCAAATTAAAATAAATAAACACTTGAAATATATCACTCTCTGTGTGATGACTCTATATAATAGAGAAGTTTAATTTTTTTGAGTTGAATTACCAAAATCAATCAATTTTTTGTTGACATTCTAATTTATTGAGATGCACCTGTAGATAGTAGCGGTCTTGTGAAATCAACACCTCCTACAGTTTTGTTCCAGATGTTTTGAGACTTGGTACCAGGGTTTGATGTACACTGATGATATGCATATTGCAATTTGACCTTGCTCAGATGACCCTGAGATCAAGGTCAGATTTTCCCTAAGTCTTGTAAACACAATAACTACTGAAAGAAATGGTGTAAGTTTATCAAATTGATACAGTAGTTGTATGTAAGGCAAATCTTGGATGACTTACACCTTGACTGGACTATGGGTTTGGGATCATAAGGTCAAAGGTCAAATTTAACATTCCTTTTACACTATTACTATAGAACAACTAAAACTAGGGTCACCAAACATGGTAAACCTGTTCACCCTGAGACCATGACCTCTGACTATGGGTTTGTGGTCAAAAGGTCAAATGTCAATGTTAACATTCCCTTTACACTAGTACTATAGAATGAGTAAGACTACAGTCACCAAACTTAATACACAGGTTCACCCTGAGACGATGACCTCTGGCTATGGGTTTGTGGTAAAAAGGTCAAAGGTCAAGATTAGTATTCCGTGTGCCTTCTTACTATAGAATCAGAATCAGATTTATTGCCATTGTTCATGTAGTACACAAACTAGGAATTTGTCTTGGTGCAATGCTGCAACATTAAACATGATAAAATAAAATAAATAAACTATACATGCAATAAAGTGTAGAATAAGAGTGAGTAATACTGGTCAGCAGTTAAATATATTAGTGAGCAGCAGATAATGTGGAGAACCATATAGTGCAGTCGGTAATGCAGGAAGAAAACAGTGATGATTGACATGAGTCTGGTTGAGCTGCTGTACATAGTGCACGAGAGTCAATAAGTCACTTAGTGTTCAGCAGTCTGATGGCAGAGGGGAAGAAGCTGTTCATGTGACGGGAGGTTTTAGTCTGGATGGACCGAAGTCTTCTACCTGAGGGGAGGGGGGCAAACAGTACGTGACCAGGGTGTGAGGGATCGGCTATGATCCGGCCAGCACGCCTCCGGGTCCTGGAGATGTACAGATCCTGGAGAGATGGGAGCTTGCAGCCGATCACCTTCTCAGCAGTGCGCACGACGCGTGTAACGTGTAAAGCTCTCTAAGGTTACCAAACTTGCTACACAGGTTCACCTCAGGATCCTGACCTACAACTATGGGTTGTATACAGCTACATTTGTTGTATATTCATGGTTGATAGGCTTATCATAATTTGGTTCTGCCCCAATAATTAAAAAGTTGAAAACTGCTCTCCTTCAATAAGTATTTAGATCTTCAAAGAAAACTGAGGCAGGGGATATTGCACTTGTCTCAGAGTGCTCCTGTTCCCTTAATAAATTAAATAATCATTTATAAACTGCATTTTGTATTAACTCATGTTATCTTTGTCTAATATTAAAATTTGTGTGATGATCTGCAACGTTTAAGTGTGACAAATAGCAAAAATATAAGAAATTGGGAAGGGGGCAAATACTTTTTCACAGCACTGTAGCTGTGTCTCATTTCTATTTAAAATGCATTTTTGATTTAACCTTGGCTCTTCTCTGTCCACTTCCATCCTGCTCTTCCAGGCCCGGAGCCTTCTCTACCAGTTCCGCCTCCTACCCAGGATCCCATGCAGCCTACACGACCTTTGTAAACTGTGCGGCCCGGGGATGTGGGACAGCCGCTATATCCCCACCGTAGAGTGTTCAGGCGAACATCCCGATTCCCAGAGCTGCCCCTATGGAGGCACCTCCACCCCCCAGCCCTCATCGCCCTCCACATTGTCCTCACCAAATCACACCCCCACGCCCCATCCGGAGGGCAAGAGAGGCTCCAAAGCTCGGGACATTTTCACCTTCCGGAAACAATCCTGAGGCAGAGAGGTCATGCGCAGCTTACGCTTGTGTCGGTGCAGCAAATGTGGGGATCTGACCCCTCTTTGTCCACTACCCCTGCTTCTAGATTCACTATCTTTATGAGGATTTTTTTTTTAAACGTGGTACAATGTGGAACACTGCCTTACCAGAAAGTTGGTCTCAGCTTTCATTTCATGCGAGTCTGCATTGGGAATACTTTTTACGTACTATGGATCAGGGGTCAAGATGCCGCTTTCCTCCTCTCAGAGTAAATCGGACAATCACCAGCCACTGTCTTGGTCTGGGGCTTCTTCAGGTTCTAGTCTGCCGCTGGCTTGGCATTCTTCCATAGACTGTGGGCAGGGGGTCACATCAGGGTCTGAGGCGTCTGGGCTGAATGCTAGCAGACGCTGACCCCGGGGTCAAAAGAAAACCAGAGATTCCTTCACAGGACTTGAACTTGAACTTAAAAAAATGTTCCTGTGTTATCATAATAGAAGATTTGTGTGAATATCGAATTTATATGTGCATATCTTAAGTCTGAGCAGGACATTTTTAACATAAAATCAAATCCCTTGACATTGACAAAGGAGGGTAACCTACAAGGGATTGAAATGGGAAAAAATGGTACTTTAAATTTATGTTTAATTTCATTTTTTGACCAGTGCATTTGTGTGTATATCAACAGTTACAAATATTTAGCAATATTATACCCCTGCATGAGTATTTTTTGCATATAGAGGGCACAGCATACAGTTCTTGTTGTGTGAAAACAGAAATAAGAATGTGTTTACATGACAAACATGTCATGATAGGGCTCCTCATATTTCCTTATCTGATGGCAGTAAGGAACAGTCTCACATTTTCTCTTCTTTCCTGACAAGTAGCAGGAAGATAACCACATGCTTCCTTTTCATTAAAGTCTCACCTTTATGTTACCTGTTGAGCCATGGGAGTTTTCCCAGTTCCACAAAAGCATCATGAAATATTGGATGAATTTTATGTCAGAAGTATTGAAGAGACGATGGCACCATCACCAAAGAGAGCCCAGCGGTTTTATCCTGATGGAAAGAGTCATGACTGTGTCCTATTTGAAATTTCATCCTCTGTGTTGAACCATATTTAGACAGGCTTGTGAAAAATTGTCAGCACAGTTTTGCTTTTTTTTTTCCCCCATTCAGAGCATTCTTTCTACTTCACTGTAAAATGACACTAAAAACTCGAGAATCCACGTGATTCTCATGTTCACATGAATGTATCTGTATCACTCTGCAACTAAAGTGTCAAGTGTGTGTGTGTGTGTGTGTGTGTGTGTGTGTGCGCGTGCGCACGCACTTAAATTGTAGCTGCCGTCTTAAAGTGGGCCTGTCATGCTTTTTCTTTTTTCAGTTAAATATACAATCTTCGGGTGGTGGATAATAATATTAAACATGGACTAGTCCATTATACAGGTATTTGGAGCAAAAAGCCCCAGCCACAGAGACCTACACGTGTGAATACCGCTGCGATGCAGGTGGGTAGAGGTGGTGATCCTGTAAACGCAGGTGTATGAAACTCAGGCAGAACCAAGTGGCGTGCGGCACCCGCCACACCTTTTAAAAGTTTTCAAATTTCCCCGCCTGTTCACTGGTGTCTGCAGGTAAAAGCTGAGGTGCAAGTAAGTAAAGCCAAGTTGTTTCATGCAGCTGGAGGAGGTAGCTAGAGAGAAGGAAGTCTGGGCTTCTCTCCTTAGACTGCTGCCCCCGCCACCCGGACCCCTGGATAAGCAGCAGATGATGGATGGATGTGACTCCATTCGTATTTACAAGCATTTCATTGTAAATTGCAATCAGTCAAAGTATGGACATGAATCCAAAGTGCATTTTTTCCACCTTTTGTGAACATTTTAGGCATACACAAGTATTTGCACATGCAGGTCTGTGTGACTAGCTGTTTTATTTTTCTACTACTGTTTTTTTATTTCAGTGAGAAGCGACATCTTTAATATTTAATCTCAGGAAAACGGCTCTGTCTGAGAGCACAGCATCTCCACCCACCTAAAGTTCAAGCCTTCTGTTTGTTTAGGAACAGCCAAGTAGGAGAAAGATAAATGGATGGTGAGATTAAAGAATGGCATTGGCATTTCACTTATATAGCGCTTTTTTACTCATGTCTAGATGACCAAAGCGCTTTACAGATCCTGCTATCCACACATTCACACACTGATGGCGGCAGAGCTGCCACAGGCACTGGCCAGACCCACCGGGAACAACTGGGGGTTCAGTGTCTTGATCAAGGACACTTTGACATGCAGACTGCAGACAGAGCGGGTACCAACCCATTGATCCTCCGATCAGTAGTCGGCCACACTACCTGCGCCACAGCCACCCCCAAAGGAACTGAAATAAAGGGTGGATCAAGACACAGAAGATTAGGATTTTCAAAGCTTAAATGTACTGTCCAAAAAAAAAAAAAAAAAAAAAAAAAAGGAATGGGATAAGCATCATGGGTTCACTTTTAGATCTTTTCTGTGCAGGGACATGCAAATGAGAGCTTTCATAATTTAATGGTCTCAACTTGCCAACTTCCCCCGAGAGTGAAAACATAACTGCTTTCTTTCCTTTATCACGTAGTGCTGTTACCCATTGAGTTTTTAAGATGAGTAGGATGCAGTGAGTCAGAAAGATGGGGAAAATTAAACTGTGTGTGAGTGCCTATGTATGACCTCATGTTTTTGTAAAGAAATAACATTGTTTACATAGGCACTGAAGTCACAAGATTGATTAATGAAAACTGATTTTTATTTTTAAAGGGGTGCTTATGAATTGTAGTCACGAATGTACAGCTGTTAAGGTGATACTGAATGTTGAAGTATTACTGTACACTTCACAGGAAAAGAGCCTGTTCTTTTCATCAATAAATATCAGCAAGGAAATAAGGGGCAGTCACCTGGTGAACTAATCCCCCCCCCCATTTAAAGTGCCGGTATTCTGCATTTTCCATGGATCAATTTTAAGTTTTGACATCATCAAGGATAGAGCTGGGAATCAGTTTCCATAATTGATTCAGTTTGGATTTGATAATTATTTTACTTGCATAGGAAAAACAGTTCTCAGAGACATAATGCTGCAAATTATACCAGAAACACTCTAACTTGGTTATTTAAATAAATTATCACATTAAAGGGGTTATTGATTGCACTATTTTCTACATTTTAAAAGCTCACAATTGTCTTAATGAAATGTTTGTGACATATTTTGTTCAAATTTTCTTTAATTATTGCAGCAATTTTTTTTTCCAGCCTTTCTGAAAGTGGCCTGTTTCAGTGTATTATAATAAGTAATATGGAACATTATGAAGATAAATTTTAATGAAAATGTCAGGATTGAAGGTTGATTTTTATGCTTTTTGTTGTGTTAAGTTGCAGAATGGCACCTGAATGTGCACATGCCACTTGTAAAAATATTTTAGTAAAAGGGAACAGACTGTCTTTTCACTGGTAAGTTCTTATGAAAATGAAGTGAAACCTGATTTTGTACTTTCAGTCCCTGCCTCATAATCAGTTGTACATTATTTTAGATGCAGATCAGTAACTCCTCCGTTGACAACACAAGTGTAGTTCTCTTCTGATGCCCAACAGACAGAATAAAAACTGAAACAGAGGCAAAAGTAGCATCACTATCAAAAAAAAAAAAACTCTATGAAACTACACAATATTTATTTGTGCTTGTTTAACAGTTCAATCTTAGCAAGAGAATATCTACCAAACTGCTCATGACTTGTGTGTATGTGTTTATATACAGTGTATATATATATATAAATTGTTGGTACCCCTCTGTGTTAATGAAAGAAAAACCCACAATGGTCACAGAAATAACTTGAATCTGACAAAAGTGGTAATAAATAAAAAATTCTATGACAATTAACCAGTGAAAATCAGACAATGCTTTTGAATTGTGGTTCAACAGAATTATTTTAAAAAACAAACTCATGAAACAGGCCTGGACAAAAATGATGGTACCCTTAACTTAATATTTTGCTGCACAACCTTTTGAGGCAATCACTGCAATCAAACGATTTCTGTAACTGTCAGTGAGACTTCTGCACCTCTCAGCAGGTATTTTGGCCCACTCCTCATGAGCAAACTGCTCCAGTTGTCTCAGGTTTGAAGGGTGCCTTCTCCAGACGGCATGTTTCAGCTCCTTCCACAGATGTTCAATAGGATTTAGATCAGGGCTCATAGAAGGCCACTTTAGAATAGTCCAATGTTTCGCTCTTAGTCATTCTTGGGTGTTTTTAGCTGTGTTTTGGGTCATTATCCTGTTGCAAGACCCATGACCTGCGACTGAGACCAAGCTGTCTGACACTGGGCAGCACATTTCTCTCTAGAATACCTTGATAGTCTTGAGATTTCATTGTACCCTGCACAGATTCAAGACACCCTGTGCTAGATGCAGCAAAGCAGCCCCAGAACATTACAGAACCTCCTCCATTTTTCACAGTAGGGACAGTGTTCTTTTCTTGGTATGCTTCATTTTTGCGTCTGTGACCATAGAGCTGATGTGCCTTGCCAAAAAGTCACAGTTTTGTCTCGTCTGTCCATAGAACATTCTCCCAGAAGCTTTGTGGCTTGTCAACATGCAGTTTGGCAAATTCCAGTCTGGCTTTTTTATGATTTGTTTTCAACACTGGTGTCCTCCTTGGTTGTCTCCCATGAAGTCCACTTTGGCTCAAACAACGACGGATGGTGCGATCTGACACTGATGTACCTTGACCTTGGAGTTCATCATGAATGTGTTTAGAGGTTGTTCTGGGCTCTTTTGTTACCATTCGTATTATCTGTCTCCTCCTGCGGCCACGTCCAGGGAGGTTGGCTACAGTCCCGTGGATCTTAAATTTCTGAATAATATGTGCAACTGTAGTCACAGGAACATCGAGCTGCTTGGAGATGGTCTTATAGCCTTTACCTTTAACATGCTTGTCTATAGTTTTCTTTCTAATCTCCTGAGATAACTCTCTCCTTTGCTTCCTCTGGTCCATGTTTAGTGTGATACACACCATGTCACCAAACAGCACAGTGACTACTTGTCACCCTTTAAATAGGCTGACTGACTGATTACAAGTTTGTAGACACCTATGATGTTAATTAGAGGGCACATCTTGGTTGAACATGTCCCTATGGCCACATTATTTTCAATCTTTTCTAGGGGTACCATCATTTTTGTCCAGGCCTGTTTCATGAGTTTGTTTTTTAAAATAATTCTGCTGAACCACAAATCAAAAGCATTGTCTGATTTTCATTGGTTAATTTCCATAGAATTTTTATTTACCACTTTTGTCAGATTCAAGTTATTTCTGTGACCATTGTGGGTTTTTCTTTCATTAACAGAGGGGTACCAACAATTTTGTCCACATCTGTGTGTGTGTGTGTGTGTGTGTGTATGTGTATATGTATATATATATATATACTGTATATATAGTGTCAAAATTAGAGAACAATGTATTAACCCTTAACATTGCAGCCAATTTCTCTAAAAGTGCCAAAAATACCATACCCAAAGTAAATCAAAAGCTGTTCTTCAACCCTTTGCAGTATATTTATGGGTTGGTCTCATTCAAAAGAAAACACTCCATATTTTGGCAAAAACAATTAGAATCACTCTGTGCTTCTGCCACTGACTAACGGTGATGTAAACATACTGAATTTAAAGAAAATAAAGTTAGATTCTTTTTTTGCTTTGTTTTTTTAGATACAGATGTCTGAAAATAACACAGCTGTTAGATACAGGCTGGAAAACACAATAGGAATGTAGAACTATGTGTTATCAAGTTCTGGTCAAAATTTTGTAACAATGCCATAAAAGATGAATATATTAGTTTTTTTCTCAGGTTGCAATCAGGCGTTTTTGAACTGTGCCAGCCAGTGTCATTGACACAGATTGGCACATACCTTGGAAGAACGTTTATAACTTTTGAATGCTTCACCATAGAAGTATCATCTTGGGCTCTAATGAAAGGTGACACCCAGGGCTATCCTGCACCATATCCAGATGACACTGTTAGTAGTAATGACTCAAAGTAAAAAAGTATAAACACTACACACAGACGGATCGGAGCAGCCTCTGCAGTGATGCAAATGTACCGGTCTGTTGTGGTGAAGAGGGAGCTGAGCTCTAAGGCAAAGCTGTCGATTTACCGGTCAATCTACGTTCCTACCCTCACCTATGGTCATGAGCTTTGGGTAATGACGGAAAGAATAAGATTGCGGATACAAGAGGCTGAAATGAGCTTTCGCCGCAGGATTGCTTGGACTCACCCTTAGAGATAGGGTGAGGAGCTCAGTCATCCGGAAGAGGCTCAGGGTAGAACCACTGCTCCTCCACACTGAAAGGAGCCAGTTGAGGTGGTTTGGGCATCTGATTAGGATGCCTCCTGGACACCTCTCACTTCAGGTGTTTCGGGCACATCCCACTGGGAGGAGACCCCAGGGCTGACCCAGGACACGCTGGAGAGACTATGTCTCCCAGCTGGCCTGGGAACATCTTGGTATCCTCTCTGAAGAGCTGGAGCAGATGGCCGGGGAGAGGGAAATCTGGGCTTCTCTGCTTGAGAAGCCCAAGCTTGAGAAAACTTGATTTTTGCCAGTGTCACTTTAATAGTGGTAGGATCCCCCACCCCCAGGGCAATGAAGGAGAGGACCCACATACGAGGCAGATTTGATGAACCATATTTTAATGCCAAACAGAAAACAACGCAGCTCGAGGGCTAAACAAAAGACAAAACATGGCAGGCTTCAAACACAGGATGACAGGCTGGGTTACTCACAGACAGACTAACAGAAGCATGGGTGAGAAGCCAACATACACCATAAGCCAAGGACATTGCACAGGACACAGACTGAAACACACATATATATAGGCAGGAGGGATAATCACAGCAATGTTGTGAATGGGATTTGGGTGTCTGGATGCCGTGCCCACCCACAGGATGACGCCAGGCGGGCATGGCCCACTCTGTATATAGTTGAGCGTTCTGGATAATAAAGCTGAGTTGGATGTCCCTCAATAAGCTCTCTGTCTCGTGTCATTTCCCGATTTAACATTTGGTGATGAGGTAAATCGGTGTTATCCTGAGTCATGGATTACACGTGCGAAGATGCTTTCAAGGTTTCCAGGAGATGAGGCAAATTCATGTGCCTTAGCCAGCGGACGGGCGAGTCCCTTACGTCGCTTCTGATGAGGCTTCATAGCCAGGTTAAGAAGTGCAGGTTTGGGGTTTTGGAGAACGTCATGGTGAGAGATAAATTGGCCCATGGCACCAGCGACGTTTGGATGAGGTACACGCTGTTGAGAGCTAAGGTGCTGCCGTCGTTGGAGGAAGTTCTGGCCTTGGTGGAGCAGAGACAGTCCGTGATCCAGCGTGAGCTAGTGGCTAATATATAGTCGTATATGTTGTTCCACTATTTTGTGCCCCGGTAAATTTGTTTTAAAAAAAAGAAGAAAAGAGAAAGTGAGTGCAGGAGGCATGCTGAATTGTGTAGCTGCGAGCCTAAATTGAGTGTTTGCATGATAATTTTATTGGCCTGTGTGGCGTTATGCCTCTTTGAGCACTTAGTTTCAGAATGTTTTATTTAATTGGTATTTATATGTTAGATTTTGTAGTCAGATAGGTGGTGGCTTGGTAAGTAATTGACTGCATGGTGAAGTTGAGCCCACCTTGTTTATTTGACCTATTTAATTGAATGACCCGACGTAATTTTGTTTTGAATGCCCATTGTAGGGTGGGAGTTGGGATGGGGGCGCCAGTAGTGTATGTTTTTGTGATTTTATGTATTGTGGTGTGTATATATAGCATTGTTATGGGGATTATTTTAGAGTTAAAAACACGGCCTTATTTTATTTTGTTTTGTTGTTCTCTTTTAGCGGCAGAGTAGCCTGCTCAGCCATGTAGGGGGGTGCTGGCAGTCTACCCGGCCCCCCAGCCTTAGTTGTGTGAATGGATAGGAGTTTATTTATTTTTGTACATATGTTCTTCCCTTTTAGTGTGTGAGTCGGGTGACAAATTAGGGTGGGTTGTTTGGGTGCCTGACATTTTTTTTAAAGGGGGGGAGGATGTTGTGTATGGGATTTGGATGTCTGGGATGCCATGCCCACCCACAGGATGACGTCAGGCGGGCACGGCCCACTCTGTATATAGTTGAGCGTTCTGGATAATAAAGCTGAGTTGGATGTCCCTCAATAAGCTCTCCATCTCGTGTCATTTCCCAATATAACAAGCAACAAGGAACAGGTGGGCACAATTAAGGGTAATCAGAGATGAAGAGAATGGCAATAAGTACGGAAAACATGAAGGTCAGAGACAAAAGGTAAACAGATACACACACAGACCCAGAACCAAACAGGGGATGACACAGAAGACAATGACAGGGGACTCGGGAACACAGAGGGCAATAAATGCAAACAAATACTCATGATAAATGCAAATCAGGAGGAAAAACAGAACAAAACTGAACATAAAGCATGGACAAGATCTTGTGATCATGTCCCGACTATGACAAATAGGAAGTATAGAGGCCCTTGCTGTGAATGACTTCAGCACAGGACATCACTAGTTTCTCATACTGCTCTGGTTTGATCATGGTCCATTCCTCTTGCAGTCTCTTCCACAGTTCAGTAACAATAGTGGGTTTCTTAGCCATTACTTTGTTGCCAAGGATTTTGCAGAGATTCTCTACGGGGTTTATCGGTTTATGTCAGTAATCAGTTTACTTGTGACCATGTAAACAGGATCATTTCAATATTGTTAGTTTCAAGGAACTGTTTAACCCGTTTTCCAGTGTGACATTCGGCATTATCTTGCATGAAAATTGCAGGCTGCTTGGGAGACAATTGCAGTGAAGGAACTGCATGTTGCTGAAGGAGGATCCCATACACATTTGCATTCACCCTGCCATGTAGCTGTTCAAGAGGCCCCCAACTCCTGCTACAGAAAACATCCCCCAAACTATGACACTTCTTCCTCCAAATTTAACGGACTTCATTACACACTTTGGGTTGTCTTTCCTCAGTTTGACACCGAACAGTGTTTCCCATCAGACCCAAATAAACTGAACTTACTCTCATCACTGAAGTGCACTCTGGACCAGTTCTCCTCTGTCCACACAATATGCTTCTCAGCAAAGGCAAGTCTAGTAGCCTTTTTATTCTTTCTGCTGATGAGAGGTTTGGTCACTGCAGAGTGAACTTTGAGTCCAAATTGTCTTAAATGGTGGAGACTGTGTGCTGAGACAGATTCTTTCCCTGTTCAGCAGTGAACTGGCGAGCAATTCCAGCTACAGTGTTGAACCGATTCCCCATTGAGAGTCTTCACATAATCTTGTCCTCCAAACCAGAGCAGTGTGAGAAGCTAGTGATGTCCTGTGGGCACAGATGTGCTGAAGTCATTCAAAGCACGGGCCTCTACACTTCCTATTAATTTTTTAATCCTATTGTCATGTTTCGGGACCCAGGAGACAGACACTGACACGGGCAAATTAGTGAACAATAATCTTTATTAGAGTGAAAGGGTGTGTAGTGCAAGCGTGAGCGCGTGGATAGTTTCCTGGTCACTGGAACTGAGCACTCTGGACGGAGACCCGGCAACCCTGGAACATATAAGTACAGACAATTACTTTTGTCCCACGCTAATGACAAGCTATCAGTAGTGAGGCTTACTTGGGAGAAGCACAGCTTACGTCCTGCTGAGAACCAGCGGCCGTGCAATGTGGAGGTGAAGGCGTCCGGGAACGAGCTGGGACTTCCACCTGTGACTGAGACGAGGACAGGTCTTCCAATGACTCCGGCTGTGACACCACAGACCGGGGCGATGACAAACCAGCTGATGACAAGACGAGTGATTCCACAGAACGTGGTGACGATGATAATCCAGACGATGACAAGGCGAGTGATTCCACAGAGCATGGTGACCATGACAATCCAGACGATGACGAGGTGAGTGATTCCACAGAGCGTGGTGACGATGACACAACAGATGACGATGACACAAACTCCACCGGTAACGGTGGCCAGTACTCCTGTAACTGATACAGTAACAATTCAGGAATTTGTGGAGCCAGACGTACCGGTAGTCGTGGTGGTAGCGAACCGCTACGTGTGCGAGTTGGCGTAACCCCGTCAGCTGGGGACACAGGTCCGCCGCCAAGGGAGTCCACCTGTGCACAGGGGTAGAGGTTAGGAGTAGAGTGGCAAACAGCTCTCTTACGTGCTTGACTTTGAACTGAAGTCCTTGACGAGGCGAGAGACGTTCTAGACGAGGCCAGAGAAGATTCTGACGAGACAGCTTCTGACGAGACAGCTTGAGACGAGACAGCTTCTGACAAGACAGCTTCTGACAAGACAGTTTCTGACGAGGCAGTTCTTGACAAGACAATTCTAGACGAGACAGATTCTGACGAGACGAGAATACCTTGATGAGGCCAGAGAACGGAGTTCTGGTTCTTTCTCAGACGAGGAGGTCAGACGACTCCGTGCCGGGCTGTCAGCAACGCTGGCTTTTAACAGCTGCTGATTTACACCTGTGGATCTGTGCGCAGCTGGAGTTAATGATGCCAATGACGACCCAGAGGCCGCCATGATAGTACTCCCCCCTCTAGCAGTGCCTCCAGGCACCTGCCCAATTCTACCTAGATTCGCCCGGTGGAAGTCGCGAATCAGTTGCTTATCCAAGATCAACGCTGGGCGAATCCAAGACCGATCCTCCGGTCCAAAGCCCTCCCAGTCCACCAAATACTGAAGGCCACGACCCCGCCTACGAACATCCAAGATGGCAGTCACCCCCCAGGCCGGATGGCCCTCGATCATCCTTGGGGGTGGGGGTGCCGCGGGAGCAGGGCACAGGGGGTCAGAGACGTATGGCTTGACCTGGGAGACATGAAAGGTGGGGCAGATACGCATCGAAGAGGGGAGAGACAAGCGCACAGACACAGGGTTAACAATACGATTAATGGTGTAGGGACCAATAAAGCGTTTAGTCAGCTTACACTTTTCAGCCGGCACACCAATATTCCGGGTAGATAACCAAACCTTCTGACCCACCTTATACTCCGGGGCGGGTCTCCTATGCCGGTTGGCCACCTGGATATTATGTTCAGTAGTTTTTAACAAAGCTTTGCGAGCGAGGAGCCACACTCGCCGGCAGCGTTTAATATGTGCCTGGACAGAAGGAACCGCTACCTCCTTCTCCTCCTCAGGAAACAACGGAGGATCAAACCCACAAGAGGCTTTAAACGGGGAGACGCCTGTGGCCGTGGAGATCGTAGCGTTGTGAGCGTACTCAATCCAGGGCAGGAACTTGCTCCAGGAAGATGAGCAGGAGGAGATGACACAACGGAGGGCGGCTTCCAGCTCCTGATTAGCCCTCTCGCACTGACCATTACTTTGGGGGTGATAGCCAGAAGAGAGGCTGGCAGTGGCTCCTAGTGCCGTGCAGAAAGCCTTCCAAACTTGAGATACAAACTGGGGTCCTCGATCGGACACAATATCCGCAGGGATGCCATGAAGACGTACCACGTGTTGCACCAGGAGGTCCGCAGTCTCCTGGGCCGAAGGCAGACCCCGAAGTGGCACAAAATGGGCCGCCTTCGAGAACCGGTCAACAATGGTTAATACTGTGGTGTAGTCATCTGAAGTGGGTAACCCAGTCACAAGGTCCATAGCTACATGAGACCAAGGGCGTGAAGGAACAGGTAATGGATGTAGTAAGCCTGCCGGGGGAGATGACGTCGTCTTCCCGGTGGTGCACTGAGCGCAGGCCCGGATGTAGCCAACAACGTCCTTCCGCAACCCTGGCCACCAGAAGGTCCTTTGAAGAAGATCCACAGTCCGACCCACTCCAGGATGACAAGCCAACTTGGAAGCGTGACCCCACTCAATCACCTTGCCTCGGACAGCGCGTGGAACAAACAAGCAGCCCGGGGGCCCCCCCCCAGGGTCCGGCTCAGTCTTCTGGGCCTGGCGAACCGTCTTGCAGATTCCCCAGGACAGGGCGCCCACGACGCAGGAAGGCGGCAGGATAGGGGTCTCCTGATCCTCGGAGGATGGGGGGTCAAACTGCCGGGAGAGAGCGTCCGGCTTACCGTTCTTGCTTCCCGGCCGGTACGTGATGGTAAAATTAAACCGGCCGAAGAAGAGGGACCAGCGAGCCTGGCGTGCATTCAGGCGCTTAGCCGTCCTGAGGTACTCCAGGTTACGGTGATCAGTCCAAACCACGAACGGCTGAGCAGCCCCCTCCAGCCAATGTCTCCATTCCTCCAAGGCCAATTTCACAGCCAGTAACTCCCTGTCCCCGATGCTGTAGTTCCTCTCTGCAGGGGAGAGACGATGAGAGAAAAAAGCACAAGGGCGAATCTTACCATCCATGGGAGATCGTTGGGAGAGTACTGCTCCAACTCCCGCATCAGACGCGTCCACCTCCACCAAACATTGAAGCTTCGGGTCCACCTGGGTAAGGACTCGGGCCGAGGCGAACTCCCTCTTGAGCTTCTCAAATGCATCGGCTGCTTCCTTACTCCAGCAAAATGGAATCTTAGGGGAGGTGAGAGCAGTCAAAGGACAGGCAATATTGCCAAAGTTAGGCACGAACCTCCTATAAAAATTAGCAAACCCCAGGAACCCTTGAAGCTGCTTTCTGGAGGTGGGTGCAGGCCATTCCACCACTGCCTTGACCTTGGCAGGGTCAGGAAGCACCTGGTTCCGAGCAATAATAAATCCAAGGAAAGAAGTCTGATCAGTATGAAATTCGCATTTCTCGGCCTTGACGAACAGCTGGTTCTCCAGGAGGCGCTGTAATACTCTGCGGACATGCACCCGATGTTCCTCTAGTGTGCGGGAGAAGATGAGGATATCATCAAGATAAACGAAAACAAATGAGTTCAAGAAATCCCGTAGTACATCGTTAATTAAACGCTGGAAAACGGCTGGGGCGTTAGTTAACCCAAACGGCATTACCAGGTACTCAAAATGACCGCTGGGGGTCCGGAAAGCTGTTTTCCACTTATCACCTTCTCTAATGCGCACTAGATGGTAAGCATTCCTGAGGTCCAGTTTAGTAAACCATGATGCCCCCTGGAGGGAGTCAAACGCAGTGTTCATCAAGGGCAGTGTATATTTATCCTTGACCGTTATTTCATTCAACCCCCGGAAGTCAATACAGGGGCGTAGTGAACCGTCCTTCTTTCCAACAAAAAAAAATCCGGCCCCCACGGCCGACGACGACGGGCGAATAATACCAGAGGCCAAAGATTCCTTAATGTAAGTGTCCATGGCCTCGCGCTCCGGGGCTGATAGGCTGTAAAGGCGGCTAGCAGGTAGAGGGGCCCCAGCCTTCAGATTAATGGCGCAGTCATACGGGCGATGGGGGGGTAAAGACAACGCCCGAGATTTGCTGAACACTTGCCCCAAATCGTGATAAACCTCAGGTACCTTAGATAAATCTGGTGGAGATGAATCGGGCAGAGGCACTTTCACAGATGGGGCGCACGCCGCAGATTGGAGACAGGCACTAAGGCAAAACGTACTCCATGCCGTTATTCTCCCAGCTTGCCAGTCAATAGTGGGGTTATGTAGGCGCAGCCAGGGATATCCCAGAATAACGGGCGAAGAGGAAACGGGCAGCACTAGGAACTGAATCTCCTCCCTGTGATTTCCTGAGACAATTATAGACACAGGTGCTGTCTGAAGGTTAATGGTAGTCAACGACGCCTTTGACAGGGTAATCAATCTGACAGGGGGTTCTAAAGTCTGACAACTAAGGCCCATCCGGGTTGCCAGGTCTCTAGAAATGAAATTTTGCTCAGCTCCAGAATCAACTAACGCTAGTGTAGAGCAGGGGTGTCAAACTCAAATTCACAGTGGGCCAAAATTAAGCAGTGAAGTAAAGTCACGGGCCAAACTCGATATTTACTGAAAAATTAACTGCAACTGATATGTAATGTTTAACCTTTTCATATGGAAACAAACTTTAGTTTTGCTTAAACACAGAATCTGGAACAACGAAAGCTTGATATTACAAACACATGAGAAATTAAATTTGAAATAAAAGACACATCAGTGGTATTCATTTCTTATTTAAATAAATAAATAAAGTATGTCTCTCCCCGTATCCTTTCAAGTTCCTTTTTAAAGTAAATCTTTTTCAAAGCCAACAACAAAAGAACCAAAAATAATAATGTCATTCAATAAAAATCCAACATTTCAACTATTAACAGACCATGCCTTGCAGTAGAAAAAGTGCATAAATAACAGATATATTCAAGCTCAGTTTGCTACACTCTGCTTTACTCTGCACATTGGTCTAAGCCAGATACCCGGCATCTTTTCTTAGATGCAAGTTCATCAATGTCTGGGGTCAGGCTCTGAGCTGAGGAAAACCTCAGGACGGAGTGAAGGTGTTCATCAGTGAGTCGACTTCTGTGAGGTGTTTTGTTCACCTTCATCATAGAGAACAGTTGTTCACATAGATATGTGCTGCCGAACATTGAGAGCATCTGAGCAGCTTGGGTGCGTAATTGAGGCATTGTGTCGGGGAGGAAACATGGAAACCGCGCAGCACCAACAGAGTCATATTTTGATTTGAGCATGTCATTACATTGGAGTTCAATTAGCTCCATTTGGAGGCTGGTTGGTGCGCTTTCCACGTCGATCGCAAACGGGTTACTGAGCAGTTCAAATCTCCCTTTCTGAGCCTCAAAGTCGGCAAATCGCCGGGAAAACTCGGCGCTGAGCGCGTTGATTTTTTCAGCAAACTGTGCGCTAGGCAGCATGGCAGGAGAAATTTGCTCTACCATGGTTTGGCAGCACGGAAAAGGACCCAAGTTTCCTTGCAGCATCTGAGTCTTCCACAGACACAACTTAGTTTTAAAGGCCCTCACTGCTGCGTACATGTCTGTGATGATGTGGCCCCGTCCCTGAAGCTGCAGGTTAAGCACATCGAGATGGCTCACAATGTCAGACAGAAATGCAAGCTCACACAGAAACTTTTTATCTCTCAGCTCTGTTGTGTCCTTCCCTTTGTTTTCCATAAACTGACAGATTTCCTCACTTAGCTCAAAACATCTGTTCAGTACTTTTCCTCTGCTTAGCCATCTCACCTCTGTGTGATAGGGCACATCTCTGTATTCCGAATCCAACTCCTCCAGAAAAGACTTGAACTGCCGGTGATTCAAACCTTTGGCTCTTATGAAGTTGACTACTCGTTTTATAGAGCTCATAACATGTTCCATTTGCAGAGCTTTGCCACAGAGCGCTTCCTGATGTATGATACAGTGATAAACTGTAAGTTCACCTGCATCTTCCTCCCGCATCTTCTCCTGAATCCTGCCGACCAATCCTCTCTTTTGACCGCACATCGCGGGCGCACCATCTGTCGTCAGTCTCACAAGTTTATCTCAAGGCAGGCTCATTTCAGTTATACATTTGGATACCTCTTCAAAGATATCTTTTCCTGTGGTGGTGCCATGTATTGATTTTAATCCTAAAAGTTCCTCTGTGACGCACAGGCTCGAGTCTACTCCACAGATGAAGATTGACAGCTGGGCAGTATCAGACGTGTCTCTGCTCTCATCCACAGCAAGGGAGTATGCAATAAAATCTTTTCCCTTTTTTATTAGTTGTTCATGTAGATTAGTGGAAAGCTCACACACGCGCTCAGCCACGGTGTTTCTGCTCAGGCTCACATTTAAAAATTCTTGCTTTTTATCTGGGCACACGATGTCGCAAACTCTGACCATGCACTTTTTGACAAACTCTCCCTCATTAAAGGGCCGGGCTGATTTTGCTATCTCTGCTGCCACAGTAAAGCTGGCCTTTACAGCAGCTTCACTTTTTGATTTTGCTTTCATGAACATAGTCTGCCGGCAAACCAGACTTCTTTTCATCTCCTCCACCTTCTGCAGCTTCTGCTTTACGTCCAGGTCCTTGTACTTTTCATAATGTTTTGTTTCATAGTGTCTTCTTATGTTATATTCTTTCGTTACAGCCACGTTAGCTCCACACACAAGACAAGCAGGTCTGTCCTTTATATTCGTGAACAGATAATCTGCCTCCCACCTGTCTTGAAAGCTCCTGTTGTCCATCTTTCGTTTGGCCATTTTTGTGGAGGGTGAAGTTAATTTGTCCGATGTGACTGGAGCATGGTTGTCAAGGACTGTCAACAGAAAAAAGGAGCGCTTGCCGGTTTCGACTGCGCGCCAACATACTAGCAAAGCATTGTGGGATTTGTAGTATTAGCGGTACAGTATATACCGCGGGCCAGCTCTAATGCACATTTGATATGATCTCGCGGGCCAATTATAATTACACTGCGGGCCAAATTTGGCCCGCGGGCCTGAGTTTGACACATGTGGTGTAGAGTGTTCTGTGTGAGTATGAATGAGTCTGAGGGGTAAATGACAACAAGTAAGGGGTTCCTCTGTGTTCTTGCCCGTGAATCCCCCTACTGCGATCCACGGGCCTCCCCTTTTAATCTTACTAGGACATTCGGAAACCCCATGTGACTCCTTCCCACAATAGAAACACAGGCCTTGATCCCTACGGCGCTGTTTCTCAGCTGCAGACACCTTAGAATGACCAACAATCATGGCTTCCTGATCCGGGGCCTTCTCTGACGCGGTTAAAGCGAGAGGAAGAGAGCCAGGGACACGAGGGCGGGGTTTAACCGGACGGGAAGTAACTCGCCGACCAGCCGCCCGTTCCCTTAACCTACTATCGAGGCTAACTGCTAAAGCAATTAAATCTTGCAAGTTATCTGGTTTATCTCGTGCCGCTAACTCATCCTTTAGCTCATCGCTAAGGCTGCGTAGAAAAATGCCACAAAGAGATGGCTCCCCCCACCCAATCTCTGCGGCCAAAACCCGGAAGTCAATGGCGTAATCTGCAGCTGATCTCTTTCCCTGCTGTAGGCTTAAAAAACGTTCTGTCAACACCTCTCCCCTATCCGTGTGATCAAATACAGACAGAAATTCAGACACAAACTCCTGGTAGGTAAGCAAAGAATAGCTAGGTCTAGCCATGATCGAATATGCCCAGTCCAAGGCTCTGCCTGCCAGCAAATTTATGACATAGCCTATCCGGCTAGAGTCGAGAGAAAAATCCCCCGGCACACGCAGAAAAACTGATTCACACTGTAAAATGAATCCTCGAGCTTCCCCGAGTTTTCCGCTGAACCGGGCAGGTGTTGGAATAGGAGTGAGGCGAGAGAACGAGGAGGTGTTAGCTAGTCCTGACGCTAAGCCTGCAGGGGTTGAGGTATTTGCGGTCGGGGGAAACGTTTGGTGTCCCTCCAAACAATCCAGCCGACCATTAATTTGAGTTAATTGATTCAAGATTACTGTCTGCTGGTGGGCTAGCAAATCTGCCCGGGCGCTAAGAGTGTTAATTAAGCGCGACAGTGAGCTGTCCGCTAGGTCAACGTGACGGAGTCGTACTGTCATGTTTCGGGACCCAGGAGACAGACACTGACACGGGCAAATTAGTGAACAATAATCTTTATTAGAGTGAAAGGGTGTGTAGTGCAAGCGTGAGCGCGTGGATAGTTTCCTGGTCACTGGAACTGAGCACTCTGGACGGAGACCCGGCAACCCTGGAACATATAAGTACAGACAATTACTTTTGTCCCACGCTAATGACAAGCTATCAGTAGTGAGGCTTACTTGGGAGAAGCACAGCTTACGTCCTGCTGAGAACCAGCGGCCGTGCAACGTGGAGGTGAAGGCGTCCGGGAACGAGCTGGGACTTCCACCTGTGACTGAGACGAGGACAGGTCTTCCAATGACTCCGGCTGTGACACCACAGACCGGGGCGATGATAAACCAGCTGATGACAAGACGAGTGATTCCACAGAACGTGGTGACGATGATAATCCAGACGATGACAAGGCGAGTGATTCCACAGAGCGTGGTGACCATGACAATCCAGACGATGACGAGGTGAGTGATTCCACAGAGCGTGGTGACGATGACACAACAGATGACGATGACACAAACTCCACCGGTAACAGTGGCCAGTACTCCTGTAACTGATACAGTAACAATTCAGGAATTTGTGGAGCCAGACGTACCGGTAGTCGTGGTGGTAGCGAACCGCTACGTGTGCGAGTTGGCGTAACCCCGTCAGCTGGGGACGCAGGTCCGCCGCCAAGGGAGTCCACCTGTGCACAGGGGTAGAGGTTAGGAGTAGAGTAGCAAACAGCTCTCTTACGTGCTTGACTTTGAACTGAAGTCCTTGACGAGGCGAGAGACGTTCTAGACGAGGCCAGAGAAGATTCTGACGAGACAGTTCCTGACGAGACAGCTTCTGACGAGACAGCTTGAGACGAGACAGCTTCCGACAAGACAGCTTCTGACAAGACAGCTTCTGACAAGACAGTTTCTGACGAGGCAGTTCTTGACAAGACAATTCTAGACGAGACAGATTCTGACGAGACAAGAGAATACCTTGATGAGGCCAGAGAACGGAGTTCTGGTTCTTTCTCAGACGAGGAGGTCAGACGACTCTGAGCCGGGCTGTCAGCAACGCTGGCTTTTAACAGCTGCTGATTTACACCTGTGGATCTGTGCGCAGCTGGAGTTAATGATGCCAATGACGGCCCAGAGGCCGCCATGACACCTATATCCCTAAAAAAACCCACATTGTTTAAATCTTCTCTTCTGACACAGTGAACTGAACTGAATAACTTTATTGTCATTGTACACAAGCACAACAAGACACTGTTTAGAGCAAATCTAAGATAAGGACCTGTACTTATAGTGGTGTGAAAAAGTGTTTGCCCCTTCTTGATTTCTCATTTTTTGTATGTTTTTCACACTTAAATGTTTCAGCTCATTGAACAAATTTAAATATTAGACAAAGATAACACAAGTAAATACAAAATGCAGTTTTTAAATGAAGGTGTTTATTATGAATGGTAAATGGCATTCACTTATATAGCACTTTTATTCTCATCTCTTGATGACCAAAGCGCTTTACAGATACTGCTATCCACCCATTCACACACAGATGGTGGCATGCTGCCTAACATGGCGCTTCCAGACCCACCAGGAGCAACTGGGGGTGAAGTGTCTTGCCCAGGGGTACAACGGCAATATATCTGGGGAGAGCGGGATTCGAACCGCCAACCATGCGGTTATTGGACGACCTACTCTACCACCTGAGCCACTGCCGTCCCCAGGGAAAAAAGGGAGAAAATCCAAACCTGCATGGCCCTGTGTGAAAAAGTGATCCCTCCCCCCTATTAAAACATAAATTAACTGTGGTTTATCACATCTTTGGAAAGCTGAGTTCAATTTCTTTAACCATACCCAGGCCTGATTACTGCCACACCTGTTCTCAATCAAGAAATCAATTAAATAGGACCTGCCTGACAAAGTGAAGTAGACCAAAAGATCCTCAAAAGCTAGACATCATGCTGCAATCCAAAGAAATTCAGGAACAAATGAGAAACAAAGTAAATGAGATCTGTCAGTCTGGAAAAGGTTATAAAGCCATTTCTAAAGCTTTGGGACTCCAGCAAACCACAGTGAGAGCCATTATCCACAAATGGCGAAAACATGGAACAATGCTGAGCCTTCCCTGGAGTGGCTGGCTGACCAAAATTACCCAAGAGCGCAGCGACGACTCATCCAAGAGGTCACAAAAGACCCCACAACAACATACAAAGAACTGCAGGTTTCACTTGCCTAAGTTCAGTGTTCATGACTCCACCATAAGAAAGAGACTGGGCAAAAATGGCCTGCATGGCAGAGTTTCAAGATGAAAACCACTGCTGAGCAAAAAGAACATAAAGGCTCATCTCAGTTTTGCCAGAAAACATCTTGATGATCCCCAAGACTTTTGGGAAAATACTCTGTGGAATGACGAGACAAAAGTTGAACTTTTTGGAAGGTGTAACACAGCATTTCAGAAAAGAAACATCATACCAACAGTAAAATATGATGGTGGTACTGTGATGGTCTGGGGCTATTTTGCTGCTTCAGGACCTGGAAGACTTGTTGTGGTAAATGGAACCATGAATTCTGCTGTCTACCAAAAAATCCTGAAGGAGAATGTCCAGTCATCTGTTTGTGACCTCAAGCTGAAGCACACTTTGGTTCTGCAGCAGGGCAATGATCCAAAACACACCAGCAGGTCCACCTCTGAATGGCTTAAGAAAAACAAAATGAAGACTTTGGAGTGACCTAGTCAAAGTCCTGACCTGAATCCCATTGAGATCCTGTGGCATGACCTTAAAAAGGTGGTTCATGCTCAAAAACCCTCCAATGTGGCTTAATTACAATAATTCTACAAAGATGAGTGGGCCAAAATTCCTCCACAGCGCTGTAAAAAACTCATTGCCAGTTATCACAAATGCTTGATTGCAGTTGTTGCTGCTAAGGGTGGCCCAACCAGTTATTAGGTTTAGGGGCAATCACTTTTTCATACAGGCCCATGTAGGTTTGGATTTTTTTTTCGCCTTAATAAGATAAGATAAGATAAGCCTTTATTAGTCCCACAATGGGGAAATTCCAGGATTGCAACAGCACAGGGACAGCAACACTCAGAGCAATAATCTAGAAGATAAGAAAATAAGAGCAGTGAATATACATATGTTGTGGAGCGTGTAAATAATGAGGCGGATTTGTTTCAGGCGGTTTATTACACGACTCACACAAGGAGCATAGACAGAATGGCATACAAGTAGGAACTCTTCCCTTAAATAACATGACATCCTTCTAGAGTCTAGAAGGATGTGAGAAGAGGATGTGAGAAGAGTGTGTGAGAAGAGTCTAGAATCTAGACTCTTCTCACACACAAAAGACTCTTCTCACACACAAAAGATAATCTCCCTGTCCGACTGCAGTCAGTCCATTCATCCTTGACACCTCCCTGTTATCTTATTAGGGCATCTAGAAACTTCTCACACACAAAAGGTTAACTTTGCGTCCTTTGTTCCTGTCTAAGGTGGTAAACCATTATGCACTCCCCAGGTTGCCACACCACCACCCCCAACAACTTATATTGGACAAAAGGGTAACAGTCCACATGCTGTGATAGAACCATCAACATCAGTCCGCATGTTGCTTGGGCTTCAGTCTTCTGCCGTATCTGCTGTAGCCAGGATTCGCTGCCTCCGTGGCGCTGCCATGCTGGGGGACTGATGTCTGGGGGTGAAAACTTTTTGACTGTCCGTGTGGGTGCTCTGGAGAATCTTTTCTCTGGGGAGCGCCCCGTGGGGGTCTTCCACGCCAAGGGGCCCTCGCCAACAGCACTTGCTCGTCAGCCACAACGAAAGCAGGTTTGAGTCTGTCTATGCCAATTTTTTCCCTCCTACCCCCCAAGTCTAGCAAAAAATGCTTATCCCCTGTTTCCAGCACTCTAAACGGTCCATCATAAGGTGGGCGCAGTGGGGGGCGGTGGGCGTTGTGTCTGACAAACACAAACTCTGCATTTTTCAAAGCTTTAGGCACAAAAACGCACGGAAAACTGTGGTGGGCAGGGCCCGGCAGCGCAGAACGTAACCCCAATAAAACCCATGGTAGCCTGTCTACCCAATTTGCATCCGTCAGTGAAGCCCTCAGAGCCGCTTTTAACGACCTATGAAAACGTTCGCATAACCCATTCGCCTGCGGGTTGTACGCGGTTGTGCGGTGAATTGAGACACCTAGGCTGCGGGCCATGGTTGACCAGAGTTCAGAAACAAATTGAGAGCCTCTGTCGGACGTAATGTCTGACGGAACTCCAAAACGCGCCACCCATGCTGTTAAAAACGCGCGCGCCACCTCCTCGGCCGTGGTTGCCGCTAGCGGAACCACTTCTGGCCAGCGCGTGGTGCGGTCCACCATTGTCAGGAGATGCGTGTACCCCTGTGATGGCGGAAGGGGGCCTACGAGGTCCATGTGGACATGGTCGAACCTCTTAGCCGGGATGCGAAACGGCTCCAAAGGAGCCTTCGTGTGTCTGTGAACTTTGGCTCGTTGGCACGCCACGCAGGCTGCCGCCCACTCTTTCACTTGTTTGTGAAGGCCCGGCCACACATATTTCTCTCCTACCATTTTGACTGACGCGCGCACCCCTGGGTGTGCCAAAGAGTGAACCGACTCAAACACGCGGCGGTGCCACGCGGCCAGAACCACAGGCCGTGGGCGACTCATGGAGACATCGCAGATTAAGGGGGGAATGCCGTTAAGCAGCGTCCTACTCTTCAGCCTTAACCACCCTGTTGGTCCAGACTGGAGCACGTGCACGTCCGCGTCACTAGCCTGCTCCGCGGCCATGGCTGCGTAATCCATCCCTACACAGACCGGGGCCACAACGGCACGCAAGAGGCAGTCCGCCACTACATTCAGTTTGCCCAACACATGCTGAATATCGGTAGTAAACTCTGAGATTGCGGCCAGCTGCCTCTGCTGCCGGCCCGACCATGGTTCTGAAACTTTAGCCATCGCGAATGTTGGTGGCTTATGGTCAACGAACGCGGTAAAATTGCGCCCTTCCAGCCAGAACTGGAAATGGCGAATGGCCAGGTGGAGAGCCAGCAACTCTCTGTCGAACGCGCTGTATTTACGTTCATTGTCGCGCAAGGTTCTGCTGAAAAAGGCAAGCGGCTGCCAAGCCCCGGCGACGCGCTGCTCCACGACAGCCCCTATGGCCACATCTGAGGCGTCAGTGGTGAGGGCTATGCGGGCCGTTGGGTCTGGATGTGCCAACAATGCGGCGTTTGCCAGGGCTGCTTTAACTTCCGAGAACGCCTGCTCTCGTTCCGGGGTCCATTCGACCCTATTTGCGGGTTTCTGTTTTTTGAGCGCAGCGTACAATGGCTGCATGAGCTGCGCTGCGCGGGGAAGGAAACGGTTATAAAAGTTCACCATTCCCAAAAATTCTTGTAGCGCCATGACCGTTTGCGGTCGGGGAAAATCTGTCACTGCGCGCACTTTGTCAGGCAGCAGAACCGCTCCTTCGGGAGAGACGCGGTGCCCTAAAAAATCAAAACCCCGTCACCCCGAACTGACATTTCACTGGGTTGATTATTAAACCGTGCTCTTCCAACCTTCGGAAAACCGTCATGAGGTGGGTTTCGTGTTCGTCTTTGGACGCGCTGGCTACTAAGATATCGTCCAGGTAGACGAACACGAAAGGGAGATCGCGCAGCACTGCATCCATCATGCATTGGAACGTCTGTGCTGCCCCTTTAAGCCCAAACGGCATGCGCAAGAACTCAAATAAACCAAACAGAGTTATTACCGCTGTTTTGGGTATGTCCTCAGCGCGCACTGGGACTTGGTGATAACCACGGACCAAATCTATCTTAGAAAAAATGCGCGCTCCTGCGAGGTGAACGGAAAAATCCTGAATGTGGGGAATTGGGTAGCGGTCGTGCGCTGTAGCGTTGTTTAACCTGCGGAAATCGCCGCAAGGTCGCCACGAACCTTCAGCTTTAGGGACCATGTGTAGCGGGGAAGCCCATGGGCTGTTTGAGCGCCCGATGATGCCTAACCTCTCTAGGTTAGCGAACTCCTCGCGCGCTATGGCCAGTTTAGCTGCGTCCAAGTGCCGAGGTCTTGCAAAAACGGGCGCCCCGTTAGTGGTGATAAAATGCTCCACCCCATGTTTAGCGATAGCTGCTGAAAATGTCGGGACTGTGAGTGCTGGGAACTGAGTGAGCAGTGTGTGGAACTTACCGCATGCTGCTGTGACGTTGGCTTGTGCTGTTGGCCGGGTCACTCGAGCTATACAGGGGACAGAGTCAAAAGACAGTGCATTAACCAGGCGCCTGTTAGTGATATCTACCAACAACCCATGTGCGCATAGAAAATCAGCCCCCAGTATATGGTAATTCAATGCTGCTACAACAAAAGTCCATTCAAATGTACGACCGTGTAGAGACAAGAGTAGAGTCCTCTCACCAAAGGTCTTAATCTCTGAGCCGTTTGCTGCTGCCATCTCGGGGCCGCTGGGTCCTGCCAGCCGGTCAGCGTAGGTCGGCCGGATGAAACTCTTCTGTGCGCCGGTGTCCACGAGGAAATGCCTCCCCGAGCGTGCGTCCGTCAAATAGACCAGCTTGTTTTCCTCCCCGAGGGTCGTGGCTGCTACCGACCCCCGGTCTTGGCGTTTCCCGAGCGCTTGAACTGGTACGGTGGTATACATTTGCGTGCCCTCTCTGCAAAGCGGCGGTGGTAGAAGCAAAGCGTGTCACCTCCACGTTCCTTGGCCCCCACTGCTGCTGCCGTCGGTGGTTCTGCTGCTGCCGTTGGCGGCTCCTCGCCTCCTTGTGTTGACGTGCCGTGCTCCGTCGCTGCCGCAATGGTCACGAAAGCCTTGGTGGCGACGATGATCCGGTCTACCTCCCGGGCTAGCGCACAATAGTCCCGTTTGGCCAGCAACGACGAATTGGCCAGGGCCGCTCTCGCCGCTGTCGGAAGGTTCCTGAGGAAAATGTGGGTGAAGATGAAGTGGTTGTCGTCCGTGCCCTTTAACCTCAGCATCTTCTCCATCATGTCCACGGCCGAACCGTCTCCCAACTCGGTCCGCGTCAGAAGCCTCTCTGCTCTCTCACCATCCGAGAGCGTGTAGTGCTGGATGAGGGCAGCCTTCAGCGCGTCATATTTGCCGTCGGCTGGTGGCTGATCGAGCAGGCTCTCGATGTGCTGAGCCATGCTGGCATCGAGCGCTGCGACCACATAGTGGAATTTCGTATCATCCGCCGATATCCCTCGGAGGGTGAACTGCGCCTCGGTTAGGTGGAACCAGGAGCGCGGGTTGTGCTGCCAAAAATCAGGTAGTTTGATCGCTACAGCGCACGCGAAGCTGGGGGTTCCAGTCGAGGTTGGCTCCGGGGATCTTCCGTCGTATTCCATGATTCGTCTTGGGTCACCAGTGTGGAGCGTGTAAATAGTGAGGCAGATTTGTTTCAGACGGTTTATTACACGACTCACACAAGGAGCATAGACAGAATGGCATACAAGTAGGAACCCTTCCCTTAAATAACATGACATCCTTCTAGACTCTTCTCACACACAAAAGACTCTTCTCACACACATAAGATAATCTCCCCGTCCGACTGCAGTCAGTCCATTCATCCTTGACACCTCCCTGTTTCCACCTTATTCCTGAAGGCGCTGCTGTTGAAAGGATTATGGGAGCAACTTCCGGTTTCAGCTGAAGTAGTGTTAAATCAGTCAGTAAGAGTGGAGTAGTGGGGCATTCAAAATAGCATTTTTAAAAGTGTTTCTAATTCATTTTAATGTATAGTCCACATACCTGTTTTGCAGTCAAGTGGCAGATAATTTCAGCACTTGGTAGTTTTTGTATTTTTGAATGTTTTTGCATAGTTCTGGTACTTGCTGCTGTTTGTGGTGTGAGTGTTATGTCCATAATTGGGTAAAAGTAAACACACAGTTACTGTAGTTTACGGAGCTTTATTACACAGAGTGTCATATACGTAAAAAGGCTTACGGCACTCGCCTGCATGCCAGGTGGCTCCATGACTGCCTCTTCCACCCACTGCCTTTATATCACGGGCGGCGTCACCACCGGAAACCGGTAGTAGCCACCCCGGTCTAGCCCATGACCAACCCGGCCACCATCTTTGTAATACAGCCTATTTACATACACAACATTTCACCCCCCTTCAAAAAATGCCAAGCGCACAGATAGCCTTCCCAAATTTGCTTCATACTCACACACTAAAGCAAAACAATTACAGAAACAAACAAAAAGCCTATCCATGCATACAAGTAAACTGTGGGGGGCAGGTAGACTACCGGCACCCCCACATGGCTGGGCAGATTATTCTGCCGCCAATTACACAAACAAAGCCGTGTACCTAAAAATAAAATAATCCCGGAACAGCTCCACCTAAAACATGCAAAACTACAAGACACATAATAGCTACTGCCCCCCCCCCCCCCACAACATTTACCCCCCACAACGGGTACATCACAAGATATCAAACGTTGGGTATGTAAATATAAATGAATAAACACTTCACCATGGGCTAAACACACCCCACCACCCCAGACTTGGGCATACAAACAACACATCAGTAAAATTTTACCCCATCAAACTACTATCTTTAAGCCAAAAAAATCCCACAGTTATAATTCAGGCCGCTTAAACTAAAATTTAATTTCCATGTGTCACAAAATACCTTAAATCTCACTTTTCTCTTTTTCTTCTCTCTTTTTTTTTAAAATTTAAATCGGGGTACCATACTAGCAGCAAATAAACATACCAGAACTGGGGCAAAACACACAAACAGAAAATAAAGACATAATACTCTCAGTCCTTAGACGGGTCCTTCTCCATCTCCAGTCACCTCCATCTTGACCTCAGGGCTCCCGCTGTGCTGCTTCTTCTCCTCCACTCGGTGCAACTCGTTCGGATGCCTCCGGGCCTGGTCAGACAAGCGCAGACACCCGTCACTCTGAGCAGCCTCCACCCGGAACCATCTCCTCTCATCGCGCTGCTTGCGTGAACCATAATCACCTCTCATCTGGGCCTCGACCCAGGGCTGCACCATGTCGCTGACCTGCAGGGAAGCCCGTGTCCTCTTTTCCCAGTGATTTTGGGTCTGACTGGTCTCCACCAACAATCCAGTTGACTCGTAGACCCGGTCTGTGTTATCCATGGCAGATCGTCTCTGGTCGTCCCACTGCTCGCGTGGACTGTGATCCCGTCTTACTTGAGCGTCAACTTTGGTCTTTGAGGGAGCCCTCTTCCTTTTATCCAGATCACCAATCCTGCGACAGGCCTCCGTCACCGATCGCTCCGGCTCGCGGGCTTGTTTCGGTCTCCTCTTGGCATGCCGTTGCTGGGAGTGCTTTACGATCACCACGCTCCGCGGTCTAGCCCCTTTTTCTTCCGGGGTTGGCGCCTCGTCCTCACGAGCCTCATCGGGGGTCCCACCGTGCCGTCTGGCACCCTCATCCAGGGCAGCCTGCGTGACGGCATCGGGTCCAGCCCAAGATGGCTCCGCATGGCGCAGCATGTTCTCTCCCTCTGTCACTTTGTCCAACCAGTCTGAATCCCACACCTCAGCACCCTCCACGACTGGAACAGGCCAGCCCTCCACATAGCCCAAAATAGCCAACCTGTTCTGTCCATAACCATAATACTCTTCATATTGCCTCCTAATCTGCCAGTGGGGAAACAAGTCTTTCCATGGTCATCAGGTTCAGGACGGAAACCACCGCTCCATTATCTACCAAGAGGGGAAGCTTGATGCCATCTAGCATGACCGTGCAACCAATCCTCCCTATTGTCTCTGGGGAGACGGCACACACCACTGTTGGAGTCTTCTGTGTAGCACCTGGTTCACCCCTATGGCTCCTGTGTACGAAGTTTTCGCACACCCTGGAAAAATGGTTCAAAACAGTGCACTTGCCACAACGCTCTCCTTTTGCCGGGCATACACTGGCCTTACAGCAGTGAACAGTGGACCCACACCCATAACACTTTGGCATAACTGGGGAAGACCTTATCCTGACCATGGAGGCAAAATCTTCCTCTTCGCATTTGCCATCACAAGGGTCCCAAAACAGTGCCTTAGTGCAAGACTCATCCTTACCCAGAAAAGCCCCTTCAGGAGGGCCTCTCACGATGGTCTCTGCTGCCTCAAACCGCTGGGCGAGCTTGATAGCCGTGGTCAATATCATCTCTCCTGGATATTCCAGCAGTCTGGACCGAATCGCTGTACAGCGCACATACTCCGCTAGTTGGTCTCAAATCATGTCCTCTTCCAAGCGTCTGAAATCACACCCCCTCGCCAGCCTTCGGAGCTCGTCAACGAATGTCATCACTGGCTCTCCCAAACGCTGGCGGCGCTGTTGAAACTGGATGCGCTGGACCGTGACACTCTCCTGAGCGCGTAAATGGCGTGCCATCAACTTCACAACACCATCGAAGCTATCAGCCCCTTCCCCCCCCCCCAGGCTCTCCAACACTCTCTGCCCCTCGGTACCCAATTTATGGACTAACATAGCCCCCGCGAGAAGCCTCTCACGCTCGCCGAGGTTCAAAACCACAAGGTAGTTGGTAAAAGCAGTGAACCAACGAGGCCACGGCACGGGCGACCTGCCCGGGGCCTCCAAAACCGCCCGAAACTCAGCAACAAACTTTTCCATTCCCGCTTTTACCTCGTCACCAAATGTTATGTTCATAATTGGGTAAAAGTAAACACACCGTTACTGTAGTTTACGAAGCTTTATTACACTGAGTGTCATATACATAAAAAGGCTCACAGCACTCGCCTGCATGCCAGGTGGCTCCATGACGAAAAAGGCAGAGCCTCTTCCGCCCACTCCTTTATACCACGAGCGGCGTCACCACCAGAAACCGGTAGTAGCCACCCCGGTCTAGCCCATGACCAACCCGGCCACCATCTTTATAATACAGCCTATTTACATACACAACAGTGAGACTCCTAAACCTCAGCTAAACCTGTACTGGCTTCAACAGAAATGCGTAGATCATGCACTGAAAACTAAAAAGCGCTGTCGGTGTGATCGGTGGTACAGACACAGGACAGACACAACAGCACCAGGTATCTTTTCACTTGTATGAATGTCACAGATGTGATGTTTATATATGTCACCAGATGCAAGGCTGCATGAAGTAAAATAATAAATTAAAAAAATAGTAACTGTTTGCTTCCTGAGGCTTGACAATTTAAGAAAGATGTCAAATAGGTGTTTTTTTTTTTTTTTTTGCATTAGTTGCACTGCATTGGAATGATATATCTCAGAGCTTTTATTTGTTTACAGCGTTAGCATTTTAGCAGCGGAGCTAACTAACGGAGCTACTGTCTGCGAAGCCACTTTTTAAGGTCATCTTCTCATCCCTCGATAGTTGTGGAAAGTGGTATGATTATATTATTCTTTTTGAGGTGCAAAAGGCCGTCTTCCCACATTTTTGATGCTGAAGTAATTGGTTTTTAACAAGGAAAAGCATCCTTTTTCTGACAACCCCACTTTCTAAACTAGTACCAGAAGTTGCGCCCATAACTCACGCAAGGCATCATGGGGGTTAGGAATAAGGTGGATTGACGGCTGTGAAAACAGAAAGGAAAGGCTTATTGACTCAAATGAGGCATCAATCAAATCAAGACTGTCACATGAGTCTTTTGGGCTTCCGTTTATGTCAGTATTGCTATGGGAAATGTAGTTTTTATAGCGCGTAAATAACAACAACAACAAAAAAAGCAGGAAGTTAGCCGACTGGATTTCAAACAATAGGGCTGTCTACACATCCGGGTACTTCACGTGCACGCGCAAAGCACGGAGGTAACAAAAACCATCAGTTTACCATTGAAACAATACAGCATATCAATATCATGACGAGCTTTCACTGCAAGATCGGCTCAGATATGATCAAACACTTTAAATTTGTGATCTCAAAAAGTGTGCCTACTGTGTACCAGCCAGTATGTGGAAAAATGATTCAACAGAGTGTCCAGAAATTGATATTTGTAACGACGAATAAATGAGCCAGATTGGCTGTACACTGGCGGAACACTCGGAGAAAATAAATTGTATCTGCTGTGGAAATCCACAAAAAGCCATCATGTTTAGGTTTGCAAAATTTAGCCACCAGAGCTCACAGGAAAAACTACGAAGTAGTATTAGGGCCACACTGGGAAAAAAAAAAAAAGTTTTGCATTTTGAGAATAAAGCAGAAATTTTGAGAAAAAAAAGTTGAGTGCTTTGTGAGGAAAAAGTCAAAAATTTGAGACAAAAAGTCAAAAGCGTATAATGAGAAAAAAGTCAAAATTTCAAGAAAAAAGTGTGGAGAAACTGTCCTTCAAGTGCCTGTCATTTGTTCAGGGCTGTGGGCCCTCAGGACTCAACAAAATGCCATGGATAGACGAGTTAGTGAATTCATACTTCAGAATCAGCTTTAGTAACGAGGAAATTAGCACATCAACATGGCGAGGTAATAATTAAGTTTAACACAACACAAGCAGAGGGCTTCCGTCAGTTATCAGTGCAGTTTCACTGCTTCAGCAGAGGCATCTGCTGCAGCTCCAGCAGCCAACATCTGCACAGTCTGCCGTCCGCACACAACTTTTTTTTCCTCACTATTTTGACTTTTTTCTTGAAATTTCAACTTTTTTTTTTTTTTACTTTTTCTCAAAATAATATTTTGAGGTTGTTGTTTTTTTTAATCGAAATTTCGACTTTATTCTCAAAATGCAGAACTTTTTTTTGTTTGTTTTCAGTGTGGCCCTAATGCTCCTTACTAAAAAAAACAGCCTCCCATCTCCCGATGGGAAACGCTGTTTATGCTGGTAATAAAAAAAAAAAAAAAAAAAAATGTTCGCCCTGTTAATCCCGACACTTCGTTTCAGCTCTACAGAGCTTCAGTCCATTTGTCAGCAGGTCAGTGTCAGTCTTATTTTTAAACTACTTTAATTACAGTATTGATATGTTTACTCTGAGGCTGCTAAACAGCTCAAATTGGAATTAATATTTCTACCGAGCCGAAGCGTTTTTATGCTAATGCTATTTTAGCTATTAACTCCCTCTGATGCAAGTTCGGGTGTTTTTCGCATTTTTGCATTAACTTTAAGTGTAGGCAAGTTACTTTTAATGATAAATAAGAGTCATAGTTTGGTAAACAGACATACCTACAGCAGGAGCAAGCTCCATTTGTGGCCGGACGGAGACATGGGTCATATCATCTCTCAGCCAACTCGTATGAAAAGGCAGACCACAAAATCCTCCTTTGCTAATCTCTGCTGGCTGATGTAAATGAAGCCTATGACACATTTATGAACATTGTAACCACTCTTTATGAAAAAAATTGTCCATTAGTAAAGAAAAAGTTTAAACATAAATTTGTCGATAAGCCATGGTTAACCAAAGGATTACAAAAGGCGTGTAAAAAGAAAAAATTATTATACTGTATAAAGCTTTCCTAAAGAAAAGGACAAAAGAAGCAGAGCAGCGGTATAAAACATACAAAAATAAGTTAACATACAGTATATAATAAGATGTAGTAAAAGAGACTATTACAGTAAAGAAATGGAGAAAAACAGAGACAATATTAAAAATACATGGACAATACTTAACAATATTCTTGGAAATAAAAACAGAAATACAAGCTACCCAACCAGTTTTTCAAAAAATAATAAAACGACTCAGAGTGTGAATGCAGTTTCACCTGCAGATGAATTTAATAACTTTTTTGTTAACATTGGTCCTAATTTGGCTCAAGAAATACCCATTACGGCACCTGCAGGTGATACAATAAGCAAAAACACTGCTATAAAAGACTCCATTTTCATAAAGAACACAGACGAGAGAGAGGTCATTGAAATTGTTAAATCGTTTAAAAGTAAAACATCTGCGGACTGTGATGGTATTGACATGCTCTTAGTCAAAACTATTATTGAATACTTAGTGAAACCACTGACATATATCTGTAACCTGTCTCTCCAAACAGGTATATTTCCCAATGCAATGAAAATAGCTAAAGTAATTCCGATATACAAGACGGGTGACAGAGGGGAATTCTCAAACTATAGACCAATTTCTCTATTGCCGCAATTTTCCAAGATACTTGAAAAAATATTCTATGAGAGAACTGACAACTTCATACTGAAGAATAATTTATTGTGTGAGCAGCAATGTGGGTTCAGACACAAGAGGACAACTGCATTTGCTCTAATGGAATTTATAGAAAAAATATCACCTGCCTTTGAAAATAAAGAGTATTCAGTTGGGGTATTCCTGGATCTTAAAAAAGCATTTGATACAATTCAATTCAATTCAATTCAACTTTATTTATATAGCGCCATTTCACAACAACAGTCATCTCATAGCACTATCAACTGTAGGGGGGAACCCCCACAGTTGCAGAAAGACCCCAGCAATCAGGCGATCCCCTGTGAGCAAGCACTTGGCGACGGTGGAGAGGAAAAACTCCCTTTTAACAGGAAGAAACCTCCAGCAGAACCAGGCTCAGGGAGGGGCAGTCATCTGCTGCGACTGGCTGGGGGGTGAGGGGATAGAGAAAAAGAAAAGAACAGACATGTAGACAGCAAACAGCACGATGGGGACTCAATCTATGGGAGAGAACAAACAAATGTTAATGACCAGCAAAAAAAAAAAAAAATATTTCATAGAGAGTGAGGAAAGGAGTGAGGCCCAGTGCATTACTGGAGGTCCCCCGGCTGACTAAACCTATTAGCAGCATAACTAAGGGAGGGTTCAGAAACACATGATCCCTCCCTAATTGTAGGCTATATCAAAAAGGTAGGTTTTAGCCCTATTCTTAAAAACAGAGATCGAGTCTGACTCCCGAATCCAGATTGGCAGCTGATTCCACAGGAGAGGAGCTTGATAACTGAAGGCTCTGCCTCCCATTGTACTTTTGGAGATTTTAGGTATTACAAGTAATCCTGCATTTTGGGAGCGTAGTGCTCTGTTAGGATAATACGGTAGTATCAGATCTTTTAAATAAAAAGGAGCCTGATTGTTTAGAGCTTTGTAAGTAAGAAGAAGGATTTTAAACTTAATTCTAAACTCTATGGGAAGCCAATGAAGGGAGGCCAGAACCGGAGAGATATGATCTCTCTTTCTAGTACCTGTTAAAACTCTTGCTGCAGCATTTTGGATCAGCTGAAGACTTTTTAAAGATGTTTTAGGACAGCCTGATAATAAAGAATTACAATAATCTAATCTCGAGCTAACAAAAGCGTGGATCAGTTTCTCAGCATCACTCTGAGACAAGATGCTCCTAATCTTGGCAATATTACGCAAATGATAGAAGGCAGTCTTAGAAACAAATTTAATATGTGAATTGAAGGACAAATCCTGATCAAAAATAACTCCAAGGTTCCTCACAGAGCTATTAAGAGAAAGAGTAACCGCATCCAAACTGAAAGTTTGATTTGGAAAGGAATTTCTAAGGTTTTTTGGACCAACAAGAATGACTTCAGTCTTATCTGAATTTAATAGCAGGAAATTACAAGTCATCCAAGCTTTGATTTCCTTAAGACAGGCTTCTAACTTGGCTAATTGATTACTATCATCTGGCTTCATTGAGAGGTATAATTGTGTGTCATCTGCATAACAATGAAAATGTATACAGTGCTTTCTAATAATGTTGCCTAACGGAAGCATATATAAACTAAAAAGAGTAGGGCCTAGCACAGATCCCTGTGGAACTCCATGACTAAGCTTTGAGTTGAAAGAAAACTCATTATTTACATGAACAAACTGGAACCTATCAGATAAATAAGATCTAAACCATTGCAACGAAGTTCCATTAAGTCCAACATAGTGTTCTAATCTATCAAGTAGAATATTATGATCGATAGTATCAAAAGCTGCACTAAGGTCTAAAAGGACAAGTACAGAAACTAGTCCATTATCAGATGCAATGAGGAGGTCGTTAGTGACCTTCGCTAAGGCTGTTTCAGTACTATGATGGATTCTAAACCCAGATTGAAACTCTTCAAGTAAACCATTTCCCTGCAGGTGGTCAAATAATTGCGTAGCAACAACTCTTTCTAAGATTTTTGAAATGAAAGGGAGATTAGAGATTGGTCTATAGTTAGCTAAAGCTCCTGGATCTAGCGTTGGCTTTTTGAGTAAGGGTTTAATTACAGCCGTTTTAAAAGCCTGCGGTACATGGCCTAAAGTTAGTGAAGAATTGATTATATGAAGAATAAAGCTACCAATAAGTGGGAAGACTTCTTTAAATAACCTGGTAGGAATAGGGTCTAAAAGACAAGTTGAAGGTTTGGATGAGGAAACTATTTTGTCTAACTCACAAAGGTCGATTGGAGTAAACTCATCAAGACAGACATCAACAGAAGGAGTTGTAGTAGTTACAGTATTTAAGTTAACTGTGGGAAGAATCTGATTGATTTTATCTCTGATGGATGAAATTTTATTATTGAAAAAGTTCATAAAGTCCTGACTAGTAAGCTCTAAGGGAATGCTAGGATTGACAGAGTCCTGACTCTTTGTCAACCTGGCTACAGTACTGAAAAGAAACCTGGGATTATTCTTGTTCTCTTCTATTAATGCAGAGTAATAACTCGTTCTAGCTTTTCTAAGAGATTTTTTTTATAAATTAAAAGATGATTTCTCCAAGCTAAATAGATTTCATCTAAATTAGTAGAGCGCCATTTTCTTTCTAATTGACGAGTCTTCTGTTTTATGGTACGAGTTTCTGTGTTGAACCAAGGAGTTAGAAATCTCTGATTAGACTTTTTCTTTTTTTGGATACAGTGGATCATAATTTATTATTAAAGAAACTACAAAATTGTGGTATTAGGGGGGTAGCACTGTCCTGGTTATCCATCCATCCATCCATCTTCTACCGCTTTTCCGGAGGTCCGGGTCGCGGAGGCAGCAGTTCAAGCAGAGAAGCCCAGACTTCCCTCTCCCCTGCCACCTGCTCCATCTCTTCAGAGGGGATACCAAGGCATTCCCAGACCAGCTGGGAGACATGGTCTCTCCACCGAGTCCTGGGTCTGCCCCGGGGTCTCCTCCCAGTGGGACGTGCCTGAAACACCTCAAGTGGGAGGCGTTCAGGAGGCATCCTAATCAGATGCCCATACCACCTCAACTGACTCCTTTCAATGTGAAGGAGCAGCGGTTCTACTCTGAGCCTCTCCCGGATGACTGAGCTCCTCACCCTATCTCTGAGGGTGAGTCCAGCAATCCTACGGAGAAAGCTCATTTCAGCCGCTTGTATCCGCAATCTCGTTCTTTCGGTCATTACCCAAAGCTCGTGACCATAGGTGAGAGTAGGAACGTAGATTGACTGGTAAATCGACAGCTTTGCCTTAGAACTAAGCTCCCTCTTCACCACAACAGACCGATACAACGTCCGCATCACTGCAGATGCTGCTCCAATCCGTCTGTCGATCTCTCGCTCCATTTTCCCCTCACTCGTGAACAAGACCCCAAGATACTTAAACTCCTCCACTTGGGGCAGGAGCCTGTCCCCAACCCGGAGAGGACAATCCACCTTTTTCCGGCTGAGGACCATGGACTCGGACTTGGAGGTGCTGATTCTCATCCCAGCCGCTTCACACTCAGCGGCAAACCGTCCCAGCAAGAGCTGTAGGTCATTGCTGGATGAAGCCAACAGGACAACATCATCTGCAAACAACAGAGATGAGATCCTGTGGTCACCAAGCATGACACCCTCCATTCCCTGGCTGCGCCTAGAAATCCTGTCCATAAAAATTATGAACAGGATCGGTGACAAAGGGCAGCCCTGGCGGAGTCCAACTCTCACTGGGAATGACTCCGACCGAGTGTTGGCAATACGAACCAAACTCTCACAACGGTCGTACAGAGACCGAATAGCTCATAACAACAAGCCCGATACCCCATACTCCCGAAGCACCCCCCACAAAAATCCACGAGGGACGCGGTCAAATGCCTTCTCCAAGTCCACAAAACACATGTAAACTGGTTGGGCAAACTCCCACGAACCCTCAAGAATTCTCGAGAGGGTAAAGAGCTGGTCCGATGTGCCACGGCCAGGACGAAAACCACATTGCTCCTCCTGAATCCGAGGTTCGACCAACGGCCAACAGTCCTGGTTATGTAGTTACTTAAAGAATAGATATCAGTATGTATGTGCTGGTAACAAAAACTCACAGTTACTGAAGGTTACTTGTGGAGTCCCACAGGGTTCAGTTTTGGGGCCATTGTTATTCAATATGTATATATGTAAAGTTTCGGAAAAAATGGATTTAATATTGTTTGCCGATGACACTAATTTATTATGCAGTGGAAGCAATTTGGAACAACTTTTGGATATACTCGGAAAGGAATTAGGAAAGCTTAAACTGTGGTTTGATTCATACAAATTAACGCTCAATTTAAGTAAGACAAAATTTATAGTTTTTAACAACCATCACAACAACTTAGTATCTAAACTCAGTGTAAATGGTGTAGAGATTGAAAGGGTATCCGAAACTAAATTTCTTGGAGTAATAATTGACAATAAACTGTGTTGGAAGTCACATATTAATTTGTTGGCATCCTTTTGTCTTGGGAGACAATGGAATCTGCACACATGTCAGTCAGTAGTTGCTTTGCAGCGCCGGCTGTGGCTGTAAAGTCCGATGCAGGCTTGGCAGCTTCTCTGACACTTGCTGCAGATGTAGTCGGTAGTGAGGGCAGTGGGGACAATGGGGACAGTGGGGACGGACTGGAGCTTCTGCTGCCGGCGGGTCCTCTTCTCCTCATGTAGAATCTCTCTCTCCTCCTCAGCCCGCTGGACTCCAGCCTTGATAGTGGAATGCCACTGTGTGCGGTTTGAGGTTGCTTGCTCGAGGTTTGCTGGGTTGATGCCACAGGCCTTCAGGTCACGCTTGCAGGTGTCCTTGAAGCGCAGAGCCGGCCTTCCGGTTGGTCGCTTTCCTGTGGCGAGCTCCCCATATAGGACATTCTTTGGGGATGCGACCATCGTCCATCCTGCACACGTGGTCAATCCATCGCAGGCGTCTCTGAGTGAGGATGGCAAACATACTTGGCACCTCTGCCTGGGAGAGCACGCTTTTGTTTGTGACGTGATCACGCCAGATGATGCCCAGAAGTCGTCTGAGGCAGTGCAGGTGAAAGGCATTCAGTCTTTGCTCTTGGCGGGAGTAAAGAGTCCAGGCTTCACTGCCGTACAATAAGGTACTCAGCACACATGCTTGGTACACCTTTATCTTGGTGTTGAGTGTCAGCAAGTTGTTGTCCCACACTCCCTTTGCAAGGCGAGCCATAGTGGTTGCTGCTTTACCTATCCTCGTGTTAAGTTCGACATCCAAGGAAAGGTTGCTGGAGATGGTGGAGCCCAAGTAAGTAAAGTTTTCAACCACCTCCAGAGTGTGGTCACCGATGGTGATTGCAGGGATGATGCTGATATCCTGTCCCATGATGTTTGTCTTTTTGAGGCTGATGGTGAGGCCAGACTCATTGCATGCCTCCACGAAGCTGGTGATGAGTCGCTGCAGGGCATTCTCAGTGTGAGCAATAAGGGCGGCGTCATCTGTGAAGAGCATCTCCCTGATCAGGACTCTACGCACCTTTGTCTTTTTGAGGCTGATGGTGAGGCCAAATTCATTGCATGCCTCCACGAAGCTGGTGATGAGTCGCTGCAGGGCATTCTCAGTGTGAGCAATAAGGGCGGCGTCATCTGTGAAGAGCATCTCCCTGATCAGGACTCTACGCACCTTTGTCTTGGCTTTGAGGCGGGCAAGGTTAAACAAGTTCCCATCGCTCCGGGTGTGGAGGAAGACACCATCGTCTGACTCGCGGAAGGCGTAGCGCAAGAGCAGGGAGAAGAAAATGCCAAAGAGTGTTGGGGCCAGGACACAGCCTTGTTTCACACCGCTTTTGATTGGGAAGGGGTCCGAAGATGATCCGTCATGCTGAACTGTGCCAGTCATGTTGTCATGAAAGGAAGTGATCATTCTCAGGAGCTTGGGGGGGCAACCAATCCTGTGTAAGAAGGTGAAGAGGCCCGACCGACTGACCAGGTCAAAGGCCTTGGTCAAGTCGATGAAGGCCAGATACAAGGGGCGTCTCTGTTCGCGGCACTTCTCCTGCAGCTGCCTGAGAGAGAACACCATGTCGATCGTCGACCGCTTTGCTCGAAACCCGCATTGGGACTCTGGGTACACACACTCGGCCAATAGTTGGAGACAATTGAGGATGATGCGAGCGAAAGCTTTCCCCACAATGTTTAGGAGGGAAATTCTGCGATAGTTATTGCAGTCACAACGGTCGCCTTTATTTTTGTAGAGAGTGATGATCTTTGCGTCCCGCATGTCTTGGGGAATGGTGCCCTCTTCCCAGCATTTTAGCAGGAGATCATGGAGGTGACCCAGGAGGGCGCTCTCCTTCCCCGCCTTGATGACCTCTGGTGGAATACCATCATTACCTGGTGCTTTCCCACAGGCCAGGGTGTCGATGGCCTTCCTGAGTTCGCCGATGGTAGGTGGTGTATCGAGCTCCTCCATGATGGGCAGGGGAGTGATGCTCTCAATGGCTGTGTTGGTAACGACGTTCTCTCTTGCGTACAGCTCTTGATAGTGCTCGGCCCATCTCTCTATCTGCTTGCTGCGATCCGTGATGATATCGCCCGAGGTGGACTTGAGGGGAGCGATCTTGATGGCACTAGGACCAAAAGCTTTCTTCATACCCTCGTACGTGGCACGGATGTTACCACAGTCAGCAGAGGTCTGGATGTTGCTGCACAGCTTCAGCCAGTAGTCATTTGCGCACTTACAAGCAATTCGCTTGGCACTGTTTCTGGCTTCTCTGTAGGTGGCCAGTGTGTTCTCAGAAGGCTGCCTCTTGTACTCAAGTAGTGCGGTGCGCTTTGCGGTGATGACAGGCTCCATCTCCTCTATCCCAGCCTCAAACCAGTCCTCACTCTTCATCGCTCTCTTCCCGAAGGTGTCCAATGCAACTTCGTACACAGCGTCACGGATGAAGTCCCAGCGAGCCGTAGCACTGCCTGTAGGGCAATCCTTGAGGGCCTTGTCAATAGCTTTGCCGAAGCTATTGACAAGTTCTGGTTTTGACGCACTGGCTGCATTGATCCGAAGACGACCCTTCTGCTTTGCACAATGGACTCGTTTGGGCCGAAGACGTATCTTACAGCTGACCAGAGAGTGGTCAGTGTCACAGTCGGCACTATGGTAAGTGCGAGTGATAAGGATGTTGTTCAGCAAGGTTCTCCTGGTGATGACAAAGTCCAGTAGGTGCCAGTGCTTGGACCTGGGGTGTCTCCAAGACACTCTGTGGTGGAGCTTAGTGGAGAAGAAGGTGTTGGTGATGCACAGGTTGTGAAAGGTGCACATCTCAAGTAGGTGCTGACCGTTTTCGTTGAGCTTGCCGACTCCAAAGTGCCCCAAGCAATGTGGCCAGGAGTTGTGGTCTGCACCCACCCAGGCGTTGAAGTCACCGAGCAGGAGCAGATTTTCATTAGATGGAATCTCTCTGATCCTAGCCTCGAGCTCACTGTAGAATTTGTCTTTGGCCTCTGCTGTGGAGCAGAATGTGGGGGCGTAAATGCTAAAGATGTTTACTGATCCCATGGAGGTCATGTGGCAGAGAGAGAGGATGCGCTCTGTCCCTCGGGAAGGAGGCTCTACTGACGAGAGGAGGGAGTTGCGTACTGCGAAGCCAGTCCCATGTAAACAGCGCTCGTCTAGCTCCAGTCCCTGCCAGAAGAAGGTGTACTCCTTCTCCTTGAGCCTGCTGCTGGAGGGAAGACATGTCTCCTGAAGGGCTGCAATGTCGATGTTGAGCTTAGAAAGCTCGCGATCGATAATGGTGATTTTCCTGGCATCGTCAATTAACTGGAAATCGTCAGAGAGGCCAGGACACATTGTTCTGATGTTCCAGGGCTGGCGGTTTCTTGAAATTATGTTTACCTGGTGCGAGGTTTGCAGTCTGCTTTTCGGGTTTTGCCCTAAGCCCCAAGCACCCATTGGAGCAGGCAGACTGTGGCGAGTCAACACCTAACTGGCTGGGGGCTGCCCAGCTTAAGGCGGGTGGTAGTTGACTAGTGAGATACGATGATCCCTCCCACCGTCGGAGACAACCCGTAGCGCCCGAGCTTACGCCAATACGCTCTGGGCTTATCACTCGTAACTGCCATCTCCCGTGTTGGCTTAGGCGCTACAACAGCGGTGCTGGAGTGACCTCTCCAGGTGCAGGCCTGGGCGGGTGATAAGGAGATCCTGGAGTGCCCAGTTGCCAGGATCCCCCTCTCGGTGTTGTTGACAGAGTCCGACGGAAAGGCAAGCCGATACAGTCGGTGTCAGCGCGACTGCAGGAGTTGCCGGAAGGTGTTGCAAAGCTCAACCAACCGCCTGCGGGGCTCCACTCCGGATTTTCTGACGGGGTTTACTCCCTTAGCCTTGGGCTCTCCCAAGCCATACACAAGGCAGTGTAACTATTTAACCCATAGTTGGGGATATGGTTCGTGAGCACCAGGGTGTGTCCACACACCGGTGGACCTGCATGCTGCACGTCTAGGGGCCAGGTCCCCTCCGAGTCCCTTGTAGTTTTGCTTGGGGCCGCGAGGTACCCAATTACCATGTGTCACCACGAGGAGGTATTACATAGGGCTTACTGGTGGAGAGGCTGAACTGACAGAGAGAGGCTTACACACACGGCTCTCCTTTTCGCAGTGCCGCAGGGCGGTGCTAGTCAGCTGTAGGGGCACAGGGCCACCACACTTCTTGCGCATCACACCAGACATTGAGACTATTAATTATATTAAAGGTAAAATATCTAAATCAATTGCAATACTACACAGAGTGAAATATTTGCTGAATCAACCCACATTATATACTTTGTATCATTCATTAATACTCCCATACATGACATATTGTACTGAAGTATGGGGAAATACATATAAAACAAACATATATCCAGTCTTTATGCTTCAGAAGAGAGCTATTAGAATAATAAACAAAGCTGCTTACAGGGAACCAACAAACCCACTTTTTCTTAAATTAAAAGCTCCCAAGTTGAAAGATCTGGCTGACTTTAAAACTGCAGTAATAATGTTTAAAGTGAAGAATCTGTCACTGCCCGCAAATATCCAAAAGTTGTTCCAAATAAGGGAGAAACAATATCATTTCAGAGGAACATGTATATTTCAAAAACCTTCAGTGAGAACTACCACCAAGCAACACTGTGTTTCAGTGCAAGGAGTCAGATTATGGAACGCTTTTGGACCTGAATTAAAATCATGTACAACACTTGGACAATTTAAACAAAAACTAAAGGAAGAAATACTCCAAACATATATACAAGATGACATGTAAAATCACATAAGGATTGTCGTATCCAGTCTGTGTTGTGTTGTAGCTTAGTTTTTTTTAATCACATTTTGTCTTAGCTTTGTTCTGAATTGTAATCGCTCTTGTTTTGTTTTTCTTTTGAATTCTTGGATGGAACATGGGTGGGCAATATAAGCTGCAGCTTCAGCCATCACCCATTTCGGATAACTTATGTTGAACTGTATAATCAGAGGAGTTATTGTCTAATTTGACCTTGTTGGATTTTCTTTCCCCCTTTGTTATATTATTCTGTTTCGTTTTTTAATCTTTACTTTTAATCTATCCGAAATAAAGAAAGATTCATATGAATCTAAAAAAAACTTGTATTCTGATTGCTATCACCGTCTTTCATAAGATGGTGATAGTTACATGAGCCAACTGCGCACAATGTTGGCATTTTCCTTGTTGAAATTTAACTAATAGTGCCATTGATATGTATTGAAATCGTCATTATTTTGTTACCTCTGCATCATACTGCGCATTCATGAAATCGGTGAAGTAAGCGTAGACGGCTCCATGCTGCGATTTTATGGGCATTGTCCCCTGTAATCATCAGATGGACAATAAACCTTACTCAAATGGATCTATTGGACCTTTTGCAATAAAACTGGACCATATTTGTTGGACTATCATTAATTATAGGACTCCAAGAAAGCTTCATTGGTGAGTAAATGTTTTGCTATGCTGTGCTAGCTCGTTTGACAATCTATTTAATTCCAGTGTTATGACTGTATCTCATATCTGTTTTAAGACTCAAGATTCAAAGGCTTTATTATCATGTGCACAGTTAAGAAATGCTACATTTCCTGAGCAATTAAATTCTTATTCTGCTCTCTGAATGAATGCCAAGGTAATAGGTACAGAAACAACAATTCTAAGGTCATGACACAGTAACTTACAGTAACTCAATCCTAATACTAATGGGTGCTATTAACACACACAGCAACACACAGGCAGTTAGGACTCTTTAAGTACACCTTAATACTAAATACTAAAACTAATGAGTATTAATAACACTATGTACAGTGTGCAAATGAGCATTGTGCAACGAGCAGTGTATAATTACAAATTAGTACCTGGTGCTAATTTCTGTAACGGTAGTGTTGTATCCATAATTAGACCCAAAGAAGACAGGGCGTGACGTCCAATCAGAGAACCTTTATTGAACACAATGTAGCGAGACCTTACAGGCTTTCGGCGCTCCCTGCCCACCAGGCTGGCCACGACAAAAGAGGACTCTCCCCTTCCGTCTCCACCTCTTATACTCTGGGTGGCGTCACCACCGGAAACCGGCAGTCCGCCACCTCTGCCCATTCCCCGGCCAACCCGGCTGCCATCTTACTAATACCACAATTTACATACATAACACCCCTCCCCCTCAAAAAAAGGTTCAAGCACACAATTCGGCCCACCCCAATTTAACACCCAATACATCCTCTAAGTAAAAAATATGTACAAAAAGAAACAAACTGCCTATCCATTCACACAACCAAGGCTGGGGGCTGGGTGGACTATCGGCACCCCCTACACGGCTAGGCGGGTTATTCTGCCACCTTGTCCCTGATAGTCCAGGATAAAAAAAAAACAAAACAAGCCATTTAACTAATTAAATTAATCCCCTAAAAACATCAATATATACACACAGCAAACGGAGAACATTGCAAACATATACCACCTAAACAATCCCTTGATGGCGGCCCCCACCCAACACATCCCCCCACACATGGGCACATCATAAAACAATGCTGGGAATTTTCTTTTCTTCTTTTCAATTCAATCAAAATTCACATTATACCAATTACACATAATTACACTAAAAGGGCTCCAATTTACTCACTATAATCATGTTGCCTCTTTGTTTAGATGTACATCACAGACAACTCAGTGCCTGGCAACTCCCCAGAATTGAAACATAAAGTACTACAGATCAGCAGTGATATAATGCACGTCACCAATTGTGTCAGTGGCTGGAAAACCCCCCGGCTATGTTGTAACGTCATCGACAGAACACAGCGCTTGGCTGCCCATTGTACACACAGGATGGAAGCGGTAGAAAACATCGACAATGGTTCCAGCACATGTAGTCTGGAATTGGTTTGTGTTGTCCAATCTTCAGATGATTATAGTTCCGAAGAATAGGATGACAATGAAGAATCTGGGGGCATCAGACCTTATAGGTTTGGGTCATGCCAAGCGGGCATCGTGCCTAGTGAGTCAGACTCAGAGAGTGACAGTGGAGAGGCACACATGCCCGCCGCAGCAGCAGCAACAAACACACGGCAGGGGAACACCGAGTGTTATGCTTTTGTTACAGATATTGCAACAAATTATTTATTTAAACCCGATTTTTCAATAAAATCATAGCAGTGTATTCTCTGTGGCTCAGGCATCGGGTTTATTATGTATTATATTTTGAGTTCTTGTTGTTTTTATGTTTTGCACGTGTGTTTTATGTGCGTTTTGACCCACTTTCAGGTGGGCATTGTCCAAGATTCGCCGGTCCGACTACGCGACCTCTCTCTTTGACAGTCAGCTGTTCATGTTTTGTGTGCATCATCTGCCGTGTTGTCAGCCAGCCAATATTGCCAACACTATCATGACGTGTTAGCCACTCCACACAGCCGTGGTTCTGTTGCGCCCCTTGAAGCAATGTTGGCCCTGGGACATAACTGTGGTTAACATGTCTCCTCTCCATGTTTGCTGGGCGATGTCAGCCCCAAACGCCAACTGTGTTTCTGTTTATTTTTGTAAGTCTTCACCTTTTTGGGAACTCTTGTCATCATTCTTATGTTCAATACATGTGCTGTGGTGAATTCTGCATGTAAATCCATTCATCATGACCCTCCGTGCGCTCTTACGCAGGGCACGGAGACGGAGGATGAAATAATGAGGATTTACGTGCAGGGTTCACCACAGCACATTTAATACAGAAAGACAGACAATTCCCAAAAAGGTGAAGACGTACAAAAAACACAAACACACTTACTGATGGTGTTCGGGTGCTGGCATCGCCCAGCGAACGAATGAGAGGAGACATGTTAACCACAGGTACGCCCCAGAGCCGACATCACTTCAAGGACGCACAAGAACCACGTCGTGAGAGTGCTGAAAATACTGGCAGACTAACAGCACAGATGACAATACTATGGACCAGCAGTGCGTGACTGGAAAACGGCTGTTAAGTACACGCACTGCTGGTGATGGTGTGATGAGAAGCACCTGGGCGAGGACCGGGAAACATGATCAGCGGGAGTTTGAATCAGCTGGTGATAATGAGAGAGGGGACGTGGCCGGACCAGTGAGAGTCAGCATGCAATCACAGAAAGTAGGTCAAAGCTGCGCGTAAATCCATTAATCTTTCCCCTCCTCGTGCGCTCCTCCTGCATAAAAGCGCATGAGGAGGCTTATGACAATTGGAGCTGAAGCGTGTGATGTGGTCTTTCACGGCCTGCTGTTTATCTAAGCCTGCGACACAACGCGAAGGCATAGCTGTAAAACTAAAACAAGAAACCAGAGAAACTGTGAGCTACAAAGCTGCTGTCATTCCAGTCAACAACACCGGAGTCCATTCTGTCGCTTATGTCATGGTGGTGCTGCCCTTCATTTGGTGGGCGGCACCACAGTCCAGTCAGCGGCTGCGGTTTTTTGATGATAACTAGTTATGCAGGCGCGGTTGTAAATATTATATTGATCATCGACAACGACTTTTGGGTTTACACAACATGCTAAAAAATGTCAAAATCGTGTCATCACACCTTTAAACTAATACTTTGTTGCAGCACCTTTGACTTTTAATACAGCACTCAGTCTTTTTGGGTAGGAGTCTATCAGCGTGGCACATCTTGATGTGGCATTATTTGCCTACTCTTTGCAGAAACGCTCCAAATCTGTCAGATTGCGAGGGCATCTCCTATGCACAGCCCTCTTCAGATCACCCAACAGATGTTTGATTGAATTCAGGTCTGGACTCTGGCTGGGCCATTCCAAAACCTTAATCTTCTTCTGGTGAAGCCATTCTTTTGTTGATTTGGATGTGTGCTTTGGGTCATTGTTGTGCTGAAAGATTAAGTTCCTCTTCATCTTCAGCTTTCTAGCAGAAGCCTAAAGGTTTTGTGCTAACACTGACTGGTATTTTGAACTGTTCATAATTCCCTCCACCTTGATTAAGGACCCAGTTCCAGCTGAAGAAAAACAGCCCTAAATCAGAATCAGAATCAGAATCAGAATCAGAATCAGCTTTATTGGCCAAGTATGCACAACACATACAAGGAATTTGACTTTGGCTAAAAACTTGCTCTCGTTGTTCAGGTGAAGGATTTAAATAAGGATTCAATGACAACCAGAGTATGTACAGTAAATTACAGTCTGTCCACGTTTCTATAAAAGGATGCAAATATATACAGGAATATATGCAGTTATTTACTCGGACTAACCACACTTTGCAGAAATATATGAAAAAATATACAATCACACAGTATTTCAATGTGGACTCAGATTCAGTGATATAATGTGAATGAAGTAAAAAGCAGTGTGAGAGTTATGTGCAATGTAATAATGGATGAAAAGTCATGAGTACAGCAACAGGTAGGACTAGGTGAATGTTAGGAGTTCATCAGAGTGATGGCTTGAGGAAAGAAACTGTTCCTGTGACGGATGGTTTTGACCTTCAGTGATCTGTAACGACGACCAGAAGATAGAAGTTCAAACAGTTTGTGGCCGGGGTGTGATGGGTCAGCACAGATGTTTCCCGCCCGTTTCCTGGTTATGGACCGATATAAGTTCTCAATGGAGGGTAGGTCGGTACCAATGATCCTCTCCGCAGACTTAATGATCCGCTGCAGTCTGGTCTTGTCCTGTTTAGTGGCAGATCCAAACCAGACAGTGATGGAAAAGCAGAGGACAGATTGGATGATGGCGGTGTAGAAGACAACCAGCAGCTCCTGAGGCAAATCAAACTTCTTGAGCTGACGCAGAAAAAACAACCTCTGCTGGGCCTTTTTCCGGACAGTGTCAATATGGGAGGACCACTTCAGGTTCCGGGAGATTGTGGTACCCAGAAACTTGAAGGAGTCCACAGTGGACACTGTGCTGTTGAGGATGGTGAGTGGGGGGAATGAAGGGGGGTGTCGCCTGAAATCCACAGTCATCTCCACCGTTTTGGCTGGGTTAAGTTAAAAAAAAAAGCATGATGCTGTCACCATTATGCTTCACTGTAGGTATGGTGTTCTTTTAGTGATGAGCAGTGTTGTGTTTGCGCCAGATATACCTTTGGAAATTATGGACAAAAAGTTCAACCCTGGATTCATCGGACCATAACACATTTTCCTACATGTGTTTGGGAGATTTCAAATGCGTTTTTGCAAAATTTTGCTTGGATGGCTTGGATGTTTTTCTTCATAAGATAAGGTTTCCATCTTACCACCCTAGATGGCAGATTGTTGTCACATGTACTAAACAGCCAGTACTTGCCAGAAATCCCTGCAGCTCCTTCAATGTTGCTGTCGGCCTCTTGGCAGCTTCCCTGACCAGTTTTCTTCTTGTCTTTTCATCAATTTTGGAGGGACGTCCAGTTCTTGGTAATGTCACTGTTGTGCCATATTTTCTTCACTTGATGATTGTCTTCACTGTGTTCCATGGTATATTTAATGCCTTGGAAATTCTTTTGTCCCCTTCTCCTGACTGATACCTTTGAACAATGAGATCCCTCTGATGCTTTGGAAGCTCTCTGCGGACCATGGCTTATGCTGTAAAATGTGACTACAGAAATGTCAGGAAAAGCCTACTAGAACCGCTGAATTTTATTTAGGGTTAATCAGAGGCATTTTAAATGGTGGCAGGTGTGTGCTGACTCCTATTTAACATGAGTTTGAATGTGATTGGTTAATTCTGAACACAGCCACATCTCCAGTTATAACAGGGTGTACATATTTATGCAACCAGGTTATTGCAAGTTTTTTATTTTTCCCCTTAACAGATTTCAGTTTGTTTTTCAATTGGGTTGTACAGGTTATAGGTCACAATAATGGTGGAAGAAGTTTTGAAATGATTTATCTTGGTCTCATTTGTTTACATCACAAAAAGCTGGCATTTGAACAGGGGTGTGTAGACTTTTTTATATCCACTATATGTTCAGGATGAGTTGGATCCTTGAAAATGATCACAGCTCTGCTACTGCAGCGAGATCTGTAGCTCTCCTCCAAGGATGGCAGCTGTGAGTTTGTGATCTTCTCTGCTGTTTTTATGATATGCTGGAGGGCCTTCCTATTTTCCAAGGTGCAATCATGGTACCATACTGCAGGCCTATTCAATTAGCGGACCGCAGCCCATGGGCCACATGTGGCCCAGAGCCAACTTCCAAGTGGCTCGGGCCCAGTCTGTGGTAAAGCCAGAGAAGCAAAGGCCAATACGTTTCACAGAATTGCAGAAATTCATCTTATGCGCCGCTGCCATCTTATGTGGTGGTGGCGGCACGTTCACATGCAGCGTCTAGATGCTCCAGACTACTGCGCTCGTTTTTATGTTTTTTCTACCTTTTTCTGTGTTCCTTCTGTGACGGACTAATTACCTGCAGTCGCCAAGAACTTATAGGGATTGGTCGCCAACTTTCCTCCGACATCTTCAGCACTCATTGCAGTAATTACTACCACATCCCTGAGGAGATTGCCAGACCTTTGGGCGCTTCATGGTTTGTTATGCTCCGCAAACTGCGCAGACGACAGGAGAGGAAGCAGAAGCAAGGCTGCAGGGCTGGCCTCTGTGCCCAGCTGCGCAAACTACACACCAAACCACCGTTACCTTCAATTTTTCTCACCAATGCCAGATCCCTCGCCAACAAAATAGATGAGCTGCAATCGGAGATTGCCTATAATCACTACGTCCGGGACTGTTGTATTCTGATTGTGACCGAATCATGGCTGAACCCACATATTGCTGCAGCCGCTGTGGAATTACCTGGCCACACCACACACTGTTTCAACCACAACGCTGATTCTGGTAAGGGAAGGGGTGGAGGGCTCTGTGTTTATGTGCTTCAGACTTGGTGTAATAACAGCAGAATAATTCATAGCCACTGTTCATCGGACTTAGAGGCCATGTCTTTCCTGTGCAGGCCTTTTTATCTTCTTCGCGAGCTAAATGTAGTAATTGTAACAGCCGTTTACGTTCCTCCAGATGCTAATGTTAGCTTAGCACTCAATCACCTCCAGCACACTGTGAGCAGGCAGCAAAGAGATCACCCCGACGCAGTCCACATTATTGCAGGGGATTTTAACAAAGCATGCTTAAAGACTGTACTCTCCAAATTCTACCAACATGTTAAGTGTCCCACAAGAGGGGAAAGGAACACTAGATCATGATAACAGCAACATTAAGCATGCCTACAGAGCCACCCCCTCCCCCACCTTGGACAAGCAGACCATCTCTCTCTGCTTCTAATACCTGCCTACACCCCCCTGAGGAAGAGTTCCCCTCCCCCCAACCAAACAAACAAACAATTAAAACCTGGCCTGAAAACGCTCTCCTCCAGCTACAGGATTGCTTTGCCTGCACTGATTGGAGCATCTTTGAACGGCAGGACCTGGACTCTTACACCAAGTCTGTCTTTTTCTACATCAAATGCTGTGTAGAAAATATGACAGTCACCAAACACATCTGGGTATTTCCAAACCGCAAACCATGGATGACCAGTGAAGTCCAGGCTCTGATCAGAGCCTGCAACTCAGCCTTCAGACAGAAGGACAGCTCTCTGTACAGCACTGCTAGAGCCAACCTGAGGAGAAGCATAAAATTCACTAAGAATGCCTATAGGAGGAAGGTGGCGGGCTTCCTCGCAGACATCAACCCCCAACAGATGTATAGAGGCATCCAGGCCCTCACCAACTACAGGGGCCAGGGCCCCTCAACATCAAACAGCAGTCTCACTCTGGCAGAGGAACTTAACAGCTTCTTTGCCCAGTGTGAGCACACCTTCCCCCCAAATTTGTACCCCCTCCTCACCTCTCTCCCCCTCCCCCCTTTCCAGTCCCTTCCCCCCTCTCTCTACAGGTGCACGAGGTGAGGAGGCAACTGAGAGCAGTGAATCCCTGCAGAGCTGCTGGTCCAGACGGCATCCCAGGAGTGGTAGTCAAAGCATCTGCAGACCAGCTGGCAGGGATCCTCACCAAGCTGTTCAAGCTGTTCAACCTCTCCCTGATGCATGCCACCGTCCCCTCCTGCCTCAAGGCCTCCACCATCATCGCATCTCCAAAAAGTCCGCAATTGACAGCCTGAATGACTACAGACCCATAACACTCACGTCTGCAGTCATAAAGTGTTTTGAGCAACTGGTGTCCCAGAACATCAGGGACTGTCTTCCCCCCTCCTTTGACCCCCACCATTTTGCCTACAGGGAGAACCGGTCTATGGAAGACGCCATCGCCACCACTCTCCACAGAGTGCTGAGCCACCTGGAAAACCGAAGGAGCTACGTGAGGATCCTCTTTGTGGACTACAGCTTAGCTTTCAACACCATCATCCTAGCTATCTTGATCAACAAACTGCACCTCCTCCAGATCCACCCCCCCCCACACACCTGCTCCTGGATAAAAGACTTGCTCACCAACTGCCCACAGTCAGACTTGGCCCCCACCACTCCTCCACACCGTCTCTCAGCAGTGGCTCCCCCAAGACTGTGTGCTAAGCCATCTACTGTACTCCCTGTACACCCTTGACTGTATTCCATCCCACCCAACCACTGTCACCATGAAATACGCAGATGACACCATCTTGGTTGGGCTCATCACTGACGACGACGAGAAGGCATACAGGGCGGAGGTAGAGAATCTGCTGCTGTGGTGCCAAACAAACAACCTGAAACTGAATGTCCAAAAACCCAAAGAACTCATACTGGACTTCAGGAAGAACAGACAGGACCCTCCCACAAATGGTGACCACGTAGAAAACGTCCCCGCCTTCAGGTTCCTGGGCACCCACATCTCCTCTGACCTCTCCTGGACTGTCAACACCAAGGCCTTGGTGAAGAAAGTCCAGCAGCGGCTGCACTTTCTCCATGTCCTGAGTAAGCATAACCTGGACCAGAAGCTGCTGCTGGCCTTCTATTGCTGCTCAGTGGAGAGCATGCTCACCTACTGTCTGGGTGTATGGTACGCTGGCTCCACGGCTGAGAACAGGAAGGCTGTGCAGAGGGTCATCAACCCCGCCCAAAAAATTATCAGCGGCCCTCTGCCCTCCCTGGAAGACATCTCCAAATCCTCCTATCTTAAAAGGATCAAGGCCATCACAGGAGACCCCTCACATCCCGCCCACCACTTGTTTGACCTGCTATGTGGACGATGGTTCAGATCAATCAGGTCCCACACCTCCGGACTGACAAACAGTTTCTTCCCCTGGGCCATCCAAACTGCAAACAGTCAGAGGCCCCACCCACCTCCCTCCAAATGTTCACATGCATAGAACTGAGGACCTTTTAATTATCAAAATAACTCACCTGTCCTTGCACTCCGCACTTTCATGTATACTGACCCATCCATGAAATCACTACTGTGCATATTTTCCATAATCCTTGGGCCATTTTACTCAATTATGTGTTCTGCACTTTGCACTCTTATGTACATAGTTCCACCCGTGAAGCCACCACCGTACCTGTGTAAATACCAATAGGATATTTATTATTTTTACTTTTTTATTTCTACCTCAGTCATATGATTAACTGTGTGTTCTGTAACTGTTTTATTTCAAATTCTTCTCACTTACTTTATTGCGCAGTAGCCTGGGGAGCACCCTCACATTTTGTTGTGCTGTTCAACTGTACAATGACAATAAAGCCTATTCTGTTCTATTCTAATATACAAACTGACTCTACCTTAGCTGAGACGAGCAGTCAGTCGACGTGACCTGTTGCAAAGAGCCCGAGTCTTCACTACTGAGTGGAGGAAAAGATGAAGCTACTTTGTTTTTGTGGAAATAGACAGATTATTTTTCCATTGTCGCGGTTAAAGACGAAAGCATATTGGTGGGTTGCAAGCTAAGTGCTGGTTGAGACCTACTGCAATCTTCAGAAGCGCCTGAAAACAGCAACAAGCTTCGACAAAGCTAGTGCTAAGTAACGGCTGGCTATACTAACAACTAACACCATGTTAATGGATCCACTCTATTGTGAGCTGCCACAGCTGGATGTAAAGTGGAGATACTCTTGTCTCAACACCCACGGCTGGATGTCAAGCACAGGTTGATCTGGACAGTTTGTGACCCAACAAGAATTCAACCAACTGATTGCCAGGTAACAATGTGATATAAACAGTAACTTTCCATCAGACAGCTGAGATTATGATCCACTGAAGTTAAAACACATTTACTTGCTACCTGGGTAAAGATTATTCAAAAATGGATTTTGATCTCTAAAAGGAATTTGAAGGACTGGGTTACGTCTCTATCACAGTAGACATTTGGACTGTGGATAATGGATATTTTCTTTGGCTCACTGCACATCAGTTTAAATCCATATCATAAAGGTAAGATAAACATGGACAGCTTTATGCAGTGTTGCCAACACTCACTCTTTTGGAGTGAGTCACTCTTTTTTCCCCCTCTCTCACTCCACAAACCCTATTTCTCACTACAAAATGAGGAAATTACTGGCAATTTTGTGTTGATTTTCTTCAGATTTTTCCCACAATAACAGCACTCAAGGCAGGATAAAGCAGACAAAACATGTTCTAAAAGCTCTGTCTGAAACAGTCTGTTTTCAGCCTGACATTAATAAGCCCGTAATGTAATCCATTAATTAAATTATCTTGCTGTGTGTATGAATGAATGAATGAATGAATGAATGAATCTTTTATTTCGGATAGTACAGGTTAAAAGGAACTGAATAATATAGCAAAAGGGGGAAATAAAATCCAACAAGGTCAAATTAGACAATAACTCCTCTGATTATACAGTTCAACAAAAGTTATGCGAAATGGGTGATGGCTGAAGCCGCAGCTTATATTGCCCACCCATACTCCATCCAAGAATTCAAAAGAAAAAACAAAACGAGCGATTACAATTCAGAACAAAGCTAAGACAAAATGTGACAAAAAAACAAAAAAAAACAAAAAAAAAACTAAGTAACAGCACAACACAGACTGGATATGACAATCCTTATGTGATTTTCACATGTCATCTTGTATATATGTTTGGAGTATTTCTTCCTTTAGTTTTTGTTTAAATTGTCCAAGCGTTGTACATGATTTTAATTCAGGTCCAAAATCGTTCCATAATCTGACTCCTTGCACTGAAACACAGTGTTGCTTGGTGGTAGTTCTCACTGAAGGTTTTTGAAATATACATGTTCCTCTGAAATGATATTGTTTCTCCCTTATTTGGAACAACTTTTGGATATTTGCGGGCAGGTGATAAATTCTTCACTTTAAACATTATTATTGCAGTTTTAAAGTCAACCAGATCTTTCAGCTTGAGAGCTTTTAGTTTAACAAAAAGTGGGTTTGTTGGTTCCCTGTAAGCTGCTTTGTTTATTATTCTAATAGCTCTCTTTTGAAGCATAAAGAGTGGATGTTTTATATGTATTTCCCCATACTTCATTACAATATGTCATGTATGGGAGTATTAATGAATGATACAAGGTATATAGTGTGGGTTGATTCAGCAAATATTTCACTCTGTGTAATATTGCAATTGATTTGGATACTTTACCTTTAATATAATTAATATGTGACTTCCAACACAGTTTATTATCAATTATTACTCCAAGAAATTTAGTTTCAGATACCCTTTCAATCGCTACACCATTTACACTGAGTTTAGGTACTGAGTTGTTGTGATGGTTGTTAAAGACTATAAATTTTGTCTTACTTAAATTGAGCGTTAATTTGTTTGAATCAAACCACAGTTTAAGCTTTCCTAATTCCTTTCCGAGTGTATCCAGAAGTTGTTCCAAATTGTTTCCACTGCATAATAGATTAGTGTCATCGGCAAACAATATTAAGCCCATTTTTTCTGAAACTTTACATATATCATTTATATACATATTGAATAATAATGGCCCCAAAACTGAACCCTGTGGGACTCCACAAGTAACCTTCAGTAACTGTGAGTTTTTGTTACTAACACATACATACTGATATCTATTCTTTAAGTAACTACTTAACCAGGACAGTGCTACCCCTCTAATACCACAATTTTGTAGTTTCTTTAATAATAAATTATGATCTACTGTATCAAATGCTTTTTTAAGATCCAGGAATACTCCAACTGAATACTCTTTATTTTCAATGGCTGTTGATATTTTTTCTATAAATTCCATTAGAGCAAATGCAGTTGTCCTCCTGTGTCTGAACCCGTATTGCTGCTCACACAATAAATTATTTTTCAGTATGAAGTTGTCAATTCTCTCATAGAATATTTTTTCAAGTATCTTGGAAAATTGCGGCAATAGTGAAATTGGTCTATAGTTTGAGAATTCCCCTCTGTCACCCATCTTGTATATCGGAATTACTTTAGCTATTTTCATTGCATTGGGAAATATACCTGTTTGGAGAGACAGGTTACAGATATACGACAGTGATTTCACTAAGCATTCAATAATAGTTTTGACTAAGAGCATGTCAATACCATCACAGTCCGTAGATGTTTTACTTTTAAACGATTTAACAATTTCAATGACCTCTCTTTTGTCTGTGTTCTTTATGAAAATGGAGTCTTTTATAGCAGTGTTATTGCATATTGTATCACCTGTAGGCACCGTAGTGGGTATTTCTCGAGCCAAATTAGGACCAACAAAAAAGTTATTAAATTCATCTGCGGGTGAAGCTACATTCACACTCTGAGTCGTTTTATTATTTTTTGGAATATTGTTTGGGTTGCTTGTATTTCTGCTTTTATTTCCAAGGATACTGTTAAGTATTGTCCATGTATTTTTAATATTGTCTTTGTTTTTCTCCAGTTCTTTACTGTAATAGTCTCTTTTACTACATCTTATTATATATGTTAACTTATTTTTGTATGTTTTATACCGCTGCTCTGCTTCTTTGTCCTTTTCTTTAGGAAAGCTTTATATAATAAATTTTTCTTTTTACACGCCTTTTGTAGTCCTTTGGTTAGCCATGGCTTATCGGCAAATTTATGTTTAAGCTTTTTTTTTTACTAATGGACAGTTTTTTTTCATAAAGAGTGGTTACAATGTTTATAAATGTGTCATATGCTTCATTTACATCTGATACATAGACTTCTGTCCAGTCTTGCTTCAGCAAGTCCTCTTTAAAAGAACTGATTGCATTTTGTGATTTGTATCTGAACGATTTTAAAATTTTTTCTGTATTGGCCCCCGTGTGGCCATGGATAAGTGCAAAGGTTGGCAAGTGGTCACTGATATCATTTATCAATAATCCACTTTCTATTTTCTTATCAATAGCATTGACAAACAGGTTGTCAATAAGTGTAGCAGTGTGAACTGTGATTCTACTGGGATGTGTTATTGTGGGATATAGACTCATGCTGTACATAGAGTTCATGAACTCTGTAATTACATAATGATTTAAGTATGTATTTAAAAGTAATGTGAAAGTTACTTTTCCAAGTAACTAATTACTTTAATCATGCAGTAATTGGTAAAGTGACTCAGTTACTTTTGAAAAGAAGTAATTAGTAACTGTAATTAGTTACTATTTTTTAGTAACTTTCCCAACACTGGAAATAACAGCTTCCAGATGCCTCCTGCATAGAGAAACTAAGTGCAGGCATTGCTCAGGAGTGATTTTAGCCCATTCTTCCACACAAACTGGATTCAAATCTTGAAGGTTCCGGGATATCTTTTATGAACTCTTATCTTAGAAACCAACTTTTATTGTCATTCAATCAATACAGCCAATCATGTACAGTAGAATGAAATTACGTTTCTCCTATCTACAATGTTAATCACATCTAGAATCAGAGGGGCCGCTGCCACAAACAACTTTTCCTTCCCCCATTCTATTATGCTGAGCACCAAGCTAGAAGGCGAGAAGTACCATTTTTATATGGTCTCTGGTATGACCCGTCCGGGGCTTGAACCCACAACCTCCCGATTGTGGGGTGGATGCTCTATCAACGAAGCCACCACACCGATGGCCTAGTTGATCTTGAGTTCATTCCTGATCCTGCTCTTCAGTTTGTTCAATAGATTTTCAATTGGATTCAGGTCAGGTGACGGACTGGGCCATTCTAGCAGCTTTATTTTCCTCCTCTGAAGCCAGTTGAGAGTTTCCTTGGCTGTGTGTTTGGGATCATTGTCTTGCTGAAATGTCCACCCTCATTTCATCTTCAGCATCCAGGCAGATGGCAACAGGTTCTTATCAAGGATGTCTCTGTACATTTGTCCATTCATCTTTCCTTCATTTATGTGAAGTCTGCCTGTACCATGTGCTGAAAAACACCCCACACCATGCTGCTCCCACCTACAAACTTCACTGTTGGTATGGTGTTTCTGGGCTGATGTGAAGTGCCATTTCTCCTCCGAACATGCTGTATGTTGTGGCATCCAAAAAGTTCAATTTTGGTCTCATCTGACCAGACTATATTCTCACAGTATTTTACTGGCTTGCCCAAATGTTGTACAGCAAACTTTAAACGAGCTTCAACATGATTTTTCTTTAGGAATGAAGTCTTGGGAGGTGAGTGGGCAGAGAGTCCATGTCGGTTGAGTGCATTACTTATTGTTTTCTTTGAAGCAGCAGTTCCTGCTAACTCCAGGTCTTTCTGGAGCTCTCCACAAGTGGTCTTTGGCTCTTGGATAACTCTTCTGATAATTCTTTTGACTCCTCTGTCAGAAATCTTGTGAGGAGCTCCTGGTTGTGGCCAGTTTATGATAAAAATGATGTTCTTTCCACCTCCAAATGATGGCTCCAACAGTGCTCACTGGAACATTCAGTAGTTTAGAAATTTTCCTGTCACCAATGCCATCATTATGTTTTGCAACAATAAGGTTGCAAAGGTCTAGAGAGAGCTCTATGCTTCTACCCATGATGCGTTCTTTGTGGTGTGACAATCTGATATTCACAGACCTTTTTAAAGGCTATCAGTCAGGACTTAACCATCTGAAATTAATTTGCACTGATGGGAGATGGGATTGCTTCCTAAATTCTGACAGATTTCAGCTGGTTTCTTGGCTTTCTATGCCTTTTTTCACCTCTTTTTCTTCATGTGTTCAATACTTACTCCCTGTGTCATTCCACTTTATTAAATATAACTTGTTTTGTGAACACAGTTGCCTTGATTTCTTTGTGTGTATGGATTACTTGGGTTGTTACTGATATCTGGTGAAAATCTCAGGTCAATGGCTCCATCAGAAATATGTTTGATGAGAAAAATGTTGACGTGTTCAATACTTATTTTCCCCGCGGTATTTAGAGGGTAAAGGACAACTTCTTGCTATAAAAAATAACCATGTTTAACCACAGAGGTAGGAGCTGATGGGAGGGGGGAGCGCACAGGGATTAGCGACTCACCCCTGGGACAGCGGGGATCAGGGGCAGTTCTCCTGGTAATCTGATTGCTGAGAGCGGGGACAGGTGTGTTCTGCTGGCTGCTGTGTGTTCGTCACCACTGTTTGTCCACTGTGTATTATCAAATCCAAAGCAGCAGGAAATTTTTAGAACACTTCATGCTTCCCTCTGCTGACAAACTTTATGGAGATGCTGATTTCCTTTTCCAGCAGGACTTGCCACCTGCCCACACTGCCAAAAGTACCAAAACCTGGTTTAATGACCATGGCATCACTGTGCTTGATTGGCCAGCAAACTCTTCCTGACCTAAGCCCCATAGAGAATATATGGCGTATTGTCAAGAGAAAAATGAGAGACGCCAGACCCAGCAATGCAGGCGAACTGAAGGCCACTGTCAAAGCAATCTGGGCCTTCATAACACCTCTGCAGTACTACAGGCTGATTGTCTTCATGCTACGTCACATTGATGTAGTAATTCATGCAAAAGGAGCCCCAACCAAATATTGAATGTGTAAATAGGACATACGTTTCAGTAATCCAACATTTCTATTAAAAATCACATTTTTAAATAATTTTGTGTAATATTCAAATTTTTTGAGAAATTGAATTTGAGGTTTTCATGAGCTATAAGCCATATCCATCAAAATTAAAAGAAATAAACACATGAAATATAGCACTCTGTTTGAAATGAATCTATATAATACGAGTTTCATTTTTTGAATTGAATTACTGAAATTAATCAACTTTTCGATGACATTCCAGTTTATTGAGATGCACCTGTATATCTAGTTTTAAAGACCAAAAACCTTTTCTGTGTTAGTTTACAGCTCTTAAAAATCTGTACTGTCTAATCTGAAACACTCAGTGAGTGCCTAATGTAATTAGGTAAAGGTGTTTTGATCAAACTAATCACAAGTAAGAAGGCAGTCACCTGGTGCATTTGGTTTTTTTTTATTTTGAAAGCTGAAGGCAGAGCTTGTTGCTTTGTAACTTCATGAATCCACTTATTGATGTAATACTTTAAGTAAAGGCAGTGTATACTGTAGTTCTTTAAAGTTTTAATGTTTTGATGGATTCAGGTGACCCATGGCTTAATTAAAATTCACAAAAACACCATTTTACACAATGTAGGGACCTTTAACAACTGGAAATGTCATTCAGAAAACAGCCTAACCTCTGGGATTCACAAAACCTCTAAAGGTACTTTTTATGATAAACACTGCTCAGTTAATAACGAATATTTAATAATTATGTAAATAAGAAACATAACACTGGTCAACACCAGATTTATTGTCTAAATTTTTTTAGCTGATTTAGGACAATTTTGATGTGCTGAATCCAAAAATCACATTGGTTTTGCTCAATCAGGTCAACTTTTTGAATTATGTTGTTTTATATGTTTAAATAAAATTAAATAAAAATTTTTAAATAAAAATTTAAAATATGTTTTTGTTTAAATGTGCAGGTATTTTTGCTTTATATGATGCAAAAATCGGGCGGCGCAGTGGAGGAGTGGTTAGCACTGCGGCAGCACAGCAACTCACCCTTGGCTGGTGGATCCTGTGTTCGATCCCAGCCCCCGACCAACAGTGATCTGTGTGGAGTTTGCATGTTCTCCCCGTGTCTACGTAGGTTTACTCCGGGATTTCTCCGGTTTCCTCCCACATGCCAAAAACATGCAAGTTAGGTTAATTGGCATCAAACTGGGGATTCTAAATTGTCCTTAGGTATGACTGTGAGAGTGAATGGTTGTCTGTCTCTCTGTGTTGGCCCTGCGATGGACTGGCGATCTGTCCAGGGTGTACCCTGCCTTTCGCCCAAAGATGCTGGGATAGGCTCCAGCACTCCTGCGACCCAAAAAGGATTAAGCGGAAGAAGATGAATGAATGAATGAATGATGCAAAATTCTTTTTTATGTCTTGAAATTCTCTGAATTTTGAACGATGATGACATAACATTCAATTTACATGTACTTACCTTTACATAAAGGTAAGTACATGCACAGTACTAAGTAAGTACAGGTTTTTAATTAGCACCTGATCGAGAGAAATGGATGACATTTTCGGATTCAGCAGTGCAAAATTGTCTTAAATCAGTTGAAAAAACACAGACAACTTACAAAAAAAATATTTTTGTAACCCTGTGTAATGGTTCTATATTGGATTTTATACAACAGTTAGTTCCAACCGAGAACTAACTGAGGGGAAAGCGGCTCCCCGCTCAGGAGGGGAAAGCAGCTCCCCGTCCACACTGTGTATGGTGTGGATGGGACACTGTTGACTTCGACTGGGGATATCGTCGGGCGGTGGAAGGAATACTTCGAGGATCTCCTCAATCCCACTGATACGCCTTCCACAGAGGAAGCAGGGTTTGGGGACGAGGGGGATGACTCGCCTATCACAGGGGCTGAGGTCGCCAAGGTGGTTAAAAATCTCCTTGGTGGCCGGGCCCCGGGGGTGGACAAGATTTGCCCTGAGTACCTCAAGGCCCTGGATGTTGTTGGGTTGTCATGGTTGACACGCCTCTGCAACATTGCGTGGAGGTCGGAGGCAGTGCCTTTGGCATGGCAAACCGGGGTGGTGGTTCCTCTCTTCAAAAAAGGGGACCGGAGGGTGTGCTCCAACTTTAGAGGGATCACACTCCTCAGCCTCCCTGGGAAGGTCTATGCCAAGGTACTGGAGAGGAGAGTCCGGCTGTTGGTCGAACCTCGGATTCAGGAGGAGCAATGTGGTTTTCGTCCTGGCCGTGGCACATCGGACCAGCTCTTTACCCTCTCGAGAATTCTTGAGGGTTCGTGGGAGTTTGCCCAACCAGTTTACATGTGTTTTGTGGACTTGGAGAAGGCATTTGACCACGTCCCTCGTGGATTTTTGTGGGGGGTGCTTCGGGAGTATGGAGTATCGGGCTTGTTGTTACGAGCTATTCGGTCTCTGTACGACCGTTGTGAGAGTTTGGTTCGTATTGCCAACACTTGGTCGGAGTCATTCCCAGTGAGAGTTGGACTCCGCCAGGGCTGCCCTTTGTCACCGATCCTGTTCATAATTTTTATGGACAGGATTTCTAGGCGCAGCCAGGGAATGGAGGGTGTCATGCCTGGTGACCACAGGATCTCATCTCTGTTGTTTGCAGATGATGTTGTCCTGTTGGCTTCATCCAGCAATGACCTACAGCTCTTGCTGGGACGTATGTCGCTGAGTGTGAAGCGGCTGGGATGAGAATCAGCACCTCCAAGTCCGAGTCCATGGTCCTCAGCCGGAAAAAGGTGGATTGTCCTCTCCGGGTTGGGGACAGGCTCCTGCCCCAAGTGGAGGAGTTTAAGTATCTTGGGGTCTTGTTCACGAGTGAGGGGAAAATGGAGCGAGAGATCAACAGACGGATTGGAGCAGCATCTGCAGTGATGCGGACGTTGTACCGGTCTGTTGTGGTGAAGAGGGAGCTTAGTTCTAAGGCAAAGCTGTCGATTTACCAGTCAATCTACATTCCTACTCTCACCTATGGTCGCGAGCTTTGGGTAATGACCAAAAGAACGAGATCGCGGATACAAGCGGCTGAAATGAGCTTTCTCCGTAGGATTGCTGGACTCACCCTCAGAGATAGGGTGAGGAGCTCAGTCATCCGGGAGAGGCTCAGAGTAGAACCACTGCTCCTCCACATTGAAAGGAGTCAGTTGAGGTGGTATGGGCATCTGATTAGGATGCCTCTTGGACGCCTCCCACTTGAGGTGTTTCAGGCACGTCCCACTGGGAGGAGACCCCGGGGCAGACCCAGGACTCGGTGGAGAGACTATGTCTCCCAGCTGGTCTGGGAACGCCTTGGTATCCCCTCTGCAGAGCTGGAGCAGGTGGCTGGGGAGAGGGAAGTCTGGGCTTCTCTGCTTGAACTGCTGCCTCCGCGACCCAGACCTCCGGAAAAGCGGTAGAAGATGGATGGATGGATGGATGGATAGTTCCAACCGAGCAGTTTGATTGGACAATAGGGATTCCAGGAGTTACTAAAATCCATGATAATTGCACTCCAACTTTCACTGGATATGTATCACTTCACTTCAAAGGTGTTCATGTAACCGCTAATGACTAACACTAATTTACTGTCAACTTGTGACAATTGCAGTACTGTGCTGAATACCTTAATTTCCACAGTGAGGCGCTGTTTAAAAAGATTTCTTACCTGACCTGGACATCCCACCCTTTTGAAAAAGCTTTATTCAGTCAGCTTACAGTCTGCCCTTGTAGAAACATGTGAAGCTATTTCACATCTGTTTAAAAAATAGGCAGTGCTAGAGTTGGATTTATTGTCTCGATTAACAAACCACAATACCTTTGTGGAGATGGACTCTTTGCCGGCTAGCTACTAGCGTTCGCTATGTTTTGATCTTGGTTGTTCTGCAGTACTGACTCAGTAAGCATATGTTTTATAAACACATTACTTTTGCACTTGACAGTATTTAATTTATTTACATGTGTAAACAAATTAAATATTGACAACAGACGTCTTCATGCTGATTGAGATGTTTAGCAACAGTTACTGGTGTCATGGTGGCCCCTTCGGGGCGAAGGAGAGGACCCATTCACCAGGTGAAAAGGAAACATAATTTATTGTGGAGAAACACAAAACACAGCACGAGGCTGGAAAAAATAACAAACTGCATGACAGGATAAATGGAGAAAATGAAACTAAGCCGTGAACAGCTTGGAAATAATAACACTGTGCCAAACAAAGTGGAAATGCAGCAAAAAGTAATCTTAGCAGACAACTCAACAATGATCTTAACAGTTGAAATTAACAGTAGATCGCCACACTGAAAGTGAGGCAAACGCTGAATATAAAGGGCAGGTGGTGATTAACACAATCAGAAACAGCTGTCAATGATAAACAACAGAAAGGGCAACTAATGAGAAGCAGAAGTAACTGAAAATGCCGTCACCACAAATAAACCGAAAATGATGAGAAACATAGGAACACAGATAATAATAGTGATGACAATAATGATAACCAGTCCAAAAGGGAACAAAAAGCGTGGACAGAGGCTGAAGCCTTGTCCAGACCATTACAACTGGCTACATTTAGAAGGGACTAATTTTTTTCTCAGCTGCACAAAATAACTGGTTAAACAAAAAAATCATAATATTTTGTCCAGTAATGCTGTCATTTAATAAATTGTGCTTGTGGAGCTGTTGTATAAAAGCAATATTACATTCGAGGTCTTTACAGTATCATGAATATAGTAACTATGGGTGTGATACTGTCATGCCCTCCGCAGTTACTATATTCATTTCTACCTCACTCCCTCTCTTGTAATATTGCTTAATCAAAGCATGACTTTAAAAGTGCTTCACGGACTTAAACACATAGTAACTTAAAACAAAGTTAAATTGAGATCATATGTATAACAATAAGCAAAAAATTACATTAATTTATAAAAGAAGACCATAAACAACAAGGTAAAGGTTAACATTGAAAAGATTTTGGAAAGGTTGTACAAATGTAAGGTGGCTTTTAATTTTTTTTAACAATTTAAAACAGAAGAAATGATATAACACCTCCAGCTATTGCAAGCCAGACTTTAAGGATTTGAATGTAACAAATAAAATATTCAACCAAAATTTATAGCCCTGAGAAGAGAAATGAGTTTCCAGTGCTTGTGGGTAGTAACTGCTTCATAGTTTTAGCATAAATACAGCGAAACACAGCAAGGTTGGAAGAAAAATGAGGCTCTGATTGAGATCTTCTGTTGTAGAATAATTTTATTTTGGCCTTGGCAATATTACTAATCTGTACGTTGTGAGGCTGACGTGCTTGAGATAGTTTAGCGACTGTTGCCTTTTGTCCAAGGTAAGGAGCTGATATAAAAAAAATATGTAGGTCAAAAAACCAAAATCTTCTGTCTGATCTGTGTTGAGTTGGATTTGGAAGGCATCCAGTCCTTGATGGTAGTGACACAGGAATGCAGGAAATCTAGATTTTCTTGGTTGTCAGATCTTAACAAGATATACAGCCAGCAGTCATGTGAGACCCCACAGCACATAAAAGCAGATGAAGAACTAAAACAGTCAACATTTGATAAGTGGGAATAAAAAAGCAGGCCATTTCCACTTAAGATATTAGGCGAGTCAGTTTGTTACAGGCCAAAAAGTCAGCACTGTGCAAAATATGAACATCAGAACAGTGGTCATGTCAGCCTCAGTCGGGCTTTGCATTTGGATCTCCAGTTGTTTCTGTCCTCCATGCATCTTGCCAGCTGACATATGTACATCTTCAATGCTGGTGTCTTTCTTCAGGATATCTACAAATGTGAGTGGTGGTCTTCCCGAGCTTTGTTGTCTACACGTGGGTCCCCATAACACTAGCGGTTTAACAGAAAATTCTTGGTGTTGATGGCAGTGTCCAGCGAGGTGAAGCATCCTGAAAGTGACCTTTTCAGTAACATGTGTCAGGTTCCTGCAGAGGATGGTGTTTGGGATTTTGTCCTTCCATTTATTTCAGCAATTCAAAAAGTGAAACTCATATTACAGTGATCCCTCACTTATCGCGGTTAATGGGTTCCAGAACCGACCGCGAAAAGTGAAAAACCGCGAAGTAGCGTCACCCCTAATGACATCACCCATAAATAATACGTACGTTCATTCTCTCACTCTCTCTCTCATATGATACGTGTGTGTGTGTGTGTAAGTGTACATACATACGTAGATGTAAATAAAGTGTACATAAATATGTTTTTAGAACTCTTTTATTCTTATAACAAGATACGTAACTCAAGATGAAGATGATTTACTGCACAGGTTAATGAGAGCTTTACTGCTCCTCAGGTGACGCCTCATCGTCAGGTGCTAGAGGCGCAGCATCGTCGAGGGCAGCTTCCGATAGAGCTGGAGAAGCTGCAGGAGGCTGCGTAGTGGCTCGACGGGAAGACTGTTTCGCACAAAATGGCACAAGAGAACAGCAAAAAGTTCCACGCGGCGAGACTAAGCAACACGAGCGATAAAGAGCAATGAATGCGGTCTTCCTTCGATGCGGGCGTTCGGCAGGGAGAGAAGGTGGGTGAAACGTCTCGGCCAATCAGCTTGCGGGGTGAAACGTCTCGGCCAATCAGCTTGCGAGATTTCCGAGCCGAGCCAACACGAGAACAGCGAACAGAGAGGTGGATTTTTGAGTTGTGCGGCTCTCCGTGTTGATACCTGATGGTCTAATGTAGTCTCCCTGCCTTCTGCTAGCGCCCGCCCATTATTTCTCAATTTTGAATTTTTGATGAATATTTTTGAAAAATCCGCGATGCACTGAGGGCGTGAAAGGTGAAGCGCGAAGTAGCGAGGGATCACTGTATATAGATTCATTGTACACAGTGATATATTTTAAGTGCTTGTGGCAAGCCTGTCGTGGATCGCCACCGTATTGTGGTGGAGGGGTTTGAGTGCCCGAATGATCCTAGGAGCAATGATGTTGGGCGCAACTTGCCTCTGGTAGGGTCTCCCAAGGCAAACTGGTCCTAGGTGAAACACCAGACTAAGAGTGGTCTAGTGGATCTCCATGAAAAAGGTTACATCAAGGACCCAGTGTACCCAAAGGATTCACATGGGTCCACCCTCTATTGGGCTTACCACTTGCAGGAGGGATCATGGTGCTATGTGAACTGTCTGGGCTACTCTGCCTGGATTGATGCCCCCGCGATCCGGATCCCCAGATAAGCGGTAAAAGATGGCTGGATGGATGGATGTTTCTGTTAAAGTGACACTTCGGCAAAAATCAAGTTTTTTCTGTTGTTAACATGTTTTTTGTAACTTACAAGATATATCCAGAGCAAAATCTTTCTAGAGTCCCAAGTCTGTGTTTTTGTGCTGTGAATTTCCCGTTAGAGAATGCCCCCCTCAAACGGGCGAGTTTGGACAGACCATTTCTAGCTACAAATGCATTCCGGCTTAGCCTGTTTGGTTATAACATTACCCAAGCAGTGCGGTGGCGCAGTGGTTAGCACTGCAGCAGCACAGCAACTCACCCTTGGCCATGGGATCCCTGGTTCGATCCCAGGCCCTGACCAACAGTGATCTGTGTGGAGTTTGCATGTTCTCCCCGTATCTGTGTGGGTTTTCTCCGGGATTTCTCCGGTTTCCTCCCACAGGCCAAAAACATGCAGGTTAGGTTAATCGAAGACTCTAAAGTGGCCCTAGGTGTGAATGTGTGTGTGAATGGTTAAGGGATAGCGCCATACCGTGGCTGCTTAATCCATCCAGGTGGATGCCCTCAATTTCCCCTCTGGGGATCAATAAAGTATACAAAATCAAAAAAAAAATAAAATCAGGCTAAGCACTGGGCATGGCTACAGACCTGAGTTCACTGTCTTGGGGGGAAGAGGGAGGAGCCAAAGAGCAAAAAAAAAAAAAAAAAAAAAAAAGGAGCCGAGGAGCAGCAGGAGCTTTTATAAGTTGAGAAAGATGGCAGATTGTATGTGTTCAGTTTTTAGCTGTGTGAGCAAGAAATCCTCTTCTTTTTATATTACATGCCTTACCCATAGACATGAAAATATGACAGCAATGATTAATTTTATTTGTAAAAACCTCAGTGTCCCTGCTAAAATACCGGCGAGGACATAGGTTTGCAGCCTGCATTACCCTGCATGCTGGGGGAGACAGCCCTGGTGTGCGAGGATCATTCTTGGTGGAGCAGAGAGTCGCTGCCCGGCTAGAGGGCTCCCCTTGCCTCACTGGAAGCACCCGCCGGTGTGCCTGCCAGTCAGCTCACCCCCTTCGGAGTGTTCTCCCTGGCTCGCTCCAAAGGAGGCTGGGGAGACCCGGGGAAAGTGAGCTCTCGCCGGCCCCCAGCGAGGCGATCTGCGGTGAGTGAGTCACCAGAGGGTTAGGGTTATGAGATCGGCCTCAAGACTGGCTCAGAGGCCGGGGAGAGCGCGCTGAAGGAACTGAGCACTCCTCGGCTAATCCCTCTTCCACCAAAGGAGCGGTTTCTGGTTACCTACTCACTGTGGATCACCTTGCTAGGGGCCAGTGAGCAGTTCGCCTCAGAGCAGCTCAAAGCTCTGAGCTTCTCAGAGGCGAGCCAGCTGGCGGGCGCACTCGAGCAAGGCGAACTGCTTGCTGGCCTCCAGTGAGGCGATCCATGGTGAGTGGGTAACCAGAGACCGGCAGGGAGCCCTCCAGCCTCCATGCAGGGCCAGCTGTAGCAACTCTCCGTTCCACCGAGAATGATCCTTCAGCAGGTTCACCTATGGAAACTTTTATTTCCTCAAGTTGGATCGCCTTCTCGGAGCCTTGTACAATGTCCTCGTCTTCTTCCAGCTACTGGTGGTCAGCAGTATGGGTGGAGCTAATTAGAATATTCATAGCTTTGCGCATACTTAAGTAGGTTGAAGATGTAAAAGCTCCTTCCAAGCCATTCCAGGGCAGTGAAAGTTTTTTGTGTATAAAAAGCCACAATATACTATTTTGGGCAATACACATTGGTTGTTGAGGTAGTTTTAGGTGGTTTTAGAGCCAGAGTGCATCTTTAAATTTGATGATTATGGCTTGCAGTTAATGGCCAACTTAAAAGTATGTCCATATCCACACTCAATACTTAGATAAGATAAGATAAGATAAAATAAGATAAGCCTTTATTAGTCCCACAATGGGGAAATTCCAGGATTGCAGCAGCAAAGGGATAGCAGCACTCTGAGCAATAGTAAATAAGAAAATAAGATGTATATTTATTTACTGCTTTGGTTAGCCAAAGCAGTAAATAAATATACATATGTACACAGCTATATACACAGTGCAGGAGCATTGCAGCTAGATGGTATCAACATCATTAGGGTTAGTAAAATTACCCGGTAGAATATAAATATGTACCCAGACAGTATAGCCTACTTCATGCTACATCTCTGCTGTCCGCGTATGTGTAACTGGAAACCTCGTGTGACAAAATTTACGTCATCATCTCCACTCCGCTAGTGTCCGGAGTGCTCGACCATGGACGTCCGCATGCAGCCCAGATTTTGTGACTGCGCTGCCTGCCCACGACCCACTTTATATAAATACACTGCCCACTTTATATAAAGGTAAGTACATGTAAATTGAATGTTATGCCATCATTGTTCAAAATTCAGAGAATTTCAAGACATAAAAAAGAATTTTGCATCATATATAGCGAAAATACCCGTACATGTAAACAAAAACGTATAAAACAACATGTGGCCATAATTCAGAAAGTTGACCTGATTGAGCAAAACCAATGTGATTTTTGGATTCAGCACATCAAAATTGCCCTATATCAGCTAAAAAAAGACAATAAATTTGGTGTTGACCAGTATAGTAATTGTAATTGTCTTAGTTGTGTTTTGGGGGACGATCTCTATTGTGCAAAGTTGCTACGTTTGGTACATTTAATACAATCTCTATGAGCAGCACCAGTTGGATTATAAAGTCCTACAGCTGAGTCCCACCCCATGCAGGACACGTTGAACGCACTGAAGAGCTCATTTAGCACTAGGGTGTACCATCCTTGGTGTGCGACCGAGAGGTATTGCAGGTCCTTCCTACCTATGGCTGTCAGACTTTATAACCTAACCAGGGCTGCTCGTAGAGGTCGTATTGAATGCACAAAATGTAACAAACTTGCACAATAATGGTCCCCTCCATTATACAACTAGGACAATATCAATCGCTACAGAGGGTGACAACTAGGCTGATTCAAATACGAAATATACTGTATGGATACATATTCATACTATGCGGGGTAACGGAATAGACCATGATGCTGCTTATTCTACCTACTGTAGCTACAATGCTCCGCACTGTGTATATTTCTGTGTACATACTGTATGTATATTCACTGCTCTTATTATCTTATCTTTTGAATTATTGCTCTGAGTGTTGCTATCCCTGTGCTGTTGCAATCCTGGAATTTCCCCATTGTGGGACTAATAAAGGCTTGGCTTATCTTATCTTACTTAATAATTTGGGAAGCCATGTCATCTGCTGGTGTTAGTCCACTGTGTTGTTTTTTTTTAAACTTTGTTTATTGGTTAGATTTTCAATAAAAGCAACACTTTTACCAAGTCACATTCAGTGATACAGCATGCTGAAATATGAAACTTTTGACATGTGACATAGTACAATTTAGAATGTAAGCAAAAACCATGAAGGTCCACTGTGTTTTAACAAGTCTAAGGTCAACAGTTGCCATCTAGCAGGAAATTTTTGGCACAAGGGCCACTTCTGGTGAAAATTTCATCAAAATCCATTACGTAGCTTTTGCGTAATCCTTCTAACAGACAAACAAACCACTCCAATCACATTATCTCCTTGGCAGAAATAACAGTGCCCCCATAAAAACAACAACAGCATAGTCACTAGGAATCATAGCACAACTGTACACTAGCAGCACACACAATATCACCTGAGTTTACTGGAGGGTGTACAAGATTTCCAGCAATGAGACGTCAGCATACTTACTTCTGCTCTCCTGATGGCAGTAACTCATATTTATGGTACAGAGGGTGTGTTACATGATTGAGAATCCCTTGCTACGTGAAATACACAAAGCAATGTCATACTATGTTGTGGTTCACACTATTTTACTTGCATAATTACAATCTTAACTTTGTTCATGTTGATTACGAAGGAAAATACCAGAGTAAAGCAAAAAGGCTGGACTACTCTCCAGCAAGTAATGATAATAAAAAGCCAGTGTGTGTTCGCATCAAACTGTGGCAGCTTCTTATGTATAACACATGTGGCGGTTTGGGAAAACCCCCACAAACAGACTAAGGACAGACAACTCGCTACTCCTGGTTTTTTCCACTACACTACTGTGATAATGTCACCTTTCGTGTATTGTGTTCATGCGTCCTGTCCTTACTGTGACCTAGAGACTCAGCTCAATATGTAGATGTGCCTGTTAACCCCTTTGTTCTGCAGCTGGAGCAAAGTCTAGCAAATCTGCCTATTGTGATGTATGCCTCTCAAATGCAAATGCCATACTCCCTGCTGTGAATGCCTTTCATGCATTGTTTGTAACTGGTATTTAAGCTGACTGAAATCCATGCTCCCTCTCTCGCTCACACACTTCAACCTCTGCTGCAGACACGCACACTGTGTCTTCTCTGAGAGCCGGAGGATCCCCATCCAGCCTGCACACACTTGGGCTGGAGAGGGGATCCCGTGACGGCGGTATGATATAATAAAACTCTACTTAAAACCTCCAACAACGCCGCTTTATTTCATGCCGCCACACACATGTATTTACATCCCATGACCACACAATACACTACTGTGTTTTTAAGGGTAATGCTTTTGTTGTTGCCCATTAAATCAAAAATAATACCCTGCTGCATTAATGTCCACATTACATGTTATGATATAAATAGAATAAAGCAATACAAAGATTCAAAGATATTTATACTATGGAATGGAAGTTGCACTGCCTCCTGCCGGAAGACACTACAACGCACAGTGAAAACACGCAGCAAGATCATCGGTGCCCTCTGCCCCTCCTCTCAGACATCTACCACACCCACCTCACTCGCAGAGCCATCAACATTGCAGGCGACACCTTCCACCCCTCACACTCCCTCTTCAGCCCCCTGCCCTTGGGGAAATGGTACCGGAGCCTCCAGGCCCGCTCCACAAGACTGCAAAACAGCTTTGTTCACCTGAGGCCTCATGTACAAGGACTTGCGTGGATTTCCTACTGAAAGATGACGTACGTTTAAATCAAGAAAATGCTGCAAGCAAAAAAAAAATCCAGATGTATGAAACAGTGCGTACGCAGGGATCCAAGTACATTTCCTTTGTACATCCCAATCTACTTGAAATTGAACGCATGTGAGGAAATACCGGACTCCTCCCTTGACACGCCTATTTGAATATGCAATTAGATGCAAATAGATATACTATACAAGCACTGCACTTTTGATTCTCCTGTATCCATGATCAAAAATAATGGATTTAATAGAATTTCACGGACTGTGAGTTGGAGGTGCTCCTGAATGAGGTAGAGGCACGTAAAAATGTTTTGTTTGGCAGGCTGTCCTCCGACATTAGTGCCGGATACAGGTAATTCAGTAGCCTGCTCACAGCCCTATAAGATTAGTTTATTGTTTTCCTTTATTCAGACAGGGATGAGAAGGAGATGTTTATTTAAACTTGACATGTTTAGACTGATGTCTGCAGTCATCCTCAGAAGTGTCAGCTGATCGCTGTGATTTGTGACCAGCTGGGTGGATCAGCTGGTTGAATGAAAGGAAAACAGTCACAAAAAAGAAGACAGTATGAGCCTATTTAGTGAGTAGCCACGGTCACCTGTCAGATGAAAGCAGATTATATTAGACTTGACAAGTACAGCTTTTATCTCCAAAATGCAAATCTCATCCTTCATAGTTATATATAACTTACATGGATTACACACACTACTATTGTAAATGAATGAAGTGCACCGGGGAAAGGGTGACACTGTTGCATTTCAAACTTTACACATGTGTTTACTGGCATAACTACTGTACACACAGAGGCAATTGGGGGCTTGGTAGAATGCTGTGAAACTGTAGTTTAATCAGCAAAAAAAGAAAGTCACTTACTCGACCCACTGACGTAATGAAGCCTTGAAGACAGGTTGACATTTGGGGGTGCACAGGCACGTTGCACATGAAGTAGGTTATTATTAGGGCTGCAACTAAAGATTATTTTAGTTGTCAACTAATCTAACAACTATTTTTTTCAACTAGTCGACTAGTCGCGTTTATTTTTCTCATGTCCACCAACTCTGCTTCTTGTTGGGGCTGCATATTTTACCTCAGCCGCTGTTTAATACCTCTTAATGCTCTTTCTCCTGTGGGTGGGATGCATTTAAATGCCGTTTTGTCTCAGCTGGGCACAGTGTAACACAGTGTAACTAATATTCAGAATGAGGGCTAATATTAACAAAGAGGAAAAAGCGATAGCGACTCCTGTAATTTAGTCACTGCATTCAACACGTTAGCCATGACAGCTCAGCCCTCAGCAACCAGAGAGCTTATTGTCAAACAGGTAAGCTAACATTAACAGCACATACTAACAGTATTGTCATTTTTCTAAAGCTTGAAACAGTTGGCCATTGAAAATAAGTGGCGCTAACTTTCTTTACTTGCTAAAACTTACCAAGCAGATGGTAATGTCGTGGCTCCGGGGCGCCGTTGTTTCAGATCCTCATTGTTACCTTCTTGACTTTCACAGCTTGGCAGTTCCTAACCGTAGTATGGACTCCCCACAACAGTGGGTCTTTATTCTCCTTTCTCTGCGTTGGAGAGACACATACAGCCACATTTCGCTTAAACTCTGTAACAACCGCCAAAACAAAACACAACACACGCTTTGCCATGCTGTGCTCCTCTTCTTCACTGGAAATTGTTCACGCATGCCAGACAACAAAGGCGTTACTGCCCTCAGCAGTTCCAGTCGTGCATTGCAGTTCTGGTTAAATTGAGCTTGCTCCTGTTGGCTACAGCTGAACCGCAGCATGCATATAAATTTTATAATTAAATGATTTGTCGACAATAAAAATATTTGTCGACAAATTTTTACGTCGGCAAATTGTTTCAGCCCTAATTATTAGGACAATTGCATGAATTTACTCATGAAGAAGCCACCCATCCACACAGTGCAGCTTGTAGTTTGTTCCCAACAATGCTGTTCATTAGAATCACTGGGAAAACCAGCTCTTGCTGCAAATTGCGCTTTGATGTTGGCCTGTTCAACTACATTGTATGGGAATAGGATGTACCTGGGCGATAGCCGGATAATGCCATCCCACACAGTTAACATAGCTCAGCTCAGGGTTGAGTGGGAAATTCTCGATTGGTCTGCCAGCTCCCTCTGGCATGCCCCTGTTGTCAGGAACCCCAGAGTTGTCAGCACCTGCACTGGGATGGGCAGCACACGGCTTCTTGCCGTGTTGTGCTCCAAGAGTAGCCGTAGCTCTGAGAACAGTTCCACAAGGACTGCCCGTGGAAACCTAAACCAGCTGACAAGCCAGTCATCATCCTGAGCAAAAAAATCTTCTGTCTCTAAAATACCCTTTCTCTTCTCACTGCGCGATTTGCAATATCCTCTAATAATGCTAACGCCATTGTTGTTAGAGGAATTTTCTGCGCTTCTTTGCACTTGCTTTTATATCCACTCAACTAATTGCACACATTTGGATGTTTGTTCATCATGTGTCTCTGGTATGTACAATAATTTTCACATCATTATCAGTCTCCCAACATCACCTCTAAGTGTTGCCAACGGACCAATAACAGTAGAAACGTGTGTACGCCAGCCATGAAGTTGGCATGGGGCTGCGCATATTTCCATGCATATTTCCATGTATCATTCTTGATACAGGCAGCACGGTGGCGGAGTGGTTAGCACTGTAGCAGCACAGCAACTCACCCTTGGCGGGGGGATCCTGGGTTCGATCCCAGGCCCCGACCAACAGTGATCTGTGTGGGGTTTGCATGTTCTCCCCGTATCTGCGTGGGTTTACTTCAGGGATTTCTCCGGTTTCCTCCCACATGCCAAAAACATGCACGTTAGGTTAACTGGTATCAAAACTGGGTATTCTAAATTGTCCTTAGGTATGACTGTGAGAGTGAATGGTTGTCTGTTTCTCTGTGTTGGCCCTGCGATGGACTGGCAATCTGTTCAGGGTGTGCCCTGCCTCTCGCCCAAAAGATACTGGGATAGGCTCCAGCCCCCCCGCAACCCAAAAAGGATTAAACGGAAGAAGATGGATGGATGGATGGATGTTGGCATGTTTAGTTTGTCTGAAGGCTGCTGACGGATTAAAGTTATTGACTTCGTGAATTTCAGTCATCTTAACTTGCCAGGCACATAATAATGAACATAAATTAGTTAAGTAATATTAGCTAAGGTAAAGGTAAAAACAGCTCCTTTTCATTCTTGTCTGAAATGACTATGCTATGAGATGACTGTTGTTGTGAAATGGCGCTATATAAATAAAGCTGAATTGAATTGAAATAAGAAAAACAAAAAACTAATAATTAAAAAGAAGATAAAATTAATCAACTTGAGCTCTTAACCACATCTGTTAGCTAACGACTTTTCCTTTATTGCTCCCGTTACCATGATAAATGCCTTCACTGCTTACATACTTCTTCTGATTTTTTTCCACGTTTAAAGTACTTTAATAAGCTCATGTTTCTCTTGGACAGTGACACAAGCGAGACGTTCTGCCTGGCGGTCACGTGGGCGCAGCGCTTCTGAACTCCGCGCAGATGACGGTGACGTGCATTGTTGGTGTGCACGCTTGCGGACCATAATTTCTTCACTGGCGATCTTTCCAGGGTGTACCCTGCCTCTCGTCCAAAGATGCTGGGATAGGCTCCAGCCACCCACCCCCCCACGCGACCCAAAAAGGATTAAGCAGAAGAGGATGGATGGATGGCATTCTTGATACATTTCAAATTTTCCGTGGAAAAGGACATACGCCATGTTTTTGTCCGTAAGTACCCTTTGTACATGAGGCCCCTGGTCATCAGGATCCTGAACTCTGCTCACTCCCCCCACCCCTGGACCATAACACGCTCACCCACACAATAATTACCTCAGCTGTTTGCACAGAAAGACTTGGCACACCAACAGTAATACATCTGCCGCTGTATGTCTCTGCACCTTACTGCAACCATTTGCACAAATGCCGGACCTGCTGCTATCTGTCTGTTATTGCAATATTGATAATGTGCAGTCCAATCTGTCACGGTCTGCACCTACACTACCGCATTGAACTTGCAATTATGGTTAGTACAGCTCTACTTTTACTTTTTCTCTATATAGGATTGCTGGGTTTTATCTTTTATCTTTATTTGCAGTATAGGTAGCATTACATAGACTGCTGTTGTTATTTTTCATCCTTATTCCTTCTTTCCTTATATATTGCACACACCACTAAGCGAGAGAGAAATGGCATTTCAGTTCTCCTGTATGAGATAGATAGATAGATGTACTTTATTGATCCCAGACTAGGAAATTACAGTGTAACAGCAGCATGACAGTAGACGACCAAACGACAGAAACACACACAGCATAATAGACAAAGGGATTACCCATGGAAAGTATAACCGCTAAAAACTTATATACAGACGTGGACAAAATTGTTGGTACCCCTCTGTTAATGAAAGAAAAACCCACAATGGTCACAGAAATAACTTGAATCTGACAAAAGTGGTAATAAATAAAAATTCTATGAAAATTAACCAATGAAAATCAGACAGTGCTTTTGAATTGTGGTTCAACAGAATTATTTTAAAAAACAAACTCATGAAACAGGCCTGGACAAAAATGATGGTACCCCTAGAAAAGACTGAAAATAATGTGACCATAGGGACATGTTCAACCAAGATGTGTCCTCTAATTAGCATCACAGGTGTCTACAAACTTGTAATCAGTCAGTCGGCCTATTTAAAGGGTGACAAGTAGTCACTGTGCTGTTTGTTGACATGGTGTGTACCACACTAAACATGGACCAGAGAAAGCAAAGGAGAGAGTTGTCTCAGGAGATTAGAAAGAAAATTATAGACAAACATGTTAAAGGTAAAGGCTATAAGACCATCTCCAAGCAGCTCGATGTTCCTGTGACTACAGTTGCACATATTTTTCAGAAATTTAAGATCCACGGGACTGTAGCCAACCTCCCTGGATGTGGCCGCAGGAGGAGACAGTTAATACGAATGGTAACAAAAGAGCCCACAACAACCTCTAAACACATTCATGATGAACTCCAAGGTCAAGGTACATCAGTGTCAGATCGCACCATCCGTCATTGTTTGAGCCAAATTGGACTTCACGGGAGACGACCAAGGAGGACACCACTGTTGAAAACAAATCATAAAAAAAGCCAGACTGGAATTTGCCAAACTGCATGTTGACAAGCCACAAAGCTTCCGGGAGTATGTCCTGTGGACAGACGAGACAAAACTGTGACTTTTTGGCAAGGCACATCAGCTCTATGTTCACAGACGCAAAAATGAAGCATACCAAGAAAAGAACACTGTCCCTACTGTGAAACATGGAGGAGGTTCTGTTGTGTTCTGGGGCTGCTTTGCTGCATCTGGCACAGGGTGTCTTGAATCTGTTCAGTGACATGTTTTAGGACCCAGGAGACAGACACTGACACGGACAGATTGTGACAATAATCCTTTTATTTGATAGTGAGAGTGTGTAGTGCGTGAGTGAGTGCAAGGATTGGGTTCTGGTCACTGGAACTGAGCAGTCTGGACGGAGACCCGGCAACCCTGGAACATACAAGCAGATATGATTACTTGAGCTCAAAACTCCTGAGGAGCTGCAGATGGTGAGGCTTACTTGGGTGAAGCACAGGTTACGCCCTGCTGGATTCCAGCGGCCGTGCAGCGTGATGGTGAAGGTGTCCGTGTTCGTGCTGGAGATTCCACCCGTGGCTGTGACGAGGGAAGTCCTGGTGATAACACCGGCCGTGACTCCACAGACCGGAATGATGACAGTTCTGACGATGACGAGGTTAGTGACTCCTCAGAACGTGGCAATGACAATGCAGATGATAATGATGACAAAGACTCCACTGATAGCGGTGGCGAATGTACCTGCAACTGAGATAATAACAGTTCTCGTAGCTGAGGAGCAAAACGTACCGGTAGTCGTGGTGGTAGCGATGAGCTACGTGGGCGAGGTGGCGTTGCCCCGTCAGCTGGGGACGCAGGTCCGCCGCCTAGGAGGTCCACCTGTGCACAGGGGTTAAGACAAGGGGTAGAGTAACAAATTGTTCTCTTACTTGGTTGACCTTGACGAGAGGTTCTTGACGAGGCACAAGAAGTTCTTGACGAGGCACAAGAGGTTCTTGACGAGGCACGAGAGCGGAGTTCAGGCTCATACTCCGACGAGGAGGACAGACGACTCCGTGACGGGCTGTCAGCGACGCTGGCTTTTAACAGCCGTTGATTTGCACCTGTTGGTCTGTGCGCAGCTGGAGCTGATGACGCCAATGACGGCCCAGAGGCCGCCATGACATTCAGGGTACAATGAAATCTCAAGACTATCGAGGTATTCTAGAGAGAAATGTGCTGCCCAGTGTCAGACAGCTTGGTCTCAGTTGCAGGTCATGGGTCTTGCAACAGGATAATGACCCAAAACACACAGCTAAAAACACCCAAGAATGACTAAGAGCAAAACATTGAACTATTCTAAAGTGTCCTTCTATGAGCCCTGATCTAAATCCTATTGAACATCTGTGGAAGGAGCTGAAACATGCCATCTGGAGAAGGCACCCTTCAAACCTGAGACAACTGGAGCAGTTTGCTCATGAGGAGTGGGCCAAAATACCTGCTGAGAGGTGCAGAAGTCTCATTGACAGTTACAGAAATCGTTTGATTGCAGTGATTGCCTCAAAAGGTTGTGCAACAAAATATTAAGTTAAGGGTACCATGATTTTTGTCCAGGCCTGTTTCATGAGTTTGTTTTTTAAAATGATTCTGTTGAACCACAATTCAAAAGCACTGTCTGATTTTCATTGGTTAATTTTCATAGAATTTTTATTTAGTACCACTTTTGTCAGATTCAAATTATTTCTGTGACCATTGTGGGTTTTTCTTTCATTAACAGAGGGGTACCAAGAATTTTGTCCACGTCTATCAGGTGCAGGGTGAAATGTGAGCTACCAGTTAGACTGTATGGTGCACTGTGGTAGCATAGTTATGACCAGAATACAACATTAGAGTGAGTTATTGTACAGTGAAATGGCATGTGGCAGGAAAGACTTCCTGTACCTAACTGTTCAGCAGTGAAGTATAGAAGTATTGACAAATAAAAATCTTTGAATCTTGAATCTTTGAATACTACCAAAAAAAATAAAATAAAATAAAATAAAAAACATGGAGGAGGACTTCCGGTTATGGCTGCCACGTAGGACGGACGTGTCTCGCTCTGCTCTGCTCCTGGAGAAAAAAAATCGGCAAATAACTCTCTCATTTGGGACAGAACGTATCTCAGCATTTGGGCGAGGATATGTCGGCGAAGCCTAAGGCTGGAAAACCAGGAAAAGGAAAAAGCGAGCCGCCGAAACAGTCCAAATTAACGGACTTTCAGGTCTGTGACGCAGCAAACAAAACTCCATATATGGCGGAGGAGGCTGGCAACGGTGCGATGTCTGCGCGGGGAGGCGCAGATGCGCTGATGGCTGCCATGAGTTCAATGAGAGCGGACTTTTCCTCTAGATTTGATGGGATTATGACAGCGTTGGAAGGAATAAGAAAGGAATTGGGTGACTGTGTAGAACGAACGGCGCAGATGGAGCTCCGTCTCGCTAGTGCTGAAGATGACGTCACCCGTCTTCAATTAAAGGTGCGCACTTTGGAAAAAAAAAATAAATCTCTGGAAGATAATATTTTGGATTTGGATTCTCGGTCGAGACAGAATAATTTGAGGCTGGTGGGTCTTCCAGAGGAATCAGAAGGTCGGGACGTATGTTCCTTTCTGGAAAAGTGGATTCCGGAGGTGCTGGGCAGCGAGGAGTTGCAATCAGCAGTGGTTCTGGAAAAAGCACATCGTATTGGCCCACGGAGAGATAAGGGACCGCCGAGGACCTTAATTATGAAGTTTCTTAGCAACAGAGACAGGATGAAGATCTTCAACGCTGCACGTGCTAAAGGAGAGATTAAACACCAGGACCAGCAGGTGCGGTTCTACCCAGATTTGGCCACAGGAATCCAGCAATTGAGGAAGCAGTTTGATCCCGTACGTAAGGAGCTGCGCAACCTTGGGATTCGTCATGGTGTAATCTATCCTGCGAGACTGCTGACCACGTATGAGGGCAGAACCCACATCTTCAAGACCCCAGAGGAGGCGCAGGAGTTCATCAAGAAGATCAAAGAAGAAGAAGAGACTGGTGGGAGCTAAGCATGAACAAAATATAAGGTAGAATAATTAAGCATTTGCACAGGCATCTGTCTGACTTGAAGTAAATAGTAAGTTTACAAAATATAGATTGTATTATATATTAAAAAAACAAAACAAAAACAAAACAAACAAAAAAAAAAACTATGATGTACAAAGTTGTTAAAAATTTTGGAGTTAAGTTGGAAAACTACAGAGGAGAGTTAATGTTACGTCATTAAAAGCAGTAGAGTTAGGGTGATTGGGAGGATGAAGAAGGAGTGGCTTAGGCTGTTCCCCGTGGGTGTGGAACGGTCGATGGCTATATCGGGAGACAGAATTTTTCTTTTGATTTTGGGGGGTTTGCCACAAGTGTGGGAAGGGGAAATTTGTTTGTGTGTAGTTTGTAGGATGAATGTTCAACCACTCATGTTTTTGCTTCTCTGTATGAGCATGTTTACACTGCAAGGTAATCCCAAACTCTCTATTGATCATGGACCAAAGTGTTAATCTTAATTTAACTTCATGGAATTGCAGAGGTCTACAAAATTTAAAAAAACTTAAACAAGTTATGAATAAAATAAAGGACATGGGTTCAAGAATTGTGTTTTTACAAGAAACTCATCTGATAGAGGAGGATGTTAAAAGAATTAGGAGTAGATGGCAGGGAAGTGTATTCACCTCTTCATTTTCATCCCGAGCCAGGGGAGTTATGACTCTCATACATAAATCAGTTCCTTTTCAAGTGAAAAATGTAATTGGAGACAAATTTGGAAGATATGTAATCATTCAAGGTTCTTTGCTATTAGAAAATATAAATCTTGTGAACTTATATGGTCCCAATATAGATGATCAGAAGTTCTTTGCTAATTTATTTCTCATCTTATCATCACTTACAGGGCAACATATAATAGCAGGGGATTTTAATTGTACATTGAATCCAGGTGTGGATAGATCAACAGGACTGGATTGTACGCACATTGGATGTAGGATGACTATTAATCATTTTATGAAAGAATTGAGATTGTTAGATATATGGAGAGAAATGAAACCACAAGTTAAAGCCTATTCTTGTTATTCCAGTACCTACAAGACATTCTCACGTATTGATTATTTTTTGATTTCCACAGAATTAAGGTCCAAGATTCAAAACTGCTTTTATGATAACATCGTGATCTCTGATCATGCACCCTGTTGTCTAATATATGTAGATAAAAAATTGACAAAGGAATCAGGCAGATGGCAATTTCAGCATAAATGGCTTCAGGATGAGGAATTTGTCAAGTATATAGAAAAACAGATAGACGAGTTCTTTGACATCAATACTACACAAACATCAGCATGTGTAAAGTGGGAGGCTTTCAAAGCTTTTATTAGGGGACATATTATTAGTTATACAGGATCAAAATCTAAGAAGACTCGAGAGGAGAGAGCTAAATTGGAACATAAAATAAAAAGTCTTCAGGAAAAAGTGTATGCAGGAAGAGATCCAAGGTTGGAGAATGAATTACTGATTTTGAGAGCTGAATACGACAAAAAATCAGCGAATAGAGCTGCCTCGAGTCTTCTAAGATTGAAACAATCTTTTTATGAACAAGGTGAAAAATCAGGAAAATTATTAGCATGGCAGATTAAACAATTGGAAATTAAAACACCAATAACCAGTATTATAAGTAACGGACAGGTAGTTATAGATCCTTTAGAAATTAATAGAGCCTTTAGAGATTACTATGAAAAATTATATGATACCAAAAATGAACCTGATTTAACAAAACTAAATGGGTTTTTGAACAAACTATCTATACCGTGTATTCCAAATGAAAACAGGGAGATATTGGAGTCTAAAATTAGTCAAGAAGAAGTTGGGCTAGCCATTGATAATATGAAATCAGGAAAAAGTGCAGGACCAGATGGTCTTCCAGTTGACCTTTATAAAAAATTTAAGAATAAATTAATAAAACCTTTTTTGGAAATGGTTTTAGAAGCATTTCAAAATAATAATTTACCATCATACATAAATAATGCCTTAATTATACTGCTGCCAAAACCAGGTAAGCCCTCTAATAAATGTGAAAATATGAGACCAATAAGCCTATTAAACGCCGACCTTAAGATAATCTGTAAAATTTTAGCAAGACGAATACAAGAAATTTTACCAAATATTATTAATCGAGATCAGAATGGCTTTATAAAGGGTAGACAAGGCTTCCATAATGTAAGAAGACTATTTAATATTATTTATTTTAATAAAGAAGCACCGGATACAGCTCTCCTATCATTGGACGCCGAAAAGGCCTTTGATAGAGTTGAATGGCCCTTTCTTTTTGAAGTCCTACAAAGGTTTGGACTTGGAAATAATTTCATAAAATGGGTTCAAATAATATACAATAATGCTACAGCAGAAATCCTAACAAATAACAATATTTCAAAACCAATAAAAATCAATAGAGGATGTCGACAAGGCTGTCCACTTTCACCTTTACTGTTTACTATGGCAATTGAACCTTTAGCGATAGCGATACGTTTACATTCACAAATATATGGAATTAAAGTTGGACCAACAGAACATAAAATCTCCCTGTACGCCGATGATATAATTTTGTTTATGTCGAATCTAAAAAAATCAATTCCAACCTTGTTGAATTTAATAAAGAATTTTGGGGAAATATCAGGATATAAAATAAATAAAACTAAATCTTCAATATTAATGCTAAATGAGACCCAGAGAAATTACCCAGCCCCTGAGGTAAATCAATTCAATGTTGTAAATCAGTTTAAATATTTAGGAATCCAAATTATGCCTAAGCTAGAATCAGTCACCAGTGTCAACTATGAAGCCTTAATGTCAGATATCAATGAGTTAACTCAGAGATGGATGTCACTACCAATGTCGATGATCGGGAGAATCAATATACTTAAAAGTAATATTTTACCTAAAATACTTTATTTATTTCAATACATTCCCTTATCACCACCTTTAGATCTATTCTCAAGAATAAAAAAAAAGTTAGTGGAATTTATATGGAACAACAGGAGGGCTAGATTACGTTTGTCTTTATTATATTTACCATTTGATCGTGGAGGTCTGAAATGTCCAAATTTTATGTTGTATTATTGGTCGGCACAACTGAGGTCTATGACATATTATTTTTCATCAAATGATCTCCCTCACTGGACTGAAATGGAATCATACAATTTACCTTTACCTCTTCCCATATTCATATACTCAGATTCGGCAAAAAAATTACAAAAACAAGTTAAAAATCCATTTGTAAAGCATATGATCAAAATATGGTGTGAAGCTAAAAACTATTTAAAAGAACCACAGTTATTGTCACAATTTAGTCCAATATGGGGTAATCAATATTTTAAACCAGGGAGAGCGGACGCTGTATTTAAAGTATGGAATTTAAAAGGGATACAAAAGATTCAGGATTTATATTTGCCATGTGCAGACAACATAATGTCTTTTGAAGAGCTGAGGATCAAATTTAATCTCAATAGAACACATTTTTTTAAATATCTTCAACTTAGAAACTTTATTCGATCAAATCAAAATAAAGCTCTCACTCGACCTATTTATTCATCCTTGGAAAAAATGATGATGAAAGATAGTAAAAGAAAGGGTATTATTTCAGAGTTTTATAACTCATTGACACTATCTTCAAGTGAAAATTCACTGAAAAGATTAAACTACTGGAAAGAAGATCTGCAAATTGAAATTTCAGAGGAACAATGGGAATTGGCTTGTACAGAAGCTCAAACCAAATCAATAAATGCACGCCTTAAATTGATACATTTCAAATGGTTAATGCGGATGTATGTTACACCGGAGGAGTTAAATAGATACAACAAAAATATACCAGATACATGCACAAAATGCATGGAAAGTAAAGGAACCCTATTTCATTGTTTATGGGAATGTAGATTAATAAGAATGTTTTGGGAAGAGGTGAGGGTAACAATTGAAAAAATAATCTCAAAACAAATCATATTGAATCCTAAACTGTTTTTGTTGGGTCTGTACCCAGAAAAGCATAATTTTAATAAAAGTGAAAGAACATTCATAGACCTCAGTTTGCTTAATGCCAAAAAATGTATTGCACTATTATGGAAAAAGACTCATAGACCAGATGTGACTCAGTGGTTAAGACAGATGTTAACAAACCTTCCATTAGAAAGAATAACATATATACTGAAATCAAAGGAAATTGTGTTTGAGAATATATGGAGACCTTTTATTGATTATGTAAAAAATTTAAACATAACTCTTGAAGAAGAAGGTGAATGATGTGTGTGGACCTTGTAAATTCCAAACTGGTGAACATAATATGTATACTTATGTATTGGATTGTCTAGACTAAACAGAGGAGCATTGTTGAAGACTTGATTTTGTTGGTGGTTGTTGGTGTTTTTAGTGCATTTTTTTTTTGTAGTACTTTAGTGTTAGTGTTTGATTGTTTGTATCATGTTTGTTAAAAAAAAAAAAAAGGTTCAATAAAGATATTGTGGAAAAAAAAAAAACATGGAGGATTTGTATTTTTCCAGCATACGTATGTAGGAAGTACAAATGTCATTATCTGCTTTACATAAGATCACACTGATTTTAATTTGATGTCAGATTGTGAAAAGTATAATTCCGAGTGGGGCAGCGCAGTGGTGGAGTGGTTAGCACTGCGGCAGCACAGCAACTCACCCTTGGCCGGGGGATCCTGGGTTCGATCCCAACCCCTGACCAACAGTGATCTGTGTGGAGTTTGCATGTTCTCCCCGCATCTGCGTGGGTTTACTCTGGGATTTCTCTGGTTTTCTCCCACATGCCAAAAACATGCAAGTTAGGTTAATTGGCATCAAACTGGGGATTCTAAATTGTCCTTAGGTATGACTGTGAGAGTGAATGGTTGTCTGTCTGTGTTGGCCCTGCGATGGACTGGCGATCTGTCCAGGGTGTACCCTGCCTCTTGCCAAAAGATGCTGGGATAGGCTCCAGCCCCCCTGTGACCCGAAAAGGATTAAGCAGAAGAGGATAGATGGATGGATAATTCCGAGTTTGCAGACCAAAGCAGGCATAGTAAAACTACAGGAGTAGTTGCACGGTGGTGCAGTGGTTAGCACTGTGGTAGCACAGCAACTCACCCTTCGCCATGGGATCTCAGGTTCAATCCCACCCCCTGACCAACGGTGATCTTTCTATGTGGAGTTTGCATGTTCTTCCCGTGTCTATATGGGTTTACTCCAGGATTTCTCCGGTTTCCACCCACAGGGGCCAAAAACATGCAGATTAGCTTAATTGGCATCAGCTGGGGAGGTATGAATGTGAGTTGTCCCTTCCCCCTTCCCCCCAGGCCACAATTGTAAATAAGAATGTGTTCTTAATCTGTCCTGCCTGGATCAATGAATGTTAAATTAAAAAAATAAAAAACAAAACGCTCCTTCTTTGAAAAACATAGTCTTGCTGTAATGTCCTTGAAATGGTGCTTTAAGATTGTTCTATCATTTAAACAACTGCAGGATTTTTCTTGAGTGCTGTATATTCTACGACCATACAACAGCTTGAACAATGTTTCTAAAGTTATTTTTATTTGTGGATTACTTCTTATCCAAATCAATGGCATCCTTGCATTCCTGTAAAAGCATAAATTGTTGTTTTGTAGTGTCCCTTCCTTTCATTCTGCAAAGATGAAAAAGATGAGGTGTGAATTCTGCCTTGCAGGGGATTTCATCCCAGTTTTCTGACAAACATTTTAAAGCCTCCCATGAGAAACATGCAGCCAAGACAGGCTATGTGCTTCCCAGAGTTTAACACTAGATGATCGTGCCAAGTCTTATCAGCCACTGCCGTTTGTTGTGACGGTTTAACAGTGTGCGAGATAGTTCAGGCATTTGACAGCAGTCAACTGACTGTCACAGACAGCTGTGGAGAGTATCAGACACCAATTGTCAGGTGGCTGGTTTCTTGAAAGGAAATCCAGCACTTGGCTGATGGGTGTCTTTCGGGAATGACTCTGCCGGTGCAGGTATTCTGGTTTAGTCACTCAGAGCTTCCAGTAAGTGAGGACGAATTTGGAATTTGGATCCAATGACTAATTCACTGCAGTACCTGAACCCCCACTTTTTGTTTAACCCTTCACCATAGTAAATAATAAATGGCATCGCTAAAAAGAGTATAATAGCTTTCAAAAGGAAAATGAGTTGAGAATTTCCTTAACCCAAACCTTGACATCACAGAGGGACCTAATCTACTGCAAGTAATTCTCTACTGTATGTATGCTGTTATCCAGAGACCCCATTGGCACTGATGTGGGGGGCCAGCCTGCATGCAATTATGACCCATTACCCCCCAATTGACAGCTTCTCTTACAGCTAATGCATTTCTATAACAGGAAATAAGATAAAGGGAAAATGACAATAAATGCATAAATGAATAAAATGCCACTACTCGTTACTTAAATCTTCAGTCGTTTTTCTGTAAATGCAAATGATGTGCAGTGTCCGGGTCCACTGCACTCCATAAAACTGTCTCATCCTGTTATAAAGTCTGCCTGAAAACCACTCGTGGGAGATTGTTGGAGGCATTTTGCTTAATTCCACACGCTGTTAGATTAGAAAACATTTTAGTGCCTTCTTTTGATTGATAAGATCTGTGGTTTAACAGCAAGATGAGGACGAGCGTGTCTGTGTGATGTTGTAATAACCCCCCCCCCCCCCCAGTGTGTTACAGCTTCACATCACTACCCACAGTATCATGAGCACCATACACGCTATCAGTGACCTACGCAAAGCACTCCAGCTCTGTGGAGGCTTTTTGTGCTCTTTGCTCCGCCGCTCTTTGCATACGCATTACACTAAATCCTCCCTGTGTGTGTGCACGTGCTGTTGCTTCCAAGTAACCACTTCTTCTTTGCCAAATGCTAAGTTATAGCCCCCATCTCCCCCTCCTTCTCAGTTCCCCTGTTACCCTTCTGCCCCTCGCTGAGTGACAGTGTGGGGCCTGGCTACCATCCTGTCATGAGGCCGGCATTGAACACTGGGTTATTACCCACTAATTATCAATTACAGAGCTCGGGTTCCACACCTGGAGCAGGCCAGGCTGGGAATGAGCTTAGCCCCATTAGGATGGACCTCCGGCTGGGCTGTTTATAGAGGGGGCTGGGCTCTTCCCTCTGGAGGTGTTAATGGGCCTTTCCAGGGCTACAGTCAGCAGGGCTGATCCACTAGGGTGTCTGATAACAGTATGAGAGGGGGAATATTCATGCCGTACAGCACTTGGGAATTTTTCTGTTACTACAGAGATGACAACTTTATGGATTGATGGAGAGACATATGTGGGGAACCGCATGGTAGATTTTCTGTTACTACAGAGACAGATGGACTTTATGGATGGGTACGCATATGTGAATAATCATATTAGAGATTTTCTGTTACTACAGAGATAAATGGACTTGATAGATAGACATATGGGGGGAATTATATGTAGCACTACAGCTGTACCTGAAATGTTCCATGTACAGTGCTGTGAAAAAGTATTTGCCCCCTTCCTGATTTCTTTAGTTTTTTAGTGATTTTTTTTTCTCCATTTTTTAAAATGATGATTTCATTTATTAAGGGAAAAATGTTATCCAAACCTACTTGGCCCTATGTGGAAAAGCTAATTTCCCCCTTTGTTACATCATGAATTAACTGATTTACCCACATTTGTTGTAAAGCTGAGTTCAATTTCACTAGCCACAGCATGATCACTGCCAGACCTGTTGAATCAAGAAATTACTTATATAGAACCTTTCTGACAATGTGAAGTAGGCTAAAAGATCTCAAAAAGCAACATATCATGCCATGATCTAAAGACATTCAAGAACAGATGAGAAACAAAGTCATTGACATCTATCAGTCTGGAAAGGGTTACAAAGCCGTTTGTAAGACTTTGGGACTTCAGCGAACCACAATGAAGTCTCCCTATCCAAAAATGGAGAAAACCTGTAAATGTGGTTAACCTTCCCAGGACTGACCTACTAAAATTACTCCAAGCATGCATTGATGACTCATCCAGAAGGTCACAAAAGAATCCAGAACAAGATCTAAAGAACTGCAGGCCTCACTTGCCTTAGTTAAGGTCAGTGTCCATGATTCAACAATAACAAAGCAACTGGGTCAAAAAGAACACAAAGGCTCATCTCACATTTGCAAACAAACAAACAAGCAAACAAAAAAACATGTTGATGATCCCCAAGACTTTTGGGAAAATTAAATTAAATCACCCGTTACTGTCATTCCACCATACAACCAATCATGTACAGTAGAACGAAATTGTGTTTTTCTTATGTACAGTGTTAATCACACACACTCCATATGTAGAATCAGAGGGCCGCTGCCATGCAAGGCGCCGCCACAGATTTCCCCCCTCCATTCCATTATTGCTGAGCACCAAGCTGGACGGCAGGAAGTTCCGCTTTTTTTTATATGGTCTTTGGCATGACCCGGCTGGGATTTGAACCCCTGCCTCTCGGGTGTGGGGCGGATGCTCTACCAACTGAGCCACCACTCCGGTGGTATATTCTGTGGTTTGGAAAGTCCCGTTACATCTGGCGTAAAACTATCACAGCATTTTATAAAAAGAGCATCATACCAACAGTCAAACATGGTAGTGGTAGTGTGATGCTCTGGGGCTGCTTTGCTGCTTCAGGACCTGGATGACTTGCCGTAATTGGTGGAACCATGAATTCTGCTCTCTACCAGAAAATCCGGAAGGAGAATGTCTGGCTATCATTGCGTGACCTCAAGCTCAAGCTCAAGCTCAAGGGTGGCACAACCAGTTATTAGGTTTAGATAGCAATTACTTTTTCACTTAAGGCCACGTAGGTTTGGATAGCGTTTTTTTCCCCCGGTTGAAAAACAAGATTTTAAAGTACATCCAGCTCTATAGTTGCCATTATATTCCTAAGATTAAAGGGAGCAGCAAGAAGAAGAAGAAGAAGAGTTTAGAATTTAAGCTAGCATTTTAAACCTAGGTCCATCCATCCATCCATCTTCTTCCGCTTAATCCTATTCAGGTCGCGGGGGGGGGGGGGGGGGGCTAGGCAGGGTACACCCTTTGCGTTTTTCATCAGGCATTGTACCACATAGACGTGTATTGCATTTTCTTCATTTTGGCTCAAGTTGAATATTATATGAAATAAATAGCGCTCATTGTCACTTTCAGTACTTGATGATAATGGTAGAAAATTAAGGAAAATAAAATATTTTCAATTTTGACAATGTTATAAGTTGATTTAACCACTGATGTTGCGGGGGCATGGTGTGGGACTTCTCCACCCAGAGAAAAAGGCAACTGGGGAAGGGGGGAACAATGGACTGAAAGAGGAGGTGTCACCGGGGGGTATCAGACGGGACAGTAAGGACTATGCGCCCCCTGCGAGAGGAGTGAATGCCAAAGCCGCTGGAAGAAGAAGGGTGTGAGTGTGGCGCCGGCGTTATGTCATGTTAATGTGCCACACAGGCTTTGTTCTATACATAATGTATGATGGTCGGAAGTTCCGGGTCTCAGTGCATGGTATTAAAGATATAAAAGAGGAATGCCGAGAGACCCGGGAGCTCTTTTAATGTACTGTATGTTGGAGATGGAATAAAGTTTCTATGTTGTCCAGCTCGTTGCCTCACCTGCCTCCATTTTCCACAATGTGACTGTTTTCTGCACCCAGGTATTGACTTTTCAATATTGTCTCCTGTGTTTGCAACAATTTTTTAAAATGTTTTTCTTTATTCTTCTTTTTCTTTCTGCTTATATTCACATGCTTTTTTATTGTGATATGGGCAGCGCGGTGGTGTAGTGGTTAGCACTGCGGCAGCACAGCAACTCACGCTTGGCCGGGGGATCCTGGGTTCATTCACTCACTGACACTGTGACGTCATACATCTGTTTCTGCGAGGACATATGTGTGCAGACCAAGACCTTCTGCACATACAACAACAATAAATCCTGGTTCATTCCTAAACTGAAGCAGCTACGTCAGACCAAGGAGGAGGCCTACAGGACTGGTGACTGGACTCTGTACAAGCGGGCCAGAAACATGCTGACGAAGGAGATCAGGCTTGCTAAGAGGAGCTACAGTGTGAAGTTACAAAAAAACTTCTCAGCCAACAACTCTGCTTCTGTCTGGAGAGGCCTGCAGAATATCACCAACTACAGGAGACCATCCCCCCACCCTGTGGAAAACCTCCAGCTGGCTAACGACCTAAACAGCTTTTACTGCAGGTTTGAAAAGAACCTACAGTTCTCACCTCCCACCCACACAAAAGGATTATCTGCAGCCCCAGGAACTCCATCCCTCCTCCACTCTGACCTCCCACCAGCACTAATGATCTGTGAAGAGGAGGTGCGCCGGGTCTTTCAGAGACAAAAGATCAAGAAGGCTGCAGGACCTGATGGTGTGTCTCCGTCCTGCCTGAGAGTCTGCTCCAACGAGTTGGCCCCCAACTTCACCCGGATCTTTAAAGGCGTCGGCCGGACGAAAATTCAATATCGCTAAATCATATCTTAAATTTTTATGTGAGACGAGCTAATTTGAACCGCACATGTTTTGGTGTCAACAAATGTCACATAAGGTGACAATGCGCTCTTGAAGTACGCTGTCCTTGAGAGCTGTCTGACTCAGCCGAGCGATCAGCGGCTAAAATGGCCACTGACTGTGTGACATCATCACAGGGAGAGACATGCACACGCTCGGCGGACATTGTTTGTTGTTTACGTTTTAAAATCGGCGAATACGGATATTTCTCGGAGTACTTGTGGATTACAAATAGATTATTTATTAAGATTAGGATTTCAGGAATTGAATTAATTATGGTTTGGCGTTGTGTTGTCTACGGGTGCGACGTTATACCAGCGGAGCATGCGGTGAGTGTTTTTGAATTTCCCGTCCTTGGGAAAATCAGAAAGACATGGGTGAAATTCGTTCAGAAAACGCGAAAAAATTGGAATGATGTCGGTAACTCACCCAACATGTGCAGTAGACATTTCGTTGACAGCGATTTCGAGAATAAGATGCAATTTGTGTCACGACTCGCCGCTCATCAGCGGCTTCAGCTGCGCGCACACCTGCGTAGTACAAATACAAAGATGCGAGCACTACATACGATCCCGCAGCTCCTGAGAGACTGCAACCTAACACAAAAAACAGTTTCACACAATGAAACAACAGTGCATGTATTATATATATATAAAAATTATTATCCCATTGATTTTCATCATTTTTGGTCACATATCTCACACCTACAATTTATTTATTTCAGGGACAAAGGGCTGTGAAAAAGTTGTTGATATGATCAACAAAACACGGGTCCTCAGGGATGTGCGAAAGCTGAGTCCAGGGCAGCAAACTTCAAATGTGGAGGCTTTCCACAGTCTGATTATTCATTTTGCACCAAAGAGTGTACACTTCTCATTCCTTGGAATGTTGACAAGGTGAGGAGATGCAATATGTGACCAAAAATATGAAATGCAATTATAATAACAGTGCCAATTACATAGAGTTTCTGCTGATAGACAGATCACTTATATGTCCAAAACTAAATCATTGTGATAATATTCTAATTACAGACTTTGTTTAGCTGCAATGCACTTTAATGAAAATGCAGGCCGCAAGCAGGCACAGAATCGTGATGGTGAGCCGGTCTTAATGAATGAATGAATGAATTTATTTCGGATAGTACAGTACAGGTTAAAAGAAACTGTATAATATAACAACAAGGTCAAATTAGACAAAGACTTCTCCTACTATACAATTCCACGTAAGTTATCCGAAATGGGTGATGGCTGAAGCCGCAGCTTATATTGCTTATATTGTCTTCATCATCAGGTACCCAAAATTCAAAAAAGGCGGATATACACTGCAAGCAAAGAAAGTTAATCCAACTTTCGGGGAGTATAAGAAATATTAGTATCATTTTCTAGGCTTGTATATGATATTTACAGTGGGTGGAGGGTTGGTCTTCATTCAACTTTCACATTTCATAGCTTTTATCAAATTATGTTAATTTGGGTCAAATTTGTATTTCATACTGTAGTCAAATGGATGTCTAATTTTTATTGAATATATTTTTTTTCAGAATATGTGGATGATCTGATGAATACTCTGTTCAACAAAACCTTGGTTGATCCAACCCACTTATGGGAGCAGTGGCACTATGTACAAGCCAGAGTTCCCACCACATTGAGTGCCGAATTGAACCCGAATTTTATACCATAAAATGGTAGAAAAATTATTCAAATGTATATGACATGCAACTTTGATGAATGCTGAAATATTAGAATTATAAAATTGACATGAACATTAATAAACTCAATATATGATTTTACAAAACTTTATTTAAATATCATTTTTCACAAATCTAATCTTGGTAGGCAAAATCCCTTGTAGTGATCCGATGGGAATGTTTCTCTGATGAGGCTCACAGCACAGGCAGGCAATATCACCCTCACTTCTTCCTGAGCTGACGTCACTGCTGCCTGCCCCTATCGACAGATGGCGGTACTGCAGCATCACTAAGTGAAAGATGGGCTATTACCAAATAAAGTCATTTATGGAGGCTGGTGACACATATTAAATCACGGGAATGGCCAGAATGGAATGTTTTCATACAATCAGTTTATTGGTTCAATAAAAAAATGTCACCGTCCGAGGACTTTAACAGATCACTGGAGCTGCATGAAGTGCCTTCCTGCTTCAAACGCTCCATCATCATTCCAGTTCCCAAGAAACCCTCTGTTACAGGATTAAACAAATACAGACCTGTTGCCCTGACCTCTGTGGTCATGAAATCCTTGGAGAGATTGGTGCTGAACCACCTGAAGGTCATCACAGGCCCCCTGATGGACCCACTGCAGTTTGCCTACTGGTCAAACAGGTCAGTGGATGATGCAGTGAATATGGGACTACACTACATCCTGCAACACCTCGACTCCCCAGGGACGTACGCCAGGATCCTGTTTGTCGACTTCAGCTCAGCGTTCAACACCATCATCCCAGGCATTCTTCATCAGAAACTCCTCCAGCTCAAGGTGCCCCCCTCCACCTGCCAGTGGATCTCCAGCTTTCTGACTGACAGGTGGCAACAGGTGAAGCTAGGGAGATTTACATCCAGCTCCCGAAAAATTAGTACTAGCACCCCCCAAGGATGTGTCCTTTCCCCACTGCTCTTCTCCATCTACTGCAACGACTGCACCTCAGAGGACCCTTCGGTGAAGCTCCTGAAGGTTGCGGACGACACCACAGTCATCGGTTTGATCCGGGATGATGATGAGTCTGCATACAGGCGGGAGGTGGAGCAGCTGATCCTCTGGTGCAGCCAGAACCATCTTGAACTTAACCCAGCCAAAACGGTGGAGATGACTGTGGATTTCAGGCGACACCCCCCTTCATTCCCCCCACTCACCATCCTCAACAGCACAGTGTCCACTGTGGACTCCTTCAAGTTTCTGGGTACCACAATCTTCCGGAACCTGAAGTGGTCCTCCCATATAGACACTGTCTGGAAAAAGGCCCAGCAGAGGTTGTTTTTTCTGCGTCAGCTCAAGAAGTTTGATTTGCCTCAGGAGCTGCTGGTTGTCTTCTACACCGCCATCATCCAATCTGTCCTCTGCTTTTCCATCACTGTCTGGTTTGGACCTGCCACTAAACAGGACAAGACCAGACTGCAGCGGATCATTAAGTCTGTGGAGAGGATCACTGGTACCGACCTACCCTCCATTGAGAACTTATATCGGTCCATAACCAGGAAACGGGCGGGAAACATCTGTGCTGACCCATCACACCCCGGCCACAAACTGTTTGAACTTCTATCTTCTGGTCGTCGTTACAGATCACTGAAGGTCAAAACCACCCGTCACAGGAACAGTTTCTTTCCTCAAGCCATCACTCTGATGAACTCCTAACATTCACCTAGTCCTACCTGTTGCTGTACTCATGACTTTTCATCCATTATTACATTGCACATAACTCTCACACTGCTTTTTACTTCATTCACATTATATCACTGAATCTGAGTTCACATTGAAATACCGTGTGACTGTATATTTTTTCATATATTTCTGCAAAGTGTGGTTAGTCTGAGTAAATAACTGCATATATTCCTGTATATATTTGCATCCTTTTATAGAAACGTGGACAGACTGTAATTTACTGTACATACTCTGTTGTCATTGAATCCTTATTTAAATCCTCCACCTGAACAACGAGAGCAAGTTTTTAGCCAAAGTCAAATTCCTTGTATGTGTTGTGCATACTTGGCTAATAAAGCTGATTCTGATTCTGATTCTGATTCTGATTCCCAGCCAGCCCCCGACCAACAGTGATCTGTGTGGGGTTTGCTTGTTCTCCCCGTTTCTGCGTGGGTTTACTCCGGGATTTCTCCAGTTTCCTCCCACATGCCAAAAACATGCAAGTTAGGTTAATTGGCAGCAAACTGGGGATTCTAAATTGTCCTTAGGTATGACTGTGAGAGTGAATGGTTGTCTGTCTCTCTGTGTTGTCCCTGCGATGGGCTGGCGATCTGTCCAGGGTGTACCCTGCCTCTCACCCAAAGATGCTGGGATAGGCTCCAGTCCCCCGCGACCCGAAAAGGATTAAGCGGAAGAAGATGGATGGATGGATGCTTGCTTATTCATAGAATTGTAGTTGTGAGGATGGCATGTCCAAACACATAAGGTAATTTGAAAAGTACTTGAGAACTTCTTTTTAATAATAATAATAATAACAGAATGACTGTTGGTTTGGCACTGGGATCGAACCCAGGATCCCCCGGCCAAGGGTGAGTTGCTGTGCTGCCGCAGTGCTAACCACTCCGCCACCGTGCTGCCAGTGATCTGTGTGGAGTTTGCATGTTCTCCCCGTGTCTGCTTGGGTTTACTCCGGGATTTCTCCGGTTTCCTCCCACATGCCAAAAACATGCAAGTTAGGTTAATTGGCATCAAATCGGGGGATTCTAAATTGTCCTTAGGTATGACTGTGAGAGTGAATGGTTGTCTGTCTCTCTGTGTTGGCCCTGCGATGGACTGGCAATCTGTCCAGGGTGTACCCTGCCTCTCACCCAAAGATGCTGGGATAGGCTCCAGCCCCCCCACGACCCGAAAAGGATTAAGTGGAAGAAGATGAATGAATGAACAGAATGACAATTTCAGTAGTAAGGCAATTGTATACACTACCGTTCAAAAGTTTGGGGTCACACAGACAATTATTTTGTGTTTTCTATGAAAAGTCACACTTATTTACCACCATGAGTTGTAAAATGAATAGAAAATATAGTCAAGACATTGACAAGGTTAGAAATAATGATTTGTACTTGAAATAATAATTTTTTCCTTCAGACTTTGCTTTCGTCAAAGAATCCTCCATTTGCAGCAATTACAGCATTGCAGACCTAACATGATTGCACAAGGGTTTTCTAATCATCCATTAGCCTTCTGACGCAATGAGCAAACACATTGTACCATTAGAACACTGGAGTGATAGTTGCTGGAAAGGGGCCTCTATACACCTATGTAGATATTGCACCAAAAACCAGACATTTGCAGCTAGAATAGTCATTTACCACATTAGCAATGTATAGAGTGTATTTCTGATTAGGTTAAAGTTATCTTCATTGAAAAAAGTGCTTTTCTTTCAAAAATAAGGAAATTTCTAAGTGACCCCAAACTTTTGAACGGTAGTGTAAATTGTGTGGGAAATAGGTGAGTAATAAAGTTACCAGAATGAAATCAGGAAAGGGTGCAATCATTGGCATTCAAGAAGCAAACACCAGTGTCTGCTAGAGACCACTGCTGACATGCTGGCTGAAGCCAGGAGTCCATGATAGAGAGCTGTTGCTTAGATTGGCATTATTGCTCTGCACATGCACTACAGAATGCAAAGGAGTCTGGATTTGTGTTCATGTTTATGTATAATCATATAAGCTTATTTATATGATTACAATAAATACAATGAACAATTGTTTGGTTATCCTGTTGTCACAATGTTGCAGGAGCTGTCAAAACAACAACTACATAGTGGAGAAAGGAATAGGCGAGGCAACGAGCTGAACACCACAAGACTTTATTCTTTCTCCAACAAAACAGTATAGCAAAAGCACATCCCAAGCCTTTGTGCATTCCACTTTTATATCTTTATTTCCATGTATCGAGGCCTGGAACTTCCGACCATAACACATTATGTTTAGACAAAGCCTGTGTGGCACATTAACATGACATAACACCGACGCCCCTCTCACACCCTTCTCCCAGCGACCTGGCATTTACTCCTCTCCCCGGGCGGCGCATAGTCCTTACTGTCCCGTCTGAACCCCCCAGTGACACCTCCTCTTTTGGTCCATTGTTCCCTGGGTGGAGAAGTCCAACAACGTGCCCCCACAACATGACCAATGTGGCACCTACGTTGACCATCAAAATGTTAGCCATGGTGTCTCAAGCCAGTTATTCAGTATATAGATCTTTATGGGTAAGAATTTAAGCCACTTTAGCTTGCAAGCTAATATTTATTAGTGTTAAGCATTTTTAATTTAACATTCTTCTGCTTTTAGCAATTTCTGGTTTTAATATAGTAGTGTTCATTTTTCAACTATTTTAGTGTTTAAAGGAAACCTGTACTGGTCATTATAACATTAATCCTGCTTTAGGTTTTACTTATAAACCAAAAATGTGTTTATTCAGTAAAAATAACCCCCTAGAGTCAGTATACTGAATAATTTTATCTCATGAAAACCACCCATCTTCTTCTGCTTAATCCTTTTCAGGTCATGGGGGGGGGGGGGGGGGTGCTGGAGCCCAGCCCAGTATCTTTGGGCGAGAGGCAGGGTACCGCTCGGTCAAAACCAGTGGGGAGCAGCCATCACCGGCCGGAAGTGACGTACAATTGTTGTTTCCAGTTTTACTGTGGAAAAGTAATGCGTTTACTGCGGATGAGTAAACGTGTTCAGCAGATGTTCATTGGGTCAAGATCTGAGTTGAAAATGGCGCAAAATCTGCACAGATATAGACTGCACAAATCACTCTTGGAAATGGCCTTTATTGATGGCACGATCCGCAGTTACCTCCGGGGACCAGCAGCTGAAGGGGACCTGACGAACAGGCAAGCTCCCAGTCAAGTAACTTCAGAACATGTTGAATAAATCTTGATATACTAGAATTTTATTTCTTTAAATTATATGCGGGTAGATTTGCTTGTGCGTGGTTGTAATTAATTACATAAAATTCTGATGTTAAAACTTTGACTGCTATACTGCAGCCCAGTCAGTCGCACAAAGCAACGACTGTGCGTCACCACCGGTGCTGAAACTGGCCATGGAGGAGGCAAGATGTTGCTGACCATGACTGACTGAGAGAGCAGTGACTTGAAACTCACGTGTATTTGAGAAGGAATCATGACCAAAATTACTGGATGGAACCACTAGTATCATATTTGATCCTTTGAAATAGCTTTTGATTAAAATTCACTACAGGTACTCATTAAGCTAACGTTATTAATATATTGTTTGCTCAAAATTAAGATGAGATTAACTGTAAGAGTTTAAAGTCAAAAGGGTGAATGCAGTCTGCCTTTTATAAAGAAGCTTGTTAATTTTTTTTCAGTGTCATATAAAAGTTGGCCTTGTCTACTTCAGTTTTGACCTGGACTCCTCGGACTGTACAGTATAGTAGAGTTATACTAAGAACTCAATATATTAATTTTTCAGCAGATTTACAGATGGTAGATGTGAGGTCATCTGCTATTGGATTTACTCTGCAAGCATGAGAACTTTTCTCCCTCTGCAGCCAAGGTTAGCAACAGCATTAAGAAAGAATTTGCGTCTTGAATTTCTCCCTACTCTGCTAAAGTGCTCATTCAGCTCAGCAATATCTACTGTGTTGCACTCAAAGGCTTCTGCTGCAGTAATATCACATACAAATTCTACTCTACGTGTCATTTGTGTGTAGCTACTGATATGTTTCTACGAGAAATACTGATCAAGTGTGACAGAGACAAGCATTGATACTGCCATTTGCGTTTGTATCTTCTACTCGTTTCTCACCTTTCAAATATGAAGATGCACAGAAATAGATTTTTTTTCACCCGTGAATGCAAATAGATTGACTTGGCCGCTTATCATGACAAAAGACTATTTTTTTTCCACCTGCCTGTCTTGTCTTTGTGCCACTCAACTGTTGCTGTCATTTAGGTGAAGGAGCCGGCTTATGGCAGCCGTGCACTGTATCATACAGAAGATTGAAATGAAAATGAGGCACTTCTCAAAATAGCTGGAGGCAAACGGTGGAAGCTGGCAGTTGGAGGATTGAGGGTGACAGAGGTGAAGATATATGTTATGACTTTCTGTGTATTTTAGAGCTCACAGGTTCTTTGAAGTGTTTGCCATGCTGAATGCCTTCGAGATGTGTCACAGGTGTTATGATGGATTGCGGAGCGTGTCATGTTTGCCACATTAACTCTGCAATTGGCTTACACTCTGTGAGCGTGACATGCAGAAATGTTGGAGGTGAATGCAAACACACATGCATGTTATTTGTTTGGGGTTTTTCAGAACCTGGACCAGGCTCCCACTGCTCAATTCTGAATGTTTTATTTTATATAGATTGGCTAGTAACCTCTGGTTATATATGATAAACCAGTGTTTTTGCAGTCTAAATACAGACTGTGTTATATTGCTGTACTGTGGGAGATAAATCATCAACATAATGCACAACCTTGCATTTGCTATTTACCACAAAATTCAGCATCATACCTTATGATATTTGTTACTCAAAAGTAGTCCCCAAAGGAACTACCTGAACACCACTAAGAAAGTATCTTCTAAAAAAAATATTTGAGTAGGGGGAACCAATTTAACTCTAATCTGTGTTTAATCTTATAAATTTACAGCTTTTTGTAGAAATTTGTTTCTCATATATTCTGATTTTCTTAACAATTTGTGAAATTTTTCCCATTTGTCTCACAAATTCCCCTCCATGGGTCACAACCTTATCATGGTGGAGGGGTTTGTGTGACCTAATGATCCAAGGAGCTATGTTGTCGAAGGCAACTTGCCCCTGGTAGGGTCTACCATGGCAAACTGGTCCTTGGTGAAGGGTCAGACCAAGAGTGGTCCAGTAGATCCAAATGAAAAAAGTTACACCGGGAACCCAATGTACCCAAAAGAGCCAGATGATCCCTCCGATGGGTTCACCACCTGCAGGAGGGATCATGTGGATCATGGTGCTATGTGAACAGGACAGCCATCTGAATAACACGTTTGCAAACTGTTGTAATGTGTGTCGCTAAAGTTCTTTTTGATTCGCTGAGTAGTAAGCACACAACTTTAAGACCTTTTATGAAAAAACTGTGTGCAAACTGTTTTACAACCTTTAATGAATCTTGACGAAACCCAAAAAGTGCAGTAGTCGTGAATGGTCCTCAGCATTCACCGTTCCATGAGATACTAGCTTGATTTTTGCCAATATTCATCAGAAAAGTTGGCAAATCCAAAAATCTCCATGTTTGTTAGCATTCGCCACACTGAGATACTATCCTTATTAATCTGCAACTTTCTGTAATAATTATGTGACTTTTTCCATGTAATTTTGTAGCTTTCTATTTATAAATGTGCAACATTTTCCCATAAATTTGCAACTTTCCCCCAACACATTTGCAATTTTTATTCATAAATTTGTAACTTTTTTTTCTTCTAAATTTGCAAATGTACTTTTGCCAATTAGTGAGTTTTTTCCTTAAATTTTTAATTTGACAATATTTATGATGATGAAAGTTTAACATATTTAACATTTCTTTTACTTCTCAGCTTTCTATTACACAAGCACTGGCTTTTTGTATAAATGGGGCTAAATGGTGGATGGTGGTTATCAGCTACCAAGGATGGATTGTCACAACCATAGGACAAGCATAAAACACACCACAGTAGCCTACGCTGAAACTGCATGCCTACACATATACTGTGTGTGCACTCCAAAAAACAGAAATTGTACGCACATTTGCACAAGGCAATTCCAAACAGCACAGCATGTTACTGATATGTTTTTAGGTATGACTTTACTTTCCTTTCTCCATTGAGTTTATAGTTGTTGATTTCAGTCGTGATTTTAAACATTTGTCCTGAAGCCTACCTCATAATATTTTTGTTATAGCATGCAAAAACAATCAATTTAAGAGTGATAGTAGACATTCAGAAGCTACTTTATCAAATACTGTAAACGGAAAAGAAGAAAAAGACAGGGAAAAACCTGAAGATAAATGGCCCCCAATGGCTCCATGGCCCTCAGCATGTGCCCCTTTTCCCATACAATAATTCTTTCTATTCAACCAGTTAAACCAACCCATGGTTTCCCAATGTGGCTATGAGGATGTTTACATGCAGTAAGAGAGGCCAGTGATTGCAGTGTATGAATAATCAGCAACAGTTTAGTTTATAAGGAAGACGACTTTAAAACATGCATAAAATTCTATTAAAAACCAAATATTACAGTCATGAAGAAAATGTGTGGTCATGAAAAAAGATGTCTATTAGAAAGCACATATCTCCACCATCAACCCAGTCTCAGTAAAAAACGTAACTAATCAATGTTTTCCACCCCTCTGAAAATATACATTTGTAAGTAAAACCAAAACATAATGTACCTGGATACGTTTTTACAAGCGGAGTCCATCCCTTCACTCACTGCGCATGCACAAATGCACACAAGAAAAAAAAAACCCACTGTCCTCACTGCACATGAGCAGAACACCGCCTGTTTTAGGTAGTCTTCCAACACTTATTCAGTAGGTGGGAGGGGGATGACGGATGGTTAGTTACAAGCGGTTTCAAGCAACATGCGAGTTTGAGTCCCACATTGTTCTGTGAGTGACTTTTGTTTTTCTTTCATTTGTTTGCTTTTCACTCCACTAATGAAAGGTTAGGTTTAGGTGTCACCTCCTGTAGTGGTTAGGATTAGGAAAAAATGTTTTGGAGAGGTGTTACCTCTGATGATGAAAGAGAATGAAAGTGAGAGGAACATAAACTGGCAAATGTTAAAGTGCTGGTAGACATGTATCCACTGCACGGGAAAAATGTTTTTTAGGTGTCAATATACATTTTCTCAGAGTGAGAAAATGTGCAATTTGACATTTTTTTGGTGAAACTGGGCTGCCATCATCACTTAATTGCTAGATTTTATTTAGAGCCACACCAACTCTACACACTCACAGATACCGACTTTCCATTTGACAGTTCTGTGCAAAATAATCGGAGAAATGAATGACAATACAAATAATAATAATAATAATAATAATAACAAAAAAGAAATAGGGAAAAAAGCCTACCTGGCAATATTTTGAAGTGAGGAAAAAAAAATTCCATGATCAGTCTCTTGATTCAGATTCACTACAGAATCTAATGCAGTTGTCCCCAGCCCCTGGTTCAGGACCCAGTGCTGGTGGTGGACCACTTGGTACTGGGTTCCAGAGAGCTGCAGAGTAAAAATAAAAATAAATTGTTCTATTTCCCTGCATTGACTATTGAAGTGTTTTATTTTGAAAATTTACTGGATATTCTATTCCCGCCTGAATTCCTGCCTGTTGTGTCTGTGCAGTCATGACATATAATTTCAGTGCTTAGCAGAGAAGCTAGCTAGCCAAAATGAATAAAAAACAATGAACGTTGCAGAGTCTGAGCTTTACTTTCCGATCAAAAAAAGACCCATGCATGGACTGCGAAGGAGTCTATCATGTCACATTGAAGGTGAGTTGGTGATTTGCTTTTATGCCAATATATTCCGTTCATTTTTACCCTGCCCCTGCTGGGTTGTGAAATTCTTTTTTAACATGTTAGTAGTCCATGAGGCAAAAAAGGTTGGGGGCCACTGATGGAGCAGATTCTTTCACCTTTCCACTGAATTTTAACTGAAATTGGGGAGGTAGTTTTTGCATAATCCTGTTAGTGGAGGTAATAAGTTTGTGATACTATTACGCCTATATAAGATGAGATAAGCCTTTATTAGTCCCACAATGGGGAAATTCCAGAATATTAAGGCATAGTTTGGTAAAATATTATAAATTTTTTAATTGGCTTTTCAGGATTAAGAGACTACACCCTGTGCACATTCAGCCCAGTTTCACTGAAAACTCGTACAAATTACACAATTTCTCACTCTGAGAAAACATGCATGACAGACGAGAAAAACATTTTTCATGTGCACTGGATAGGCAGCATTTGCACCATTGAGAAACCTTTGCGAAACCTAACCTTTTTCCTTAGTGAAAAAGGTTTTCATTTTCATTAGTGCAGTAATCACCAGAAGGTAAAATAAAAAGTCAAAGCGTAAAATAAAAAAAATTAAAAGTCAAAGTGATAAACAGTTCTCTGAAGGACGCAAACTTGAGATTGCTGGTTGCATTGAAAAGATGGCTGTTGTTTTGCTCATGCGCAGTGACAAGACACCGCGTTCTTTTCGCACATGCACAACAGGTGAAGGCTTAAGTCTTATCTCAGGTACATTTTTTTAAAATTGTGGTATAAATGGCCTGTTTTTTGAGGGGGTGGAAAATGTGCCATATACTACTTTTGGTGAGATCGGGTTGGCACATTGACAAAAAGTTTCTGAATAACTAGTTAATTTAGAATAATGCTAGTAGCTGTATATAGGTAAGTCTTTCATCTGCAGCCCTGCTGCTACTAAAAAAAACTTGGAAGCAAAAAAGAAGAAAAAAAACAAGGAAAATCAGGTAAGTGCAGGTTTTGGTGTCCCAGCACCCAGCGGCAACATGTACCTACTGGATGTCTCCTCGCTCGTCCACAATGCCTGTATTGTGGAGTGAGAGCCCTGGATCTTAAACTCCGCCGACCGTGTCAGGTGCACTTGATTCCTTTCCCCGGCATACACCTCCACCGGTAAAAGTCAGTTAAAAAAGGTCACCTTTGACACACACACACACACACACACACACACACACACACACACACACACACACACACACACACACACACACAAACACGCGCGCGCGCACACACACACACACAGAGCGGGGAAAATAAGTATTGAACATGTCAACATTTTTCTTCCTACATACATTTCTGATGGAGCAATTGACCTGAGATTTTCACTAGATATCAGTAACAACCCAAGTAATTTAATTTAATTTAATTTATTTATTTCGAATGTGTGACATCGGGCATACAGTGACAGTAATGTAGAAAACATTAAGAAAAATAAAATATATATGAAAGCATAAGTCACCATACAAAACATGAGTTTCACCTTGCACATAATTCACGTACATATCCAAAAAGGAGTGGGAAGAAGTCTAAACATAATCCATACATACAAAGAAATCAAGACAACTGTGTTCACAAAACAAGTTATATTTAATAAAGTGGAACAACACAGGGAATAAGTATTGAACACATTTGGTGAAATTCATTTAATATTTAGTAGAAAAGCCTTTGTTGGTAATAACGGCTTTCAGACACCTCCTGTATGGAGAAACTAGGCACAGGCATTGCTCAGGAGTGATTTTAGCCCATTCTTCCACACAAACTGTCTTCAAACCGTGAAGGTTCCGTGGGTGTCTTCTATGAATTCTGATCTTCAGTTCGTTCCATAGATTTTCAATTGGATTCAGGTCAGGTGACTGACTGGGCCATTCTAGCAGCTTTATTTTCCTTCTCTGGAGCTAGTTGAAAATTTCCTTAGCTGTGTGTTTGGGATCATTGTCTTGCTGAAATGTCCACCTTCGTTTCATCTTCAGCATCTTGGCGGACATTTGTCCATTCATCTTTCCTTCAATTATATGAAGCCTGCCTGTACCATGTGCTGAAAAACACTTCCACACCATGATGCTCCCATCTCCAAACTTCACTGTTGATGTGGTGTTCTGGGGCTGATGCACAGTGCCATTTTTCCTCCAAACATGCTGTGTGCTGTGGCATCCAAAAAGTTCAAGTTTGGTTTCTTCTGAACAGATTATATTCTCCCAGTATTTTACTGGCTTGCCCAAATGTTGTGCAGCAAACTTTAAGTGAGCTTCAACATGCTTTTTCTTCAGGAATGGAGTATTGGGAGCTGAACAGGCATAGAGCCCATGTCGGTTGAGTGCATTACTTATTGTTTTCTTTGAAACAGCAGTACAGTGGTACCTCTACTTACGAATTTAATTCGTTCCGGAAGAATTCTCGTAACGTGAAAAATTCGTAAGTAGAGGCGCGTTTTACATGTAAATGCCGTAATCCGTTCCAAGCCCCCAAAATTCGGGCATAAATTTTTTATAAATCGTAAAAACGCATCAAAACATGTAACAAATACACGTTACAATTAGATTACTGCACAATAAACATAAAATGAGAGTTTAAAATGAGAGAAAGAATAATAAAAGCGAAAGAATAATAAAAATTATGTTCATTTACCTTTTAACTGCGATCGTCGGCGTCGGCGTCACCTTTTGACTTCTTTGGTTCATGTTCTGTCTCATCAGTGGTTTTTGCCTGACGTTTTGTGATGAAACGATCCAAGGACGTTTGCTTTTATCGGCTTGTAAGGGCTTCCTTTTATTTTAATACCGTGCTGATCGTTGATGTTGTTTTTTTTCCCCCAAAACTTTATTAAGAACAAGGTGAAAGTACAGAGTTATAACGTAGATGGTGATAAACATGGCAGTTAACAATTTTTTTTTCTCTAAATTGTGTAGTTCAGTCAACAGTCTTACAAGAGGTAAGAAGGATAAAATAAAGTAGTAAGGTTCAGGTTCAGGTTCAGGTTACTTTATTTGTACCCATAGGTAGATTTGTTTTGCAGTTGGTGACATCCATATTTACAAGCCACAATTACATTCAACATAGACACAAACACAGGCACACATCTTACAAAATAGGTAAATATAAAATATGTACAATATAATTTTTATAGCTTGTTCAACTCTTTGACAGCAGCAGGGACAAAGCTGTTTTTGTAGCGCTGGGTTCTACTTTTTGGGACAGCAAACCTCCGTCTGGAGGGAAGAAGCTGAAAGCTGCAGTGCAAAGGGTGGGAGTCATCATTTAAAATCGAGTCGGCCATCCTCTGTACTTGTCTGGTGTACAGGGATGTCAGGCTCAGCTGTGACTCACCAAGCAAACGACTGGACCATCTGACTACCTGATCCAAGGATTTCCTCTGTTTCAGTTTTATCTGACCAAACCATGACATTAAAGAAAAGGATAAAACAGATTCAATAAAAGCCCGATAGAACATAGTCATTATGGTTCGGTCAATTTGGAAGCGTGCAAGTTTCCTCAAACAATGCAAATTTTGCTGACCCTTTTTGCACACCCTTTCACAGTTCACCTCAAAGTTCAATCCACTATCAATAATCGTCCCAAGATATTTGTACGATTGTACACATTCGGTGGTCTGGCCTTTTAGTATGGTGACTTTGTGCCTGGGAGTTTTCCTCCTAAAGTCAATAATCATATCTTTCGTTTTTGTTGTATTCAGCTGCAGGTAGGAATCCTCACACCAGTGAACAAAGTCATCAACTACTGGGCCGTGGCCACTCTCACCATCCTGGAGGAGACTGACAATGACTGAGTCATCAGCATACTTTATAATGTGTCTGTTGTCATGTCTGCTCCGACACATGTTTGTGTACAGGATGAAGAGTAGTGGTGACAACACACACCCCTGAGGAGAGCCAGTAGAAGAGCACTTTAGGTCAGACAATGTGCCATTGACCCTTACTCTCTGCGTCCTGTTGGTTAAGAAATCCAGAATCCAACCCACCAGATTATTGCTTAAATCAAATTGTTGCAGGAGCCTTTCAACTAAAATATGAGGTTGGATTGTATTAAAGGCAGAAGAAAAGTCCACAAATAAAAGCCTGGCGTGTGTCCCATTAAAATCCAGATGTTTAAAAAGCATGTTAAACAGAGTGACAGTGGCATCCTCCACTCCTCTGTGAGGGCTATAGGCAAACTGCAGAGGATCCAATGCATGTTCAGTCTGCTTTAGGACCTCACATCTGACCAGTTTTTCAAAAATTTTCATTAAAATTGAAGTCAAAGCAACTGGTCTAAAGTCATTTACCGTTTTAGGACAGCTGGATTTTGGAACGGGAACAACCACGGCATCTTTCCAGATCTTAGGCACATGTTGTGTCTGTAAGGACTTATTGAAAATGTAGTGAAATATAGGACTCAGTTCATGTGCACAGGACTTTACCAGGCGTCCACATATATTATCAGGGCCCTGACTTTTGTTCACTTTTACAGCGCGGAACTCCCTTTCAACATCCTGCATCTCAATATTAAAGTGCTGATTGTCTTTGAGTTTCTGTTTCAAATCTTGGATTTCTGTGCTAAAATCAAAGGAGTCAAAACGACCATAAAAACAATTAAGAGCATTAGCCAGCTCTGTGTCTGAACTAAAACCATCTAAAAACACACGATTACTGCGCTCTGTGCTCTGAAGGCCTGCAATTTTTTTCATACTGGCCCAGGCCGAACCAAGTTTATTTGCTGCCATCTTGCTTTCCAATTCTGATTTATAATTCTGTTTTGCTCTTAAAATTTCGGCCTTTAGCTCCTTAGTGGCAACCTGTAGCGCAGAAACAGACCCCTGTTTAAAGGCAAGTGCTTTCCTCTGTAAGCAGGATTTAACTGATTTAGTAACCCATGGTTTGTTGTTGGGATATATTTTGACACGTTTACGTGGAACAAACTTATTTTGACAGTAAGCCATGTATGAGCATGTGAGCTCAGCCAGAGAGTCCAAATCATCCCCGCAGACCATTATGAACATCTTCCAGTCTGTACAGTCAAAGCATTCCTGGAGGCTGTGCTCTGAATCTTCTGTCCACACATCAATGTCTCTCATCTCCACCTTGCCTCTTCTGAGAGCAGTTTTATATGTGGGCAGCAAATGAACACAGTTGTGATCTGATGATCCTAAAGGAGGAAGGGGGAGTGATTTATAGGCCCTCTCTATGGATCCATAGCACAGGTCCAATGTCTTTTTTCGCCTGGTTGGGCAGGAGACATACTGATGAAAGTTTTTAAGTGTCTTCTTTAAAGAAACATGGTTAAAATCCCCAAGAATGAAGTTTGGCGCCTCTGGAGAAATTGACTGCAGCCGCTGGATCACATCAGAGATGGTGCTGGAGGCGGAGTCAGCGTCTGCCCTCGGATGAATGTACACAGTTGTGATGAAAAGTTGGGGAAACTCTCGAGGCAAATAAAAGGGGCGAAGCGACAGTAAGCGATAGTAAGAATAGTAAATAATAATAAGATAAAGCGAGATCAACCAAACGCATCCATTCGTGGCCAGTGGGATACCAGGAAGATGCTAGGCGATAGCCAATGGCAGAGCAGCTACAGGTATGTTTACGTTCGGTAAAATACGGGAGCTGCGAGGAGCGCGTACTTTTTTTGCCTTTCGTATCCTGAAATTTTGTTCGTAACTAGAGGCAATATTTTCCCGTTGAGGCGTCTCGTAACCTGAAAATTTCGTATGTAGAGACGTTCGTAAGTAGAGGTACCACTGTACCTGCTAACTCCAGGTCTTTCTGGAGCTCTCCACGAGTGGTCTTTGGCTCTTGGATAACTCTTCTGATAATTATTTTGACTTCTCTGTCAGAAATCTTGCAAGGAGCTCCTGGTCATAGCCGGTTTATGGTAAAAATTATGTTCTTTCCACTTCTAAATGATGGCTCCAATAGTGGTCACTGGAACATTCAGCAGTTTGGAAATGCGCCTGGAACCAATGCCAACATTATGTTTTGCAACAATAAGGTTGTGATGGTCTAGAAAGAGCTCTGTGCTTCTACCCATGATGCGTTCTTTGTGGTGTGACAATCAGATATTCACAGACCTTTTTAAAGGCTATCAGTCAGGACTTAACCAGCTGAAATTAATGTGCACTGATGTGGGATGGGATGGCTTCCTAAATTCTGATGGATTTCAGCTGGTTTCTTGGTTTTCTATATCTTATCTATATCTTATCTATATCTTTTTGCACGTTCGATCCCAGCCCCCGACCAACAGTGATCTGTGTGGAGTTTGCATGTTCTCCCCGTGTTGCGTGGGTTTACTCCGGGATTTCTCCGGTTTCCTCCCACATGCCAAAAACATGCATGTTAGGTTAATTGGCTGTTCTAAATTGTCCCTAGATATCTGTTTCCTATAGGCCCTTAGAATAGAGGGTTAGTATTAAAGAAAGCGCTTTGAGTGGTCTTTGTGACTAGAAAAGCGCTATATAAGTGCAGGTTAGTTAGTTAGTTAGTTAGTTTTCTTCATGTGTTCAATACTTGTTCCCTGTGTCATTTCATGTTATTAAAAATAACTTATTTTGTGAACACAGTTGCCTTGATTTCTTTGTAGGTATGGATTGCTTGGATGGCTACTGACATCTGGTGAAAATCTCAGGTCAATGGCTCCATCAGAAATAAGTTTAATGAGAAAAATGTTGACGTGTTAAATATTTATTTTTCCCGCTGTATATATACGTATGTACATCAAAGGTGACCTTTTTTAACTGACCTGTGTGTGTGTGTGTGTGTGTGTGTGTGTGTGTGTGTGTGTGTGTGTGTGTGTGTGTGTGTGTGTGTGGGTTATGGGATGCAGGGTTACATTACAAAAAGTTAGGGATATTTGGCTTTTGGGTGAAAATGATGGAAAATGTAAAAAGTTCACACTAGAATCAGAATCAGATTTATTGCCATTGTGATTGCCATGATATATCACTACAGTGATATATCATGAAAGTAGGGCATTTAAGTAGAAGCATGCAATGGTGATTTCCTCATCTCAAACAATTTATTGAAACAAAAGCCAACAACAGTGGTGGATTCACCGCCAACAAAAAATGTCATTGTCTCAACAACTTGTCATGTGCCCTTGAGCATCAATTACAGCTTGACAGCAACATCTCTTGCTGTTCACAAGTCGACTTATTGTCTGCTGAGGCATGGCATTCCATTCTTCTTGAAGGATGGCCCCCAGGTCATTGAGGTTGTGGGGTGTAGGGTTACAAGCCTCAACACGGTGGCACAGCTGATCCCATAGGTTTTCTATGGGACTCAGGTCTGGAGAAAGTGCAGGCCACTCCATTTGAGGTACCCCAGCCTCCAGGAGCCATTCCCTAATGATGCAACCTCAATGAACTAGAGCATTGTCGTCCATGAAGATGAAATTAGGCCTGTGTTGTTCATGCAGGGGCACAATGACTAGATTAATGATGTTATTCAGGTAGTATCGGCATGTCACTGTGCCATTCACAAGGTGTAGGGCAGTTCTGTATTGACTAGACACACCTGCCCAGACTGTAACACCACCACCACCAAAGGTTTGTCTTGTGACAACAGTGACTGATGCATAGCGCTCTCCTTGATGTCTCAGACATCGTTGGCAGCCATCATTTCTTCTCAGCGTGAATCGATTTTCATCAGAGAACAGCACTGAGGCCCACTGGTCTCTTGTCCACCATAAATGCTCCCTGGCCCATGTAAGATGATGACGCCTGTGCCTGGTTGTGTGGTCAGGTACCCTTGCAGGTCGTCTAGCACGCAGACTATGCTGATGTAAACAGTTTCTAAATGGGGACTACAGATTCAAATTAGCAGTATTGCTAAATCTGGCATATTTACATTTGTATTAACATTCATTAGTATGCAGTGTCCCTTGCAAATAAGCATTAAACTTAAACTTATGGTCTGACGTGACACTTGGGTGCTTCTCACCTCCCTTAAATGTGCCTGAAGTTGAGTGGCATTGATCATCCGGTTCCACAGGGCACTGTTCACAATGAAGTGGTTATCAGCGTGGGATGTGGCCAAAGGACGTCCACTTCTGTACCTTTCTGTGACTCTTCCAGTCTCTCTGTATTTCTGTAGCAACCTGCTGCTTCCCTCTGAGAACATGCTGTTTGAACCTTCGCAATGGCTAGGTAGTGTTGATCAATTGTTAGGTGTTGTCTTGGTCTCATGATGTCAAAATGTGAACAGCGTAATAAAGAGGACTGTTTAAATACCAATTCTAATTGAACCAGAAAATTTATTGGTCGATTCATGCATCAAACACATGTTGTGAATTTTGCCGTTAAGCACCTTGTTAGAGAACAGCTATCGGCCTCCGCCGGTCTATGATGACCATGGAAGAGAATCCTAGATGTCTACTCTGCTGGAACAGCACCGCCTGTGGCTGAACAGGCCGATGCGCGAATGGCAGTCCCTGTCACGCAGGTCGCACTTGTGGATGGTCACCATGCTGCTGGGTCTGTCTAGAGAACAGCAAGTTATGCAAAAAGTACTGAAACACTGAACAGTGGGACATTTGCATTCAAAAGGTTAGAGAAGGTCAAATTAAGTTCACCTGTAAAGGTTATAGTACATTTTAGGTGCATCCTGAAATTTCACCTTTAAGCCGAATATCCCTAAGTTTTTGTGAATAGTGTGTGTGTGTGTGTATGTGTGTGTGTGTGTGTGTGTCACTGTTGTCACCATGTTACAGTCTAGGAAAGTGTGTCTAGTCAGTACAGAACTGTCCTACACCTTGTGAATGGTACAGTGACAAGCCAATACTACCTGAATAACATCATTAATCCAGTCATTGTGCCCCTGCATGAACAACACAGGCCTAATTTCATCTTCATGGCAGACAATACTCCATTTCATAGAGGTTGCATCATTTGGAAATGGCTGCTGGAGGCTGGGGTACCTCAAATGGAGTGGCCTGCACTTTCTCCAGACCTGAGTCCTATAGAAAACCTATGGGATCAGCTGTGTCACCTTGTAGAGGCTCATCACCCTGCACCCCACAACCTCAATGACGTGAGGGCCGCCCTTCAAGAAGAGTGGAATGCCATGCCTCAGCAGACAATAAGTCGACTTGTGAACAGCTTGAGATGTCATTGTCAAGCTGTAATTGATGCTCAAGGGCACATGACAAGTTATTGAGCCATTGGCATTTTTTTTTCCCACAATATTTTTTACTGAACCTTTTTTAACAAACATGACACAAACAATCAAACACTAACACTAAAGTAATTTAAAAATAAAAGAAAAAAAAATGTACTAAAAACACCAACAACCATTAACAAAAGCAAGTCATCAACAATGCTCCTCTGTTTAGCCTAGGTAATCCATTACATAAGTATACATATTACATTCACTAATTTGGAATTTACAAGGTCCACACACATCATTCACCTTCTTCTTCAGAAGTTATGTTTTATTTCTTTACATAATCAATGAAAGGTCTCCATATATTCTCAAACACATTTTCCTTTGATTTCAGTATGTATGTTATTCTTTCTAGTGGAAGGTTTGTTAACATCTGTCTTAACCACTGAGTCACATCTGGTCTATGAGTCTTTTTCCACAGTAGTGCAATACATTTTTTGGCATTAAGCAAACTGAGGTCTATGAATGCTCTCTCACTCTTATTAAAGTTATGCTTTTCTGGATACAGACCCAACAAAAACAGTTTAGAGTTCAATATGAATTGTTTTGAAATGACTTTTTCTATTGTTACCCTCACCTCTTCCCAAAACATTCTAATTTTTCTACATTCCCATAAACAATGAAATAGGGTTCCTTTACTTTCCATGCATTTTGTGCACATATCTGGTATGTTTTTGTTATATCTATTTAACTCCACCGGTGTAACATACATCCGCATTAACCATTTAAAATGTATCAATTTAAGACGTACATTTATTGATTTGGTTTGAGCTTCTGTGCAAGCCAATTCCCATTGTTCCTCTGAAATTTCAGTTTGCAGGTCTTCTTTCCAATAATTCATTCTTTTCTGTGAGTTTTCACTTGAGGATAGTGTCAGTGAGTTATAAAACTCTGAAATAATACCCTTTCTCTTATTATCTTTCGTCAAAATTTTTTCCAAGGATGAATAAGTAGGTCGGGTGAGAGCATTATTTTGATTTGATCGAATGAAATTCCTAAGCTGAAGATATTTAAAAAAATGTGTTCTATTAAGATTAAATTTGATCCTCGGTTCTTCAAAAGACATTATGTTATCTGAACGTGACAAATATAAGTCTTGAATCTTTTGAATCCCTTTTAAATTCCATACTTTAAATACAGCATCCTCTCTCCCTGGTGTAAAATATTGATTACCCCATATTGGGCTAAATTGTGACAGTAAGTGTGGTTCTTTTAAATATTTTTTGATTTCACACCATATTTTGATCATATGCCTTACAATAGGATTTTTAACTTGTTTCTGTAATTTTTTAGCCGAGTCTGAGTATATGAATAAGGGAAGAGGTAAAGGTAAATTGTACGATTCCATTTCAGTCCAGTGAAAATCAAAATCAAAAAAAAAATTCCGTCTCCCGCTATAGCCAGTCTGCTCCTCACCCGTGAGGATCAGTCAAACCACTCACTCTTTTCTCCTCTCAATCACCCTGACTCTGCTACTTTTAATGACATGACATTAACTCTCTTCTGTAGTTTTTCCAACTTAACTCCAAAATTTTATAGCAACTTTGTACATCATAGCCTTTTTTTTTTTAATATAATACAATCTATATTTTGTAGACATGCTATATGTTTCAGATCAGTCAGATATTTGTACACATGCTTAAATATTCTACCTTTATTTCTTGTTCTTGCTTCATGCTTAGCTCCCGCCAGTCTCTCCTTGGATCTGCTTGATAAGCTCCTGCGCCTCCTGAGGGGTCTTGAAGATATGGGTTCTCCCTTTATATGTGACCAGCAGTCTTGCCGGATGAATCACTCCGTGACGAATCCCGAGGTTGCGCAGCTCTTTAAGGGCGGGGTCAAACTGTTTCCTTAATTGTTGAATTCCTGTGGCCAAATCTGGGTAGAACCGCATCTGTTGATCCTGGTATTTGATTTCTCCTTTAGCACGCGCTGCGTTGGTGACTGTCATCTTGTCTCTGTAGTTGAGGAACTTCATAATCAGCGTCCTCGGTGTTGTCTTATTATCTCTCGGTGGGCCGATTCGGTGGGCGCTCTCCAAAACGACCATGACTGCAGCTCCGCGTTGTTCAGCGCCTCTGGAATCCACTTTTCCAAAAAGGAACATGTATCCCATCCCTCCGTACCCTCCGGGAGGCCCACCAGCCTTAAATTATTCCGTCGCGACCAGGATTCTAAGTCCAGGACGTTATCTTCCAGACGTTTATTTTTTAATTCCAATGTTTGGACCTTTAATTGTAGGCTGGTGACGTCATCTTCAGCGTTGGAGATTCGGAGCTCCGCCTGCGATACTCGTTCCATACAGTCGCTTATTTCTTTTCTCATTCCTTCTATCGCTGCTATAATCCCATCAAATTTAGTCTGCTCTCATAGAGCTGATAGCAGCAAGTACCGCATTCGTTCCCTCCTCGGCAGTCACCGCTCCGCCACTAGCTCCCTCCTCCGCCATAGTCCCTGGAGATTTTCCTGCTTCGTCACAAGCGTGGAAGTCTGTTAACTTGGATTGTCTCGACGAATCAGTTTTTCCTCCGCCTGATTTCACAGCCTTGGTTTTTACCATATCCGTGCCTAAACGCTAGGATAGGTTTTTGTTCCAATTGAGAGAGTTTTAGCCTACTTTTTATTTTTAGGAGCAGAGCAGAGTGAAACACATCTTCCTACGTGACCGCCATAACCGGAAGTCCATTGACATTTTTTGTTGTGATATACCTACCACTGTTGTTGGCTTTTGTTTCAGTAAATTGTTTGAGATGTGGAAATCGCCATTGCATGCTCCTTCTTAAATGCCCTACTTTCATGATATTATATCACTGTAGTGTGAATGTTTTACATTTTCTTTCTTTCTTACATGTTTTTACATTTTCCAGTTCTTATTATCTTGTTGACTATTGCTCTGAGTGCTCCTATCCCTTTGCTGCTGTAATCCTGAAACTTCCCCATTGTGGGACTAATAAAGGCTTATTTTTTCTTATTTTTAATAAATTTCACCCAAAAGCCAAATATCCCTAGCTTTTTGTGAGTAGTGCATATATATACATATATATGTGTGCGTGGGTGTGTGTGCATGCGCGCAGTCCCTCCAGGATTTCACGGGATGTTTTTATGATTGTTGCGGCCCAAAAAGCCTGAATTTGCAGGAGGTTTTTTTTTTTTTTTTTTTTTTGGAAAAAGTTGCGATAAAAGTTGCAATTCTCACTTCCGGTTATGGCGGCCACGTAGGAAGACGTGTTTCACTCTGCTCTGCTCCTAAAAATAAAAAGTTGGCAAATAACTCTCTCAGTTGGAACAAAACCTATCCCAGCGTTTGGGCGCGGATATGCCGGTAAAGCCTAAGGCTGGGAAATTAGGTGGAGGAAAAACTGAATCGTCGAAACAGTCTAAGTTAACAGACTTCCAGGCTCGTGACGAAGCAGGAAAATCGCCAGAGACTATGGCGGGGCAAACTAGCGGCGGAGCGGTGACTGCTGGCGACGGCACGGGTGCGGTGCTCGCTGCCATTAGCTCAATGAGAGCAGACTTTTCCACTAAATTTGATGGGATTATAGCAGCGATAGAAGGAATGAGAAAGGAAATAAGCGACTGTATGGAACAAGTATCGCAGGTGGAGCTCCGAATTTCCAGCGCTGAGGATGACGTCACCAGCCTACAATTAAAGGTGCGCACATTGGAATTAAAAAATAAACGTCTGGAAGATAGTGTCCTGGACTTAGATTCCCGGTCGAGACGGAACAATCTGAGGCTGGTGGGCCTCCCGGAGGGAACGGAGGGGCGGGACACATGTTCCTTTTTGGAAAAGTGGATTCCAGAAGCGCTGAACAACGCAGAGCTGCAGTCATCGGTCGTTTTAGAGAGCGCCCACCGAATCGGCCCACCGGGAGATAAAAAGACACCACCGAGGACGCTGATTATGAAGTTCCTCAGCTATAGAGACAAGATGACAATCTCCAACGCGGCGCGAGCTAAAGGAGAAATTAAATACCAGGATCAACAGGTGCGGTTCTACTCAGATTTGGCCACAGGAATCCAACAATTAAGGAAACAGTTTGACCCCGCCCGTAAAGAGCTGCGCAACCTCGGGATTCGTCACGGAGTGATTCATCCGGCAAGACTGCTGGTCACATATAAAGGGAGAACCCACACCTTCAAGACCCCTCAGGAGGCGCAGGTGCTCATCAAGAAGATCCAAGAAGAAATTGGTGGGAGCTAAGCATGATGCATGGACAAAATATAAAGGTAGAATATTTAAGCATTTGCACAGGCATCTGACTGATCTGAAGCATACAGCAAGTTTACAAAATATAGATTGTATTATATATATATATATAAAAAAACCAAAAAAAACCCCTATGATGTACAAAGTTGCTATAAAATTTTGGAGTTAAGTTGGAAAACTACAGAAGAGAGTTAATGTTATGTCATTAAAAGCAGTAGAGTCAGGGTGATTGAGAGAAGAAAGAAAGAGTGGTTTTGACTGATCCTCGCGGGTGTGGAGCAGTCAATGGCTATAGCGGGAGACGGAATTTTTTTTTTGATTTTGGGGGGATTACCACGAATGTGGGGAGGGGGAATTTGTTTGTGTGTAGTTTGTGGGACGAATGTTCAACCACTCATGTTTTTGCTTCTCTGTATGAGCATGTTTATATTGCGAGGTAATCTCAAACTCCTTATTGATCATAGACCAAAGCGTTAATCTTAATTTAACTTCATGGAATTGTAGAGGTCTACAAAATTTAAAAAAACTTATGAATAAAATAAAAGACATAGGTTCAAAAATTGTGTTTTTACAAGAATTAGGAGAAGATGGCAGGGAAGTGTGTTCACCTCATCATTTTGTATATCAAGGATTCAGTGTACCCCGCCCGGTATGGGGTTACCGGGGCCCCACCCTGGAGCCAGGCCTGGGGGAGGGGCTCGAAGGCTAGCGTCTGGTGGCCGGGTTTCCACCCATGGGACCCGGCCGGGCTCAGCCCGAAGGAGTTACATGGGTCCGCCCTCCAGTAGGTTCACCACCTGCAGGAGGGATCATGGAAGTCCGGTGCTATGTGGATTAGGTGGCAGTCAAAGGCGGAGACCTTGGCGGACTGATCCCAAGCTTTCTAAACTGGCTTTTGGTACGTGGAATGTCACCTCTCTGGTGGGGAAGGAGCCTGAGCTGGTGTACGAGATTGAGCGATACCGGCTAGATATAGTCGGCCTCACCTCAACACACAGCTCCGGTTCCGGAACCAGTCTCCTGGAGAGGGGCTGGAGCTTGGCCTTTTCTGGAGTTGCCCCGGGCGAGAGGCGACGAGCAGGGGTAGGTATTCTTGTATCGCCCCACCTTGCTGCCTCTATATTGGAGTTTTCCCCGGTGGACGAAAGGGTTGCTTCCCTGCGCCTTCGGGTTGGGAAACGGGTCCTGACCATCATTTGTGCCTATGCACCAAATGATGTTTCAGAGTACCCACCCTTTTTGGAGTCTGTGACTGGGGTGCTGGAGGGTGCTCCTCCTGGAGACTCCATTGTCCTACTGGGGGACTTCAATGCGCACGTGGGCAACGACAGTGAAACCTGGAGGGGGGTGATTGGGAGGAACGGCCTGCCCGATCTGAACCCGAGTGGTGTTCAGTTATTGGACTTCTGTGCTAACCACAGTCTGTCTATAACGAACACCATGTTCAAGCATAAGGGTGTCCATATGTGCACCTGGCACCAGGACACCCTAGGCCGCAGGTCGATGATCGATTTTGTTATCGTATCATCAGACCTGCGACCGTATGTCTTGGACACCCGAGTAAAGAGAGGTGCAGAGCTGTCAACTGATCACCACCTGGTGGTGAGTTGGATCCGATGGCAGGGGAGGAAGCCATTCAGACCTGGTAGACCCAAACGTATAGTGAGGGTGTGCTGGGAGCGTCTGGCTGAGGCCCCTGTCCGGGAGGTCTTCAACTCCCACCTCCGGAAGAACTTCAACCACATTCCGAGGGAGTCTGGAGACATGGAGTCTGAATGGGCCATGTTCTCCACCTCTGTTGTTGAAGCGGCAGCCCAGAGCTGCAGCCGCAAGGTGGTCGGTGCATCTCGTGGTGGCAACCCCCGAACCAAGTGGTGGACACCAGTGGTGAGGGGGGCCATTAAGCTGAAGAAGGAGTCCTATCAAGCTTGGTTGGCTTGTGGGACTCCCGAAGCAGCTGAGGTGTACCGGCAGGCCAAGCGGAGTGCAGCTCGGGTGGTTGCTGAAGCAAAAACCCGGGTATGGGAGGAGTTCGGTGAGGCCATGGAACAAGACTTTCGGTCGGCTTCAAAGAGATTCTGGCAAACTGTTCGGCGGCTCAGGAGGGGAAAGCAGCTCCCCGTCCACACTGTGTATGGTGCGGATGGGACACTGTTGACTTCAACTGGGGATATCGTCGGGCGGTGGAAGGAATACTTCGAGGATCTCCTCAATCCCACTGATACGCCTTCCACAGAGGAAGCAGGGTTTGGGGACGAGGGGGATGACTCGCCTATCACAGGGGCTGAGGTCGCCAAGGTGGTTAAAAATCTCCTTGGTGGCCGGGCCCCGGGGGTGGACGAGATTCGCCCCGAGTACCTCAAGGCCCTGGATGTTGTTGGGTTGTCATGGTTGACACGCCTCTGCAACATTGCGTGGAGGTCGGGGGCAGTGCCTTTGGCATGGCAAACCGGGGTGGTGGTTCCTCTCTTCAAAAAAGGGGACCGGAGGGTGTGCTCCAACTTTAGAGGGATCACACTCCTCAGCCTCCCTGGGAAGGTCTATGCCAAGGTACTGGAGAGGAGAGTCCGGCCGTTGGTCGAACCTCGGATTCAGGAGGAGCAATGTGGTTTTCGTCCTGGCCGTGGCACATCGGACCAGCTCTTTACCCTCTCGAGAATTCTTGAGGGTTCGTGGGAGTTTGCCCAACCAGTTTACATGTGTTTTGTGGACTTGGAGAAGGCATTTGACCGCGTCCCTCGTGGATTTTTGTGGGGGGTGCTTCGGGAGTATGGGGTATCGGGCTTGTTGTTACGAGCTATTCGGTCTCTGTACGACCGTTGTGAGAGTTTAGTTCGCATTGCCAACACTCGGTCGGAGTCATTCCCAGTGAGAGTTGGACTCCGCCAGGGCTGCCCTTTGTCACCGGTCCTGTTCATAATTTTTATGGACAGGATTTCTAGGCGCAGCCAGGGAATGGAGGGTGTCATGCTTGGTGACCACAGGATCTCATCTCTGTTGTTTGCAGATGATGTTGTCCTGTTGGCTTCATCCAGCAATGACCTACAGCTCTTGCTGGGACGGTTTGCCGCTGAGTGTGAAGCGGCTGGGATGAGAATCAGCACCTCCAAGTCCGAGTCCATGGTCCTCAGCCGGAAAAAGGTGGATTGTCCTCTCCGGGTTGGGGACAGGCTCCTGCCCCAAGTGGAGGAGTTTAAGTATCTTGGGGTCTTGTTCACGAGTGAGGGGAAAATGGAGCGAGAGATCGACAGACGGATTGGAGCAGCATCTGCAGTGATGCGGACGTTGTACCGGTCTGTTGTGGTGAAGAGGGAGCTTAGTTCTAAGGCAAAGCTGTCGATTTACCAGTCAATCTACGTTCCTACTCTCACCTATGGTCACGAGCTTTGGGTAATGACCGAAAGAACGAGATCGCGGATACAAGCGGCTGAAATGAGCTTTCTCCGTAGGATTGCTGGACTCACCCTCAGAGATAGGGTGAGGAGCTCAGTCATCCGGGAGAGGCTCAGAGTAGAACCGCTGCTCCTCCACATTGAAAGGAGTCAGTTGAGGTGGTATGGGCATCTGATTAGGATGCCTCCTGGACGCCTCCCACTTGAGGTGTTTCAGGCACGTCCCACTGGGAGGAGACCCCGGGGCAGACCCAGGACTCGGTGGAGAGACTATGTCTCCCAGCTAGTCTGGGAACGCCTTGGTATCCCCTCTGAAGAGCTGGAGCAGGTGGCTGGGGAGAGGGAAGTCTGGGCTTCTCTGCTTGAACTGCTGCCTCCGCGACCCGGACCTCCGGAAAAGCGGTAGAAGATGGATGGATGGATGGATGGACATAGGTTCAAAAATTGTGTTTTTACAAGAATTAGGAGAAGATGGCAGGGAAGTGTGTTCACCTCATCATTTTCATCCCGAGCCAGGGGAGTTATGACTCTCATACATAAATCAGTCCCATTTCAAGTGAAAAATGTAATTGGAGACAAATTAGGAAGATATCTAATCATCCAAGGATCTTTGTTATTAGAAAATATAAATCTGGTGAACTTATACGGTCCCAATATAGATGATCAAAACTTCTTTGCTAATTTATTTCTTATTTTATCATCACTTACAGGGCAACATATAATAGCAGGGGATTTTAATTGTACATTGAATCCCGGTATAGATAGATCAACAGGACTGGACTGTACGCACAAAGGATGCAGGATGACCATTAATCATTTTATGAAAGAATTGAGATTGCTAGATATATGGAGAGAAATGAAACCACAAGTTAAAGCCTACTCTTGTTATTCTAATACCTACAAGACATTCTCACGTATTGACTATTTTTTGATCTCCACAGAATTAAGGTCCAAGATTCAAAACTGTTTCTGTGATAACATTGTGATCTCTGATCATGCACCCTGCTGTTTAATATATGTAGATAAGAAATTGACAAAGGAACCAGGTAGGTGGCAATTTCAGCATAAATGGCTTCAGGATGAGGAATTTGTTAAGTACATAGAAAAACAGATGAGTTTTTTGATATCAATACTACACAAACATCAGCATGTATAAAGTGGGAGGCTTTCAAAGCTTTTATTAGGGGGCTGCACGGTGGCGCAGTGGTTTAGCACTGTGGCAGCACAGTTTACCCTCGGCCGGGGGATTGCGGGGATCATGAGATCGTGGGTTCGATCCCAGCCCCCGACCAACAGTGAGCTGTGTGGAGTTTGCATGTTCTCCCCGTGTTGCGTGGGTTTTCTCCGGGATTTCTCCGGTTTCCTCCCGCATACAAAAACGTGTAGGTTTAGGGCGCTCGCGCACGCAGCGACCAGCAGCCGGTGGCTTGTCACCAGACTGCAAACCGAATCTACCTACGGGTACAAATAAGTAACAAAAAAAAAAAAAAAAAAAAAAAAAAAATATATTATTAGTTATACAGGTCCAAAATCTAAGAAGACTCGAGAGGAGAGAGTCCAATTGGAACATAAAATAAAAATTCTTCAAGAAAAAGTGTATGCAGGAAGTGACCCAAAGTTAGAGAACGAATTACTGATTCTGAGAGCTGAATATGACAAAAAATCAGCGAATAGAGCTGCCTCGAGTCTTCTAAGATTGAAGCAATCTTTTTATGAACAAGGTGAAAAATCAGGGAAATTATTGGCATGGCAGATTAAACAATTAGAATTTAAAACACCAATTACCAGTATTATAAGTAACGGACAGGCAGTTGTAGATCCTTTAGAAATTAACAGTGCCTTTAGAGATTATTATGAAAAATTATATGATACAAAAAATGAAACTGACTTAACAAAACTAAATGGGTTTTTGGACGGATTATCTATACCGTGTATTCCATATGAAAACAGGGAGATACTGGAGTCTAAAATTAGTCAAGAGGAAGTTGGGCTAGCCATTGATAATATGAAATCAGGAAAAAGTGCAGGACCAGATGGTCTTCCAGTTGACCTCTATAAAAAATTTAAGAATAAATTAATAAAACCATTTTTGGAAATGGTTTTAGAAGCATTTCAAAATAGCAATTTACCACTATACATGAATAATGCCTTAATTATACTGTTGCCAAAACTAGGTAAACCCTCTAATAAATGTGAAAATATGAGACCAATAAGCCTATTAAATGCTGACCTTAAGATAATCTGTAAAATTTTAGCAAGACGACTACAAGAAATACTACCAAATATTATTAACTGAGATCAGAATGGCTTTATAGAGGACTTCCGGTTATGGCGGCCACGTAGGAGGACGTGGTTCACTCTGCTCTGCTCCTAAAAATAAAAAGTTGGCAAATAACTCTCTCAACTGGAACAAAACCTATCCCAGCGTTTGGGCGCGGATATGCCGGTAAAGCCTAAGGCTGGGAAACTGGGTGGAGGAAAAGCTGAATCGTCGAAACAGTCCAAGCTAACGGACTTCCACGCTCGTGACGAAGCAGAAAATCCAGAGACTCTGGCGGAACAAGCTAGCGGAGGAGCGGTGACTGCTGGCGAAGGCAGAGGTGCGGTGCTCGCTGCCATTAGCTCAATGAGAGCAGACTTTTCCTCTAAATTTGATGGGATTATAGCAGCGATAGAAGGAATGAGAAAGGAATTAAGCGACTGTATGGAACGAGTCTCGCAGGTGGAGCTCCGAATTTCCAGCGCTGAGGATGACGTCACCAGCCTACAATTAAAGGTGCGCACATTGGAATTAAAAAATAAACGTCTGGAAGATAGTGTCCTGGATTTAGAATCCCAGACAAGACGGAACAATCTGAGGCTGGCGGGTCTCCCGGAGGGCACGGAGGGGCGGGACTCATGTTCCTTTTTGGAAAAGTGGATTCCAGAAGCGCTGAACAACGCGGAGCTGCAGTCATCGGTCGTTTTAGAAAGCGCCCACCGAATTGGCCCACTGAGAGATAATAAGGCACCACCAAGGACGCTGATTATGAAGTTCCTCAGCTACAGAGACAAGATGACGATCTCCAACGTGGCGCGAGCCAAAGGAGAAATTAAATACCAGGATCAACAGGTGCGGTTCTACCCAGATTTGGCCACAGGAATCCAACAATTAAGGAAACAGTTTGACCCCACCCGTAAAGAGCTGCGCAACCTTGGGATTTGTCATGGAGTGATTCATCCTGCAAGACTGCTGGTCACATATAAAGGGAGAACCCACACCTTCAAGACCCCAGAGGAGGCGCAGGTGCTTATCAAACAGATCCAAGAAGAGACTGGTGGGAGCTAAGCATGAAGCATGAACAAGATATAAGGTAGAATATTTAAGCATTTGCACAGACATCTGACTGATCTGAAGCAAATAGCAAGTTCACACAATATAGACTGTATTATATATATAAAAAAAAACTATGATGTACAAAGTTGCTATAAAATTTTGGAGTTAAGTTGGAAAACTACAGAAGAGAGTTAATGTTATGTCATTAAAAGCAGTAGAGTCAGGGTGATTGAGAGGAGAAAGAAAGAGTGGTTTTGTCTGATCCTTGTGAGTGAGGAGCAGTCAATGGCTATAGCGGGAGACAGAATTTTTTTTTTTTTTGATTTTGGGGGGATTACCACGAATGTGGGAAGGGGGAATTTATGTGCAGTTTGTAGGATGAATGTTCAACCACTCATGTTTTTGCTTCTCTGTATGAGCATGTTTATATTGCGAGGTAATCCCAAACTCCTTATTGATCATAGACCAAAGCGTTAATCTTAATTTAACTTCATGGAATTGCAGAGGTCTACAAAATTTAAAAAACTTAAACAAGTTATGAATAAAATAAAAGACATAGGTTCAAAAATTGTGTTTTTACAAGAAACTCATCTAATAGAGGATGATGTAAAAAGAATTAGGAAAAGATGGCAGGGAAGTGTGTTCACCTCATCATTTTCATCTCGAGCCAGGGGAGTTATGACTCTCATACACAAAACAGTCCCATTTCAAGTGAAAAATGTAATTGGAGACAAATTAGGAAGATATCTAATCATCCAAGGATCTTTGTTATTAGAAAATATAAATCTGCTGAACTTATACGGTCCCAATATAGATGATCAAAACTTCTTTGCTAATTTATTTCTTATTTTATCATCACTTACAGGGCAACATATAATAGCAGGGGATTTTAATTGTACATTGAATCCCAGTATAGATAGATCAACGGGACTGGACTGTACGCACAATGGATGCAGGATGATCATTAATCATTTTATGAAAGAATTGAGATTGCTAGATATATGGAGAGAAATGAAACCACAAGTTAAAGCCTACTCTTGTTATTCTAATACCTACAAGACATTCTCACGTATTGACTATTTTTTGATCTCCACAGAATTAAGGTCCAAGATTCAAAACTGTTTCTATGATAACATTGTGATCTCTGATCATGCATCCTGCTGTTTAATATATGTAGATAAGAAATTGACAAAGGAACCAGGTAGGTGGCAATTTCAGCATAAATGGCTTCAGGATGAGGAATTTGTTAAGTACATAGAAAAACAGATAGATGAGTTCTTTGATATCAATACTACACAAACATCCGCATGTATAAAGTGGGAGGCTTTCAAAGCTTTTATTAGGGGGCATATTATTAGTTATACAGGTCCAAAATCTAAGACGACTCGAGAGGAGAGAGTCCAATTGGAACATAAAATAAAAATTCTCCAAAAAAAAGTGTATGCAGGAAGTGACCCAAAGTTAGAGAACGAATTACTGATTCTGAGAGCTGAATATGACAAAAAATCAGCGAATAGAGCTGCCTCGAGTCTTCTAAGATTGAAGCAATCTTTTTATGAACAAGGTGAAAAATCAGGGAAATTATTGGCATGGCAGATTAAACAATTAGAATTTAAAACACCAATTACCAGTATTATAAGTAACGGACAGGCAGTTGTAGTTCCTTTAGAAATTAACAGTGCCTTTAGAGATTATTATGAAAAATTATATGATACAAAAAATGAAACTGACTTAACAAAACTAAATGGGTTTTTGGACGGATTATCTATACCGTGTATTCCATATGAAAACAGGGAGATACTGGAGTCTAAAATTAGTCAAGAGGAAGTTGGGCTAGCCATTGATAATATGAAATCAGGAAAAAGTGCAGGACCAGATGGTCTTCCAGTTGACCTCTATAAAAAATTTAAGAATAAATTAATAAAACCATTTTTGGAAATGGTTTTAGAAGCATTTCAAAATAGCAATTTACCACTATACATGAATAATGCCTTAATTATACTGTTGCCAAAACTAGGTAAACCCTCTAATAAATGTGAAAATATGAGACCAATAAGCCTATTAAATGCTGACCTTAAGATAATCTGTAAAATTTTAGCAAGACGACTACAAGAAATACTACCAAATATTATTAACTGAGATCAGAATGGCTTTATAGAGGACTTCCGGTTATGGCGGCCACGTAGGAGGACGTGGTTCACTCTGCTCTGCTCCTAAAAATAAAAAGTTGGCAAATAACTCTCTCAACTGGAACAAAACCTATCCCAGCGTTTGGGCGCGGATATGCCGGTAAAGCCTAAGGCTGGGAAACTGGGTGAGGAAAAGCTGAATCGTCGAAACAGTCCAAGCTAACGGACTTCCACGCTCGTGACGAAGCAGAAAATCCAGAGACTCTGGCGGAACAAGCTAGCGGAGGAGCGGTGACTGCTGGCGAAGGCAGAGGTGCGGTGCTCGCTGCCATTAGCTCAATGAGAGCAGACTTTTCCTCTAAATTTGATGGGATTATAGCAGCGATAGAAGGAATGAGAAAGGAATTAAGCGACTGTATGGAACGAGTCTCGCAGGTGGAGCTCCGAATTTCCAGCGCTGAGGATGACGTCACCAGCCTACAATTAAAGGTGCGCACATTGGAATTAAAAAATAAACGTCTGGAAGATAGTGTCCTGGATTTAGAATCCCGGTCAAGACGGAACAATCTGAGGCTGGTGGGTCTCCCGGAGGGCACGGAGGGGCGGGACTCATGTTCCTTTTTGGAAAAGTGGATTCCAGAAGCGCTGAACAACGCGGAGCTGCAGTCATCGGTCGTTTTAGAAAGCGCCCACCGAATTGGCCCACTGAGAGATAATAAGGCACCACCGAGGACGCTGATTATGAAGTTCCTCAGCTACAGAGACAAGATGACGATCTCCAACGTGGCGCGAGCCAAAGGAGAAATTAAATACCAGGATCAACAGGTGCGGTTCTACCCAGATTTGGCCACAGGAATCCAACAATTAAGGAAACAGTTTGACCCCACCCGTAAAGAGCTGCGCAACCTTGGGATTTGTCATGGAGTGATTCATCCTGCAAGACTGCTGGTCACATATAAAGGGAGAACCCACACCTTCAAGACCCCAGAGGAGGCGCAGGTGCTTATCAAACAGATCCAAGAAGAGACTGGTGGGAGCTAAGCATGAAGCATGAACAAGATATAAGGTAGAATATTTAAGCATTTGCACAGACATCTGACTGATCTGAAGCAAATAGCAAGTTCACACAATATAGACTGTATTATATATATAAAAAAAAACTATGATGTACAAAGTTGCTATAAAATTTTGGAGTTAAGTTGGAAAACTACAGAAGAGAGTTAATGTTATGTCATTAAAAGCAGTAGAGTCAGGGTGATTGAGAGGAGAAAGAAAGAGTGGTTTTGTCTGATCCTTGTGAGTGAGGAGCAGTCAATGGCTATAGCGGGAGACAGAATTTTTTTTTTTTTTGATTTTGGGGGGATTACCACGAATGTGGGAAGGGGGAATTTATGTGCAGTTTGTAGGATGAATGTTCAACCACTCATGTTTTTGCTTCTCTGTATGAGCATGTTTATATTGCGAGGTAATCCCAAACTCCTTATTGATCATAGACCAAAGCGTTAATCTTAATTTAACTTCATGGAATTGCAGAGGTCTACAAAATTTAAAAAAACTTAAACAAGTTATGAATAAAATAAAAGACATAGGTTCAAAAATTGTGTTTTTACAAGAAACTCATCTAATAGAGGAGGATGTAAAAAGAATTAGGAAAAGATGGCAGGGAAGTGTGTTCACCTCATCATTTTCATCTCGAGCCAATGGAGTTATGACTCTCATACACAAAACAGTCCCATTTCAAGTGAAAAATGTAATTGGAGACAAATTAGGAAGATATCTAATCATCCAAGGATCTTTGTTATTAGAAAATATAAATCTGCTGAACTTATACGGTCCCAATATAGATGATCAAAACTTCTTTGCTAATTTATTTCTTATTTTATCATCACTTACAGGGCAACATATAATAGCAGGGGATTTTAATTGTACATTGAATCCCAGTATAGATAGATCAACGGGACTGGACTGTACGTACAATGGATGCAGGATGATCATTAATCATTTTATGAAAGAATTGAGATTGCTAGATATATGGAGAGAAATGAAACCACAAGTTAAAGCCTACTCTTGTTATTCTAATACCTACAAGACATTCTCACGTATTGACTATTTTTTGATCTCCACAGAATTAAGGTCCAAGATTCAAAACTGTTTCTATGATAACATTGTGATCTCTGATCATGCATCCTGCTGTTTAATATATGTAGATAAGAAATTGACAAAGGAACCAGGTAGGTGGCAATTTCAGCATAAATGGCTTCAGGATGAGGAATTTGTTAAGTACATAGAAAAACAGATAGATGAGTTCTTTGATATCAATACTACACAAACATCAGCATGTATAAAGTGGGAGGCTTTCAAAGCTTTTATTAGGGGGCATATTATTAGTTATACAGGTCCAAAATCTAAGAAGACTCGAGAGGAGAGAGTCCAATTGGAACATAAAATAAAAATTCTCCAAGAAAAAGTGTATGCAGGAAGTGACCCAAAGTTAGAGAACGAATTACTGATTCTGAGAGCTGAATATGACAAAAAATCAGCGAATAGAGCTGCCTCGAGTCTTCTAAGATTGAAGCAATCTTTTTATGAACAAGGTGAAAAATCAGGGAAATTATTGGCATGGCAGATTAAACAATTAGAATTTAAAACACCAATTACCAGTATTATAAGTAACGGACAGGCAGTTGTAGATCCTTTAGAAATTAACAGTGCCTTTAGAGATTATTATGAAAAATTATATGATACAAAAAATGAAACTGACTTAACAAAACTAAATGGGTTTTTGGACGGATTATCTATACCGTGTATTCCATATGAAAACAGGGAGATACTGGAGTCTAAAATTAGTCAAGAGGAAGTTGGGCTAGCCATTGATAATATGAAATCAGGAAAAAGTGCAGGACCAGATGGTCTTCCAGTTGACCTCTATAAAAAATTTAAGAATAAATTAATAAAACCATTTTTGGAAATGGTTTTAGAAGCATTTCAAAATAGCAATTTACCACTATACATGAATAATGCCTTAATTATACTGTTGCCAAAACTAGGTAAACCCTCTAATAAATGTGAAAATATGAGACCAATAAGCCTATTAAATGCTGACCTTAAGATAATCTGTAAAATTTTAGCAAGACGACTACAAGAAATACTACCAAATATTATTAACTGAGATCAGAATGGCTTTATAGAGGACTTCCGGTTATGGCGGCCACGTAGGAGGACGTGGTTCACTCTGCTCTGCTCCTAAAAATAAAAAGTTGGCAAATAACTCTCTCAACTGGAACAAAACCTATCCCAGCGTTTGGGCGCGGATATGCCGGTAAAGCCTAAGGCTGGGAAACTGGGTGGAGGAAAAGCTGAATCGTCGAAACAGTCCAAGCTAACGGACTTCCACGCTCGTGACGAAGCAGAAAATCCAGAGACTCTGGCGGAACAAGCTAGCGGAGGAGCGGTGACTGCTGGCGAAGGCAGAGGTGCGGTACTCGCTGCCATTAGCTCAATGAGAGCAGACTTTTCCTCTAAATTTGATGGGATTATAGCAGCGATAGAAGGAATGAGAAAGGAATTAAGCGACTGTATGGAACGAGTCTCGCAGGTGGAGCTCCGAATTTCCAGCGCTGAGGATGACGTCACCAGCCTACAATTAAAGGTGCGCACATTGGAATTAAAAAATAAACGTCTGGAAGATAGTGTCCTGGATTTAGAATCCCGGTCAAGACGGAACAATCTGAGGCTGGTGGGTCTCCCGGAGGGCACGGAGGGGCGGGACTCATGTTCCTTTTTGGAAAAGTGGATTCCAGAAGCGCTGAACAACGCGGAGCTGCAGTCATCGGTCATTTTAGAAAGCGCCCACCGAATTGGCCCACTGAGAGATAATAAGGCACCACCGAGGACGCTGATTATGAAGTTCCTCAGCTACAGAGACAAGATGACGATCTCCAACGTGGCGCGAGCCAAAGGAGAAATTAAATACCAGGATCAACAGGTGCGGTTCTACCCAGATTTGGCCACAGGAATCCAACAATTAAGGAAACAGTTTGACCCCACCCGTAAAGAGCTGCGCAACCTTGGGATTTGTCATGGAGTGATTCATCCTGCAAGACTGCTGGTCACATATAAAGGGAGAACCCACACCTTCAAGACCCCAGAGGAGGCGCAGGTGCTTATCAAACAGATCCAAGAAGAGACTGGTGGGAGCTAAGCATGAAGCATGAACAAGATATAAGGTAGAATATTTAAGCATTTGCACAGACATCTGACTGATCTGAAGCAAATAGCAAGTTCACACAATATAGACTGTATTATATATATAAAAAAAAAACTATGATGTACAAAGTTGCTATAAAATTTTGGAGTTAAGTTGGAAAACTACAGAAGAGAGTTAATGTTATGTCATTAAAAGCAGTAGAGTCAGGGTGATTGAGAGGAGAAAGAAAGAGTGGTTTTGTCTGATCCTTGTGAGTGAGGAGCAGTCAATGGCTATAGCGGGAGACAGAATTTTTTTTTTTTTGATTTTGGGGGGATTACCACGAATGTGGGAAGGGGGAATTTATGTGCAGTTTGTAGGATGAATGTTCAACCACTCATGTTTTTGCTTCTCTGTATGAGCATGTTTATATTGCGAGGTAATCCCAAACTCCTTATTGATCATAGACCAAAGCGTTAATCTTAATTTAACTTCATGGAATTGCAGAGGTCTACAAAATTTAAAAAAACTTAAACAAGTTATGAATAAAATAAAAGACATAGGTTCAAAAATTGTGTTTTTACAAGAAACTCATCTAATAGAGGAGGATGTAAAAAGAATTAGGAAAAGATGGCAGGGAAGTGTGTTCACCTCATCATTTTCATCTCGAGCCAATGGAGTTATGACTCTCATACACAAAACAGTCCCATTTCAAGTGAAAAATGTAATTGGAGACAAATTAGGAAGATATCTAATCATCCAAGGATCTTTGTTATTAGAAAATATAAATCTGCTGAACTTATACGGTCCCAATATAGATGATCAAAACTTCTTTGCTAATTTATTTCTTATTTTATCATCACTTACAGGGCAACATATAATAGCAGGGGATTTTAATTGTACATTGAATCCCAGTATAGATAGATCAACGGGACTGGACTGTACGCACAATGGATGCAGGATGATCATTAATCATTTTATGAAAGAATTGAGATTGCTAGATATATGGAGAGAAATGAAACCACAAGTTAAAGCCTACTCTTGTTATTCTAATACCTACAAGACATTCTCACGTATTGACTATTTTTTGATCTCCACAGAATTAAGGTCCAAGATTCAAAATGTTTCTATGATAACATTGTGATCTCTGATCATGCATCCTGCTGTTTAATATATGTAGATAAGAAATTGACAAAGGAACCAGGTAGGTGGCAATTTCAGCATAAATGGCTTCAGGATGAGGAATTTGTTAAGTACATAGAAAAACAGATAGATGAGTTCTTTGATATCAATACTACACAAACATCAGCATGTATAAAGTGGGAGGCTTTCAAAGCTTTTATTAGGGGGCATATTATTTGTTATACAGGTCCAAAATCTAAGAAGACTCGAGAGGAGAGAGTCCAATTGGAACATAAAATAAAAATTCTCCAAGAAAAAGTGTATGCAGGAAGTGACCCAAAGTTAGAGAACGAATTACTGATTCTGAGAGCTGAATATGACAAAAAATCAGCGAATAGAGCTGCCTCGAGTCTTCTAAGATTAAAGCAATCTTTTTATGAACAAGGTGAAAAATCAGAGAAATTATTGGCATGGCAGATTAAACAGTTAGAATTTAAAACACCAATTACCAGTATTATAAGTAACGGACAGGCAGTTGTATCTCCTTTAGAAATTAACAGTGCCTTTAGAGATTATTATGAAAAACTATATGATACAAAAAATGAAACTGACTTAACAAAACTAAATGGGTTTTTGGACGGATTATCTATACCATGTATTCCAAATGAAAACAGGGAGATACTGGAGTCTAAAATTAGTCAAGAAGAAGTTGGTCTAGCCATTGATAATATGAAATCAGGAAAAAGTGCAGGACCAGATGGTCTTCCAGTTGACCTCTATAAAAAATTTAAGAATAAATTAATAAAACCATTTTTGGAAATGGTTTTAGAAGCATTTCAAAATAGTAATTTACCACTATACATGAATAATGCCTTAATTATACTGTTGCCAAAACCAGGTAAACCCTCTAATAAATGTGAAAATATGAGACCAATAAGCCTATTAAATGCTGACCTTAAGATAATCTGTAAAATTTTAGCAAGACGGCTACAAGAAATATTACCAAATATTATTAACCGAGATAAGAATGGCTTTATAAAGGGAAGACAAGGCTTCCATAATGTAAGAAGACTATTTAATATTATTTATTCTAATAAAGAAGCACCGGATACAGCTCTCCTATCATTGGACGCCGAAAAGGCCTTTGATAGGGTCGAATGGCCCTTTCTTTTTGAAGTCCTACAAAGGTTTGGACTTGGAAATAATTTCATAAAATGGGTTCAGATAATATACAATAATACTACAGCAGAAATCCAAACAAACAGCAATATCTCAAAATCAATAAAAATCAATAGAGGATGTTGACAAGGCTGTCCACTTTCACCTTTACTGTTTACTATGGCAATTGAACCTTTAGCGATGGCAGTACGTTTACATCCACAAGTATATGGAATTAAAATAGGACCAACAGAACATAAAAACTCCCTGTATGCCAATGACATAATTTTGTTTATGTCGAATCTTAAAAAATCAATTCCGACTTTGTTGAATTTAATAAAGAATTTTGGGGAAATATCAGGATATAAAATAAATAAAACTAAATCTTCAATATTAATGCTAAATGAGACCCAGAGAAATCACCCAGCTCCTGAGGTAAATCAATTCAAAGTTGTAAATCAGTTTAAATATTTAGGAATTCAAATTTTGCCTAAGCTAGAATCAGTCGCCAGTGCCAACTATGAAGCCTTAATGACAGACATTAATGAGTTACTTCAGAGATGGATGTCACTACCAATGTCGATGATTGGGAGAATTAATATACTTAAAAGTAATATCTTACCCAAAATACTTTATTTATTTCAATACATTCCTTTACCACCACCTTCAGATCTATTCTCAAGAATTAAAAAAAAGTTAGTGGAATTTATATGAAACAATAGGAAGGCTAGATTACGTCTGTCCTTACTATATTTACCATTTGATCGTGGAGGTCTGAAATGTCCAAACTTTATGTTGTATTACTGGTCAGCACAACTGAGGTCTATGACATATTATTTTTCATCAAATGATCTCCCTCACTGGACTGAAATGGAATCATACAATTTACCTTTATCTCTTCCCATATTCATATACTCAGACTCGACAAAAAAATTACAGAAACAAGTTAAAAATCCATTTGTAAAGTATATGATCAAGGTATGGTGTGAGACCAAAAAATATCTAAAAGAACCACACTTATTGTCACAGTTTAGCCCAATATGGGGTAATCAATATTTTAAACCAGGGAGAGCGGATGCTGTATTTAAAGTGTGGAATTTAAAAGGGATTCAAAAGATTCGAGACTTGTATCTGTCAGGTTCAGATAACATAATGTCTTTTGAAGAACTGAGGATCAAATTTAATCTTAATAGAACACATTTTTTTAAATATCTTCAGCTTAGGAACTTTATTCGATCAAAACAAAATAATGCTCTCATCCGACCTACTTATTCATCCTATGAAAAAATCTTGACGAAAGATAGTAAGAGAAAGGGTATTATTTCAGAGTTTTATAACTCATTCACATTATCCTCAAGTAAAAACTCACAGAAAAGATTGAATTATTGGAAAGAAGACCTGCAAACTGAAATTTCAGAGGAACAATGGGAATTGGCTTGTGCAGAAGCTCAAACCAAATCAATAAATATACGTCTTAAATTGATACATTTTAAATGGTTAATGCGGATGTATGTTACACCGGTGGAGTTAAATAGATATAACAAAAACATACCAGATACATGCACAAAATGTATGGAAAGTAAAGGAACCCTATTTCATTGTTTATGGGAATGTAGAAAAATTAGAATGTTTTGGGAAGAGGTGAGGGAAACAATTGAAAAAATAATTTCAAAACAAATCATATTGAATCCTGAACTGTTTTTGTTGGGTCTTTATCCAGAAAAGCATAACTTTAATAAGAGTGAGAGAGCATTCATAGACCTCAGTTTGCTTAACGCCAAAAAATGTATTGCACTATTGTGGAAAAAGACTCATAGACCAGATGTGACTCAGTGGTTAAGACAGATGTTAACAAACCTTCCACTAGAAAGAATAACATACATACTGAAATCAAAGGAAATTGTGTTTGAGAATATATGGAGACCTTTCATTGATTATGTAAAGAATTTAAACATAACTTTTGAAGAAGAAGGTGAATGATGTGTGTGGACCTTGTAAATTCCAAACTGGTGAAAGTATAATATGTATACTTATGTATTGGATTGCCTAGACTAAACAGAGGAGCATTGTTGAAGACCTGTCTTTGTTAGTGGTTGTTGGTGTTTTTTAGTACAATTTTTTTTAATTACTTTAGTGTTAGTGTTTGACTGTTTGTGTTATGTTTGTAACAAAAAAAAAGGTTCAATAAAAAATATTGTGGAAAAAAAAAGTTGCAATGCTTTAAGAGTTTTTTTTTTTAACATTAAAAGTTGTGGGAAGAATTACAAATTTTCGAACAGATGCTTTTTTCCATAGTTTACTGCAATATTCTATATAACACCACAAGAAAAGTACAGGATTGTCAAACAATTTCCTAGTAAACAGTGTTTGTAAATTTAGCAGAAACTTCTGCTATACAAAAAAACTCTTTTGTGCAACAGCTGATACAGACTTTAACACAATTAAGGGAGAATGAAGTAGCTACTCATAAATTTGTTATAAAATGGACCAACACTGTTGGCTACTCTTGCTTAGAAATTGAATTAAAAAGGATGAATAAAATAATTACCCATTACAACAGCTAAATTGCATTGAATGTTAAAGAGTATAGATTTGGAAATTATGGCAGCACCTTCATTGAAAACTCCCTAACCGCAGCAGTCCTGTTGGTCCATCTGCTGTGTGTCTTGACACATACTGACCTTTCATTTACCGCGAGCCCCTCTCAATCGGAATGAAATTTTGATCTGAATGAGTGTGATCAGGTTAGAATATTCAGATTGCCATGTTTACATGAAGGATTTTTATTCCGATCAGGCTTTTCATCCGCTTACTTGTGTCCATGTAAACATAGCCATTGACAAGATGTAGTAATGATTTTACCTCTAACGATGTATAAAATGTTCAAACACAGGCTGTAGTGTTATATTTTCCTGTTTGTGGTTTTACAGCATCTCTCCTTACACGCGCTCCAGCAACGGGATGATTTTCAGGCAGGCGGACGTTTTTCACATTTTGATAACATGAGACCAAGACAATGCCTAACAACTGATCAAGAGTACCTCGCCATTGCAAGGGTTCAAACAGGATGATCTCAGAGGGAAGTGGCCACTGAGCTTAGCGTGTCACAGAGTGTCATCAGCGGGTTGCTACAAAGATACAGAGAGACTGGAAGAGTCACAGAAAGACATAGAAGTGGACATCCTTTGATCACATCGCACGCTGATGACCATGTCATTATGAACAGTGCCCTGCGGAACTGGATGATGAATGCTACTCAACTCCACGCACATTTAAGGAAGGTGAGAGGCACTCAAGTTTCACATCAGACCATTCAAGACCATTTACATCAGTGTGATCTGCATGCTACAAGACCTGCAAGGGTAACTGACTACACCACCAGGCACAGGCCTCATTGTCTTGCATGGGCCAAGGAGCATTTAACGCTGGACAAGGGACCAGTGGGCCTCAGTGCTGTTCTCTGATGAAAGTCGATTCACACTGAGCAGAAATGATGGCCGCCAATGATGTTGGAGACGTCAAGGAGAGCACGATGCATCAGACACTGTTGTCACCAGACGAGCCTTTGGTGGTGATGGTGATACAGTCTGGGCACGTGTGTCTAGTCAATACAGAACTGCCCTACACCTTGTGAATGGTACAGTAATAAGCCGATACTACCTGAATAACATCATTAATCCAGTCATTGTGCCCTTGCATGAACAACACAAGCCTAATTTCATCTTCATGGACGACAATGCTCCAGCTCATCAAGTTTGCATTATTAGGGAATGGCTGCTGGGGGCTGGGGTACCTGAAATGGAGTGGCCAGTGTGTTCTCCTTACCTGAATCCCATAGAAAACCTATGGGATCAGCTGAGTTGCTGTGTAGAGGCTCATAACTCTGCACTCCACAACCTCAATGACCTGAGGGCCGGCCTTCAAGAAGAATGGAATGCTATGCCTCAGCAGACAATAACTCGACTTGTGAACAGCATGAGCCGTCGTTGTCAAGCTATAATTGATCCTCAAGGGCACACGACAAGTTATTGAGACACTGACATTTTTTGTTGTGATAAGCCACTGTTGTTGGCTTTTGTTTCAGTAAACTGTTTGAGATGAAGAAATCACCATTGCATGCTTCTACTTAAAGGCCCTACTTTCATGATCTAATATCACTGTAGTGTGAACTTTTTATATTTTCCATAAATTTCACCCGAAAGATAAATATCCCTATCTTTTTGTGAGTAGTGTATATACAGTATATACTGTATGTACAGTTAGGCCTAGAAATATTTGGACAGTGACACAAGTTTTGTTATTTTAGCTGTTTACGAAAACATATTCAGGATACAATTATATAATCAATATGGGCTTAAAGTGCAGACTCTCAGCTGTAATTTGAGAGTATTCATATCCAAATTGGAGCAAGGGTTTAGGAATTACAGCTCTTTAATACGTAGCCGCCTCTTTTTCAAGGGACCAAAAGTAATTGGACAATAGACTCAGAAGGCTGCAAAAAAAAAATAACAAGGCTGCATGGGCTCTTCCTTCATTAACCTGTCATCAATTAAGCAGTTAAAAGGTCTGGAGTTGATTCCAGGTGTGGCGTTTGCATTTGGAAGCTGTTGCTGTGAACACACAACATGCGGTCAAAGGAGCTCTCAATGGAGGTGAAACCGACTATCCTGAGGCTGAAAAAAAAAAAAAGAAATCCATCAGAGAGATAGCAGAAATGTTAGGAGTGGCCAAATCAACAGTTTGGTACATTCTGAGAAAAAAAGAGTGCGCTGGTGAGCTTGGGAACTCAAAAAGGCCTGGACATCCACGGAAGACAACAGTGGCGGATGATCGCAGAATCCCTTCATAACATCCACTCAAGTGAAGAACACTCTCCAGGAAGTAGGTGTATCAGTATCTAAGTCTACCATAAAGAGAAGACTTCATGAGAGTAAATACAAAGGATTCACCACAAGGTGCAAACCATTAATCAGCCTCAAAAATAGAAAGGCCAGAACTGACTTTGCCAAAAAACACCTGAAGAAGCCAGCCCAGTTCTGGAACAGCATTCTTTGGACAGATGAGACTAAGATCAACCTGTACCAGAATGATGGGAAGAAGAAAGTTTGGAGAAGAATTGGAACAGCTCATGATCCAAAGCACACCACATCTTCTGTAAAACATGGTGGAGGCAGTGTGATGGCATGGGCATGCATGGCTTCCAATGGCACTGGGTCACTTGTGTTTATTGATGATGTGACAAAAGACAGAAGCAGCCGGATGAATTCTGAGGTGTCAGCCAAATGCAGCAAAGTTGATTGGACGATGCTTCACAGTACAGATGGACAATGATCCAAAACATACTGCAAAAGCAACCCAGGAGTTTTTTAAAGCAAAGAAGTGGAATACTCTGCAATGGCCGAGTCAATCACCAGATCTCAACCCAATCGAGCATGCATTTCATTTGCTCAAGACAAAACTTAAGGCAGAATGACCCACAAACAAGCAACAACTGAAGACAGCTGCAGTAAAGGCCTGGCAAAGCATCACAAAGGAGGAAACCCAGCGTTTGGTGATGTCCATGGGTTCCAGACTTCAGGCAGTCATTGCCTGCAAAGGATTCTCAACAAAATATTGAAAAGTAACATTTTACTTAGGGTTATGTTTATTTGTCCAATTACTTTTGAGCCCCTGAAATGAGGAGTGTTTGTATAAAAATAGCTACAATTCCTACATGTTTAATCATATATTTTTGTTCAACCCCTTGAATTAAACCTTAAAGTCTGCACTTCATTTCCGTTGTAGTTGTTTCATTTCAAATCCAATGTGGTGGCATGCAGAGCCCAAATCGTGAAAATTGTGTCACTGTCCAAATATTTCTGGGCCTAACTGTATGTTCATCAAAGGTGACCTTTTTTAATCTTTTTTAACTGACCTTTACTTCTCCTACAGTTTTGTTCTGATTGCTCTGAAATGTGGTGCCCTTGTTTGACATACACTGAGGATGTGCATATTGCAATTTGGCTCTGATTGGATGATTTTTGCAGGAGTTGTAGCCCCTGACATATGACATCTTATTTTCCCTCGCTTCATATACAGTAGCTGTCTTGTGAAATCAACTCCTGCTAATGTTTTGTTCCAATTGCTTTGAAACTTGGTACGATGGTTTGATATACTGCTGCACATATTGCAATTTGGCTGTCATTGGATGACCTTGAGGTCAAAGGTCAGAGGTCAGATTTTCCCTAAATTTATCTATAAATGCACCAAATCTCTGTTTGTGTCTCTGTCAGTGTGTGTGTCTGTGTTCCTCAGATGTCTCTCAAACCGTTCGTCAGACTGACCTCAGGTTTTGTAAGTGCTTTGCTGAGGTTACGAGGGTTTGCATCCCCTAGTATGGAGTTGCTCAGTGAAAATATGTAATTTTTATCAATAAAAGTTTTGCCACTGCTTTCTTCATGCCCTGGCTTCTAGAAGTGTGGGCGGGGCTTTGGATTGACTCCTTGGATAATACGGCATCACGACCAGTCACCAGAGCGCTCCACAAACAAAACAAGGATGTGAAAAGTGACAAATTTGACCAGAAAAAGAGAATACTGATGATTCAATGCTTAAAAAAATTATACTATGATGTTGTTGTGATTGCGTAGCTCTAAAGGATAATTTGGCATATTGATGGCTGAAATGCAAAACCTCCTGTCTGCAGGATTTTCTGATTTGCGGATTTCACTTTGGATGATGAGAACAAGGAAGGCTGCTTATATCTGTCTGCAAGACAGTCCCGCCCTTTGTTGTGACAGAAAATTATTCTTATGAAAAAAATAGAATATCATTGTGCAAGAAAACAAAAAGTGTTTTTATAGTTTTCTCAAAAAAAGTGCATTTTTCAGATCGGAGGTTTTGCATTTTGGCCATCGATATGTGGAGAACATGAGGTGCGGGAGGGGGGAGGGGGAGGGGCAGCTGGACCGGCTTATTGCAGTCCTTCCCAGGGAGCCAAGGCCAGCCTGCCCGATTAATGGGACAGAATCTCGGCTGCTGCTTCACCCGTGTGCCACCGCTGTCCTTTGTGGCACCGTGGTTTCAACATGGCGCTCCTCCCGGTGCACGGCTGTCTAAAAATTAAAAGTTAATAATACCACCATGATTGTGGAGCAGAATGACCAGATCAGTTGCGTATCATATGCAGACACATATGCATACGCTTTGACTAAACAACAACTGTGACAAAAAGCACAAATAATGAAATAAATTATTTTTTATTTACTGACAAATGGGCAACACTGATGCAACAGTTGCAGCCAAACGGGGCATTCTTCTGAGTGTAATAATGTTCGGTGTTTTGTATTTATAATATTGTGAAAATATAAAAGGATACACTACAATGGGTCTCAAATATTTGTAAATGTGTCCTATAATAGTGCTGCATAAGTTTATTGACGATCGACTATAAACTACACATATAAACTAAAATAATTATATTGATGACTGAACAACTCCCATTCCTCAAAGTGCAAGATACAACACTTATGAATATAAGTTATAAAAGATCATACAAATAAGTCTGACAAACAAATACACAAGTGTTCTTAAACAGCTGCTAATATTGGATGTCCCATTCATTTTCAGTAATTCTGTAATTAACATTCACACAATCAAATAAATCTTAGTGTTCAGTCTCTTTTATATTTGTCAAAGTCTCACGTGTGATTGCCTACATATAGGCTACACCTCTTTGTATTCCACTTTCAAACACAGCCTACATTTGTGCCTCTAAAGCCTAATGGCCTGCCTGTTTTCAGGACAAGAATACTTGCTTTCTACGGGTATGCACTAGACTTCTAAACACAATAACTACTGAAAGAAATGATGTAGGCTTTTTAGATTGATACAGTAGTTGTATCTAATACACATCTTGGATGACTTACACCCTGACTTAACTATGGGTTTGGGGTCAAGGGGTCAAAGGTCAAAGTTCAAAGTTAGCATTGCAGTTGCACTATGGTAAATGCTACATTTACTCTTAATATGAAATGAGTAAAGCTAGGGCCACCAAACCTGGTATACAGGTTCACCTTGGGATCATGATCTCAGACTATGGGGTTGGGGTCAAAAGGTCAAGGTTAACATTCCCTATGCCTTATTACTGTACAACCATTAAGCTAGGCCCACCAAACCTGGCACACAGGTTCACCTTGGGATCATGACCTCTGACTATAGGGCTATGGTCACACTGCAGGTTTTAATGCTCAATTCCAATTTTTTTGCACAAATGTGACCAATATCTGATTTTTTTCATGACTGTCTGAACAGCACATATCCGATTTTTTCCACACCAGACCCAGGCCATTTTCATATGTGGTACTAATTCGGATACGTATCTGATATTTTCCAAAGCGACCTCAGTCTGAACTGTCATGTCACATTTCATCCGACTTTTTCCTCACTGAAGTGAGACAGACGCTACATTTCTGCGGTGGAGGTGCAGCAAGCATGGCAAACACAGCTGATTTGTGCTCTTTTTAACCAATCTTCTTCCCTTTATCATCGGGTTGTAATTTTGTCAGCACCAACTGCACAATAACTTCAAAATTTCGGGGGGAGGTTTGGGGCTGAAACCGCTAGACAAGCAAGCGCACGCGCTAATGGCACATTTACTGGACGCTGCAAATTCCTTTTTCCCTGTAAACGGCACACCGTGAGTCCTGGCTACTGTAATACCTAAAATGTAAAGTTAACACGGGCATGACTGTGGAGCAGAATGGCACAGATAGGAAGACACACAGGAGAGGGGAGTCTCGGCTCCTCCTTCCTGTGCAGGACCGGTGTTACACCGCTGGTACGAGCCGTGCAGTTTATTAGGGCAAGAGCCACTGACATCAGTGGGCGAGAGCCCTATTGTAATTGCGAGGATTATTTATTATTAACCTTATTTATATAGGTAATCCCATTGAGACACAGGGTCTTATTTTAAAGAGAGTTGTTTAATCGATCATTTCTGTTAAAGCAGAGCTTATCACAGCAGCCATCTGGTGTGTAGAGGAAGGGAGCTGGTGATTTTAACATTTTATTTTGCTGCGCTGCATTAGGGTGAAGAAGTTCTCTAATTATACTGAAAAGTTGAAAACTGCTATCCGTCAGTAAGTATTGGGATCTTCAAAGAAAACGGAGGTGGGGGATATTGCACTCGTCTCAGAGTGTTCTTGTTTATGTTGGTGTTGCTGCACAAGTGTCAGTATGTGAGATATAAAGCTTTCCATGCTAATTTTTTTTTTTTAATTTTGTATACTTTTTTTGATCCCCAGAGGGGAAATTGAGGGCATCCACCTGGATGGATGAAGCAGCCACGGTACGGCGCTATCCCTTAACCATTCACACACACATTCACACCTAGGGCCACTTTAGAGTCTCCAGTTAACCTAATCTGCATGTTTTTGGCCTGTGCGAGGAAACCGGAGAAATCCCGGAGTAAACTCACGCAGATACGGGGAGAACATGCAAACTCCACACAGATCACTGTTGGTCAGGGGCTGGGATCGAACCAGGGATCCCATGACCAAGGGTGAGTTGCTGTGCTGGCACAGTGCTAACCACTGTGCCACCGCACCGCCCTTACCAGTAAGGGCAGTGCGGTAAGGTAAGATAAACCCTTAAAGGTTTATCTTATCTTTATGACTATGGATTAATCCGATGTGCAAAGAAAATGTTCATTATCCACAGTCAAAATGTCTGCTGTGACAGAGACATGATCTAGTCCCTCAAATGCCGTTTAGAGATCAAAATCCATTTTTGAGTAATCTTTATCCAGGTAGCCAGTAAATGCGTTTTAACTTCAGTGGATCACAATCTCAGCTGTCTGATGGAAAGTCACTGCTGATATCATGTATTGAGTCTGTAACAACATGTCTGGCAATCAGTCGATTTAATTCTTGCTGGGTCACTGTCCAGATTAGGGATGCAAGTTATCGATTAATTCATTAATCATTAGTTGATTCACCTTATCAATCGATTAACGATTAATTGATAAGCAGCAATTTTCCTGAGAATCTGAATTCCCTTGGTACAATAGTACAATAGTTTTTAACATATAAAAAGTTAACTACTGTTTCTGATATAATGAATAAAACATGAGCTTCATATTCCTCAATGATTTATTGTACCATTTGCATTTTTTTTTTTTTTTTTTTGCTACAGACAATGGCATTTTGTAGTTTAACAAATTTTGTACTGTGTAGTGTGTACTATGTGCTGGTACATCTCAGTAAATTACAAATGTCATGATTTTAAATTTATTTTAGTTTATTTTAAAAACTAATACCAATATCATAAAATTTATCTTTTTTAGTTATATTAAAAAAATAATTTTCACGTTCTGATTTACTGAGATGCACTAGTAGACTGTTTTAACAGGAAAATAAATCGTGAGCTGCTTTATCTGTTGCATGTTAGACATTATCACAGTACCCCGGTAGTCCAGGCAAAACCAGTACGATCTGGGCTCCCTCTGTTGTCTGTTATGTCTGTGGTAACTTGAGTCCCGTCTGCTTTTCCATCTTGCAGCGAGTTGAAGGCAGCAGGGATGGGTTTTTGCGTTTGTGTAGTTTCTTCCTTGGTCCAGTACTGATTTGAAGCAGGTGGGTGGCTCTTCAAGATCATGTGCCACTGGAACTTCTTGTGACTCTCCAGCGTACTCCAGAATGACGAGGTTTTTCGCTCTGCACAGTGCATGCACTCTGAGGGTTTGGCGTCTTCTTCAGCTTTTTTGTTAGTTTTGGTTGAAAGGCGGCAGTGGGTGACTGCGTGCGCCCCCGCCTGGATGGCTATGCCAATACATTTCATAGAATAAGCTCCTATTGAAAAGGACTGCTGAGTTATCAATTAATTGACAACTAATTTAATTTAGTCGACTAATTTCTTATCGGCAATTAATTGAAAGTCAAGTAATCATGAACGTCCCTTGTCCAGATGCATACCCATGACTGAAATCCAGCCATGGGTATTCAGATAAGAGTATTTCCACTTTACATCCTGCCGTGGGTGTTCAGATATAGTAGATCCACTTCACGGTGTTAGTTGTTAGCATAGCTAGCCGTTACTTAATACTAGCTTTGTTGGACCTTGTTGCTATTTTCAGGCGCTTTTGAAGATTGCAGTAGGACTCGATCAGGACCTAGCTTGCAACCCACCGATATGCTTTTGCCTTTAACCGCAACAAAGGAAAAATAATCTGTGTCCATCCATCCATCCATCTTCTACCGCTTTTCTGGAGGTCCGGGTCGCGGAGGCAGCAATTCAAGCAGAGAAGCCCAGACTTCCCTCTCCCCAGCCACCTGCTCCAGCTCTTCAGAGAAGATACCAAGGCGTTCCCAGACCAGCTGGGAGACATAGTCTCTCCACCGAGTCCTGGGTCTGCCCCGGGGTCTCCTCCCAGTGGGACGTGCCCAAAACACCTCAAGTGGGAGGCGTCCAGGAGGCATTCTAATCAGATGCCCATACCACCTCAACTGACTCCTTTCAATGTGGAGGAGCAGCGGTTCTACTCTGAGCCTCTCCCAGATGACTGAGCTCCTTACCCTATCTCTGAGGGTGAGTCCAGCAATCCTAAGGAGAAAGCTCATTTCAGCCGCTTGTATCCGCAATCTCATTCTTTTGGTCATTACCCAAAGCTCGTGACCATAGGTGAGAGTAGGAACGTAGATTGACTGGTAAATCGACAGCTTTGTTTTAGAACTCAGCTCCCTCTTCACCACAACGGACCGGTACAACGTCCGCATCACTGCAGATGCTGCTTCAATCCGTCTGTCAATCTCTCGCTCCATTCTCCCCTCACTCGTGAATAAGACCCCAAGATACTTGAACTCCTCCACTTGGGGCTGGAGCCTGGCCCCAACCCGGAGAGGACAATCCACCTTTTTCCGGCTGAGGACCATGGACTTGGACTTGGAGGTGCTGATTCTCATCCCAGCAGCTTTACACTCAGCGGCAAACCATCCCAGCAAGAACTGTAGGTCATTGCTGGATGAAGCCAACAGGAGAACATCATCTGCAAACAACAGAGATGGGATCTTGTGGTCATGAAGCTACTTTGTTTTTGTGGAAATACACAGATGTTGCCTTCTTGATCTTGCCTTCTGATTGTTGCTCTGAGTGTTGCTATCCCTGTGCTGTTGCAATCCTGGAATTTCCCCGTTGTGGGACTAATAAAGGCTTATCTTATCTTATCTTATCTTATTATTTCCTGGTGACCACAGGAAATAATCTGTGTATTTCCACAAAAACAAAGTAGCTTCATCTCTTCCTCTGCTCAGACTGATGAAGATTCACTTCTCTTTGCAACAGGTCACATTGACTGACTGCTCGTCTTAGTTATTGTAGAGTCAGTTTGTATGTTCATTTATTTTGTGCTAAAAATATCTATCCATATTAATGTAACGAGAAACGCATCTGTTCAAATTTCAGTAACTGTAACACAACTGAATTTTTAAACAATAATTTTGTTACACATTACTGCAAAAGCAGTGGTGTTACAGTAACGCGTTACAAAGTAGCAGTGGTTATCATTGATATCACTGTTGTAGTATCATCAGAATTAAGTACTGCATGCCGTATTAAATTAAATTAAATTAAATTAAATGCCGGGTATATGCCGGGTATTGCTGCTAGTTAAGCTACATATTAACTACTAACCTGTTCAAAAAGAGTCATAGAGCATAAAAGAACTTTGCACTAATTCACATTGAAATATTGGTTGTTGTGTGTGTGAGAGAAGTACAGTCGTGAAAAAATTAGGACACCCTAAGGAAAGCCTGTGTTTTTTTTACATATTTGGACATATGGATATTTAATATCAATTTTAACAATACTGAGAGATTCAAGTAATATAACTAAACAATTAAAGCTGAAGAAAAGACTTTTTAAAATTTTCTGTAAAATGTAATTCTAAAAACATGCAATTTCTGGTGAGGAATAAATTAGGACACCCCCACATTTATTCCCACTTAAAATGGCTGAAATCACACACAGGTACATCACATCAGGTGCATATGATTAGAACATCGTTACTCAGCATTTTGAAGGAGGCTTGCCCGATTGAAACCTCAGATATTTAGTTTGGTGTGCTCCTTACTATTGAAGTGAGAGTGAACACCGTGGTAAGATCGAAAGAGCTGTTTTTTTTTTCCACAATATCTTTATTGAACCTTTTTTTTTTTTAACAAACATGATACAAACAATCAAACACTAACACTAAAGTACTACAAAAAAAAATGCACTAAAAACACCAACAAAATCAAGTCTTCAACAATGCTCCTCTGTTTAGTCTAGACAATCCAATACATAAGTATACATATTATGTTCACCAGTTTGGAATTTACAAGGTCCACACACATCATTCACCTTCTTCTTCAAGAGTTATGTTTAAATTTTTTACATAATCAATAAAAGGTCTCCATATATTCTCAAACACAATTTCCTTTGATTTCAGTATATATGTTATTCTTTCTAATGGAAGGTTTGTTAACATCTGTCTTAACCACTGAGTCACATCTGGTCTATGAGTCTTTTTCCATAATAGTGCAATACATTTTTTGGCATTGAGCAAACTGAGGTCTATGAATGTTCTTTCACTTTTATTAAAATTATGCTTTTCTGGGTACAGACCCAACAAAAACAGTTTAGGATTCAATATGATTTGTTTTGAGATTATTTTTTCAATTGTTACCCTCACCTCTTCCCAAAACATTCTTATTAATCTACATTCCCATAAACAATGAAATAGGGTTCCTTTACTTTCCATGCATTTTGTGCATGTATCTGGTATATTTTTGTTATATCTATTTAACTCCTCCGGTGTAACATACATCCGCATTAACCATTTGAAATGTATCAATTTAAGGCGTACACTTATTGATTTGGTTTGAGCTTCTGTACAAGCCAATTCCCATTGTTCCTCTGAAATTTCTGTTTGCAGATCTTCTTTCCAGTAGTTTAATCTTTTCAGTGAATTTTCACTTGAAGATAGTGTCAATGAGTTATAAAACTCTGAAATAATACCCTTTCTTTTACTATCTTTCATCATCATTTTTTCCAAGGATGAGTAAATAGGTCGAGTGAGAGCTTTATTTTGATTTGATCGAATAAAGTTTCTAAGTTGAAGATATTTAAAAAAATGTGTTCTATTGAGATTAAATTTGATCCTCAGCTCTTCAAAAGACATTATGTTATCTGCACATGGCAAATATAAATCCTGAATCTTTTGTATCCCTTTTAAATTCCATACTTTAAATACAGCGTCCGCTCTCCCTGGTTTAAAATATTGATTACCCCATATTGGACTAAATTGTGACAATAACTGTGGTTCTTTTAAATAGTTTTTAGCTTCACACCATATTTTGATCATATGCTTTACAAATGGATTTTTAACTTGTTTTTGTAATTTTTTTGCCGAATCTGAGTATATGAATATGGGAAGAGGTAAAGGTAAATTGTATGATTCCATTTCAGTCCAGTGAGGGAGATCATTTGATGAAAAATAATATGTCATAGACCTCAGTTGTGCCGACCAATAATACAACATAAAATTTGGACATTTCAGACCTCCACGATCAAATGGTAAATATAATAAAGACAGACGTAATCTAGCCCTCCTGTTGTTCCATATAAATTCCACTAACTTTTTTTTTATTCTTGAGAATAGATCTAAAGGTGGTGATAAGGGAATGTATTGAAATAAATAAAGTATTTTAGGTAAAATATTACTTTTAAGTATATTGATTCTCCCGATCATCGACATTGGTAGTGACATCCATCTCTGAGTTAACTCATTGATATCTGACATTAAGGCTTCATAGTTGACACTGGCGACTGATTCTAGCTTAGGCACAATTTGGATTCCTAAATATTTAAACTGATTTACAACATTGAATTGATTTACCTCAGGGGCTGGGTAATTTCTCTGGGTCTCATTTAGCATTAATATTGAAGATTTAGTTTTATTTATTTTATATCCTGATATATCCCCAAAATTCTTTATTAAATTCAACAAGGTTGGAATTGATTTTTTTAGATTCGACATAAACAAAATTATGTCATCGGCGTACAGGGAGATTTTATGTTCTGTTGGTCCAACTTTAATTCCATATATTTGTGAATGTAAACGTATCGCTATCGCTAAAGGTTCAATTGCCATAGTAAACAGTAAAGGTGAAAGTGGACAGCCTTGTCGACATCCTCTATTGATTTTTATTGGTTTTGAAATATTGTTATTTGTTAGGATTTCTGCTGTAGCATTATTGTATATTATTTGAACCCATTTTATGAAATTATTTCCAAGTCCAAACCTTTGTAGGACTTCAAAAAGAAAGGGCCATTCAACTCTATCAAAGGCCTTTTCGGCGTCCAGTGATAGGAGAGCTGTATCCGGTGCTTCTTTATTAAAATAAATAATATTAAATAGTCTTCTTACATTATGGAAGCCTTGTCTACCCTTTATAAAGCCATTCTGATCTCGGTTAATAATATTTGGTAAAATTTCTTGTATTCGTCTTGCTAAAATTTTACAGATTATCTTAAGGTCGGCGTTTAATAGGCTTATTGGTCTCATATTTTCACATTTATTAGAGGGCTTACCTGGTTTTGGCAGCAGTATAATTAAGGCATTATTTATGTATGATGGTAAATTATTATTTTGAAATGCTTCTAAAACCATTTCCAAAAAAGGTTTTATTAATTTATTCTTAAATTTTTTATAAAGGTCAACTGGAAGACCATCTGGTCCTGCACTTTTTCCTGATTTCATATTATCAATGGCTAGCCCAACTTCTTCTTGACTAATTTTAGACTCCAATATCTCCCTGTTTTCATTTGGAATACACGGTATAGATAGTTCGTTCAAAAACCCATTTAGTTTTGTTAAATCAGATTCATTTTTGGTATCATATAATTTTTCATAGTAATCTCTAAAGGCTCTGTTAATTTCTAAAGGATCTATAACTACCTGTCCATTACTTATAATACTGGTAATTGGTGTTTTAATTTCTAATTGTTTAATCTGCCATGCTAATAATTTTCCTGATTTTTCACCTTGTTCATAAAAAGATTGTTTCAATCTTAGAAGACTCGAGGCAGCTCTATTCGCTGATTTTTTGTCGTATTCAGCTCTCAAAATCAGTAATTCATTCTCCAACCTTGGGTCACTTCCTGCATACACTTTTTCCTGAAGACTTTTTATTTTATGTTCCAATTTAGCTCTCTCCTCTCGAGTCTTCTTAGATTTTGATCCTGTATAACTAATAATATGTCCCCTAATAAAAGCTTTGAAAGCCTCCCACTTTACACATGCTGATGTTTGTGTAGTATTGATGTCAAAGAACTCGTCTATCTGTTTTTCTATATACTTGACAAATTCCTCATCCTGAAGCCATTTATGCTGAAATTGCCATCTACCTGATTCCTTTGTCAATTTTTTATCTACATATATTAGACAACAGGGTGCATGATCAGAGATCACGATGTTATCATAAAAGCAGTTTTGAATCTTGGACCTTAATTCTGTGGAAATCAAAAAATAATCAATACGTGAGAATGTCTTGTAGGTACTGGAATAACAAGAATAGGCTTTAACTTGTGGTTTCATTTCTCTCCATATATCTAACAATCTCAATTCTTTCATAAAATGATTAATAGTCATCCTACATCCAATGTGCGTGCAATCCAGTCCTGTTGATCTATCTATACCTGGATTCAATGTACAATTAAAATCCCCTGCTATTATATGTTGCCCTGTAAGTGATGATAAGATAAGAAATAAATTAGCAAAGAACTTCTGATCATCTATATTGGGACCATATAAGTTCACAAGATTTATATTTTCTAATAGCAAAGAACCTTGAATGATTACATATCTTCCAAATTTGTCTCCAATTACATTTTTCACTTGAAAAGGAACTGATTTATGTATGAGAGTCATAACTCCCCTGGCCCGGGATGAGAATGATGAGGTGAAGACACTTCCTTGCCATCTACTCCTAATTCTTTTTATATCCTTCTCTATTAAATGAGTTTCTTGTAAAAACACAATTTTTGAACCCATGTCTTTTATTTTATTCATAACTTGTTTAAGTTTTTTTAAATTTTGTAGACCTCTGCAATTCCATGAAGTTAAATTAAGATTAACACTTTGGTTTATGATCAATAGAGAGTTTGGGATTACCTTGCAGTGTAAACATGCTCATACAGAGAAGCAAAAACATGAGTGGTTGAACATTCATCCTACAAACTACACACAAACAAATTTCCCCTTCCCACACTTGTGGGAAACCCCCCAAAATCAAAAGAAAAATTCCGTCTCCCGATATAGCCATCGACCGCTCCACACCCACGGGGAACAGCCTAAGCCACTCCTTCTTCATCCTCCCAATCACCCTAACTCTACTGCTTTTAATGACGTAACATTAACTCTCCTCTGTAGTTTTCCAACTTAACTCCAAAATTTTTAACAACTTTGTACATCATAGTTTTTTTTGTTTTGTTTTTGTTTTTTTTTTAATATATAATACAATCTATATTTTGTAAACTTACTATTTACTTCAAGTCAGTCAGATGCCTGTGCAAATGCTTAATTATTCTACCTTATATTTTGTTCATGCTTAGCTCCCACCAGTCTCTTCTTCTTCTTTGATCTTCTTGATGAACTCCTGCGCCTCCTCTGGGGTCTTGAAGATGTGGGTTCTGCCCTCATACGTGGTCAGCAGTCTCGCAGGATAGATTACACCATGACGAATCCCAAGGTTGCGCAGCTCCTTACGTATGGGATCAAACTGCTTCCTCAATTGTTGGATTCCTGTGGCCAAATCTGGGTAGAACCGCACCTGCTGGTCCTGGTGTTTAATCTCTCCTTTAGCTCGTGCAGCGTTGAAGATCTTCATCCTGTCTCTGTTGCTAAGAAACTTCATAATTAAGGTCCTTGGCGGTCCCTTATCTCTCCGTGGGCCAATACGATGTGCATTTTCCAGAACCACTGCTGATTGCAACTCCTCGCTGCCCAGCACCTCCGGAATCCACTTTTCCAGAAAGGAACATACGTCCCGACCTTCTGATTCCTCTGGAAGACCCACCAGCCTCAAGTTATTCTGTCTCGACCGAGATTCCAAATCCAAAATATTATTTTCCAGAGATTTATTTTTTTTTCCCAAAGTGCGCACCTTTAATTGAAGACGGGTGACGTCATCTTCAGCACTAGCGAGACGGAGCTCCATCTGCGCCGTTCGTTCTACACAGTCACCCAATTCCTTTCTTATTCCTTCCAACGCTGTCATAATCCCATCAAATCTAGAGGAAAAGTCCGCTCTCATTGAACTCATGGCAGCCATCAGCGCATCTGCGCCATTCCCCGCAGACATCGCACCGTTGCCAGCCTCCTCCGCCATATATGGAGTTTTATTTGCTGCGTCACAGACCTGAAAGTCCGTTAATTTGGACTGTTTCGGCGGCTCGCTTTTTCCTTTACCTGGTTTTCCAGCCTTAGGCTTCGCCGACATATCCTCGCCCAGACGCTGGGATACGTTCTGTCCCAAATGAGAGAGTTATTTGCCGATTTTTTTTCTCCAGGAGCAGAGCAGAGTGAGACACATCCGTCCTACGTGGCAGCCATAACCGGAAGTCGAAAGAGCTGTTTTGAGTCTTTCAGAAAGAAGACTGTAGCAGTTTATGAGTCTGGTAAGGGATTTAAAAAGACCTCAGAAGAACTTGAAATCAGCCATTCCACTGTCCAGAAAATAGTCTCCAAGTGGAGGACATTCAAAACAATTGCCACCGTGCCCAGGTCTGGCCGTCCAAGCAAGTTCAACCCAAGAGCAGACCACAAGATGCTAAAAGAAGTCTCCAAAAACCCTAAAATGTCATCACGGGACCTACAGCAGGCTCTTGCTACTGTTGATGTGAAAGTGCATGCCTCTGCAATCAGAAAGAGACTGTACAAGTTTAACTTGTATGGGAGGCAAGCAAGGAGGAAACCTTTACTCTGTAAGAGAAACATGAAGGTAAGACTGAAATTTGCCAGAAAGAATGTAGACAAAGACCAGGACTTCTGGAATAATGTTCTTTGGACAGATGAGTCTAAAATTGAATTATTTGGACACCAGAAAAGAGGATGTGTTTGGTGTAGACCAAATACAGCATTCCAGGAAAAGAACCTCATACCAACTGTGAAGCATGGAGGTGGAAGTGTCATGGTTTGAGGATGCTTTGCTACAGCAGGATCTGGCCAGCACACCATCATGGAATCCATCATGAATTCGACCGTGTATCAGAGGGTGCTTGAGGACCACGTGAGACCATCTGTAAAAAAAATTAAAGCTGAAGCGGAACTGGACCCTGCAACGCGACAGTTGTCATGTGCTGCCTCCGGTACGCAGCACTAAGAGGTGGACTCAAATGTGCAGGCAGAACTCAAGAGAATCATGATTTATTTACACTAAGAAACACAAAAGAACAAACAGCACTGGGGCTGTAACTCTGGGAAACTATTAGACAAAATACTCACAAAGATCAATCATAATTATTAACAGGATACGGTGTACCGGGGAAAAATGGACAATAACGCAACACAGAGTACCAGCATGGACTGACATACATACAGTGGTGTGAAAAAGTGTTTGCCCCCTTCCTGATTTCTCATCTTTTTGTATGTTTGTCACACTTAATTGCTTCAGATCATCAAACAAATTTAAATATTAGACAAAGGTAACACAAGTAAACACAAAATGCAGTTTTTAAATGAAGGTGTTTATTATGAAGGGGGGAAAAAAATCCAAACCTACATGGCCCTGTGTGAAAAAGTGATTTGCCCCCTAAACCTAATAACTGGTTGGGCCACTCTTAGCAGCAACAACTACAGTCAAGCGTTTGCGATAACTGGCAATGAGTCTTTTACAGTGCTGTGGAGGAATTTTGACCCACTCATCTTTGCAAAATTGTTGTAATTCAGCCACACTGGAGGGTTTTCGAGCATGAACCGCCTTTTTAAGGTCATTCCACAGCATCTCAATCGGATTCAGGTCAGGACTTTGACTAGGCCACTCCAAAGTCTTCATTTTGTTTTTCTTAAGCAATTCAGAGGTGGACTTGCTGGTGTGTTTTGGATCATTGTCCTGCTGCAGAACCCAAGTGCGCTTCAGCTTGAGGTCACGAACAGATGGCCGGACATTCTTCTTCAGGATCTTTGGTAGACAGCAGAATTCATGGTTCCATTTACCACAGCAAGTCTTTCAGGTCCTGAAGCAGCAAAACAGCCCCAGACCATCACACTACCACCACTATATTTTACTGTTGGTATGATGTTAATTTTCTGAAATGCTGTGTTACTTTTACCACAGATGTAATGGGACACACACCTTCCAGAAAGCCCAGCTTTTGTCTTGTCAGTCCACAGAGTATTTTCCCAAAAGTCTTGGGGATCATCAAGATGTTTTCTGGCAAAACTGAGACAAGCCTTTATGTTCTTTTTGCTCAGCAGTGGTTTTTGTCTTGGAACTCTGCTATGCAGGCCATTTTTGCCCAGTCTCTTTCTTGTGATGGAGTCATTAACACTGACCTTAACTGAGGCAAGTGAGGCCTGCAGTTCTTTGGATGTTGTTGTGGGGTCTTTTGTGACGTCTTAGATGAGTCATTGTTGCGCTCTTGGGGCAATTTTGGTCGGTCGGCCACTCCTGGGAAGGTTCACTACTGTTACATGTTTTCACCATTTGTGGATAATGGCTCTCACTGTGGTTCGCTGGAGTCCCAAAGTTTTAGAAATGGCTTTATTACCTTTTTCAGACTGATAGGTCTCAATTACTTTGTTTCTCATTTGTTCCTGAATTTCTTTGGATCACAGCATGATGTCTAGCTTTTGAGGATCTTTTGGTGTACTTCACTTTGTCAGGCTGAGAACAGGTGTGGCAGTAATTCTGCTTGGGTGTGGCTAGAGAAATTGAACTCAACTTTCCAAAGCTGTGATAAACCACAGTTAATTTATGTTTTAACAGGGGGGTCATCACTTTTTCACTCAGGGCCATGTAGGTTTGTATTTTTTTTTACCCTTAATAATAAAGACCTTCATTTAAAAACTGCATTTTGTGTTTACTTGTGTTATCTTTGTCTAATATTTAAATTTGTTTGATGATCTGGAACATTTAAGTGTGACAAACATACAAAAAAAATGGGAAATCAGGAAGGGGGCAAACATTTTTTCACACCACTGTATATAGGGGAACTAATGATAACAGATGCAGTCCAGCTGGGAGAACAATCAAGGACTAAATGGTGTCACACGAGGAAACACAAAGACAACAGAATGACGCAGGATATCACACAAGACCAGGGACCACAGAAGACAATCATAAACAACAGAGACCAACACATGGGAACTAGGGAGACACAGGAGGCAATAATGAAAATAACAATGACAAGGGAAAACACAGAGAATCCCAAAATGAACAAAAAGTGTGGACAAGGTCTTAAAACCATGTCCAGATTCTGACAACAATGACCCAAAACTTGCAGTAGATCCACCAAGGACTGGCTAAAAACTAAGAAATGGAGAGTCCTGGAATGGCCGAGTTAAAGCCCAGATCTTAATCAGCGGTGCCCCCCGGTAAGGGGGAGGGGGAGGGATGCATGGCCCCCCCTGCCACCACTTGGGACCCCCCAGCAGCCACTCCTGGTCCCTGCCACTGGATAGTCTAACATAATTTTATAACTTGTTTTTCTGTGTTATATTTTACATGTAGTAGATGTTTAAGAATAATTGATGTGTGTTGTATATTACTAACCCCTTGCACTCTGGTCAATTTCCCTAAAAACACCAAAAAATAACGTACCCAAAGTAAATCAAAAGCTGTTCTTCAACCCTTTGCAGCATCTTCATGGGGTTGGTCTCATTTAAAAGAAAACACTTTGAATTTTTTGGCAAAACAGTCATAATCTCTCAAAGTGCTCCGGCCACTGAGTAACAGTCATCTAAACATACTGAACTTGAAGAAAATAAATTTCGCCTGGGTGTTTTTTTGGATACAAATGCTTGTAAATAACACACAGCTTCAGATACTGGCTGGAAAATGCAACAGAAATATAGAACCAAGTGTTATCCAGCTGAGGTCAAAATTTTGTAACAATACCACAAAAAATGAATATATTACACAGCTTTTTTGTCAGGTTGTTCCCAGGCGTTTTTGAACTGTGCCAAATGGCACAGTTTGGAAGAACGTCTGTAACTTTTCAATGATTCAATATAGAAGCTTCATCTTGGGCTCTAATGAAAGGTGAAGGGCTGTGTGTGTGGGGGGGGGGGGTTGTTTATTCATTCGTGAATGAATGAATGAACAAACAAGCCCCCACACACAAAGAAGCATGCCACGTAAAAAATGTGTGGCTTTTTTTTTTTACAAGAAAAAATAACCTACAGTGCACTAAAAATTATACTAGAATATCTGTAATGTAGAAGATAACAACTCCCACCCCCCCACCCCCCGCTACAGAGGACGAACATCGCCCATCACTACATGACGGAAAGCGGTGACGGTGCGCCGCGGTCTACTACGCACAGTTGCACTAAAATATCTGCAATATATCTGCAATCCGCTACAGAAGAGTGGGGGGGTGGGGGGCGTTCACAACATGACGGGGGGGCCGTTCGCAACATGACTCCAGTCCGGGTCCGTCATGTTGCGATAACGCACAGTTGTAATTTACCGATCGGTCAAAAGTCATTTGGATTACAATTTTCAGGGATAAAGAATAATTTAGCTTATAACACTTACCTGTCCACAACAGCAATGTCGCTGGCGAACTTCTCTTCCTCATTGTCAGACGAACATGACGCTGGTTCGCTTGTTACGGACTCGTGGTTCTGGTCATGCGACCCGGTCAAACCATAATTCCATTATTGTGGTTTTGCGCTTCCATGATTGCGGTTTTGGCGAATGATTTTTCAAAACAAATAAGAACAGTAGTTAGAAAAAAAGACTGGCGAACGCCTGTGTGTCACCCAGCCTTACACAAAACAGCTTTCGAACTTCTGTGCTTCAATTGGCTGGCTGTATTGGCAGCCGTTGGTAGGCAGGTCCTTCTTGCTAGGTTTTCAGTCATTGGTTCTTCAAGGTTTCAGAAACCCAATTCAAGGCTCTTATTATTCGAATGAGAGGTCAATCACATCTAAACCAATCAAAGCACTCCTTTGGCTTTCTGTTCGCGGCTGTGTCTGTAGTGGAAGAACGGAAATGCAGCTTTTTTTTTTTCAGTGCCTCCTAGGATGCACAGTGTGCGTCCTAGGACGCCCTCGTACGCCCTAGGACGCAGAGACATGTCCGCCCACGGTACACCGAAGTGCAACAGGTTAACAAATAGTAGCAAAATACAGCAAAGTAGGACAGATCACGCTGTCAAGCTGTGTTCAGACCAAACGCGAACAGACGCGCAGCATGATTCCATTTTAAATTGACTTTGATGTGCCACCCCAAGATTTTCAGTGGCCCCCATGTGGGTACCCTGATGAAAAATTTCTGGAAGCACCCCTGATCTTAATCCCATTGAGATGCTGTGGGGTGACTTGAAACGAGCTGTACATGTAAGAAACCCCTCAAACATCTCACAGGTGAAAGAATTCTGCATTGTGGAGTGGGGCAAACTTTCCTGAGACCGATGTCAGAGACTGGTAGATGGCTACAAGCGTTTCACTGAAGTTATTTCAACCAAAAGGGGTAACACTAGCTATTAGGCGGTAGGGTGTCCTAACTTTTTCCTCAGTTGGAATAAGCATTGTTGTTGATATCTTTTGTTTAATGAGTAAAACAAGGTTAATTTTTGTTATTTGCCTGCAATTAAATCACCTTCTTTTCCAGAGATAAATAAAAACAAGATTAGACATCAATATGTGAACATTTCTTAATAAAGAACTGAATATTTAATGGGGTGTCCCAATTTTTTCACATGACTGTACATAAGAAGAAAAAACATATTCAAGACATGGAACGCAAGGTTATTAAATGCGTAGAAATTACAGTTATTTATACATGGAGTGAAACACGTTGCTTAACCACTAATGATTAGTTTGGAGCTGCCATCTTGACAACCATTAGCAATGTTACCATGTTGTGTCCACACACACACACACACACACACACACACACACACTTAATGCATTAAACCTCCCCACTGTACTTCACTGGAGCCATGGGATACATGCACTGATGCAAGGCCCAGTCCCCCCTGGGGCAACTGTGCAGGTAAATAAACTGGTGATTGTATGCTGAGGGACACCATTGCATGCACGCATGGAAAAGCCTGTTGATTGCTGATTAGTTCGTAATACTCTGTGTCTGGACTCTGAGCCCCAGGATGAGCTTTGGATCAATCTTTAATAAGCTGACTGAAATACAAATCTTGTATTGACCTGCGGAAAAATTCCACTGCTATCATTTATTTGTATTAAATTGCGTCCATGCGTACATTTGGCAGCAAGTCATTGATTCAAATAAAGAAGACGATTATATTTGTTTTTGGCCCTGATTTAAAGAGAAAGACAGTTTCAAGAAACTGTATATTTCCTGTTATTTAATATGTACATCTATATGACTATATGGAGCTGCCAAAAAAAAACTATTTGCGCCTTCCTGATTTCTTATATTTTTGCATATTTGTCACACTTAAAGGTTTCAGATCATCAAACAAATTTTAATATTTGACAAAGATAAGATAAGATAAGCCTTTATTAGTCTCACAGTGGGGAAATTCCAGGATTGAAACAGCACATGGATAGCAACACTCAGAGCAATAATTTAGAAGATAAGAAAATAAGAGCAGTGAATATACATACGTACACATAAATATATAAATATAGTAAATATATATATATATATACTGTATATACACAGTGCGGAGCATTGTAGCTAGATGGACTAAACAACATAACCGTCTATTTAGTTACCCTTCATGGTATGAATATGTATCCATACATATTGTCACCCTCCATAGCAACTGATATTGTCCTAGTTGTATACTGGAGAGGACCATTTGTCTAAGTCTGTTGCGTCTTTTGCACTCAATACTATTAGGTCATCACGTTTTTTTTTGCGATTTCTGCGAGCAGCCCTGCTTAGGTTATACAGTCTGACAGCTGTAGGTAGGAAGGACCTGCAAAACCTCTCGGTCACGCATCTAGGATGATGTAGTCTACTGCTAAATGAGCTCCTCAGTGCGTTCAGTATGTCCTGCATATGGTGGGACTCGGACTCCAGCAGAGATGACAGTTTAGCCACCATTCTTCTCTCTCCTATCTCCTCCACTGGGACAAGGCGTTGCCCCAGGACAGAGCTAGCTTTCTTGATTAGTTTGTTCAGTCTCTTCCTGTCGGCTGCTGTAATGCCGTTGCCCCAGCAGACCACTCCAAAAGTGATGGCTGATGCCACCACCGTGTCGTAGAATGTCTTCAAGAGCACCCCTTGTACACCAAAAGACCTGAGCCTCCTCAGCAGGAACAGCCTGTGCTGTCCCTTCTTGTAGAGTGCGTCGGTATTGTGTGACCAGTCTAGTTTATTGTTCAGATGAACACCCAGGTACTTGTAGGATGTCACCATCTCAATGTCTGTTCCCTGGATGTTTACTGGTGCTGTGAGGGGTTGTCCTTGGCTGTGGCAGTCCACCACCAGCTCCTTAGTTTTCCTTGCGTTGATCTGGAGGCAGTTCCGATGGCACCAGTCCACGAAGTCCTGGATAAGTCCTCTGTACTCATCTTCATCTCCATTGGAGATGAGGCCAACGATCGCAGAGTCATCAGAGAACTTCTGTAGATGGCAGTGTGTTGTGTTGTGTGAGAAGTCCGCAGTATAAAGGGTGAACAGGAAGGGAGCCAAAACCGTTCCCTGGGGGGCCCCCGTACTGCCGATGATCATGTCGGACACACAATCCCGGGTTCTCACAAACTGTGGCCGGTTAGTGAGGTAGTCCAGGATCCATGATGACAGGTGCTGGTCCACCCCTGCGCACAGCAGCTTGTCCTTCAGGATCATCGGTTGGATGGTGTTGAAGGCACTGGAGAAGTCAAAGAACATGATCCTCACCGCATTCCCAGGCTTCTCCAGGTGGGACAGGGAACGGTGAAGGACGAAGATCACTGCATCCTCCACCCCAATGCTATGCTGGTAGGCAAACTGGAGTGGATCCATCGCTAGTCCCACCAGGGGGTGGAGGTGAGCAAGGAGCAGTCTCTCCAGGGTCTTCATCATGTGAGACATCAGGGCCACTGGCCTGTAGCTGTTCAGGTCTTTGGGGTGGGAAGTCTTTGGTACAGGTACCACACAAGATGTTTTCCACAACTGTGGTACCCTCCCCAGCTTCAGGCTCAGGTTGAAGATGTGCTCCACAATCCCACACAGCTGGTCTGCACAGGATTGAGGAGCTTTGCGCTGATGCCGTCCGGTCCCGAGGCCTTCCTCGCCTTGATCTTCCTCAGCTCCATCCTCACCTGGGTCTTAGTGAGGGTCAGGTTGGGGGGCTGTGTGCTGGGAATGGGGGGGGGTGTTGGTGGAGTGGGGTGTGGACAGCAGGTCTCGATGACTGTAGAGGCAGCAGTGGTTGGTGTGCAGTCAGGGGGGAGGGCAGTTGGTCAAACCTATTAAAAAACAGGTTCAGATTGTTCGCCCACTCCCTGCCCCCCGTGGCCTGGGAGGAGGTATTCTGGAGCCCAGAGATGGTTTTAAGGTTTCTCCAGACCCCGCTGATGTCGCTCTGTTGCAGCTTGTCCTCCATCTTCTTCCTGAAGCTGTCCTTGCCTTCTCTGATCTTCCTCCTCAGCTCCCTCTGTACGGACTTCAGCATCTCCCTGTTCCCCGACCTGAAGATCCTCTTCTTCTCTCTCAGAAGTGTTTTTAGCTCAGGGTTGATCCAGGGTTTGTTGTTCGAGCAACACCGTATGGTCTTGGTGGGTACGGTGTTGTCCACACAGAAGTTGATGTAGTCCGTGATGGTGTGAGTGAGGCCATCGATGTCTTCACCATGTGGATCGCAGAGCTGCTCCCAGGCAGTGGTTTCAAGACAGTCCTTTAAAGCGTCCATTGCCTCCTCAGACCATATCTTCACCGTGCGCATGACCGGAGGTTGTCTGTGTACTAGGGGTTTGTACACCAGCAGGAGATGAACCAAGTTGTGATCCGATCTCCCGAGTGGGGGGAGTGGTGATGAGGTGTACGCCTCCTTAGTGTTTGCATAGAATAAGTCCAGTGTTTTATTGTCTCTAGTGTGGCATGTGACATACTGGGTGAACGTGGGCAGAATAGGGGACAGTGAAATATGGTTGAAATTAGGGCTGGGAACGATCCCTAATTTCCAGAATCGATTCGATTCCGATTCTTGAGATTCTGAATCGATTCCGATTCCGATTCCATTCGATTCCATTCGATCCCGATTCGATCTGGGGAATTACCATTTTAATAGCCATTTTACTTCCCATGAAACAAAAATCTTTGAGACCTAATGCTGCAAATTGTACCAAGAATCTTCTAACTTTAATTCTTCTAACTTAATACATAAATTATCACATATAGAACTGACCCAAAATCAGTTACAATAATGCACTTTTTATTATTTAACTTATCATTTCATAAAGTGCTCACACGTATTTTCTTTAGTGCAAAGGGCGTGTCGTGTCAAGTTCACCACCCAGAGTAAGTAAACAAATTCAATGCATGAACCATGCATACATAATCTCACTGTATTTTAGTCCCTCCAGGATTTTGTCAGCTGTTTTTGTGATTGTTGTGGCCCAAAAAGCCTGGATTTGTGGGAGCTTTTCCAAAAAGTTATGGCACTTTTAGAGTTTTTTTGCACTCAAAGTTGTGTGAGGAAGTACAAATTTTAAAGCAGCTGCTTTTTCCATAGTTTACAGTGATGCTATTCTATGTAACACCACAAGAAAAGCACAGGATTGCCAAAAATTTCCTGTTAACAGTGATTTATTTAGAATTAAATGCTCAGTAAAATTGTAAAAAAAAAAAGACCAATATTGTGTTCTTGCTGAGAACTTAAAAAAAAAGAAATAAAAGAATTTGTCATTACACCAACTAAATTGCATTGAATGCATGTCAGTCTGGAGAAAATGACGGCAGCACCTCCTTGAATCTTGAATTTGAAGGTCTTCTTCTGTGCTGAAATCCACATGAAGCAGGGATGCTCCTCCACTGACGACCTCTGACCTTCAGAAGGTCTCAGTGAGGATAAAGCTTCCAGTCTTCACACATCTGAATGCAGATGAAAAGAATAGATTTCACAGTAAAATTAACAGTCATATTTTTAGATCACCACACCACAGTAGGGTTTAATAATTTAGGTTTTTTTTTTAATATTTTAACTACAAATTAACTTTCAATGTTTGAAAAGGGTTTCAATTCATTTCCTGAGAAGGTTTGTTCATTTCAATTTAATTCTACTGAGTAAAAATAGCTTGTTGTACTGCAGCCTTTATTAATTTTATTGTGATTTATTCTCTTCACATCTCTTACTTAAGTGGCAGAAGTCCATAATCTCATAAAATACACCTTAATTCTGCATTTATTCACAGCGCTTAACCAACAGTTCTCTCTGTGTCCATAGTTTGTAAAAGAAACCACCATCATGCCAGATAAATTATTAATTGACAACACAAACGTTAAAACAAACAAATGATATTATACTTACAGTCTCAGCAGCTCCAAGTCTCCCTCTGCTTCACGGGTTTCAGTCTCCCCGCATTTTCCGTTTATCAGTCGTCAACTTTATGTTCCAACACAGCGCTGCACGGAGTAAAAGTCCGTTTATCCCCACTTTATGAAAAATATTAAGAAGCTGTTGAGGACAGTCTTTACGGTGACTTTTGCTGCTAAATTAAGAGACACGCACGTTATTAACTCCGCTCGTGTAAACACGAAAGACGTGTGCACGCGTGGCAGGGAACTCTTGCCGGATGAGAACCATTTTAACACCACAGAAGAAGAACTAGCATATCCGTTAGCTTGCTAGCTCCGTTAGCGCGTCGGTTGTTTATGGTTCTCGGCCGTTGTTCCTGGCTCACTGACCCGGTTTCGACCCGATTATACTCAGCAGACATTCACAGACGTAAAAATATTATATTTAAATATATTAATATTATATTAAAAGATCGATCCGCGGATTTTGTGGATCGATATTGGCTCAGTCAAATGTGGATCGATCCATATCGATATATTGATCTTTTGAACCCACCCCTAGTTGAAATCACCTGAGATGAGGAGAAGAGCATCTGGGTGTTCTGTCAGCAGCCTGCCAGTTACTGAGTGGATGGCGTCACGCGCTGTCCCAGCGTTTGCCGTCGGATTTGCATAAATAACAATGCAGATCATGTGTGAGTATTCCCTCGGGAGATAGGTAGGCCGCATGCTAACAGCTAGCAACTCAATGTCTTTGCTGCAGTGATGTTGTTTAACCGTGATATGTCCCGGTCTGCACCAGCTGTTATTGACATACATTATCACTCCTCCGCCCCTTGCCTTCCCAATGTCTGGTGTCCGGTCTGCCCGTATTGCGTGGAAACCCTCCAGTTCGATGTTAGCATCTGTTGCTAGTTCTGTTAGCCACGGCTCAGTAAACAACATCAAGCTAAGCTCTCTGAAGACGCTCTCGTAGCGGGAGATAGCCGCTAGCTCGTCAGTCTTATTGAGTAGCGATCGTACATTCCCCATAATAACGGATGGAAGGACGGGTCTGTACCTTATATTTCTCGCCCGCTGTCTTGCTCCAGCACGGCATCCACGTCGTTTCTGTCTTATTTCACCCGGTATGTTGAGGTCTTGCACTAGCATCTTGGTCCGGTTAAGTGCTAACAGCTGGTCTCTGCTGTAACGTATCCTGCTAAAAACAGTGGCTCCGTCTGCCGGCTCAGGAGACATTTGGGCGATCCATGTGTCCGTCCGATGTACAGTGGGGTAAAAAAGTATTTAGTCAGCCACCAATTGTGCAAGTTCTCCCACTTAAAAGATGAGAGAGGTCTCCAATTTTCATCATAGGTATACCTCAACTATGAGAGACAAAATAAGAAAAAAAAATTTAGAAAATCACATTGAAGGATTTTTAATGAATTAATTGGTAAATTCCTCTGTAAAATAAGTATTTGGTCAATAACAAAAGTTCATCTCAATACTTTGTTATATACCCTTTGTTGGCAATGACAGAGGTCAAATGTTTTCTGTAAGTTTTCACAAGGTTTTCACACACTGTTGCTGGTATTTTGGCCCATTCCTCCATGCAGAGCTCCTCTAGAGCAGTGATGTTTTGGGGCTGTCACTGGGCAACACAGACTTTCAACTCCCTCCAAAGATTTTCTATGGGGTTGAGATCTGGAGACTGGCTAGGCCACTCCAGGACCTTGAAATGCTTCTTACAAAGCCACTCCTTCGTTGCCCGGGCGGTGTGTTTGGGATCATTGTCATGCTGAAAGACCCAGCCACGTTTCATCTTCAATGCCCTTGCTGGTGGAAGGAGGTTTTCACTCAAAATCTCACGATACATGGCCCCATTCATGCTTTCCTTTACACGGATCAGTCGTCCTGGTCCCTTTGCAGAAAAAAAGCCCCAAAGTATGATGTTTCCACCCCCATGCTTCACAGTAGGTATAGTGTTCTTTCTCCTCCAAACACGACAAGTTGAGTTGTTACCAAAAAGTTGTATTTTGGTTTCATCTGACCATATGACATTCTCCCAGTCCTCTTCTGGATCATCCAAATGCTCTCTAGCAAACTTCAGATGGACCTGGACATGTACTGGCTTAAGCAGGGGGACACGTCTGGCACTGCAGGATTTGAGTCTCTGGCGGCGTAGTGTGTTTCTGATGTAGCCTTTGTTACTTTGGTCCCAGCTCTCTGCAGGTCATTCACTAGGTCCCCCCATGTGGTTCTGGGATTTTTGCTCACCGTTCTCGTGATCATTTTGACCCCACGGGGTGAGATCTTGCGTGGAGCCCCAGATCGAGGGAGATTATCAGTGGTCTTGTATGTCTTCCATTTTCTAATAATTGCTCCCACAGTTGATTTCTTCACACCAAGCTGCTTACCTATTGCAGATTCAGTCTTCCCAGCCAGGTGCAGGTCTACAATTTTGTTTCTGGTGTCCTTTGACAGCTCTTTGGTCTTGGCCATAGTGGAGTTTGGAGTCTGACTGTTTGAGGTTGTGGACAGGTGTCTTTTATACTGATAACGAGTTCAAACAGGTGCCATTAATACAGGTAACGAGTGGAGGACAGAGGAGCCTCTTAAAGAAGAAGTTACAAGTCTGTGAGAGCCAGAAATCTTGCTTGTTTGTCGGTGACCAAATACTTATTTTACTGAGGAATTTACCAATTAATTCATTTTATTTATTTAGCGAATGCAAAGTCCTTAAGCCAAGCAGTTGCCTCCTGGTTTGCTGTATGGAGGGTGTGTAATCCTCCTTCCAGTCTTTGGAGCGGGCAAGCCTCTATGATGTGTTCCATAGTTTGCTCCTCTCCACATGCGCACAGTGGGCTAGGGCTACTGCCCCATCTGTGAAGGCTGGCCAAGCAGGGGCCATGTCCAGTCCTGAAGCGATTGAGTGTAGACCACTGTCTCCTTGGGAGGTTGGTGCCCTGGACCTGTTGGTTGGGGTTTATCACCAGCTGTTTGTTTGGGACCTCCTTGGTCTCCCATTCCTCTTGCCAAGCTGTCTGGATGGTAAAGTCAGCTGGGGGAGGGTTTTTCCAAATCGGCCGTCTGGATGAAAGTCGGGCAGTGGGTGGGGTGTAGATATCTGCATGGATTGGTAAGTGAGGAAAATCTTTAACTTTTTGGAGCATCCTTTGAGTTAATGCTGCTCGCCGGATGTGTGGAGGAGCTATGTTTGACAGTACAGAGAGCCAGGGGAGTGGTGTTGAGCGGATTGTTCCAGTTATAGTTCTCATGGTTGAGTTGAGCTGGGTGTCTACATGGTGTGTGTAAGATGACCTGGACCAGACAGGGGCACAATATTCTGCTACAGAGTATGAAAGGGCCAGTGCTGAGGTGCGCAGGGTGGAGACTGCCGCCCCCCATTTTGCACCAGCGAGCTTGCAGAGCAGGTTGTTTCGTACTTTCACCTTAGCAGCCGTCCCCTTTAGATGTTCCTTGAAGGATAAGGTCCTATCAAGGGTCACTCCAAGATAAGTTGGATTTGGGACATGCTTAAGCTTGAGTCCGCTCAGGTGGATGTTTAGTTCTCTGGCAGCTTTTGCATTGTGGAGATGAAATAATGAATAATAATGAAATTAATTCATTAAAAATCCTTCAATATGATTTTCTGGATTTTTTTTTCTCATTTTGTCTCTCATAGTTGAGGTATACCTATGATGAAAATTGGAGACCTCTCTCATCTTTTAAGTGGGAGAACTTGCACAGTTGGTGGCTGACTAAATACTTTTTTGCCCCACTGTATAAGGTATAGCCGGATCAGAAAGATTAGCAAGAGAAGCCAGATAGTAAATAGAAATAGGAAGAAACTGAGCCGCTGTTGCAAAAAGCCAGCCTATTCGTGTGGCGCCGGATGTGGCGCCACACAGATAACCCAAAAAAACACAAAATGCAGTTTTTATCCTCCGCTGGTTGAAGCCCGAAGGGTCGAAGAACCCTTTGGGCAAAGTCCAAAGGGGGATTATGTTATGGGTCAGTCTAGGGCTGTGCAATATGACAAAAAATTCATATCACGATACAAGTTATCTTATATCACGATAATGATATAGTATATCACAATATACCTTTTCTGTAAATTCTACAGTTTAGATAATCACATAAAAAGGACCATCTCCTTTTTTTAAACTTTTTTTACATGCACCTGTTTCCCTCAAAATTTTGCAGTGTTGTTGTAAAATAGTTTTTTAATGTGCATTTGAGACTTGATTCTCATAAATTTCAGGTTTCTCTTCTAAATCATATATGAATAAAAAGTAAACATCAAGTTAAGTATTTCCTGAGCCAGAGAATAGCAAAAGAAAAAAAAGATGACATAAAAAATATCTGAAAATGAGAAAATTACCCATGGCTGCCATCTACAGATATAAATAGCTAGCTCTGTCCTGGGGCAGCGCCTTGACCCAGTGGAGGAGATAGGCGAGAGAAGGATGGTGGCTAAACGTGGGCTGCATGGTGGCGCAGTAGTTTAGCACTGTGGCAGCACAGTTTTACCCTCGGCCGGGGGATCGCAGGGATCATGAGATCGTGGGTTCAATCCCAGCCCCCGACCAACAGTGAGCTGTGTGGAGTTTGCATGTTCTCCCCGTGTTGCGCGGGTTTACTCTGGGATTTCTCCGGTTTCCTCCCGCACACCAAAAACATGTAGGTTTAGGGCGCTCACGCACGCAGCGACCAGCAGCCGGTGGCTTGTCACCAGACTGCAAACCAAGTCTACCTATGGGTACAAATAAGTAACAAAAAAACCCAAAAAACTGTCATCTCTGCTGGAGTCCGAGTTCCACCCTATGCAGGACATACTGAATGCACTGAGGAGCTCATTTAGCAGCAGACTACATCATCCTAGGTGCACAACCGAGAAGTTTTGCAGGTCCTTCCTACCTACGGCTGTCAGACTGTACAACCTAAGCAGGGCTGCTCGCAGAGACAGAAAAAAGACGTGACAGCCTCATAGTTTTGAATGCAAAAGACGCAATAGACTTACACAATGGTCCCCTCCGGCATACAACTAGGAAAATACCGGTCGCTATGGAGGGTGAGAATATGTATGAGTACATAATCATACCATGTAGGATAACTAAGTAGACAGTTGTGCTGTTTCATTCCATCTAGCTACAATGCTCTGCACTGTGTGTGTTTATATATTTACATATTTATTCCATCAAGCTACAATGCTCCGCACTGTGTTTTTATATATATATATACTGTATATATATATATATATATATATATATATATATATATATATATTTATATATTTACTCCATCTATCTAGCAACAATGCACCACACTGTGTGTGTTTATATATTTACATATTTATTCCATCTAGCTACAATGCTCCGCACTGTGTGTGTTTATATATCTACATATTTATTCCATCTAGCTACAATGCTCCACACTGTGTGTGTTTATATATTTACATATTTATTCCATCTAGCTACAATGCTCCACACTGTGTGTGTTTATATATCTACATATTTATTCCATCTAGCTACAATGCTCCACACTGTGTGTGTTTATATATTCATATATCTATTCCATCTAGCTACAATGCTCCACACTGTGTGTGTTTATATATCTACATATTTATTCCATCTAGCTACAATGCTCCACACTGTGTGTGTTTATTTATTCATATATCTATTCCATCTAGCTATAATGCTCCACACTGTGTGTGTTTATATATTTACATATTTATTCCATCTAGCTACAATGCTCCGCACTGTGTGTGTTTATATATTTACATATTTATTCCATCTAGCTACAATGCTCCGCACTGTGTGTGTTTATATATTTACATATTTATTCCATCTAGCTACAATGCTCCGCACTGTGTGTGTTTATATATTTACATATTTATTCCATCTAGCTACAATGCTCCACACTGTGTGTGTTTATATATTCATATATCTATTCCATCTAGCTACAATGCTCCGTACTGTGTGTGTTTATATATCTACATATTTATTCCATCTAGCTACAATGCTCCACACTGTGTGTGTTTATATATTCATATATCTATTCCATCTAGCTACAATGCTCCACACTGTGTGTGTTTATATATTCATATATCTATCTATTCCATCCAGCTACAATGCTCCGTACTGTGTGTGTTTATATATTTACATATTTATTCCATCTAGCTACAATGCTCCACACTGTGTGTGTTTATATATTCATATATCTATTCCATCTAGCTACAATGCTCCACACTGTGTGTGTTTATATATTCATATATCTATTCCATCTAGCTACAATGCTCCACACTGTGTGTGTTTATATATCTACATATTTATTCCATCTAGCTACAATGCTCCGCACTGTGTGTTTATATATTTACATATTTATTCCATCTAGCTACAATGCTCCACACTGTGTGTGTTTATATATTTACATATTTATTCCATCTAGCTACAATGCTCCACATTGTGTTTATATATTTACATATTTATTCCATCTAGCTACAATGCTCCGCACTGTGTGTTTATATATTCATATATCTATTCCATCTAGCTACAATGCTCCGTACTGTGTTTATATATCTACATATTATCCCATCTAGCTACAATGCTCCGCACTGTGTGTGTTTATATATTCATATATCTATTCCATCTAGCTACAATGCTCCACACTGTGTTTATATATCTACATATTATCCCATCTAGCTACAATGCTCCACACTGTGTGTGTTTATATATTCATATATCTATTCCATCTAGCTACAATGCTCCACACTGTGTGTGTTTATATATTCATATATCTATTCCATCTAGCTACAATGCTCCACACTGTGTGTGTTTATATATCTACATATTTATTCCATCTAGCTACAATGCTCCGCACTCTGTCCATCCATCCATCCATCGTCTACCGCTTTTCCGGAGGTCCGGGTCGCGGAGGCAGCAGTTCAAGCAGAGAAGCCCAGACTTCCCTCTCCCCAGCCACCTGCTCCAGCTCTTCAGAGGGGATACCAAGGCGTTCCCAGACTAGCTGGGAGACATAGTCTCTCCACCGAGTCCTGGGTCTGCCCCGGGGTCTCCTCCCAGTGGGACGTGCCTGAAACACCTCAAGTGGGAGGCGTCCAGGAGGCATCCTAATCAGATGCCCATACCACCTCAACTGACTCCTTTCAATGTGGAGGAGCAGCGGTTCTACTCTGAGCCTCTCCCGGATGACTGAGCTCCTCACCCTATCTCTGAGGGTGAGTCCAGCAATCCTACGGAGAAAGCTCATTTCAGCCGCTTGTATCCGCGATCTCGTTCTTTCGGTCATTACCCAAAGCTCGTGACCATAGGTGAGAGTAGGAACGTAGATTGACTGGTAAATCGACAGCTTTGCCTTAGAACTAAGCTCCCTCTTCACCACAACAGACCGGTACAACGTCCGCATCACTGCAGATGCTGCTCCAATCCGTCTGTCGATCTCTCGCTCCATTTTCCCCTCACTCGTGAACAAGACCCCAAGATACTTAAACTCCTCCACTTGGGGCAGGAGCCTGTCCCCAACCCGGAGAGGACAATCCACCTTTTTCCGGCTGAGGACCATGGACTCGGACTTGGAGGTGCTGATTCTCATCCCAGCCGCTTCACACTCAGCGGCAAACCGTCCCAGCAAGAGCTGTAGGTCATTGCTGGATGAAGCCAACAGGACAACATCATCTGCAAACAACAGAGATGAGATCCTGTGGTCACCAAGCATGACACCCTCCATTCCCTGGCTGCGCCTAGAAATCCTGTCCATAAAAATTATGAACAGGACCGGTGACAAAGGGCAGCCCTGGCGGAGTCCAACTCTCACTGGGAATGACTCCGACCGAGTGTTGGCAATGCGAACTAAACTCTCACAACGGTCGTACAGAGACCGAATAGCTCGTAACAACAAGCCCGATACCCCATACTCCCGAAGCACCCCCCACAAAAATCCACGAGGGACGCGGTCAAATGCCTTCTCCAAGTCCACAAAACACATGTAAACTGGTTGGGCAAACTCCCACGAACCCTCAAGAATTCTCGAGAGGGTAAAGAGCTGGTCCGATGTGCCACGGCCAGGACGAAAACCACATTGCTCCTCCTGAATCCGAGGTTCGACCAACGGCCGGACTCTCCTCTCCAATACCTTGGCATAGACCTTCCCAGGGAGGCTGAGGAGTGTGATCCCTCTAAAGTTGGAGCACACCCTCCGGTCCCCTTTTTTGAAGAGAGGAACCACCACCCCGGTTTGCCATGCCAAAGGCACTGCCCCCGACCTCCACGCAATGTTGCAGAGGCGTGTCAACCATGACAACCCAACAACATCCAGGGCCTTGAGGTACTCGGGGCGAATCTCGTCCACCCCCGGGGCCCGGCCACCAAGGAGATTTTTAACCACCTTGGCGACCTCAGCCCCTGTGATAGGCGAGTCATCCCCCTCGTCCCCAAACCCTGCTTCCTCTGTGGAAGGCGTATCAGTGGGATTGAGGAGATCCTCGAAGTATTCCTTCGTGGCAATTTGCCTCTGATAGGGTCTCCCAAGACAAACTGGTCCTGGGTGAAGGGCCAGACGAAGAACGATCCAACAGACTCTCATGATAAATTGTATATCAAGGATTCAGTGTACCCCGCCCGGTATGGGGTTACCGGGGCCCCACCCTGGAGCCAGGCCTGGGGGAGGGGCTCGAAGGCTAGCGTCTGGTGGCCGGGTTTCCACCCATGGGACCCGGCCGGGCTCAGCCCGAAGGAGTTACATGGGTCCGCCCTCCAGTAGGTTCACCACCTGCAGGAGGGATCATGGAAGTCCGGTGCTATGTGGATTAGGTGGCAGTCAAAGGCGGAGACCTTGGCGGACTGATCCGCACTGTGTGTGTTTATATATCTACATATTTATTCCATCTAGCTACAATGCTCCACACTGTGTGTGTTTATATATTTACATATTTATTCCATCTAGCTACAATGCTCCACACTGTGTGTGTTTATATATCTACATATTTATTCCATCTAGCTACAATGCTCCACACTGTGTGTGTTTATATATTCATATATCTATTCCATCTAGCTACAATGCTCCACACTGTGTGTGTTTATATATCTACATATTTATTCCATCTAGCTACAATGCTCCACACTGTGTGTTTATTTATTCATATATCTATTCCATCTAGCTATAATGCTCCACACTGTGTGTGTTTATATATTTACATATTTATTCCATCTAGCTACAATGCTCCGCACTGTGTGTGTTTATATATTTACATATTTATTCCATCTAGCTACAATGCTCCGCACTGTGTGTGTTTATATATTTACATATTTATTCCATCTAGCTACAATGCTCCACACTGTGTGTGTTTATATATTCATATATCTATTCCATCTAGCTACAATGCTCCGTACTGTGTGTGTTTATATATCTACATATTTATTCCATCTAGCTACAATGCTCCACACTGTGTGTGTTTATATATTCATATATCTATTCCATCTAGCTACAATGCTCCACACTGTGTGTGTTTATATATTCATATATCTATTCCATCTAGCTACAATGCTCCGTACTGTGTGTTTATATATTTACATATTTATTCCATCTAGCTACAATGCTCCACACTGTGTGTGTTTATATATTCATATATCTATTCCATCTAGCTACAATGCTCCACACTGTGTGTGTTTATATATTCATATATCTATTCCATCTAGCTACAATGCTCCACACTGTGTGTGTTTATATATCTACATATTTATTCCATCTAGCTACAATGCTCCGCACTGTGTGTTTATATATTTACATATTTATTCCATCTAGCTACAATGCTCCACACTGTGTGTGTTTATATATTTACATATTTATTCCATCTAGCTACAATGCTCCACACTGTGTTTATATATTTACATATTTATTCCATCTAGCTACAATGCTCCGCACTGTGTGTTTATATATTCATATATCTATTCCATCTAGCTACAATGCTCCGTACTGTGTTTATATATCTACATATTATCCCATCTAGCTACAATGCTCCGCACTGTGTGTGTTTATATATTCATATATCTATTCCATCTAGCTACAATGCTCCACACTGTGTTTATATATCTACATATTATCCCATCTAGCTACAATGCTCCACACTGTGTGTGTTTATATATTCATATATCTATTCCATCTAGCTACAATGCTCCACACTGTGTGTGTTTATATATTCATATATCTATTCCATCTAGCTACAATGCTCCACACTGTGTGTGTTTATATATTCATATATCTATTCCATCTAGCTACAATGCTCCGTACTGTGTGTGTTTATATATTTACATATTTATTCCATCTAGCTACAATGCTCCACACTGTGTGTGTTTATATATTCATATATCTATTCCATCTAGCTACAATGCTCCACACTGTGTGTTTATATATTCATATATCTATTCCATCTAGCTACAATGCTCCACACTGTGTGTGTTTATATATCTACATATTTATTCCATCTAGCTACAATGCTCCACACTGTGTGTTTATATATTTACATATTTATTCCATCTAGCTACAATGCTCCACACTGTGTGTTTATATATTTACATATTTATTCCATCTAGCTACAATGCTCCGCACTGTGCGTGTTTATATATTCATATATCTATTCCATCTAGCTACAATGCTCCATACTGTGTGTTTATATATTTACATATTTATTCCATCTAGCTACAATGCTCTGTACTGTGTTTATATATCTACATATTTATTCCATCTAGCTACAATGCTCCACAATGTGTGTTTATATATTTACATATTTATTCCATCTAGCTACAATGCTCCACACTGTGTGTGTTTATATATTTATATATTTATTCCATCTAGCTACAATGCTCCACACTGTGTGTTTATATATTTACATATTTATTCCATCTAGCTACAATGCTCCGCACTGTGCGTGTTTATATATTCATATATCTATTCCATCTAGCTACAATGCTCCGTACTGTGTGTTTATATATTTACATATTTATTCCATCTAACTACAATGCTCTGTACTGTGTGTTTATATATCTACATATTTATTCCATCTAGCTACAATGCTCCGCACTGTGTGTCTATAGATTTATATTTATATGTACATATGTATACTTGCTGCTCTTGTTTTTTTCTCTTGCCTTCTGATTGTTGCTCTGAGTGTTGCTATCCCTGTGCTGTTGCAATCCTGGAATTTCCCCATTGTGGGACTAATAAAGGCTTATCTTATCTTATCTTATCTTAAATTAGCTGTTAGTTTAAATCAATGCAAATTTAAGTGTAGACCTGCAGCCTAAAGACTGCCATTCTGGCCTGATTAACCCATTTGCTTCTTAGTAAAAATATTTCAGATTGGTCATGATCTGAAAATCAAAAACACTAAAGGTAATGTAATCCACCTTATTCCTAGCAACCATGACACCTTGCTTGAATTATGGGGCAGCTTCCAGTACTAGTTTAGAACGTAGCATTGTCACTGAAACGGGACACTTTTCCTTGTTAAAAAACAGTGACTTTGGCATCAAAAATGTGGGAACACAGCCTTTTGCACCTCAGAAACAGTAATATAATCATACCACTTCCCATGACTATCAAGGGATGAGAAGATGACCTTAAAAAGTGGCCTTGCAGACAGTAGCTCTGTTAGTTAGCTCCACTGCTAAGATGCTAACACTGTAAACAAATAAAAGCTCTGCGATATATCAATGTCTCCACCGCAATAAAGTCAGACACATTTTGTTAAAAGATGTTGAACACAATCAAATTTACCTTAGAGCAGACAGAATCTAGTCAGAGCCACAAAGAACCACAACACCATGCTTGGGTGTTTTAATGTTGGGGTAAATACAGACAGCTGCAGCTGTTTGTTTTACCCCAAAATTAAAATGCTCATGCTGCTGTCATGCTGTGAAAGCTTGTTATTTAACTTAACACGTACAGACAATTTCTGACAATTGTTCAAAATTTTATTGATCTATATTTTGTGATAATTTAAAAATTAATGCATGTTGAAGCTGCTAATATCAAGTCCATATTGTTCCAAGGCAGTGTAACAAATGCAAAAAAACCTATTTGATATCTTTTTAAATCGTTAAGTCTTAGGAAGCAAACGTTACTATTTTTTATTTATTATTTTACTTAATGCAGCCTTACATTTGGTGACATATATGACGCATAAACGTCAGATCTGTGACATTCACACAAGTGAAAACATTACCTGGTGCTCATGCGTCTGTACCACAGATCACACCAACAGTCCTTTAGTTTTCAGTGCATCATCTACGCATTGCCGGTGATCAGCCTCCATTTATACAGCCTATGGCACAACGATGAACACCAGCAACAGGTACCAGAACTACACCAAAACATTCAAAAAATACAAAAACTACAAGTGCTGAAATTAGCTGCCACTTGACTGCAAAACGTATGTGGACTATTCATCGCAGATGACATAGCTCTGCTATCAGATCTGATAAGACAAGCCCAGGAACTACTAATTAGAGTAGAAGTTGAATGTAAGGTTGGCCTCGGTATCAATGGCAAGAAAACAAAGTATCTTACCTACAACATCGGAAACAGGACCACTGAAAACAAGAGGGTACTGAGCTGGAAAAGAAAGAAGAATTCAAATGCCTGAGTTATTGGATAGACAGCACGGAGAAAGACATAAAGACATGAAAAGCACAAGCATGGCATGCCTTGAACAAGATGAAGAATATCTAGGAGTCAAGAATGTCGAGGAGTCTAAAGATCAGATTCTTTCTGGCTGCCATAGAGTCCATCTTGTTATGTGGATGCGAAAGCTGGACAGTAACACTGCAGATAGAACGCTCTCTAAATGGTACCTACACTTTCATGCTGAGGACAGTGCTCAATGTAAAATGGTGGACGCATACAACCAATACAGTCCCCAGTGGGGAACAAAATAGCAGCAAGGAGAATGCAACTTGCTGGACACTGCCACCGCCACCCGGAAATGAGCGCCCACAGACTAGTCCTGTGGCAACCAACCCACAGTCAACGCACCAGAGGGAGACCACGACAAAGCTATGTTGAAGTCCTAAGGCAGGATGCAGGTGGAGTCACTGTAACGGAACTGGGAACACTAATGGATGATAGGGAAGTATGGAGGAAGCATGTGGTCGCTCGCCTAATGGCGACCAATTAAGTAAGTACTATACATTAAAACCAGCCCCCCCGCGACCCGAAAAGGATTAAGCGGAAGAAGATGAATGAATGAAATTTGAAAAACTTTTAAAAACACTATTTTAAATGCCCCACTACTCCACTCTTGCAGACTGATTTAACACTACTTCAGCCGAAACCGGAAGTTGTGCCAGTACAGTGATCCCTCGCTACTTCGTGCCTCACCTTTCGCGCCCTCAGTGCATCGCGGATTTTTCAAAAATATTCATCAAATATTCAAAATTGAGAAAAAATGGGCGGGCGCTAGCAGAAGGCAGGGAGACTACATTAGAATATCAGGTATCAACACGGAGAGCCCGCACAACTCAAAATCCACCTCTCTGTTTGCTGTTCTCGTGTTGGCTCGGCTCGGGAATCTCGCAAGCTGATTGGCTGAGACGTTTTACCCAGCTTCTCTCCCTGCCGAGCGCCCATACCCAGCGAAGGAAGACCGCATTCATTATTCTTTATCGCTCGTGTTGCTTAGTCTCGCCGCGTGGAACTTTTCGCTGTTCTCTTGTGGCTTTTTGTGCGAAATAGTCTTCCCGTCGAGCCACTACGCCGCCTCCTGCAGCTTCTCCAGCTCTATCAGAAGCTGCCCTCGACGATCCTGCACCTCTAGCACCTGACGATGAGGCGTCACCTGAGGAGCAGTAAAGCTCTCATTAACCTGTGCAGTAAATCATCTTCATCTTGAGTTACGTATCTTGTTATAAGAATAAAAGAGTTCTAAAAACATATTTATGTACACTTTATTTACATCTACGTATGTATGTACACTTACACACACACACACACGTATCATATGAGAGAGAGAGAGTGAGAGAATGAACGTACGTATTATTTATGGGTGACGTCATTAGGGGTGACGCTACTTCGCGGTTTTTCACTTTTCGCGGTCGGTTCTGGAACCCATTAACCGCGATAAGTGAGGGATCACTGTAATCATTTTTACAGCAGCACCCTCACGAATAAGGTGGATAAAATACATCTGATGACTAACTTTATTTATTATCACTACTTGACTAATTAAAATTACTAGTGCATACCGTGCATGCCTGTAGAGGGGATGCAATGGAACAGAATTCTTGCCAGTTTTACAGGACAGTTGGTATAGCAACTCAGCACTAAGTGGCAATCACATGTGATGCTTTTGTATGCAGCAAAACATAAAAATCACACAAAATACGCCCTGCCATCTGAGGCTGTTTGCCCCTGCTTGTTACTTCTTCTCCTGCCTGTCACTGTTCTGTGTTATGTTGCTTACCTGTGTCTATATACAGTATATGTCTTGTAGGGAGTCATGTGCTCTGTCTATGTGCCATCATATAGACATCATCTAGTGGGTCGTCTTCTTCTTTCAGACCACTGAAGGGTCTTCTTCTGTCTCAGACGGCTGTGTTGTTCACAATCATGCCTGCGGCGTACTGGTGGAACCTGAGGTGTTTCATGGCATCCTTTCTGATATGCAGCAGTTCTCCTTATTCTATTACTCTCCATCTGGTGGGTCTTCTTCTTTGTTCAGACCACTGGTTGAGGAATAGGTGCGTCATAATTCCAGTTCATGGGCACGATCCTGAAAAAGTGGCTTTCGACCCTGTTCAGGAAGGCCCGTGCATGCCTGTATGTGCTTCTGGAACCAAGAAACCGGAGCGCCCGGAGAAAATCAGCGCTTTGCTTGGCATTTTACACATTTGTAGTGTAGACTGGCATTTGTCAAGGTTACACATTTGCCATCCTATGATGCCTGAGTTCATAGGACGCGCTATGATGATGAGGCAGAGATCATAGGCCATCCTATAACGTCCTAGAAACGTGCTTTAAATAGTCTGTACCCTATGCTGGTGAAGGGTGCCCTCCTGTCTCAGACGGGTGCGATGTACTGCTGGAACCTCAGGTGTTTTATCTTCATAGCATCTTTTCTGACATGCAGCAGTTGTCGTCATTCTATTGCTCTCCATCTGGTGGGCCTTCTTCTTCTTCATTGAGACCACTGGTTGAGGGATAGGTGTGTCATAATTCCAGTTCATGGACAGGCTCATGAAACTAGATCTGAGCAAAAAGAAGCTTTCCAGCATGGACTCACTGTATATGACATCATAAAGACATGAAGGCAGCCTTGATGTATATGACATCATAAAGACATGTTGCCTGATGTCTGTCACTGTATATGACATCATAAAGACATGAAGGCAGGCTTGATGTATATGACATCATAAAGTCACATTTGTGTATGTGCTGTCATATAGGCATCGCGAGTCGTCCTATGATGCCTGAGTTCATGGTCTATATGACATCATAAAGACACATTTGTCTATGTGTCCTATGATGCCTGAGTTCATAGGACGTCCTGTGATGTTCAGGCAGCAATCATAGGCCGTCCTATGATGTCCTATGAATGTGACAGACAGACACACATACACACACACACACACACACACAGATTTCTTGCTTTTATAGAGTGATTAGAAATCAAATAAATTAGATTAAGAGCACCTTGCTTCTCCAACCCGCTTTAATTTATTTATTATTTTGCGTGTATGTGCCACCATCAAGCACTTTTGCAGCTAAATTTTTTTCATACAAAACTAATAAACTCAGCAGTAATTTAAACCAAAGAAGCAATGATCTGATACACTATAATGTTTCTAGTTAGCACAACTTAGCATCATTTAGCATTTGCAGTTTTATAATTAGGCATGGTGTTAACGTTACTTACCTCCTATTAAAATGAGGTTAGCGGACTATCCTCTCTCATGCAGCATGATGGATGTGCAACTTCCACATCCCTGACAAACAGGAGTAGCAGCTATTTGACCAAACTGGTAATTTGAAATTAGCAACCACCGGAGACCCTAGCCACCCACCACACACCTATTCATCTGCGTACACTGCAGGTGAGAGGCGAGGCACTGACAAGTAGCTGACAAGTTTTTATATCGTCATCTGATATAAATCGTCATATCGCGCAGCCCTAGGTCAGTCCGTCAGTCCGTCTCTCCGTCCGTCCGTCCCTCTGTCTGCCCCACTTTTGTGAAACCAACTCCTACAGTTTTGTTCTGATTGTTTTGAAACTTGGTACCAGCGTTTGAAATACGCTGATGAATTGCATATTGCAATTTGGCTCAGATCAGATGATTTTTGCAGGAGTTGCAGCCCCTGACTTATGACCTTGTATTTCACCTCACTTCAAAGACAGTAACTGTCTTGTGAAATCGGCTCCTCCTACAGTTTTGTTCCAAATGTTTTGAAACTTGGTACCATAGTTTCATATACATTATATACTATACAACAAGTAAAGCTAGGGTCAGCAAACCTGGTATACAGGTTCACCTTGGCATCCTGACCTCTGACTATGGGTTTGGGGTCAAAAGGTCAAAGGTCAAGGTTAACATTCCCTATGCCTTATGACTGTACAACAAGTAAAGCTAGGGTCACCAAACTTGCTACACAGGTTCACCTTGGGATCATGACCTCTGAATATGGGCTTGAGGTCAGAAAGTCAAAGGTCAAGGTTAGCATTCCATTTGCACTATTACTATAAAACAAGTAAAGCTAGGGCAACCAAACTTGCTACACAGGTTCACCTTGGGCTCCTGAGCTCTGACTATAAGGTTGGGGTCAAAAGGTCAAAGGTCAAGGTTAACATTCCCTATGTCTTATTACTGTACAACGAGTAAAGCTAGAGTCACCAAACTTGTTACACAGGTTCACCCTATGACCCTTAATTGTGACTATGGATTTGGGATCTCAAGGCCAAAGGTCAACATCAAAATGGCTTATAAACTATATCTCAACAGCAAAGAAAGCTTGGGTCACCAAACCTGGTACACACGTTCACTCTGAGCCCATGACCTCTGACTACAGGTTTGGGGTCAAAAGTACTGTAAGTATTGGGATTTTCAAAGAAAACGCAAGCAAGGGGATATTGCACTCACCTCAGAGTGCTCTTGTTAAATGATGATTTTATTTGTTAAGGGAAAAAAGCTTCCAAACCTACCTGGCCCTATGTGGAAAAAGTACCCCCCCCCCCCTTGTTACATCATGAATTAATTGTGATTAACTACATTTTTTGGAAAGCTGACTTGAATTTCACAAACCACACCCAGGCCTGATTACTGCAAGACCTGTTGAATCAAGAAATCACTTAAATAGAATCTGTCTGACAAAGTGAAGTAGGATAAAAGAGCTCAAAAAGCAACACATCATGCTGCAGTCTAAACAAATTTAAGAACAGATGAGAAACAAAACCCCAGAACAATATCTAAAGCCTCCCTTGCCTCAGTTTGAACCTTGGTCCATGATTTAATAATTAGAAAATGACTGGGCAAAAATGGCATCTGTGGGAAAGTTCCAAGGCAAAAACCACTGCTAACCTAAAAGAACAAAAAGGCTCATCTCACATTTGCTAAAAACATCTTGATGATCCCCAAGACATTTGGGAAAATATTCTGCTAACTGACGAGACAAAAATTTAACTTTTTGGAAGGCATGTGTCCCATTACATCTAATGTAAAAGTAACACAGTATTTCATAAAAACAACATAATACCAACAGTCAACCATGGTGGTGGCATTGTGAGGGTTTGGGGTATAGCTTTGCTGCTTCAGGACCTGGATGACTTGCTGTAATTGATGGAACCATGAATTCTACTCTTACCAGAAAATCCTCAAGGAGAAGGTCCAGCCATCAGTTTGTGATCTCAAGATCAAGCCCTCCATTGTGGCTGAATTAAAATTACTTTGCAAAGAAGAGTGGGCCAAAATTCCTCAACAGTGATATAAAAGACTCACTGGCAGTTACCACAAACGGTGGCACAACCAGTTATTAGGTTTAGGTGGGAAATTACTTAATGAATTCATTCACCATCATTTAAAAACTGCATTTTGTATTTACTCGGGTTATCTTTGTCTAAAATTAAAATTTGTTTGATGATACGAAACATTTAAGTGTGACAGATACGCAAAAATATAAGAAATCAGGAAGGGGCAAATACTTTTTCACAGCACTGTAGATATCTGTATGGATCAGTTTGTTCATCAGTGGCTCTGATTCTTCTGAGTAAAAGGATTGCGTTACAGTATGTGTTAAATCTATAGAATCTGTTACTTCTTGTCAGAGTTTTGAAAATGTGTGATTTCTTTTGCACATTTAATTGCATTATTTTGTGTTGTTTAGACATCTCAGTGTTAAGGTGAGAGCCCACACAAACACACATTTCATTGTTCTCATGAAGGCGTCATTTGCCATTTCCTACAATGCATCAGTTAGCGTGTATCCTATGTTAACAAAATACTTCGTTGGAGGCTCACTTCCTCCAAGTCTTCCATCCAAAATCTTTGTCACCTCAAATGAAAAGCACTTGTAACATCACAAGGCATAACCGCTATTATCCCTCCTTACCATTATTCATCTCCAATAAGCGCCGTAGCTCCCCTCAGGGTGACAAGGCGAGGTTTGAACCAATTCAATCCTAATCACACACTGTTTGCCTATTTTTTTGGATCAGCTCTCATGTTCTCTCATGATGTGAAAGACGCGGCGCCTCAGGCACAGCTGACTGCGACAGGGCCCCCATGAGGGCCCCCATGGCCGCCCCACGGAGAGGGCTTCCTAATCCAGGATTATTTTTCCAGACCTCGCAGCCAGCTGGATTAGGGGATAGTTGGTGGAAAAGGGCACCGTCAGCACTCTTTCTTCAGCAGCTCAGTGGATTAGAACCTCGCAGGCGCTGAGCTGCCAGCGAGGTGCGGAGACGAAGAGGAAGAGTGAGGCTCGCTGGTCTCCTCGCAGCTACTCAACAGCACCATACATGGCAATGGAAAAAAAGATGGATGGTTCAGTGCACTCTTGTACAAGATGAAGGGTTGATTTTTCCACTCTTGATTTTAGGTGATGAAATATGGTGTGAAGAGATAATGGTTTGGTGGGATGTCTTAAAACAGTCAAGAAAAATGAATTGAATTCACATTTTTTGTTTGGCTCTTCCCCAATAAAATCCATACATAATTAAGCTTTATGTGGGCTATAGTCAGACAAATAACAGCTTCCATACAGTTCCAGCCTCCTCATTAGAGGCATTGTCTATTATGCCCATTTTGTGTCCACTTTCACAGGTTTCACTTGGACACTTTGTGCTCATAGCGGTGTATGCGTGTTAAACCCCAGTGCATGACCACAGCAGTCAAGCAGAAACCCCAGCTAGTTTCTCCAGCCAGTAATCAGCCAGTATTGATTGTGAAGGAGTCAATGAGAGTAAAGTCTCAATGTGCCCTCCAAGCTTCTGCTGGCGGATCGATCGCGGCCTGCTGCTACCACTGAACCTTTGTGTGAACGGCATAATGGAATGTGAATGGCAGCATGCAGTGTTTGCTTCTACTTGATGGGAAGAGAAAAAAAAAAGAACATCTTAATCTGAAATTTTGGTAATTGTTTATTCTTTTTCCGCATGATTTTTGTTTAATCAAATTCTTGCAATGAATAATATTAAAAGCGGTGAGTGCAACAGAGTGTAAGCAAATGCCAGGCTGAGCCTGAGATGCACGCCACCACATTACCTCCCCATCAAAACCACATCCTATCAACTTAATGCAGATAAAGGGGGCCATAGCGAAATTGCCAGGTGCCTAATTTGGTCTTTGTCGCACATAATTGAAACACTCATCCCCCCCTACACACACACACACACTGAAAGATGGAAGAGAATGAGAGAGAAGAAAGATAGAGGAGGGTGGAGGAGAGAGAGATAATTGCCTTATAAGGCAATAGGCTGTTATGAATGTGACGTCTCATTCCCAGCAGCGCGCTGGCAGATGATACGGTAAAGCCCACATCTCAAATCCATCTGAAGAAAGCTGGCTCTCCCAGGGTTTCGCTCTGATAGCTCCAGCTGTCTCATTTTAGGATTGCATGTGTGCGCAAGTGTGTACATGCTATACTGTACTGCATAGTGCATGCGTGGGTGTTGGGGGGGGGACTCTATGTATGGGGGCCGCTGTGTGTGAGTGAGTGCGTGTCTACCGTGTTATTGACTCCTGAATTACTTCGCTGCAGGGGGATTTTTGTTGCATTTATTTATTTGTGTGTGTGTGTGTGTGTTGGCAGGCAGGAGAAGTGAGATGATGAATAGAGAGGTGTGTGTGTGTGGGGGGGGGTGTACGGATTGGTATGCTGAGTCAGGTGGGTGATTTACAGTGCAAGTACTGTGGTGCAGGTGCCTTACACACAGCCACGCCATAAGTAGTGTGACTTTCCTCTGTACGTCACCTCCATCTCCTCTTCTTCTTCTCCTCCCTTTTTTCCTCCACCGCCACATATCTCCTGTACCATGTGCCTTTGTTTCCCTTCACGTCAACATGCTTTTCCCTTTTTTGTTGCATCCTTTTCCATCACTATCGCTCTTCTCCCTCTCCATCTCAGTGTACCCTTCCCCCAACCGCACAGCCAGGCTTGATGTGTCTGTGTGTGTGCATGTGTGTGCGTGGGGGGGAGTGTATGTGTGTGTGCGCGCGTGCGCGTGTGCGTGCGTGCGCAGACTCCCAGCTGGGGGCAGCAGCAGGGATGAATGTTCTTTGGGGAAATGGAGGACAGCATGCAGTCTGCTCTTCTTGGAAAAATCAGTGCAGCGTTTCTTCCTCTAGTTCTCTCTTTAAAAAAACAAAAAACAAACCCTCTACCTATTTCCCACTGTTTGAATTATCACTGTGCTTTTTTTTTTTTTTTTTTTTTAAAGAAATCATTCTACAGCTCAATCGATGTCTCTGTCCTGCATGCCAGGATTTTTTTTTCCACCCCACTCTAGCTGGTGTCCTCTCAGCATGTGCAGCTGTCCCCCACAGAGAGGGTTTTCTCCCGCCACTACACACTCCTCACCGGGTATCCTCTTGCTACCACCAGCCTCTTTAAAGCGCAGCCCTCCATTTATCTCCCTCTCTCTTTTTTCACCAGAAGTGCCGCAAGCTTCTTTCAATTATCTTCCCCTTTCCTTTGGGCGGTCGCTGGGAGACAGCTTTTCTGTGCAAATATTTGCTTTTCATGAATATGCCATCATGAAGCACCTTACATAGGTGTGGGCGCTGCACAAAATGTTAATTGAGACTCGGTGAGGCCCTCCTATGCATTCCTCCCCTTGCAGGAATCTGGCAGGGGCTCAGACGGGGAACAGACGTCTGGGTCAGGGCAGGCTCAGGCGGAGAGAGAGAGAGAGAGAGAGAAAGAGAGAAGACGGCGACAAGGAGAGGAAGGAGATTGTAGGATGGATAAACAGCAGTGAGTAGGGGAGAAATATGACCTCTATAGCCTTCAGTTTGGGGTGGCAACGCTAATGCTGAAGGCCTAAGGTCTGCTGTTAACCATGGGGGGTTGTAGTTTTGGAAGAGCTGCTTTGTACATCAATAAAGCATTTATCAATCCTGAACAGAAACTATGTCGTAAACAATGAGTATTTCAAAGTTGCTCTCTATACCTTCACTTTAATTTATACCTGCTTTTAATTACCAAGTTGCCCTATCCTCAGATTTCCCCTCAGAGACTAGCATGTAATGAAACGTGTTATTTGTAAAAATTGCATTATTGGTACTTCCAAAGCCAGAAAAAATGAGTGTGTGTGTATGCCCCAGGAAGTTCAATTGTCAATACTAGTACAACTGGATGAAAACCAAGAGGCCGGCATGAAAAGAGGGATTAGAGTCCGTTTCAGCAGCGGAGCTGGTATCTGTTGCAAGATGGCCTTAATATGGCCTAACAGCAACAGCTTTGTTTTAAGCGAGGAATGTAACTGGTCCAGCTAATTTAGAGGAGGCCATTTCCGTTGGCATCGGGGGGCTTGGCAGGGTTGGCAGAGCTGCTCAACAGGGGGAGGCCACACAATATGGAGGAAAAGCAGCTTTAATCACAACCAAAGAAAATGAATGATTTAGTCAAGTGGGGAGAAACAACCCGACATCACATATATGTGCACCAAATTCACATTTCTGGAGGGGCTGTGGCTTTTTCTGGACTTTACCGTACATATAAAATAATCATTGCTGTTGCAGTATTATAGTCAGGTGTGCGCATAGGTGGTGTGCATGCGCGATCAAAATAAGCAGTGCACACCAGATGAAATGCTGTAACACGCATTTGCGTACCTAGGGACAGATAAATTCTAAACATTGGACCGCAGTGTAGAGTACGAGGGACTGCTTTTAGGATTTTCTCCTTTCATTAAAACATCCAAGAAGCAAGCTCCATAAAGCAATTACTTTGGTGTTCCTCCACCTCCAAAGAAACGCCAGACTGAACCTGAATCGCAAAAGAAGCGTGTGTTCTCGGAAAAGTGGCTGCAGGAGGTCAGCTGGCTTTCAACAACTGACGCCTACACCAAGATGTGGTGCAAACTATGCCGTGAAAATCCCACTCTGGCAGATAAAAACAGCGCCTTTTATGTGGGTGCTAAAAACTTTAATCATCCAGCTTTTGATGAAGCATGCAAATAGCAGAGAGTACCGGAAAGCAGTGCAAGCGATTGACATTGCTAGCAGGTGCAGCATCCAGGGCCAGAGGCCCAGTGGTCCGCTCAACAGATGGCAAGATGAACTGAATGAAGAACAGCATCAAGCACTGAGTAACGTTTTTCTCTTGGCCTTTCACATAGCAGTAACTGTTGTCAGTGCTTAAGAAGCTGTCATTTCATTTGGTTTTCATTGTTTGGAAATCAGACATTTGTATATATAGTTTTCAGTGCTTGAAGCTCAGCAAGAAGCTCATTAGAAAGTTACATACTATGGAGCTTTAAAGAACAGACATTTTGTTTGTAATGCTTTCATTCATTTTCAGTTGAAATTAAAATGTGTGTTACATTATCCACATATTCCTCTATTTTGTGAGGTGGGTTAATGGAAAAAAAAAATTTAAAAAATGAGGACCAAGCAACAACCTCAGGTTCTCCCCTGAGAACAAGAGCAAAAAAGTTATGTGCACCGCTGATTATAATCTATATTGCACTATTTCTGCTGGTTGGTTAGCCTTCAAAACAGACCCACCTTTTAGTAAATATTTACGAATTTGTGCAACAAACCCCAACCAATGCAGCCCTTTGTGTGTTTGTAACTGTCCTGTTTCTGGTCTTAAACATCATCTCATTTTTTATTCTGAGATGATTTTTCTTTCAAAGCAATGCATGTAGCTCTATGTGCAAGACAAATTTCCCTTAGGGAACAATAAAGTTTACTCTACTCTAAAGGCGCATTAGAGAGAGGCTGCCAGAGCTGCACCAAATTGCTTTAATGACTAGTCATACAGGATGATGGTAGTGGTGGTGTGGGTTACCAAACTCAATTGCCTCAGCAGAATTCCACTCTGTCCACACTTGACCTCTACTGTGAGTGCTTTGTGAGGAATGTTTCTTCACTTTCAGTCAATCTCGATCATTCTCCATCACTCTCTCAAGGCCCTGTCACACCTTGACAATTCAGGCAGCATTTGCCGACATATCAAAATTCCTCTAAAACGCTAGCATATGGCCAAAATGTTCAATTTTGGCCATATGCATTGCGTATCCATAACAAGTTGGACGTATACATATCGTATTAGTAACATATATGTAGAACGTTTCGATAACTTATAGATAGCTTATACCAACAAATGCTTAGCATGTTGCCGGCGTTCACAACTTATGCCCAACGATTTATGCATAACTTATGCATAGTGCAGCTTAAGTTTATTTCGAACAAGTGAGTAAAATACAGTGGAGGCAGCAATATTTGAGTTTTGTGTTGAATATATACATATATAAGTAAGTAGTAAGTATAAGTTAAGGACTTATCAAAACCTACCCCCTTCTATCAAGTCCAAACAAAAAAACAAACAAGGGTTACAAAGCAGCCAACATTCTATTTCCCTTCTATGGGATCCTAATTTTAACAATGCTTGTGTTAACATCTGTGCAAACGGTAAATAGACAATATATAATAAGGAATAAACAAATAGAAGAAAAGGATAATAGCAATAAAAGTTTTTAACAAGCAGATTTTGACTCATATTCACGTATCATTTTTTGTACATATGTTTGAATCTAGAAAAGGACAGACAGTTCTTCATTTCCTCTGAGCAGCTATTCCACAGTGTCACTCCCCTGACTGAGATGCTATGGTATTTAGTGTTAGCTCTTACAGCCGGTTTATTGAACATGTGATTTCCTCTCAATGCATGGTGTTTTTGTCAAACTTGGAATAGATTTTGAATGTTGCTGGGCAATGTACAATGTCTTACTTTATACATTATTTGGATTGCTTTGAGGTCAACTAGATCATGAAATGTGAAGGTTTTAAAATAGAGAAAAAGTGAATTTGATGGTTCCCAAAATCCTGTTTTGTTTATAATTCTTATTGTTTGTTTTTGTAGTATGAATAATGATTTCGTATTAGTTTTGTAAGTGTTCCCCCACACTTCCATACAGTATGTCAAGTATGGGAGTATGAAAGAGCAGTACAGTGTGTATAAAGATCGATATAATCTTTTACCTTATACAGTGGTGTGAAAAAGTGTTTGCCCCCTTCCTGATTTCTCCTTTTTTTTGTATGTTTGTCACACTTAAATGTTTCAGATCATCAAACAAATTTAAATATTAGATAAAGATAACACAAGTAAACAAAAAATCCAGTTTTGAAATGGTGTTTATTATAAAGGGAAAAAAAATCCAAACCTACATGGCCCTGTGTGAAAGTGATTTCCCCCTAAATCTAATAACTGGTTGGGCCACCCTTAGCCGCAACAACTGCAATCAAGCTTTTGCGATAACTGGCAATGAATCTTTTACAGTGCTATGGAGGAATTTTGGCCCACTCATCTTTGGAGAATCATTGTAATTCAGCCACATTGGAGGGTTTTCGAGTATGAACCGCCTTTTTAAGGTCATGCCACAGCATCTCAATCGGATTCAGGTCAGGACTTTGACTAGGCCACTCCAAAGTCTTCATTTTGTTTTTCTTAAGCCATTCACTGTTGTTGTGAAATGGCGCTATATAAATAAAGTTGAATTGAATTGAATTGAATTCAGAGGTGGACTTGCTGGTGTGTTTTGGGTCATTGTCCTGCTGCAGAACCCAAGTGCGCTTCAGCTTGAGGTCACGAACAGATGGCCGGACATTTTCCTTCAGGATTTTTTGGTAGACAGAAGAATTCACGGTTCAATTCAATTCAGTTCAGTTTACCATTTACCACAGCAAGTCTTTCAGGCCCTGAAGCAGCAAAACAGCCCCAGACCATCACACTACCACCACCATATTTTACTGTTTATGATGTTCCTTTTCTGAAATGCTGTGTGACTTTTCCATCAGATGTAATGGGACACACACCTTCCAAAAAGTTCAACTTTTGTCTCGTCATTCCACGGTCTATTTTCCCAAAAATCTTGGGGATCATCAAGATGTTTTCTGGCAAAACTGAGACAAGCCTTTATGTTCTTTTTGCTCAGCAGTGATTTTCGTCTTGAAACTCTGCCATGCAGGCCATTTTTGCCCAGTCTCCTTCTTATGGTGGAGTCATGAACACTGACCTTAACTGAGGCAAGTGAGGCCTGCAGTTCTTTGGATGTTGTTGTGGGGTCTTTTGTGACCTCTTGGATGAGTTGTCGCTACACTCTTGGGGTAATTTTGGTTGACCGGCCACTCCTGGGAAGGTTCACCACTGTTCCATGTTTTTTGCCATTTGTGGATAATGGCTCTCACTGTGGTTCGCTGGAGTCCCAAAGCTTTAGAAATGTCTTTATAACTTTTTCGAGACTGATAGATCTCAATTACTTTGTTTCTCATTTGTTCCTGAATTTCTTTGGATAGCAGCATGATGTCTAGCTTTTGAGGATCTTTTGGTCAACTTCACTTTGTCAGGCAGGTCCTATTTAAGTGATTTCTTGATTGAGAACAGTGTGGCAGTAATAAGGCCTGGGTGTGACTAGAGAAATTGAACTCAGCTTTCCAAAGATGTGATAAACCACAGTTAATTCATGTTTTAATGGTGGGGGGGATCACTTTTTCACACAGGGCCATGTAGGTTTGGATTTTTTTCCCCCTTCATAATAAATACTTTCATTTAAAAACTGCATTTTGTGTTTACTTGTGTTATCTTTGTCTAATATTTACATTTGTTTGATGATCTGAAGCATTTAAGTTTGACAAACAAACAAAAAAATGAGAAATCGGGAAGGGGCAAACACTTTTTTACATCACTGTATAATATTGCAACTTATTTGGAGATTTTGTTTTTAACATAGTTGATATGCGTCTTCCAGCTTAGTTTGTTATTTATAATTACTCCAAGGAATTTGATTTCAGTAACTTTTCCAACTCAATATCATTTATCATGATTTTTTTTACAGGTAAGGGGTGACCGATTACCAAATATTATGTCTTTCATTTTAATTAAATTTAACGTTAATTTATTGTAGTCAAACTGTTTTTTAATTTATTAAGTTCATTTTTCAGTGAATTCCAAAGCTGTTCCAAGTTATTACTGCTACACAGAAGGTTGGTGTCATCAGCGAATAATATAATTTGCAGGGACCCACAGTAATCACAGATGTCGTTTATGTACAAGATGAATACCAAGGACCCCAGTACAGATCCCTGTGGCACCCTGCATGTTACTGTTTGATATTGTGAATTGACTTCCTCAATTTGGACAAACTGTTTTTGATTAGCGAGGTAACTTTTAACCCAAGACATAGGTTAGAAATAAGCAGTCATGCCAAACTGCCATCGCCTCCCGATCCATGAGTCCTAGGTGTGCAATAGTGTGAAGGCTCCATCATCTCGGTTGAACCGAGATGATTCTCCCCTCCACCGACCATCGCACGGCAGGGGGTGTGACCAACCTGGCAGAGCTGTCAAATCTGTCAGGTCAGTCACGCCTACAGAAAGGATAAAACAGCTGATGTGGCACATCACGAATGAAGCCTTGATACCCGCCTGATTAATTAGTATTGGCCAACCTAATTAATACAATCCATCCCCAGTTTCCTGCCCTTGTGTTCTTTTGGTTACAACACAACTCAACAATTAAGAACTGTCTGCAAACATATCGAGGAGATGCTGCGCATACAAGCAATGTAAGGCCACAACGGGATCCTTACACAAACTTCCAACGTTAGCATCTCAAAGGGAAAAGTGGCTAAAATGTATTTTTATGGAACTTATTGCTCTGTTCTGGTCATTTCACAGTGGATTCATTCGTCAAAAAGGTTAATCTTAGGGATGCCACTGTCCCCACACTGGTGAACTCTACTTCGGACTTCCAACCTGTAAGTATATTCTGTAAATATTTATGCAAGTGTGAATGGGTGGTATTTTAGCTGCTAAAGCTAGAATAGAAAACTTATCCATTTTTTTTCTATCACCAGTTTGACTGGTTTTAATCATACCTGCTGTAGTAGCATGGGCCATTACAGCACAACTTAAGAGTGACAGTAGACAGAGACTTGTGGTTGCTGCAAATAACAATGCTATTCTTACAGCTTATTACAGGGTAACAGCTACCATTCAAAAACATCCTGTTGCATGCATGCTTGAGAATGTTGTGGGTTCTGTTTGGCATTACCTTTGGTTTCTGACTCAGGCTCAAACAGGTAGGGTTGGGTAAATTAAAAAAGTTTAAAACTTGCTAAAATCGTACAGAAATGATGTGCATGAATGATGCAGTGGAGTGCATCAGACTAACTTGCCCCTGTTGTTGTTTAATGATTGAGGAGAGGAACAGATCGATTATATGGCATAGCTGTTCTGTCCCCTAATGGCTGACAGTGTGGGGCTATACACCGGATACGAAAAATGCTGGCTGCCAGTCCTGTGCCTTGCCCATTTTGCTGTGATCGTGCTTACCCAACGCACATTCTGTGTGGCCGCATATAATATATAGTCAATGGATGTTTGTCTCCACAGTCATAGCGATATAGGATTTTAAATGTTTAACTATTATATGGCATAGCTGTGCAAGCACAGGGGGAGCAGAACCAGAAGGGACTCCGTCTCCCGTTGGCCAGCTCTGTGGGTTCACATCCCTGCAGTCAGCTCTGTGCCGCTCCGCCATGCCCGTGTGTCCACCCAACCCTTGCGCTGCATTACGTATGCCAAATAATTGTTCATACCCTCCACAATCATAGCAGCATTAGATTTTAGTTTTATAGGCATCAGATCTTCATTATGCTTTTTATCTGCTCAAATTTGGTACTTCGCATTTCCTTGTTTTGTTTACATAGCACACTAGTTGTGAACAGTCAAACTTCACCCCGCTATCGGTTATGCCTCCTCATTTGTGATTGGCTTTCGCACACATCAGTTGTAAAGCTTTCACCCAATCAGATTAGGGGCTCATGAATAACAATAAGGAAGTCTGAAACTAGGGAAGGATAAAAGATTGATTCAGTGATGGATCGCGATACTTGACACTAACGACGATCCACCGATGACTAAACCCATGGACTGATCTTTTATTATTTATATATATTCATGTAACACTGTATACTCCTGGGTATTAATCAACCAATTGCGTTTTCAGTCCACTAGGCATGAAGCAAGGACCCAGTCACGTGAAGTCATGTCTTGCGAGATTTGCAGCCAACTTTGAAAGTTAGAAAGCAATTGAATGTGGCAAAAAGTTAGCTCAAATGTCAAGCCTTTTTTAGATTTTATAAGATGGAATGGGAGACCTTGACATGACACACAACCCGCAAGAAATGCTGCACAAAAAATAAAAACTCAAACATGCAGGCCAGCACCATGGCCAGCACACATCTCAGAATAGTGTTAGCAACAGCTAAGCTAAAAATACACCGGTGTGTAGCTTGCTTTTTCCCCGAACAGTGCTGACCAGCAAACTCTGGAGACCTGCCACCATCAACCTGTGTGCAGAGATGTGTCTTCACGGAAAATGAAGCTCTGAGAATGTCAGCAGGAGAAAGGACCGCAGCAGCTGCAGGACTGAGAGCCACCAGCCACCACAACAAAAGCTGTCGCAGTGAGTTGAAAAGAGTTAAAATTTTACATAAAAACAGATATTGACAGTTGTACTTTCGGGACAAAATTTGACGTTGACATGGGAGGGGGGATGTATGGTATCGTGATGGATTGTAATAGTGATGGGATCATGACAGATCGTGATAGTATTGGATCATGACCCATGTATCGCAGTCTGAATCGGATCGTGAGGTCCCTCACAATTCCCACCCCTACCTAAAACACAGTGTTTTTTTGGGTGATCTCACAGTGGCTTTCAAGCTCTTATGTAAAACTACACAGAAATTAACTTTCTGTCATAAGCGGCCCTCCAGTGCGAAATGAAGGTCTCACGTGCAGGGCGAGCTTTTAACATAACTTATTGAGCGAAACAACAAAACTACTGACGAGCAGTGGCATGGAGAGTGCAGTGCATGACAAGCACACTGTACTGGGTGTATGGCATGGGCAGTATATATAGAGGGAGGAAATGATTAACAAATGTGGCACAGCCGTGAATGATTACAACACAAAGGTCCAATAAACAGAGGAGCAAAAAATGAACCGATAGTGCTGTCACAATGTGTAAACACAATATGCAGAGCAAGACAGGATCATGGCGATAAAGGATAAACATGACTAGAAGTGAATGTACTGAAGTGAGGATACTAGTAATTATGATAATGACAACAAACGATCAACCAGAAAATAAGGACGCTGTCAACATGAGGGTAAACCTAGGATGATGAGCAGGACAAGAATAATGATAATAATGATAATGATCAGTCCAGCAAAGAACATAAAGCGTGGACAGGGTCTGACCCTATCCAGATCACTACACTTTCATCAAAATACATATATATGTTTTTTATGATGTCAGAATTTGAAATTAATTCACAAAAAAAGCAATAAATAGGACCTTTAAACAGTTTTCACACTTGGAAACATGGCACCATTACCATCTTATTACCATCAACAGTTGTATATAATAAAGCATAATTCCACCTAGAGGATGGCATTGGCTTTCTTCCTTTCTCTCTCACTAACAAGTACCTGATAAATGCTTGTATGTCCTTTAGATTTCCCCTTTTATTCTTTCCTTCCACTGACTCCATCTTATTTTTTTTCTTTGGAAGTGTCTTATTTTCCTCCATCACGACCATTGACGATCTCATTTGAAAATGTCATGTGCCTTGAATGCGGGTGTCTGTGGGTGGAAAGATGCTTCCTCTTTCCCAGATACCTCGTTATCCCCCTGCTTTAAGTCTAAAACATCCCCTCCCTGCACAGCTCTGTTCTGTTCCGTTTCCACAGGTGAATTCTCCTCCACGCTTCCTTTGTCTCTGCTCCATCACCTCCCTCCCTCTCCCCACAGTTTCTCTGCTTGCCTGCCGCTTTCCCAGAGCATTCAACCTGTTATCGGCAGGGTCTATGAATAGAACAGGGTTTGGAGCTGCGACCCACTCACCTCCCCTAACATTGCTTGTGTCGTGTGCATTGCTTCTGCACACCACAATCACTTAAGCTGTTTTTTCTGCTCTTGCTTCAGCTGTAGTCCTGCTACGATTCTGTTTCTCAAACGCAAACACAATGCAAACAAAGAGTCTAGATTTACACACCTTATAATGTTCTTAATAATACAAAGAATATGTAGCTTTCACAGTGCACAAAGATGCACAAACACATCTAGCAGCTAATTAACAGCAGCCCATTCATCTCCATGTGAGTGTATCATTGTTACTCTTGAAAAGGTGAAAAAACATGTGAACCTGCTAATAAATAATTACACTTGTCTGCATTCTGCACACTTTCTTCCACGTTTCTAGTGCCAGACACCTGAGCGTATACTGTATATTCATCTGAGGATTCTGGCTCAGTATTTGTACCCAGATGTAGTACAGAGATAAGCATGTGCTGTGGTTGATACATCATTCTTCCTGAAGCTTCTGGAAATTCGGGTATGGCAAGATGCCCTGCTTTCCAAACACCGAAACCTGTTTATAATGCAGTGAGTGGTGGCATCATCATCCTCCTAGTGTTTCTCCTCTGTATGCCACAGCTCCAATAATACACCAAGGACAAGGAGCTTAGCAGTGACAGCCCCAAATCCCTCTTTCCACAGTACTGATTTCTGGATTAAGGAGGGGAGCTTTGCACACCTCTGAATTGTATTGTGTTACGGGGCTCGCACATCTTTTCATGCATCTTTTCTCTTTGCGGCATGCATCGAATTGGGCGCATTTCCTTATTTACACAGATTTATTGTGATTTTGGATAAGCCATGGAAGGCTATAACATGGATGAAGCAGGGAAGAGGAGGAGAAGAGGAGTGATAAACCCCCTTATAGAGGGATTTTGGAACCTCATAATAAACAAAACTCCTAAACATGCAGCTTGTGAATATTTTAGTTCCTGAAAAGCATGCTTACTATAAGCTGGGGTACTGTATGTGAAGGCTCCCACATAAAGACTTGAAATAGTGTGATTAAAAAAAAATCCTTCCCACTCCATTCCTTGTGGCCACTCCCTTTTCCCTCTCCGTAGCTCCTGTCCTCCATCACCCTCCTCACGTCATTTTTCCCCTCATTCCATTGCTGAACATTGTTTTGACTTTCCAGGTTCCGCATTCCACTGCTCAGCATACCAACATGCCTGTCAGACCATCGGAAGAATTTCTGGCTTGTGATTATGCACACATATTTCATGTACACACACACAAGGTATGAACACATATAAAGAATGGCAATAAATGAACTTTCTTATTAGGCTACCCACAAAGAAAGGTTTATTGGTTCTTGTTGCAAGGAAATTATTTACAAATATATTCCAAAAATGTCTAAATGCCATCAATTTGGTACTGAGTGATTAATCTGAGGACTGTTTGCCAGTTTGTGGAAGTGTGTAACAGATGTCATGTCCCTCTATTTTTTTAATACTCTGGGAGCCAAATTAAACACAGCTTTACGGCATGTTTATTTTACATTCATTGAGAAATTAGCTTCTGAAGAGCAATTAATTAGGAACTGGAAATAATGCAAATCAACATCAATCAAACAGGAGTTTCCCCCAAAGATGCATGTGTACTGTTGATGTGTATGAGCACTGATAATCAGGACAAAACACATATTTTGTCAGGAAAAGTGTGTTTTCCCCCTTTATTAGTTGAAAAATGAAAGGCTTTTATGTATCGAGAGCATCCATGTACGTTCAGATTCATGGAGAGACTTACAGCAAACACACAGACACACACACACAAACAACCTAGCAGTTGGCAGTGGGTGTTAATTGTGTTGGGCCTCAGGGCAAAAATAACATTGCACCAAAGACAGAAAGACAGACTGTGTTCTGTCTTTCAGCAGCCTACGGGTTTCCAACAAGACAAAACAACACATTCATGGTGAAGTTATAAAATAAACCATTAACTGTCTTTATCAATATAATAAATGATGACTCGTAATACCCGCACCATGGAAAAGATATTTTACTATGGCTTGTCTTTTGTTTGAAGGTTTTTTTCTTTCTTATTTACAGCCCATAATCCACAGTGAATCCCAATGGACAATGTTTTCATGACTATATGACTGTTAATTGCTAATTAGGCCGGTGTAGCAACCGACCCCTGTGAGGGGTGATACCACTGTGTCGGCGTACACAGAATAATTACAAAGAAAGGTGTTGTAGAAGCATGTCAACATCTGCTCCTTGTGTGGCTGCAGAAACCAAAAAAAAAGACTCTTTCCAACATGATGGGTTCATATCAGCCTATATGGAACATTTTATGGGTCATTGGAGGAAGTGTAGTTGACGTGGGTGGATAGCAGTGTTTCAAAGGATTCCATTGTTTTAATCTTTTCATGCATGAAATAGTGAACTATGTATCTGTTGTGTAGATAACTGCTCTTTCATTTAAACTGCAGCCTGTTTACAGTAAATTTATGGTTTGTGGCAGAAACATTCTGTCAGGACGTGGGCTCATACCACGTCCTCACTTTGTTAGTTTTGTATGATTCTCTGTGTTTTATTAGTATCTTGGCTCTGTCTTGCAATTACCCATGCTTTATTCTTAGTTCTTTATGGTTATTCTTGTTGTCATGATGTATTATTATTCCTGTCATTATCTGCAGTTTTGGTTTGGGGCTTTTATGTTGACAGTGTTTTTTTCAGTTATTTCCGTCTTAGCATAGTCTGGTTTTTGTTCTGTTAATTTCCTGATTATTCACAGCTGTTTATGTTTAGATTGATTAGTCCTGCATTATTTAAGGAACACAGCCCCTTACCTAGGTGCAGCTTCCTTCACAGTTTGACGCACATGTACGCTTCTGCCAAGCCTGTCTTTGTTTCCGAGTCCTAGCCTAGCTTTACCTTGTTTCTGCTGAGCCATAGCTTTTGTTTTGTTTCAGCCCACATGCTGCTTTATTTTCTGTTCCTGTCCAGTTTCTGCCATAATAAATAATGTACAAAATTTGGCTTGCGTTTGGGTCTTCTTCCTTGCTCCGGAGGGGCAATCCTGACAGAAAGAAGCCGCCAGTCCAGGACCCAGCGGGCGAAAGGAGGAGGAGGAGAGGGGGAGAAAGTGACAGTGCAAAGGGTAGGAATCATCATTTAAGATGGAGATGGATGGATGGATGGCGTTTGGCGTGTATGTACGCTTCTGCCAAGCCTGTCTTTGTTTCCGAGTCCTAGCCTAGTTTTGCCTTGTTTCTGCCGAGCCTTAGCTTTTGTTTTGTTTCAGCCCACATACTGCTTTATTTTCTGTGGCCAAAATTGAACCTTTTGGATGCCTCAACACACAACATGTTTGGAGGAGAAATGGCACTGCACATCAGCCCCAAAACGCCATACCAACAGTGAAGTTTGGAGGTGGGAGCATCATGGTGTGGGGGTGTTTTTCAGCACATGATACAGGCAGACTTCATATAACTGAAGAAAAGATGAATGCACAAATGTACAGAGACATCCTTGATAAGAACCTGTTGCCATCTGCCAAGGTGCTGAAGATAAAATGAGGGTGGACATTTCAGCAAGACAATGATCCCAAACACACAGCCAAGGAAACTCTCAACTGGCTCCAGAGAAGGAAAATAAAGCTGCTAGAATGGCCCAGTCAGTCACCTGACCTGATTCCAATTGAAAATCTATTGAACGAACTGAAGATCAGAGATCATAGAAGACCCATGGAGCCTTTAAGATTTGAAGACAGTTTGTGTGGAAGAATGGGCTAAAATCACTCCTGAGCAATGCCTGCACCTAGTTTCTCCATACAGGAGGTGTCTGGAAGCTGTTATTACCAACAAAGGCTTTTCTACTAAATATTAAATGAACTTGTTCAATACTTATTCCCTGTATTGTTCCACTTTATTAAATATAACTTGTTTTGTGAACACAATTGCCTTGATTTCTTTGTATGTATGGATAACTTGGGTTGTTACTGATATCTAGTGAAAATCTCAGGTCAATGGCTCCATCAGAAATATGTTTAATGAGAAAAATGTTGACGTGTTCAATACTTATTTTCCCCGCTGTATAGCCAGGTATCATTTGCATAACAGTGGAAATATGTGCAGTGTTTTCTAAGGGAATGTGCATATGGTAAAGCATATAAGACCTAACACAAAGCTCAGTGGGACTCCATGACTGAGTTTTGAGTGTGAAGACTTTTTTATTACAATGAAGTAAACTGGAATCTATCACATAAATATAAATTAAACCCTTTAAGTCCTACAGAGTACACTAACCTATAATGTGATATGTTCGATTGTTTCAAACACTACATGAAGATCTAGAAAAACAACAACAGAGACAAGTCCATTACTGGATACTAAAAGGCATTTGCTTCATTAAAGCTATTAGCTAAGATGAATTATAACCCAACTGAAACTACTGATTATCACAGAATAGATTTGCAGTTCACACCATGACTCCAACACCGCCCTATCAGTTAGCCTGTCGGACATAACATGGAGCCCTGGACTGGCAAAATCAGGATTTGTCAGAGAAAAGAACAGTGTTCCACTGCCATAGGGTCCACCTGTTGTGCTGATGAGCCCACTCGTGGTGATTTTGCTATCGCACTGAAGTTAGGATCGTCCCTCGAAAGGGTCTTCGGGCTCATAGGTCCTGACGCCTGAGGTGCCTTCTCACTGTATTGGCCGAGATCCTTGGCTGGTGTCTCCCTGGAGTTTCCTGGGCTGTGTGGGTGGCTGTGAGGAACCGAACTCGGAGGTGCTGCAGCATGATGTACGTGCTCGTCCTGGACATGGTCTATTGGTCATGGACCCAGTTTCAACCTGGCGTTGCAGCTGAATAATGATTGATGAATTGCTGCCCAATTGGCACGTCACCTGTCATGTCCATATTCCACCCTACAAAAGGCCCAAAGCATAGTTACATTCATCATGTGACAGCTGTGGCATCGTGGAGATTTTTGTTCATCTTTATATAGGGAAGATGACCATTCCTTAAAATTGCCCATTTTTGACTTTTGAGTACTCAGAACTAACAACAAGCTCAAAAAGACTATAGAACCACAGCTCAAAGGCAGTGAAAATAAGTTCTAGACATATTTTGAGTCATACAAACACAATTATCCAAGCTCAGACAGGATGGACCCCAAAATATTTAAACAAAAATTGTGTTGCATTTTCATTGGCAGTGATTATAGTAATATATAATACAGTGATCCCTCGCTACTTCGCGCTTCACCTTTCGCACCCTCAGTGCATCGCGGATTTTTCAAAAATATTCATCAAAAATTCAAAATTGAGAAATAATGGGCGGGCGCTAGCAGAAGGCAGGGAGACTACCTTAGACCATCAGGTATCAACACGGAGAGCCCGCACAACTCAAAAATCCACCTCTCTGTTCGCTGTTCTCGTGTTGGCTCGGCTCGGAAATCTCGCAAGCTGATTGGCCGAGACGTTTCACCCCGCAAGCTGATTGGCCGAGACGTTTCACCCACCTTCTCTCCCTGCCGAATGCCCATGCAGTGAAGGAAGACCGCATTCATTGCTTTTTATTGCTCGTGTTGCTTAGTGTCGCCGCGTGGAACTTTTTGCTGTTCTCTTGTGCCATTTTGTGCGAAATAGTCTTCCCGTCGAGCCACTACGCCGCCTCCTGCAGCTTCTCCAGCTCTACCGGAAGCTGCCCTCGACGATCCTGCGCTTCTAGCACCTGACGATGAGGCGTCACCTGAGGAGCAGTAAAGCTCTCATTAACCTGTGCAGTAAATCATCTTCATCTTGAGTTACGTATCTTGTTATAAGAATAAAAGAGTTCTAAAAACATATTTATGTACACTTCATTTACATCTACGTATGTATGTACACTTACACACACACACACACACACACACACGTATCACACGACAGAGAGAGTGAGAGAATGAACGTACGTATTATTTATGGATGACGTCATTAGGGGTGACGCTACTTCGCGGTTTTTCACTTTTCGCGGTCGGTTCTGGAACCCATTAACCGCGATAAGTGAGGGATCACTGTACTATGCAAAGGGTTTTTTAGACACCCCTTTATATCGTGACTCTAGAGACTCGAGAGTGGCAGCAGCAGGCATTGTGGTGAGGACAGGTCGGAAGTGGAGAGCTCAAGAGGGGTTGGAGCTTGCAGAATCTCGGTTGAGGCCCAAAGCTCTGGTGGGCACAGTGGCTGTAGGACTTGCAGAGCTGGGTTCCATCCCACAGCTGCGCTATGATAAAGTCCAGGGAAAGGACAAATGACAGTTAATCCTGCAGGAGCTGAGAGCAGGTGTTGAAGAAGCGAGGACTAGCAGGATGGTAGGCATGCAGCAGCAGGGGACATGGACAAAATGGGAGGGAGCAGTGGAGAAGAAGCTGACCTGTAATGACATCTGGCATGCAGAACCTCAGCGCATCCAGTTTATTCTCCGAGCAGTATATGATGTGCTACCCAGTCTGGCAAACCTGCATACCTGGGGCAAAAACGAGCTGCCAACATGTCTTCTTTGCCCAGGAAAGGGCACGCTTGAACACATCTTCAGCAGTTGCCCAACAGCCCTTGGTGAGGGCCGCTATTGCTGGCGCCATGACTAGGTGCTAAAGTGTGTAGTGGAGACCATCTCCAGCGCCATGGCCAACAATAAGCAGGTTGGTAGTCAAAGGAAAATCACCTTTATTAGGGCTGGAGAGAGGTCCCAACCACAGCTTAGACCATCAGCAAGCCTGCTCTCTTCAGCTTCAGACTGGGACCTGCGAACTGACTTGGGCAAGCAGCTTAAGTTTCATGACTATGTAACACCAACATCTCTTAGGCCAGATGTGGTACTTACATCTTCCTCTTCCAGGCAGGTACAATTAGTGGAGCTCACAGTTCCCTGGGAGGAGCGCATGGAAGAGGCCAATGAAAGCAAACGGCTCAAATACCAAGAAATGGTAGAACAGTGCCAGAGAAATGGTTGGAGAGCATACTGTGAGCCCATAGAGGTGGGATGTTGAGGCTTTGCTGCCCGCTCCCTGTGCAAAATTTACACTCTCCTCGGCATCAAAGGAGCTGCTAAAAAGGAGGCCATCAAATCTGCCACTGAGGCTGTAGAAAGAGCCCCTTGGTGACTGGATTAAGAGGTCCAAATCGTGGGCCAGTGCCGCTGGGACACAAGTCAGGGTCTGATTAACCCTGGCTGGGTCATCTGATTGACAGTATCTGATGTTGTGAAACAGGAAACAACCCATGACATCAGGAAACATCACTGATGATGTGTCCCAGCACATCCATGGATGTATCTGTTCACCTATATGTTGCTTCCAAGCAGGACTTTTTACTTACTTTTAGTCTAGTCCTTATACCTGAACATTGTCCAGTTTCCTCACTTTTTTAAAGAAACTGTAGAAATTTTGAACAAAGGAAAAGCTATCAGACTGAAAGTTGTATTCATACCAAACATGAAAACGTGAATTTTTCAGGCGGCATGATTACAAGTTAACTCTGTATAAACATGCAAATAGATGTGAATTCGCATCTGAGCGATTTGTAGAAGGGCAGGGTTTCCTTCATAACTTCTGCAGCTGCTTTCTGCCTGCTGTAGAAATCCCAAACACGCCGTCATGTTTAAGTTTGCAACATTATCCGGTGGGGCACAGAGCTGGGAAAATGTCATTGCTTCCTCCAGAAATTGCACCTGGATGACAGTTGTTTACACTGCTAGCCTGCTAGCCCTCATAAGCACATCCACAGCAGGAGTACTTGAGTGGATAAACAACAGACAGTCTGCAATACACGATATACTGTATATCACAATATCTTGATATCTCCTCCAAATCACTGTATAAATGTAAATGTAAAATCTTTGCATAAAATGACATCGGCATGATAATAGAAACAGACCCATGTATTGCTTTTTTTTAAATTCCATACCGGGGGGGGGGGGGAGTCAAATTAAATTCAGCAAACTTTATTGAAAAAAAACATTTTTTTTAATTTAAGTTTTTGTAAAGGGTATACATGTCATTACAGCATTGCATTGTTTACATTTTCATCACATATTCCCCCCTTTTTTTGTTTTTTGACAACATTGGAGAAAAATTATTACAACACCCCTTTTTTTAAGTGAAAGAAAAAGAGAAATTAAAAAAGAACAAAAAAAAAACCAAACAAAAAAAAACAAAAGAGCAGAAAAATAAAAGAGCATCTGAGTAGTGTTGGAACAAAGAGAGGTGCCATTATTGAAATGGTGTTTGTCAAAGATTAGATCTGATGGAAGACACATATGCGTTCCAGGGTTGCCAAAAGTTCAAGAACCCATCCATGTCCTGCCTCAGTGCAAATGTCAACTTTTCCATCAAATAAATGTCCTGAATCACGTTAATCCAATCTTAAGGTGTAGGACAGTCCTTCAACATCCTTTTTCTTGTTAGAGCTTTTTTACTTGCCAATATTAAAACATTGAATAAGTATTTTTCTCCTCGTCTTTCCAGTGATTCCAGTAGTAAACCCAAATACAAAGTTACAAAAGAAAAGGGAACTGTTACTTTGAATATTTTCCCCAATATTGTCTGTACATTGGTCCAATATTGGTGGATAACTGGGCATGACCAAAACACATGAAAATGATTTGCAGTCTTTTCACCACACAAGCGCCAACAATTCAACCCTTTACGAGTAAATTTGTTTTGTGCAGGTGTTCTGAAAAATCTTACCAAATTTTTCCATCCAGATTCTCTCCACAGCAGGGATGAAGTACTTTTCCATTGTTGTTTATTTAGCTTTTCCCATATTTCCAGTTGTAAAGTGAAATTCCCTTCTTTTTCCCATCTCTCTTTTATATATGATGTGTTGTCTCCTTTTAAGTCTTGAAGACCTTGGTATATTTTAGAAATGTATCTGATCCCTGGGATCCCTTTATATGCCATTAAGAAAACCTTCAGAACACCTGACTGGGCCCTTTCCAAATCCTCCTTTTTAAGTATTTTGTTTATGTGGTGTCTAAGCTGAAAGAACCTGTAAAGGTCTTGATTTACTAGACCTTGTTTTTTCAAATCTTCAAAACTTCTTAAAGTTTGCCCTTTAAAAAAATCGTAATATTTTATCAGTCCGTTCTCTTTCCACTTTTTAAATCTAGTGTCTGTTTTATTAGGAGTAAAGTCCTGATCATAGGAAATCCATTGCAATAATCGATAGGGTTCTTTAGTTTGATTCTCTCTGACTATCTTATCTTATCTCAGTCCACCCATTCACACACTGATGGCGGCAGAGCTGCCATACACACAGGCGCTAACCAAGCCACCAGGAGCAACTGGGGGTTCAGTAGCCTTGCTCAAGGACACTTCGACAAGCGGACAGCAGACAGAGCGGGAATCGAACCATGACCCTCCGATCAGTAGTCGGTCACACTACACCTGTGCCACTGCCGCAGGTGTAGTGTGACTGTGAAATAAGCTCTTTTCATTGTGTTTTTTTCTCTTAAAGAACCGTACAAGATTAATAACAAAAATCAATAATGAGTTATACCTATTTATATGACAAAGTTGTAAGTCAGGTAAGGTGGGCAAGTCGGCATTTTTCTCATTGGACGTGTTTCTGATAGAGCCATTGACCTGGGATTTTGACCGGATGTCGGTGGCAGCCCGGGTGGTCCATGCATGCGGGGGGGGGAGGGGGGTCGGGGCAGCTGTGTTCACGGGACAGGTTATATTTGATGAAGTAGAGTGGTGCAGGGAATAAGTATTGAACATGCTTAGTGAAATTCATTTAATATTTAGTAGAAAAGCCTTTGTTGGTAATAACTGCTTCCAGACATCTCCTGCATGGAGAAGCTAGGCGCAGACTTTGCTCAGGAGTGATTTTAGCCCATTTTTCCACACAAACTGTCTTCAAATCTTGAAGGTTCCATGGGTGTCTTCTGTGAACTCTGATCTTCAGTTCGTTCCATAGATTTTCAATTGGATTCAGGTCAGGTGACTGACCGGGCCATTCTAGCAGTGTGTGTGTAGTGTAGGTGAGGGTAGGAACGTAGATTGACTGGTAAATCGACAGCTTTGCCTTAAAGCTTAGCTCCCTCTTCACCACAATGGATTGGTACAACGTCCGCATCACTGCAGATGCTGCTTCGATCTGTCTGTCAATCTCTTGCTCCCTTCTCCCCTCACTTGTGAATAAGACCCCGAGATACTTAAACTCCTCCACTTGGGGCAGGAGCTTGTCCCCAAGCCGGAGAGGACAATCCACCTTTTTCCGGCTGAGGACCATGGATTTGGACTTGGAAGTGTTGATTCTCATCCCAGTCGCTTCACACTCAGCAGCAAACCGACCCAGTAAGACCTGTAGGTCTTTGCTGGATGAAGCCAACAGAACATCATCATCTGCAAACAGCAGAGATGAGATCCTGTGGTCACCAAACACCTTCCGTTTCCTGGCTGTGCCTAGAATTCCTGTCCATAAAAATTATGGACATGATTGATGACAAAGGGCCTAGAGCCACTTTTGGTGAAAATTGCATCAAAGTCTGTCCATTAGTTTTGGAGTTTTGTTGCTAACACACTGTGAAAGATAAGAGCCTTGGCAGAGGTATGCATTCTCAGATCATCACCAAAATGTAATGGTTTTGTCTGTAGCCCAAGAACCACCTCTGGTGAAATTTTCATCCAAATCCATTAAGAAGTTTTGGAGTATTGCTGCTAACATTCTGTGAGAAGATAAGAGCCTTGGCGGAGGTATGCATTTTGAAATCATCACCAAAATCTAATCATCTGTTCGGTGTGCCATTACACACCTTTCCTGAAAATTTGAATGAAAGGCGCTATATAAATGCAATCCATTATTATTATTATTAACAGACAGAAACAACAGCAAAAACAATCTGACTACATTATACAGTATGACTAAATAATAATAATAATAATAATAAGACTATCATAATTGTATTGACCATACATTGGGTCTGGGCAATTGTCAAACATCATGGTTTATTGAATCTTTCAGGTCGGTTTTCAGTTTTTTTCCCCCTCCTCTCTTGTCCTTTTCAGTTTACTGACAAGGTTCATCATTATTAAGCAATATTACACAACAGTGCGGTATCATACCATTTTTTTGCAGTTATCAACTACAAATTCACACAGTATCCATATTATGTACCGCAACAAACTTGTAAGAAATATGACCATGACAAAGGCACAAATGCTCACCTGGCACGCTGACAGATGCGGACATGTTCCTCCGAGCGTTTGCTTTCAAATTTTGATCATGATATCCTTTTATTGTCAGATCAAAGAGTACCGGGTTGTTTGATGCAGCAAAGTCCAGCCTCTCCACCGTCACCTACCGTTGTCGTCTTCCTGTACTGGTGTCCTATGTCCCGCCCATCCTTAATTCTGATTGGCTGCTTAGAAAGGTCTGACATTGATGAGTGCAGCTGTACAGTAGTCTGAAAAGTTGAACTTTTTTCAGCCCTGAGCGCCGCGACAAAAAGCGGCCACCGCTCAAAGCGTTTCAGCACCAAGGGCGCTCAGCGTTGTAAATGCTGGACTACATAGAGAATGAATAGAAAAAAGTCACCCACAGCAGAAAAAACGAGTTTGGTGGACATGCCCCCTAATACTTTTTATGCAGTGTTTGGCTTCCAGGTTGCTGAGGCACATGGTCCTATGGCGTGGCCACGCATGTAACTCGGTGGACACGTCTTAAAGGGGCAGTACATGAAAAGCGGCATATTAATATAAAAATAATATTCAAAAAATTCCTGCATCCAGACAGTGATCTGAATCACCACCAAAATCTAATCATCTGTTTCCCATACTGTTACACACCTTTCCTGAAAATGTTATCAAAATCTGTTCATAACGTTCTGAGTTATGTTGCTAACAGATAAACCAACCAATGCTGCTAAAAACATTAGCTCCGTCCTCCCTTGGCAGATGTAACAAAACAAAAAAGGACTCAACACAATAAAAAGTGCATTAAGCAAGAATTCTAGATAGATGGATGTACTTCATTGATCCCAAATTGGGAAATTTTAAAGAAAGATATTTTAAAACCATATAAATTAAAGTCCACTTTTTCTGTTTGGTCATGTTTTTAACAATTATAAGGGCCATGTCTTTGGCAGTATAATTTGTGACCACAGTTTTGTGATCTCTTTCCATTTTGCACTTTTGTTGTATGGGATAAATTTTACAAATGAAGAAGCCATATAGTCACTTTCTTAGGGCTGGTTCCTTTTTTTTTTTTTTTTTGTAGGGGCTACCTGGGATGTTGAGAGTGAGTTTTAATACATTTTTCATATGATAGTGGATGACATCTCAAGTGGTGAAACAAATTAGTGGCAGTGCGGCATAATTTACACAAAACTGTATTTTGTTCAGTTTTTACCATCTGAAGCCCGAACTACTGACAGAGAATGGAACTGGCGCTTTTTTCCCCTTTCGTTCAAGTCTGCTTCCTCTGCAGCCGGTGTGTGTGCGCCATTTCATTTTATTCCCGTTTCCCCACGCGCCGCAAGTGTTGCCAGATTGTGCATAAAAAACAAGCATCTCTGCTCCACGGAAACACTCAAAAGAAGCAGTTTCTAAAGAAAAAAAAATGGCAGAAAAAAAACAGACCTGGCAACGACCCTGAGAGGAGAGAGAAGCTGACAGCTTACACTGCCGCGATAATGCACGATATTGGTGATAGATATTTTATGTATCGCGCATAGTAGAATGAATCGATATAACTAATATATTCGGTGTATTGCCCAGCCCTAAACTGAAATTAACACCTCTTGTGTTCTTCCTCCTCTTTTTATTTAATTTTGGGTATTTAAATCAATTTGCTGACACACCACTCACCTATTGTGTATACATATGAACTATAGATTATATTGAAATCGTATGCATGAAAGGTGGCCGTGTGGCAGACTCTTTCAGAGCCTGAAAAGTACTTTGAACAGAGCTGTGTACGTGGCCGCAGTCTGCAGTCCACGGGCTGTATCCATTTCAGACATGTGACTACCATAAATAACACCTTAGTTGATCCAAGGAGTCATTCTTTATTAAGTGAAACTGGGCAAAAAAGCAGAGGTGTGCCAAATGAAACAAGAACTGGACTGAAAATCAGTGGCAGCAGGTCCTATGGAGTGATGAATTTAAATTTAAAATGTGGGAATGAAACAAAAGTCAGCCAACATCCATAGAAGACCTTCAAGAAACTTGTAGCGCTATTCATGTAGACTACTGACATTACATGACAGCTTACCTAAAGACAGTTCAGTCTATGTGGAAAAACAAAGAAGGCAAGACCAGATTTATGTTTGCACATTTCAGTAAATCACTGCACCTATTTCCCATTTTTCTAGAAAATATAAAGAAATGTTGATAATCTAGATGAAAATATTATTAACTCTGTTGGGTTGTAAAGTGGTTAAAAAATAACCAATTATTTTGGAATTCACTGAAGATGGTTTGTAGGAGCTGTGGCGGGGATAAGGCTTATTTCATCTCTAACGAGTTAAATTAATATAGATAGATTAATAGTAATTACTTACAAATAGATTATTTGACAAGAGGTTTGACTGAGATCTGCCTCTGGCTGGGAGAAACCTGAGACTATTCACTTCAAGGCATGAAGAATACCAAGCTATTCTGGTCTTTTTTTGTAAAATAGAATACTGTTTCTCTGTCTAATTTAGTAGAATGCCATTGTCTTTCCAATTTACTCATCTCCCATAGCTGTACTGAACCATGTGTGCAGTAATCTTTAGCTGGACTTTTTCTATAATGTACAGATTTACTTATGCGTACTGATGTGTGCATTTGTTTGACTAACACTCCAAAGGCTATCGTACTAGACCTCAAAAGTAAGATAACTTTTGACTTTTAACTTTCCGAGACTATTTGAGGGTTCAGGTTAAAACCAGCTTGGGGATCATTTATTACATTTACTACATTTTGCAGTACCCATCTACATACTTTTTTTTTTTTTTGCTAGGTGCTGTGAACGGGGCCACGTGCAGGACGGTGGAGGCCCATTGGCTAAAGAGCAAGTTGAGGATGCCAGTACTGCCACCCAGACCTGCTGTTTTGAGGTATACTGCCACCCACCCTAATATAGCTTCCTTTTAATCTCTTAAAATGCTGGTGTTCCACCCGTGGAACATTTCACATTGGCTGGAAAATGGTTGGAATGCTAAGGGGATGCTCCACAGGTTCTCAGTAGGTTTGAGGTCAGGGGATGGTAATGGCAACACCATGATTTTATCTTCATTTATGCCATAGTAATCAAGAATTCAATGGTGTTTTTAATTAAAATTGAAAATTAGTCTTATTTATTTCTGAGCCCACCGCAAACATTGCTCTTTGTGAGCATTGGTTATGCATTGTCAAAATACAGCTTTATGCACAACCGCAAACCGCTGGACGATCCTGCATTGAGAGGTCAAGGGCCTCTCAATGCAGGATGAATGTTTCTCATGGCTTTTTAACAGCTCCTGTTTTAGTACTATTAATTTGCCTCACAGAAACTTTCCTTGTTAAGCCTCTATCTGACTGAATTAGTATGCGCTGTGGATCACACACAAATCTTTTCAAGGTTCTGTGATCTCTCTTTAGTTTTTGCAACATATTGTGTTTACAGTTTTTGCAAGACAGTGTACTATTTCACATTTTTTATCTTATCAGATCTTTTTCTCCCCTTACTGCACAAGTACTGTGACTTGCCTAATAATGTAGAATATTCTCCTTTAAGCAGGTTTTACGACTTTATCACCTGATGAACTAAGCAACGAACCTGTCTGAGACTCATCCCAGTTATCTAACAAGACAGAACAGAAAAAAACTAACTTTCTTTACAAAAATATTTAACTATAATCCTACTGAAAGCTCACTTGCATAATAATTTTTAACATAGTGTATTAAAAATAATCAGTAACCAAGTAATATTCTAGTGAAACCTATTGTCAAGAAAATGAAACTTTAGACATGCAATGCAGTGGTTTGGCATGGGGTAACTAGTCGTACTTTCAAAGAGAAGCTCTAAAAAAGTCATTATGAAAACATCTGATGAGCTATAAAAGCAAGTGATATTCCAGTGTTGTGCATTACCAAGAAAATCAAACCTCATGCAGAGACACATACAAAATTGCAGGTGCATGCATAGCTCATATCGCACATCACAGCAGCTTTTTTTTTTAATCTCACAAAACTATCAAAAGAACTGATGACTTCTAAGATGTGCTGTAAACGATGTTGTACAACTGCCGGTGTGTTAATGTTTTATCTTCCTGTGAGTATGAAAAGGTGGAAAAACTCCATATTAGGGCAATACATTTTCTTACTGAATGTGTGTATTAAAAAGTCCAATTTACAATGTTCCATTAAAACAGTTTTTAAAGGTCAAGTATCACCAAAAAATCCCCTCATTGAACAATTACAATGCACCTCTCTTGTGCAACAAACAAACAACCAAGCACACACACGTACACACACACACACACACACACACACACACACAATGTCCTCCTTTGTTCGGCTATGTAAGGCGAGTGTGCATGTGCATGTCTGTGTGCACACGTCTGAGGTTTGGTCCTGCAGCATGCTGAGAAGCTTTTCTGCGGGTAGCACCGTGCTGAAAACACATGTTGGGCTAGTGTATTTAATACGGCTGTAAATCGCAGTCAGCACCTCTTGCATGGAAATGAGCACTACTTGAGTGCCTTTAAATGGTGCATTCAAAGCTTCATAAGCCGTGTGTGTGTGTGCGTGTCACCGAATCAAGTGTGTCTCAGGTCAGTTATGTGCTTCATCATTAATATTTCTTTTTTAAAGCCTATGCTTACACCTTTAATCACACATTTCACGCAGATTTTCATAAACCCGAGCAGACTGTGTGAATTTCTCCACGGTCAAAGATTAATTTAATGCTTCATTTGAATTAACTGTTTAATCATTCAGGCAACCCCAATCAAACAAAAATTTAAAAAAAAAAAGGGGCTTGGTGAGGCTTTATTGTCCTTTATCTTTCCACAGTCTGCAACATTAAAAATTGAGGATGCTTCTGGGGAATTTCTCTCCTGTATTTTGTTGATGCAGGGAGAGCAGCAGTGGTGAGGTAGAAGACTTGTGTGTGTGTGTGTGTGTGTGTGTGTGTGTGTGTGTGCGTGCGTGCGTGCGTGTGTGTGTAAACTGTTGATTGCGTGAGTGGTCGCTTGCATGCAGGCATATTTTAACCTGCGCCTCTGCCTCATTAGGCCTGCCTCCGTTGCTATGGTTGTCTATTAGAGCAGCAGAGATTAAAGTCTAATTTACATGTGAAAGAGGAGACCAGGCCAGAGAGAGAGAGAGAGAGAGAGAGAGAGAGAGAAAGTACAAACTACTGCACCCTGTTCACATGAGTGCATTCTGGAGAAGAGGGTCAGATAGGACACAGGCGAATGTTTGCAGAGGCTTTGGCCAACATTTTTAGCCATTTTGGGGGTGGTGAATGTGTGTATGTTTTGAAATTGCCTTCTGCAATCTCCTCTGGGTTAGTCTTAATGTAAATAAACACATTCTTCAAACTTCTGACCACTTTAAAACATTCATGACTGAGTGCCTCTGTGGCTTGTGGTTGCCATTTACTGCTGACTTCTCACCATGCTCTTCCTCTTGCATTAGACTGGGGCAACATGCTGCTGCTGTAAAAAAAAAAAAAACATTAAAGGAGGATTTGAAAATATTTGTACACATGGGATTATGTAATGACACAAATCTCTAATCTCTTTAATTACATAAATCCTCTGGGTTGTTTCTAAGGGTATATAGCTTCAATCATCAATTTAATATTAATGCACAACAGTATAATCTAATTAAACCTGAATTATATTTTATGACAGTCTGTTTTTCATTTTGTTCAATTAGATTATATATGTCAGCTACAAGTTCATAGATAATTAGCATCGTGTACTTGACTACATAACACAGACAGGTGTTTAGGGCATTCATTCACTCTAGGAAAATGCAAATTGAAAAAATTTGAAACTCTTCCTCCTGTTAAGTCAAATCACTGATTTTATGACACCAGGTTTGGTATTTAAAATATTTAAGATTTGTCACATACTGTATGATTATGTGGTACCACTTTACAATAATACCACTCTAAAAAGGATGGATAGTTTATAAGTAGGTTATCAATTACTTTGTAAACACTTTATAAATCATTTAAAAGAAGCTGCTGTAGCACACGAAGTAAAAGGGGAAACAGTGACCTATTTCTTGCCAAATACTGAGCCTACACTTTATTTTACAAATCCCAATTCCAATGAAGTTGGGATATTGCGTAAAACGTGATAAAAACTGAATATAATGATTTAAAAATCATTTTTAACCTATATTCAATTAAATGCACTACAAAGACAAGCTATTTAATGTTCAAACTGATAAACTTTATTTATTTATTTATTTTTTACAAAGATACTTATTTTGAATTGAATGCCTGAACACGTTCCAAAAAATTTGGGACAGCATCATGTTTACCACTATGTTACATCACCTTTCCTTTTAAAAACAGTAAGCATTTAAGAACCGAGAGCATTAATTGTTGAAGCTTTGTAGGTGTAATTCTTTCCCTTTCTTATTTGATGTACAAATTCAGTTGCTCAACAGTCCGGGGTCTCCGGTGGAGTATTTTGTGCTTCATAATGCATCACACATTTTCATTGAGAAACAGGTCTGGACTGCAGGCAGGCCAGTCTAGTACCCGTACTCAAGCCATGCTGTTGTAACACATGCAGAATGTGACTTGGCATTGTCTTGCTGAAATAAGCAGGGATGTTCCTGAAAAAGATTTTTCTTGGATGGCAGCATATGTTGCTCCAAAACCTGCATGTGCCATTCATCATTGATGGTGCCTTCACAGATGTGGAATTTACCCATGCCATGGGCACTATAACACACCCCCATACCATCACAGATGTTGGCTTTTCAGCTTTGCGCTGATAACAATCTGGATGGTCCTTTTTTTCTTTAGCCCGAAGGACACGACGTCCGTGATTTTCAAAAACATTTTTTAAATGTGGACTCATCAGACCACAACACACTTTTCCACTTTGCATCAGTTCATCTCAGATGAGCTCAGGTGCAGATCAGCTGGCGGCGTTTCTGGGTGTTGTTGATATGTGGCTTTCGCTTTGCATGGTAGAGTTTTAACTTGCACTTGTAGATGCAGTGACGAACTGTGTTAACTGACAATGGTTTTCTGAAGTCTTCCTGAGCCCAAGTGGTGATATCCTTTACTAAATGATGTTGGGTTTTAATACAGTGCCACCTGAAGGATCAAAGGTCATAAGCATTCAAGGTTCGTTTTCGGCCTTGATGCTTAGGTACAGGAATTTCTCCCATTTCTCTGAATCTTTTGATGATATTATGGACTGTAGATGATGAAATCCCTATAGTCCTCGCAACTGTACATTGAGAAACACTGTTCTTAAATTGTTGAACTATTTGCCCCCACAGTTGTTCACAAAGTGGTGAACATTTCCCTATCCTTGCTTGTGAATGACTGAGGTTTTCAGGGATGCTCCTTTTATACCCAATCATGACACTCACCTGTTTTCAATTGACCTACATTCATGTGAAAAAATTAGGATACCCTATGAAAGCCTGTGTGTGTGTGTGTGTGTGTGTGTGTGTGTGTGTGTGTGTGTGTGTGTGTGTGTGTGTGTGTGTGTGTGTGTGTGTGTGTGTGTGTTTTTAACATATTTGGACATATGGATATTAAATATCAATTTTAACAATACTGGGAGATTCAAGTAATATGACTAAACAATTAAAACTGAAGAAAAGACTTTTTTAAAATTTTCTGTAAAATGTAATTCTAAAAACATGCAATTTCTGGTGAGGAATAAATTAGGACACCCCCACATTTATTCCTACTTAAAATGGCTAAAATCACACACACAGGTGTGTCACATCGGGTGCACAGGATTAGAACATAATTATACAGCATTTTGAAGGAGGTTTGTCCTATTTAAACCTCAGACATTTAGTTTGGTGTGCTCCTGACTGTCGAAAGGAGAATGAACACCATGGTGACATCAAAAGAGCTGTCTGAGGCCTTCAGAAAGAAGATTGTAGCAGCTTATGAGTCTGGAAGGGATTTTTAAAAATCTCAAAAGAATTTGAAATCAGCCATTCCACTGTCCAGAAAATAGTCTACAAGTAGAGGACATTCAAAACAACTGCCAACATGCCCAGGTCTGGCCATCCAAGCAAGTTCACCCCGAGAGCAGACCACAAGATGCTAAAAGAAGTCTTCAAAAACCCTAAAATGTCATCACGGGACCTACAGCAGGCTCTTGCTACTGTTGATGTGAAAGTGCATGCTTCTACAATCAGAAAGAGACTGCATAAGTTTAACTTGTATGGGAGGCTGCAAGGAGGAAACATTTGCTCTCTAAGAGAAACATGAAGACCAAACTGAAGTTTGCCAGAGAGAACGTAGACGAAGACCAGGACTTCTGGAATAATGTTCTTTGGACAGATGAGTCTAAAATTGAATTATTTGGACACCAGAACTCCATTATTATGGGGAACGTACAATCCCTGAGAAATAAAGTGGATGAAATTCAAGGGAATGTACAATATCAGAAGGATTTCAAGAACTGCTGTGTCATGGCTTACACGGAGACGTGGCTTATGGCGCATGACCGGGATGCGGACCTGTGTATTGACGGCTTTGGAGCCCCACTTCGCTCAGATCGGCAGGAAGAGGTAACGGGGAAACGTCAGGGGGGCGGCATATGTTTATATATTAATAAACAGTACTGTACATCTGTCACGGTCAGAGAGCGCATCTGTACACCAGATGTGGAGCTTCTGTCCTTGTCGCTATGCCCCTTTTATCTGCCCCGCGAGTTCCCCCAACTTTTCATAACGACTGTGTACATTCACCCGAGGGCTGATGCTGACTTCGCCTCCAGCACCGTCTTTGATGTGATACAGCGGTTGCAGTCGATTTCCCCAGAGGCTCCAAATTTTATCCTTGGGGATTTTAACCATGTTTCTTTAAAGAAGACACTTAAAAACTTTTATCAGTATGTCTCCTGCCCAACCAGGTGAAAAATGACATTGGACCTGTGCTATGGATCCATTGAGAGGGCCTATAAATCTATTCCCCTTCCTCCTTTAGGATCCTCAGATCACAACTGTGTACATTTGCTGTCCATATATAAAACTGCTCTCAGAAGAGACAAGGCGAAGACCAGAGACATAAACGTGTGGAAAGAGGATTCAGTGCACTGCCTCCAGGAATGCTTTAACTGTACGGACTGGGAGGTGTTCACACTGTCCTGCGGAGATGATTTGGACTCTTTAATGGACGTGACATGCTCATACATGGCTTTCTGTAGAGACATGATCGTTCCACGTAAATGTGTCAAAATATATCCCAACAACAAGCCATGGGTTACAAAATCAGTTAAATCCTGCTTACAGAGGAAAGCACTTGCCTTTAAACAGGGGGTTGTTTCTGAGCTGTAGGTTGCCACAAAAGAGCTGAAGGCCGAAATTTTAAGAGCAAAACAGAATTATAAATCAGAGTTGGAAAGCAAGATGGCAGCAAAGAAGCCTGGTTCAGCCTGGGCCAGTATGAAAACTATTGCAGGCCTTCAGAGCACAGAGCACAGTAATCATGTGTTTTTAGATGGTTTTAATTCAGACACAGAGCTGGCTAATGCTCTTAATTGTTTTTATGGTTGTTTTGACTCCTTTGATTTTAGCACAGAAACCCATGGTTTGAAACAGAAACTCAAAGACAATCAGCACTTTAATATTGAGGTGCAGGATGTTAAAATGTTGTTTCTGTGCTGTAAAAGTGAACAAAAGTCAGGGCCCTGATAATATATGTGGGCGCTTGGTAAACTCCTGTGCACATGAACTGAGTCCTGTATTTCACTACATTTTCAATAAGTCCTTACAGACACAACATGTGCCTAAGATCTGGAAAGATGCTGTGGTTGTCCCCGTTCCAAAATCCAGCTGTCCTAAAACGGTAAATGATTTAAGACCAGTTGCTTTGACCTCAATTTTAATGAAACATTTTGAAAAACTGGTCAGATTTGAGGTCCTAAAGCAGACTGAGCATGCATTGGATCCTTAGCAGTTTGCCTATAGGCCTCACAGAGGAGTAGAGGATGCCACTGTCACTCTGTTTAACATGCTTTTTGAACATCTGGATTTTAATGGGACACATGCCAGGCTTTTATTTGTGGACTTTTTCTTCCGCCTTTAATACAATCCAACCTCATATTTTAGTTGAAAGGCTCCTGCAACAATTTGATTTGAGTATAATCTGGTGGGTTGGATTCTGGATTTTTTAACCAACAGGACACAGAGAGTAAGGGTCAATGGTACATTGTCTGACCAAAAGTGTTCTTCTACTGGCTCGCCTCAGGGGTGTGTGTTGTCACCACTACTCTTCATCCTGTACACAAACGTGTCGGAGCAGACATGACAACAGACACATTATAAAGTATGCTGATGATTCAGTTGTTGTCAGTCTCCTCCAGGGTGGTGAGAGTGGCCACGGCCCAGTAGTTGATGATTTTGTTCACTGGTGTGAGGATTCCTACCTGCAGCTGAATACAACAAAAACTAAAGATATGATTATTGACTTTAGGAGGAAAACTCCCAGGCACGAAGTCACTGTACTAAAAGGCCAGACCACTGAATGTGTACAATCCTACAAATATCTTGGGACGATTATTGATAGTAATTTAAACTTTGAAGAGAAATGTGAAAGGGTGTGCAAAAAGGGTCAGCAACATTTGCATTGTTTAAGGAAACTTGCACGCTTCCAAACTGACCGAACCATAATGACAATGTTTTATCGGGCTTTTATTGAATCTGTTTTATCCTTTTCTTTAGTGTCATGGTTTGGTCAGATAAAACTGAAACAGGAAATCCTTGGATCAGGTAGTTAGATGGTCCAGTCGTTTGCTTGGTGAGTCACAGCTGAGCCCGACATTCCTGTACACCAGACAGGTACAGAGGATTGCTTCCTCCATTTTAAATGATGACTCCCACCCTTTGCACTGCCACTTTCAGCTTCTTCCCTCAAGACGGAGGTTTGCTGTCCCAAAAAGTAAAACCCAGCGCTACAAAAGCAGCTTTGTTCCTGCTGTTGTTAAAGAGTCGAACAAGATGTAACAATATATTGCACATAATTTAGTTACCTATTTATTAATTTTATTTTATATTTACTTATTTTTGTAGGTTTTTTATTTGGGTTCTAAATCTTTTATTGGATTTTAGACTTTTGAGTTTTTAACCTCTTTGACTAGTCTTTAACTTTTTAATATGACCCTTCTCTCTTATCTCTTTGTTTTTTCTCTTATCTCTTTGTCCTATGTCCTGATTGGTGGAGCCTTGAGTACTTTTATCATGTTTATAGTCAGCTACATGTGTGCCTGTGTTTGTGTTCATGTTGAATGTAATTGTGGTTTGTAAATATGGATGTCACCTGACTGCAAAACAAATCTACCTACGGGTACAAATAAAGTAACCCGAATCTGAACCTGAACCTGAACAGAGGACATGTTTGGTGTAGACCAAATATAGCATTCCAGGAAAAGAACTTTATCCTAACTGTGAAGCATGGAGGTGGAAGTGTCATGGTTTGGGGATGCTTTGCTGCAGCAGGATCTGGCCAGCTCACCATCATAGAATCCACCACGAATTCTACCATGTATAAGAGGGTGCTTGAGGACCATGTGAGACCTTCTGTAAAAAAAAAAATTAAAGCTGAAGTGGAACTGGACCCTGCAACATGACTATGACCCAAAACATACCAGTAAATCCACCAAGGACTGGCTAAAAACTAAGAAATGGAGAGTCCTGAAATAGCCGAATCAAAGCCCAGATCTTAATCCCATTGAGATGCTGTGGGGTGACTTGAAACGGGCTCTACATGCAAGAAACCCCTCAAACATCTCATAGCTGAAAGAATTCTGCATTGAGGAGTGGGGCAAACTTTCCTCAGACCGATGTCAGAGACTGGTAGAGAGCTACAAGAAGCATCTCACTGAAGTTATTTCAGCCAAAGGGGGTAACAGTAGCCATTAGGTGGTAGGGTGTCCTAACTTTTTTCCTCAGAATACACATTTTTGTTGATATCTTTTGTTTAATGAGTAAAACAATGTTAATTTTTGTTATTTGTCTGCAATTAAATCACTTTCTTTTCCAGAGATAAATTAAAAACAAGATTAGACATCAATATATGAACATTTCTTAATAAAGAACTGAATATTTAATGGGCTGTCCTAATTTTTTCACGACTGTATTCATCAGTGGAATGTTCAAGAAAGATGTTTTTTTTTTAAACATTTTACAACTTTCCCAGCCTTTTCTTGCCCCTGTCCCAGCTTTTTTAGAACATGTTGTAGGCATCAAATTCAAAATGAGTGAATATTTGCAAAAAACAATAAAGTTTATCAGTTTGAACACTAAATATCTTGTCTTTGTAGTGTATTCAATTGAATGTAGGTTGAAAAGGATTTGCAAGTCATTGCATTCTGTTTTTATTTACTGTTTTACACAACATCCCAACTTCACTGGAATTGGAGTCTGTACTCTGTTTCTCATCAACTACATGTTCACAATCAGATATTTGTCAGTAAGTTGCTGGCATTTATTTATCTTGCCAAATAGTGAGCCTGCACCAGTGTATTGTCTTTTAACTGATTTATAAGTGCTTGCTCTTGATTTATGAAACTTTTGGACCTTATTAATAACACATAAACTATAGATCCTTTATTCGGTCAATCTTATTGTAAACTGACACTGATCAGGTTACCAAAACATGAACATTGTGCAGAATCACAAGTAGTTTATCTGTCAGATTGGCTTGCATTAGATGGTGTGCGTGAACCAGAGACAGCTGGTTCAAAAGGTTTTGCATTCTGCATGTAGGCCAACATCTGGCATGTGTCACACCTGATCGTCAGAGCAAAAAAAAGAAGTCATGGACAGAGAAACACATGTGAAGGTGAAGAACAAATGACTTGTTTGAAATACATTTCATTTGTGGAAAAAACAAGAGTGAAGCCGAAAGAAGAGGAAATGCTGCGATATGTCACCTGTGTGGAGCTTGTTGTTTGGAGATCTTGCAAAGGTGCACTTAATGACGGTAAGCATGTAATTACCGAACTTGTTCATGGGAGACATGAGTCACCTTCCCCTCCTGCATTCTCTCTCTCGCTAATGTACATCATGAACTGATGCACGAAAGGCAAAGTGGAGTGATCTGTTTCACTCTGACTCACTCCACTGTGGTGGCTTTGCCCAAGCCACAAGATCAGCCAGTGAGCTGCATCACTAAACTGTCAGTGTGCTGATTCTCAGCACAAGGTGACAAATTCACAACAAACCAAACAGACTGAGGATGGGGGGGGGGGGGGGTGCTGCTTCACTGAAAATAAAGATGCATGAGCAATGACAGCTACAGCAAAAACATTAATAGTCTGGTGGTGGGTTAATGGCGTGATTGGTTATATCAGTTGATGAAAATCACAATGGAATATCCCATCAGGGCTTCTGCTAGCCATATTTCAGATTTCTAATAAGCTGAGTCTGTGGGCTGCAGGCGGCAACAGACTGCAAGGAGAGAATCTTCTCTATGAATATTAATATGTGGTACGGGGGGAGGTTGAGGGGGCAGGGAGGGTGGGGGGGGTACCAAAGCTTCCTCCAAATCCTCTGCAGATAAATTGAGAGGGGAAGAGAGATGATTACACGCATGGTTTTTCACAGGGCTCCCCCAAAAATCTCATTTTCTGTAGTGCATTTTAATGGGATCCACGCACCCACCACAAACCGGCTAAGTCTCTGGATGCTAACGACGCTGCTGTTAAATGTGCAGCCCCCGTGGATGGTTTTATGCAATGTTATGTGCGTGCAAGCAAGCAGCAGCGGTGCGGTCATGTCACGGTTTTTATGCGAGCAAAAACTGGGCCTTGTCGACCTTTTGTCTTTGTAATGCGCCATATGTATCATTGTCATTTAAATGCAGCTTCAGACAATGGAGAGTCACCAGAGATGGATGGGATGAGGTGCTGAAATAGGAATCAAAGTCATTTGGCGCGGCAGATGATGGAGGAGGTCACCATATATAAGCCCATGGGGAAAAGGATTTGGAGGCACGTGTGACATGAAAACATGACAGAAAATTAGCGCGTATTAAGTAAAATCGCACGTTGATGATGATGTTCAGTTTTTTGGATCCCACTCTTAATAAAATTCTTTTGAAAATAATGCAAGAATGGAGCAGTTTTTCTTCACATCCCTTGGATGATTTTCAGATTTGAAATCTGACACGCATGCATTGATCTCAACCCTTCCACGTCCGACTTCTGTTTATTGCTGATAGCCATCATGGTGACCTGAGCACACACCGGGGACTATTTAATTACACAGTTTCTCTACATACCCATCAATAACCCAGGAGATGTAATCATTCATGTGGCCATTTTATCAATATTTCTATGAAAACTGCATTAAAGACTGTGTGACCTTAGCATCATCAGTTTATTTAACTGTCTGGAGTTTACCTGCCCTTTACTGGCAGTCTGTTGTTTTAAAGGCCAATTCATTAGTCCAGATGCGACGGGCTCATGGGGGGTTCACAGACATCTGCTGATTTAGACACAAGACTCAGGGCAGCTTTGAAGAGGATGAAAAATGGAAAGGCGGTTGGTCCAGATGATTCTGTTAAACTTTAACAGAATCTTGGACAGTGAGAGGATGCCTGAGGAGTGGAGAAGAAGTGTTTTGGTACCAATTTTCAAGAACAAGGGTGATGCTCAGAGCTGTAGTAACTACAGGGGCATAAAGTTGATCAGCCACACTATAAAGCTATGGGAAAGAGTTGTTAAAGCCAGGTTAAGAGGAGAGGTGGCAATCAGTGAGCAGCAGTATGGGTTCATGCCAAGAAAGAGTACTAAAGATTAGGGATGAGCCGATACCACTTTTTCAAGACCGATACTGACACTAAGACTTTGAGTATTGGCCGATACCAATCCAAACCCAATACCGTCTCTCTTATTTAAAACAACAAAAGTACAGAACATACTTTGTTAATGATTAGTTGCATTTTGTACACATATATTCAATTCAATTCAATTTTATTTATATAGCGCCAAATCACAACACAGGTCATCTCAAGGCACTTTACAAAAAAGGGTGGATTTAGGCCATGCTCTCAAATTTATAGAACCCAGCAGAGACCCCTAAGAGCAAGCACTGCGGCGACACAGACAAGGAAACACTTCCCTTTAACGGGCAGAAACCTTGAGCGGAACCATAGCTCATAGAGGACGGCCATCCGCCTCGACCGGCTGGGTTGAAAAAAAGAGGTAAAAAGTAGGAGACCTGGCAGTAGCTACATTCAAAACAAACATAACAAATACAATTCAACATTAACATTCACAGCCAGATCTTCCAGTATCACGCCGGGTTAGGCTCCACATGCGGGTGAAGGCCTGGCAGCGGCAACATTTTTAACTATAGGCTTTATCAAAGAGAAAAGATTTCAACTTTCTCTTGAATAAAGAGAGAGTGTCTGCCTCCCGAACTGAACTGGGACAATGGTTCCACAGGAGGGGAGCTTGATAACTGAAAGCTCTACCTCCCAATTTACTTCTGGAGACCTTGGGGACCACCAGTAGTTTGGATTTTTGGGAGCGCAGAGCTCTGGTTGGATGATAGGGAACTATGAGTTCTTGCAGTTAAGAAGGAGCCAGACCATTAAGGGCTTTATAAGTTAGGAGTAAAATCTTGACCCATGCTGGCAAAATGAGTCAAAATGCGCACCACGTCATTACGAGATACAGGCACGAGAAGTCATAAATCATGACTCTTTCTTTGTTTGCTAGCGGCAAGTCCCGGGAAAAACCCCATGAGTACCTGGTATCATTGTAAAGCTTAGAAATTGTACTTTTAAAAATATATATGTTTTGGCGGAAGATGTAACTCCCGACTGATCAAACACGAGTTTTAAACCTAGCCAAAATATAAACAAATCGTCTTTTTCCGGGTCCGTTTTTGTGCACTTCCTACAAATTAAATATCATTTTGAAGGTCTTTCAATACAGAATATGGAAAAAACGTTACCCCAGTTTTGATAATTTCCTCAAAGTGACTCATTTTGTCAGCATGGGTCACATATAAAAACAGAAATCTAAAAACAGAAATCTAAAAGTCAAAGAATATATTAACAAATTTGACTCAGTTCAGCAACGCTGCTGCATTTTTTATTTTAAACTTTGCAACACTGGGAGCATTTCACTGGTCAGCACCATGTAAACATACATTCTGAAGTTTAAAGTGCAAGTTTATACAAAACTTTGAAGCTGAGTATTGAAGTAAACATTCAGATGAAATTCAAAGTGCCACTTTATACATGAAGTAAAAAATGCTGTAGATCTGAAAATAAAGGAACTAACCCTTTAAGTTGTATTTTTGTCATCCATTATTATTATTATCATAGGTATTCTCCTAGTCCTCGGTTTATTTAGTAGTGTTTATGATATTATTCTCTGTCCATTCTTAGTTTTTAGGTTTGCTCTTATTTTGAAGTCATTCCTGTTCCATTTCATGTTCATTTAGCCTTGCACCCTCTGGGATTAATAAAGTATACAAAATACAAATACAAAAAAAATAAATAAATAAATAAATTGCTATTTATGTTTCTGTCACCTACCTCTCATCAACTGTAAGATTCTCCCCCCAAAAGGTATGCTCCAGTCTGGTTTTTACTTTCAGTTTTGTTCTTTTTCGGTTTCACTTTTAGAGCCCAGTCTCCTGAGCTGGAAAAGCAGCACTGTAGCAGCTGCTGCTGCGCAAAACACTTCCTTCTGCTCGGTTCTTAACAGAATTCAGCATACTCCTTTGCCATGATACTTTTGCAAGTGTTTTATCAAGTTGGTGGTGTAAAATTGTAAATGCTGGTACCACACAGCAACATAGTGAGGTGAGTCCCACAGACAGGCTCCAGTGATGTGACACTCATTGACTCTGTTCACAGAAGTTGCGTGCAGCGCGGCTGAGAACATGTTCACGCCTTCATTTTAATATTACTAATGTATCGGATTGGTAAATTACTTTTATTCCTTACCGATACTGATCCAGCCATTTTGCCTGGATCAAACCCCATACCGATAGGCGGATCGGATCAGTCATCCCTACTGCAGATACAATGTTGGCTTTAAAAGTGTTGATGGGGAAGTATAGAAAAAGTCAGAAGGAGTTGCACTGTGTCTTTGTGGATCTAGAGAAAGCTTATGAGAGGGTGCCAAGAGAGGAAGTGTAGCACTGTATGAGAAAGTCAGGAGTGGCAGAGAAGTATGTGAAGGTGGTGCAGGACATGTATGAGGACAGTGAGACGGTGGTCAGGTGTGCTGTAGGCGCGACAGATGGATTCAAGTTGGGGGTGGGGTTACATCAGGGATCGGCTCTGAGCCCCTTCTTGTTTGCCATGGTGATGGACAGGCTGACAGACGTGGTCAGGCAGGAGTCTCCGTGGACCATGATGTTTGCAGACGACATTGTGATCTGTAGTGAGAATAGGGAGCAGGTGGAAGAGAACCTGGAGAGGTGGAGATATGCTCTGGAGAGAAGAGGAGTGAAAGTCAATAGAAGCAAGACAGAATACATGAGTATAAATGAGAGGGAGGGAGGCACGTGTAACGATGAAGATGCAAGGAGTAGACGTAGTGAAGGTAGATGAGTTTAAATACCCGGGGTCAGTAATCCAAAGCAATGGAAAATGCACAAAAGAGGTGAAAAAGAGAGTGCAGGCAGGGTGGAGTGGGTGGCGATGAGTGTCAGGAGTGATTTGTAACAGAAGGATAGCAGCTACAGTGAAAAGGAAGATACAAGATGGTAGTGAGACCTACTATGATGTATGGTTTGGAGACATGGCGCTGACAAAAAGACAGGATGCGACGCTGGAGATGACAGAGTTGAAGATGCTAAGATTCTCACTGGAAGTGACGAGGAGGGACAGGATTAGAAATGAGTATATCAGAGAGACAGCTCAGGTTGAGCGATTTGGAGACAAAGTAAGAGAGGCAAGGCTGAGATGGTTTGGACATGTGCAGAGGAGGGATAGTGGATATATTGGACAAAGGATGTTGAAGATGGAGCTGCCAGGCAGGAGGAAAAAAGGAAGACCACAGAGAAGATTCATGGATGTGATGGAGGACATGGAGAGGGTTTGTGTTACAGAGGAAGATGCAAGAAATAAGATGAGATGGAGGCAGATGATCTGCTGTGCCAACCCCTAAAGCCAAAAGAAGAAGAAGGTTACAGTGAATAGTTTTTGACTCAGCCAAGACGGAAGGAATGGGAGGATTTTAGTTTTAGTGATTCAGTTTATGAATTATGGTCTCAACCAGGGGTCAGCATGCAACCTCCACTCTAGAAAGAGTCATTTTGAGCAAGTTTTGGCAAAAAAAAATGTAGTAGCTAAGTTTGCCTTTAAAAAAACCTCACCTGTCAACATTAGTATTAGAGAGGCTTGTTCATCTTAAAAATGCTAATTTTGGACTTCCGGTCTGGACACCATGGTGATAGCAGCTTAACGCTGAAGCTCCCAGACCCTATCCGTGAAACTACCATGAAAATCAGATTTAACAGATTTTTTGGAAGAGTGAAAATCAAAAGACAAAGTCATTATGCCTAAAGGAAAACAGAAGAGATCGACATTTACCAGGCCAAGACGCGCATCGGCCGGAGAATCTGACCTGGAGGACAACAACCACTCAGAAACAAAGGAGCAGAATGAGGCTAGCAACACGGTTAGCTTAAAAACGATATTTCAAGAATTAAGAGAATTTCGCCGAGAGTGTTGGGCTAAATTTCATGAAATTAAAGACGAAATAAAAAGGACAAACAACAGAGTGGACCAGGTTGAGGCCCGAATCATGGAAGCAGAGGAAAGAATAAAAGGGCTGGAAGAAACCACGCTGGAATTACTCAAATGACAGACAAGACTGGAGGCTAAGCTAACCGACCAGGAAGGAAGACTAAGAAGGGACAACATAAGAATTCATGGTCTGAAAGAAGGAGTCGAGGACGGTTACACCACAATGGCTGCATGCGTGGAAACCATACTGAGAGAGAAGTTGGAAATTCCAAAATCCACCGATTTGAAAATAGAAAGGGCGCACCGTTCATTAGCCCCAAGGCCATTGGCGGAAGCGCCCCCACGATCAGTGGTGGTGAAGTTTTCCAACTTCAGAACAAAAGACGAGGTTTTGAGACTGGCTTGGCAGAAAAAAGGATTTATGCACCAAGAAAGAAAAGTTTTGGTGGAGCATGACTACGCCCCGGAGGTTCTTAAAAAGCGTCGGGAATACAACGATGCTAAAAAGGTACTACGAGAGAAGAAACTGCGCTTTCAAACTCCATTTCCAGCAAAGCTGCAGGTTTTTTACGGGGAAGAGACGTGTCTCTACAACTCGGCGGAAGAAGCAACCAGGGATATGGCGAGAAGAGGGCTCCCGGTAACGGTGTATAAACCCGCAGCAGACCCGATCGAAAGAATCAAGGCTCAAACGTGGTGCACACAGAGACCCTCAAAATCCATGGGCCAGCAGCAGGAAACCCAGCGCCAGGGCTATAAGGAAAAACTGAACGCTTTCAGGAGGGAATAACGATATTTTTAATCAATCTGCACATCCAACCCTCCTCCTACAAGGTAACAGACATTAAAGGAGATGCAGAGTCAGCAAGTATGAAGGGGTAAAACATTTCATGGAACAGTCATAATATTAGAAACAAATAAGTCTTTAAAAAAAATGTTAAAATAGAAATGTGACAATGAACCACATGAACTCTCCACACTAACAAATACTGTATTAACGTGATTGTTTGCTGTGATGGTGGTGGGAGGTTGCGCACAATTTCATAGGGTATAGGCAAAAAAAAAAAAAAAATCATTACAAGTTCAGATTGGGATCTGAAATTCACGTTAAAAACATGGGACAACTTACAGGGGTAAGAGAGGGCCCTTGTCAAGGTCAAGGCACTATTCTAGTCACTAGTCACTAGTCACTAGTCAAGGCAATTTTTTAAACTGCCTTGACTAGTACTACTCATTATTACTAGTATTATTATTATTATTACTTATTATTACTTATTTTTCTACACTTATTGCACGTTTCTAGTCCTTTAGTTTTTTAGTTTATCCCTTTTTCTCATTATGTTTTTAATGTTGCAGCATGGCACCGAGACAAATTCCTAGTTTGTGTATCACATGAACAATGGCAATAAACCTGATTCTGATTCTGATTCTGATTCTGATTCAACGCATAACAGAGTTTGAGGAATTTCCCTCAGAGCCAACGCACCATCAAGGCTCTTCTAAGGTCGCTAAAAAGACCTCAGCTCAGGAAGAGCTTTTGACAGTTTTTTGTTTTAAAGTTTTATATACTATGTTCTTAATGTTTATTATGTTCTTAATGTTCTTTCAGTTTCTGAGTAGCATAAAAGAGGGCCACTACACTGTTATACTAAATAAGACAACACAATGGAGAAACAGGGTGTAACCAAAATAATCTCATATAATGTAAAAGGGATCCTGAATCCAGTTAAAAGAGCCAAGATTCTAGGCAAAATGAAAAAAGACAAAGCAGGAATAATATTTTTACAGGAGACCCACCTAACAGACTTGGAGCACACTAAACTTAATAGACAAGGGTTTAAACTGATCTCTTCATCTTCATATACACTACCGTTCAAAAGTTTGGGGTCACCCAGACAATTATTTTGTGTTTTCCATGAAAAGTCACACTTATTTACCACCATGAGTTGTAAAATGAATAGAAAATATAGTCAAGACATTGACAAGGTTAGAAATAATGATTTGTATTTGAAATAATAATTTTTTCCAGATACTCAATCTGCTCAAAGGAAGGTCAGTTTTATAGCTTCTCTAACCAGCTAAACTGTTTTCAGCTGTGCTAACATGATTGCACAAGGGTTTTATAATCATCCATTAGCCTTCTGACGCAATGAGCAAACACATTGTACCATTAGAACACTGGAGTGATAGTTGCTGGAAATGGGCCTCTATACACCTATGTAGATATTGCACCAAAAACCAGACATTTACAGTTAGAATAGTCATTTACCACATTAGCAATGTATATTAGATATTAGAGTGTATTTCTGATTAGTTTAAAGTTATCTTCATTGAAAAAAACAGTGCTTTTCTTTCAAAAATAAGGAAATTTCTAAGTGACCCCAAACTTTTGAACGGTCGTGTAAGTCAGGGAGGAGGAAGGGGTAGCGACACTGATCTCAACCAAAATTATATTTGAAAAAAAATCAGAACACAAAGATAAAGAAGGGAGATTTAGCATGGTACTTGGTCGGCTAGAGGGAGAAGATATCACCCTGCTGAATGTATATGCACCTCCAGGGGCTAACTGGAAATTTTATAAAAATGTATTTGACCTAATGATAACTAAAGCCCAAGGTTTAGTGATATGTGGTGGAGACTTCAATCTAAGACTGAATCCATACTGGGATGCATCAGGCAATTCTCCACATCAAAATAACACTCAAAGTAGAAAAACTCGGATGCTACTAAAAGAAATGGGAATCTGTGACGTGTGGAGAGAATTCAACCCTAGTGTAAAAGATTATACATTTTACTCAGCACCACATTCATCATACTCAAGGACTGACCATTTTTTATGTTTAATAGAGACATTGGAAGAGTAAAAACATGTAAAATAGGACTGATGGATCTCTCTGACCACAGTCCGATCTATATGGACTTAAATATCCAAAAATACACAAATAATACATTTTCTTGGAGGTTAAATTCAAATGTGCTGAAAGGACCACTGAAAGATGAATTGGAATCAGATATTCTCAGATATTTGGACGAAAATGATAATGGAGAAGTATCCCCTTTAATACTGTGGGACGCATGCAAAGCTGTAATAAGGGGAAAAATTATCGCAAAACTGGCAATCCAAAAGAAACTGAGACAAGAAAAACTAATCACATTAGAGTCAGAACTTAAGAAACTAGAAAAAGAGCACAAAGACAACACTCATTCTAATGACTCGCTCAAAATTAAGGAAATTAAAAAACAACTAAATGAGATCTACACAATAGAAATCCAGAAGAAACTTACATTTCTGAAACAAAAATACTATGAAACAGGTAGCAAATTGGCAAAATTCATCCATCCATCCATCTTCTACCGCTTTTCCGGAGGTCCGGGTCGCGGAGGCAGCAGTTCAAGCAGAGAAGCCCAGACTTCCCTCTCCCCAGCCACCTGCTCCAGCTCTTCAGAGGGGATACCAAGGCGTTCCCAGACCAGCTGGGAGACATAGTCTCTCCACCGAGTCCTGGGTCTGCCCCGGGGTCTCCTCCCAGTGGGACGTACCTGAAACACCTCAAGTGGGAGGCGTCCAGGAGGCATCCTAATCAGATGCCCATACCACCTCAACTGACTCCTTTCAATGTGGAGGAGCAGCGGTTCTAGCCTATAAATTGAGGAAACAACAAACGGAGAGAGCAGTCTACAAAATCAGAGACCCAGTATCAAAGGAAATAAAATTTAGAATTCAGGAAATTCTTAAAAGCTTCGAGAATTACTACAAGAACTTGTACTCCCTCAAAAAACACAAAAACGCATCCGAAGCCTTCCTAAATACATTAAATCTTCCCCAACTTACTGAGTCACAAAATAAAACACTACTGTCAGAAATACAACCTAAAGAATTAGAAAAAGCAATTATGAAACTTAAAGCTAACAAATCCCCAGGAGCAGATGGCTATACAGCAGAGTGGTACAAAACCTTTAAACAGCAACTATCTCCTTTCCTCCTGAAAACATTTAACTATGTCCTCCACACAAGGGAAATCCCCCCCTCCTGGAGAGAAGGGGTCATTGCAGTCATACCTAAACCTGAAAAGGATAAACTAGACTGCTCCAACTACAGACCAATCAGTGTGTTAAATCAGGACTATAAACTTTTTATCGCTATCCTTGCCAAAAGGTTAGAAAATATACTGACAGACTTAATTCATTTAGACCAAACAGGTTTTATAAGACAAAGACAGACACAAGATAACATTAGACACACTTTACACATAATTCATCATATAAAAAAATATAATTTAAATGCAGCCATATTGGGATTAGATGCTGAAAAAGCATTTGATTCGGTTGACTGGTCTTTCCTATGTAGAATCTTATCCAGTTTCAATTTTCATAACAACTTCATTAGAACTATCCAGGCATTATATAAAAAACCAACAGCTAAAATAAGGATTAACGGTAAATTATCATCATCTTTTGAACTGGAAAGAGGGTGTCGTCAGGGCTGCCCCTTGTCTCCACTGCTCTTTACAATCTTCATAGAACCTCTGAGTCAATGGATAAGACAGAATCAAAAAATTCAAGGTATTACACTTGGTCAGAAGGAACATAAAATAGCACTCTTTGCTGATGACATTTTAATATACCTGGGGTAGCCGGACACCTCTTTTCCAGAGCTAATCTCAGTTTTTTCAGAGTATGGAGAGTTATCGGGGTATGAATTAAACATGCATAAAACCCAAATTTTAACATTCAACTATGACCCAAATCAATATTTACTAAGCAAACTCAAAACTAACTGGAAGATGGAATCTATGAAATATCTGGGGGTCAATATCCCGAAACAACTCAACAAAATTATAACACTGAACTATGATCCACTGATGGCAAAAATAAAATCTGATCTAGCAAGATGGAATATGATACCATTCTTGGGTACTGCACAAAGAATTGAAGCAGTCAAAATGAATATACTTCCATGTCTTCTATACCTTTTCCAAACAATACCGGTAGAACCTCCCAAAAAAACATGGCAAGAACTGGACAGAAGGATCTCAAGATTCATATGGCAGGGCAAGAGACCTAGAATCAGATTTAGAACCCTACAGCTAATCAAAGACAAAGGTGGGCTCGCGCTGCCAAATATCAGGGACTATTTTAAAGCCGCACAAATTAAAACTTTAGTAGAGATATGTAACCCAGTCTACACTGCACAATGGAAGGAGCTGGAATGCCAAATAAAAAGTGACATTCCCCTACAGGCGATAATAGGGAACAATGCCTTACCTAAACTTTTGAATAACACTAACCTGTGGATAGAGACCCCGCTAAAAATTTGGTTTAAGATAGTCAGAGAGAATCAAACTAAAGAACCCTATCGATTATTGCAATGGATTTCCTATGATCAGGACTTTACTCCTAATAAAACAGACGCTAGATTTAAAAAGTGGAAAGAGAACGGACTGATAAAATATTACAGTTTTTTTAAAGGGCAAACTTTAAGAAGTTTTGAAGATTTGAAAAAACAAGGTCTAGTAAATCAAGACCTTTACAGGTTCTTTCAGCTTAGACACCACATAAACAAAATACTTAAAAAGGAGGATTTGGAAAGGGCCCAGTCAGGTGTTCTGAAGGTTTTCTTAATGGCATATAAAGGGATCCCACGGATCAGATACATTTCTAAAATATACCATGGTCTTCAAGACTTAAAAGGAGACAACACATCATATATAAAAGAGAGATGGGAAAAAGAGGGGAATTTCACTTTACAACTGGAAATATGGGAAAAGCTAAATAAACAACAATGGAAAAGTACTTCATCCCTGCTGTGGAGAGAATTTGGATGGAAAAATTTGGTAAGATTTTTCAGAACACCTGCACAAAACAAATTTACTCGTAAAGGGTTGAATTGTTGGCACTTGTGTGGTGAAAAGACTGCAAATCATTTTCATGTGTTTTGGTCATGCCCAGTTATCCACCAATATTGGACCAATATACAGACAATATTGGGGAAAATATTCAAAGTAACAGTTCCCTTTTCTTTTGTAACTTTGTATTTGGGTTTACTACTGGAATCACTGGAAAGACGAGGAGAAAAATACTTATTCACTGTTTTAATATTGGCAAGTAAAAAAGCTCTAACAAGAAAATGGATGTTGAAAGACTGTCCTAACCCTGAAGATTGGATTAACATGATTCAGGACATTTATTCGATGGAAAAGTTGACATTTGCACTGAGACAGGACATGGATGGGTTCTTGAACTTTTGGCAACCCTGAAACGCATATATGTCTTCCATCAGATCTAATCTTTGACAAACACCACTTCAATAATGGCACTTCTCTTTGTTCCAACGCTACTCAGATGCTCTTTCATTTTTCTGCTCTTTTTTTGTTCCTTTTTTAATTTCTCTTTTTCTTTCACTTAAAAAAACGGGTGTTGTAATAATTTGTTTCCAATGTTGTCAAAAAAAAGGGGGAATATGTGATGAAAATGTAAACAATGCAATACTGTAATGACATGTATACCCGTTACAAAAACTTAAATAAAAAAAAAATGCTAATTTTATCTGATAAATTTGCAACTTGAAATCCCCGAGTAGAACAATGGAGTCTCCAAGAGGAGCACTTTCCAGCACCCCAGTCAGAGACTCCAAAAAGGGTGAGTATTCTGAGCCATCATGTGGTGCATAGGCACAAATGATGGTCAGGACCTGTTTCCCAACCCGAAGGTACGGGGAAACTACCCTTTTGTCCACCAGGGAAAACTCCAGTGTTGAGGCAGCAAGACTGGGGGATACAAGAATACCCACCCCTGCTCACCGCCTCTTGCCCAGAGCAACAAGCCAGTTTAGTAAGCCAGGAATCGGACTGCCAAGGTCTCTGCCTTCGACTGCCACCTGACATAACGCACGGCTCAGGAGACGCACACACACAGGCTTAGAGTAGTTCAAAGAGTTTATTAACAGCAGGGGAGAATGAGTGCGTGTCTGCGGGATGTAAATGTGTTGGTGATGGTGTCTGCTCCAGGCACAGAGGCAGGTGACCGTACAGCCGAGCAACCCTATGGAGAGAGCACAGGGAGAGGGTGACGGGCATACACCAACACAGGAGGAATTTATGGCGAGAGAAGGACTTACTTGGTGGGTCAGGACAGCTGGCACAACAAGGGGGTGAGGCCCGGAAGACAGCCACCTGGGGAGCTCCGTGCAGCAGCGAGGATTGGGCGATGGAGAGGAGATGTCCGCCGCTGGGAAATCCACCTGTGCACAGGGGAGAAGACTGAAGAGAAGAGGTAAGCGATCTTCTTACAAAAATGGTTACGCTGAAGGGAAGTATGCTCACAACGGTGAGGGACGAAGTCTGACGGCTTCAGGCCGAGCCTCCGGGCGAGACGGCCTTTATCCCTCACCGCTGATGGTTGTCAGGTGCATGAGCAGGTGGCGCCGCTGATGAATGGCGCGGCGTGACAGTACTCCCCCCTCTAGCAGCGCCTCCTGGCGATGGCTTATCCGGGTGCGCTCGGTGGAAGTCCGCGATGAGCGATGGGTCCAACACAAACGACGGGGGCACCCATTGTCGATGTTCGGGCCCATAGCCCTCCCAGTCCACCAGGTATTGCAACCCACGACCTCGGCGCCGGGAGTCCAGGATGGAGGAGACGGACCAGGCCGGATGGCCACCAATCATCCGGGGCGCGGGTTGCGCTGCAGGAGGAGGGCAAAGGGGGTCAGTGACTGCCAGTTTCACCTTCGACACATGGAAAGTGGAATGGATGCGGAGGGAGGGGGGAATAGCCACGCGCACAGCCACCGGGTTGATGATCCGGGTGATGGGAAAGGGACCCATGAATTGCTGTGCCAGCTTCCTCCTCTCGCCTTTTAATGTGACGTCCTGGGTAGACACATACACGAGTTGCCCAACTCTGTACGCCGGGGCAGGTCTTCTGTGCCGGTCCGCCACGGTCCTGTTGCGCTCCGCCGTGCGTAAAAGCGCATGACGCGCGGCAGCCCAGGTGGAGCGGAACTGCCTAAGGTGCGCCCTAACAGAGGGGACAGTCACCTCGTTCTCCTGCGCTGGAAACAGCGGGGGGTCGTAACCCAGGGACGCCTTGAAGGGGGACATCCCCGTTGCAGAAGAGCGGGCGGTGTTGTGGGCATACTCCACCCAGGCGAGATGGTTGCTCCAGGACGTCGGCTTGGATCTAGTAACACAGCGGAGCGCAGCCTCCAGCTCCTGATTGGTCCTCTCACACTGCCCGTTAGACTGGGGGTGATGGCCGGAGGAGAGGCTCACCTTGGCTCCGATGGCGTTACAAAAGGATCTCCAAACCTCGGATGAAAATTGGGGACCCCGGTCCGAGACCACGTCCACCGGAATCCCGTGCAGCCTGACCACGTGTTGGACGAGGAGGCCCGCCGTCTCCAGGGCAGTAGGGAGGCCTCGCAGGGGAATGAAGTGCGCAGCCTTGGAGAAACGGTCCACAATGGTCAGGACGGTGTCAAAGGAGTTGGAAACGGGGAGTCCGGTGACGAAGTCCAGTGCGATGTGCGACCAGGGCCTGCCGGGGACGGGCAGAGGCTGGAGCAGACCCGCTGGGGGGGCATTTCCCGACTTGCTGGTGGCACAGATTGGGCAAGCCCGGGCGTAGCGGGCTGCATCCCTCCGCAGGCCTGGCCACCAAAAGGACCGTTGGAGGAGGCTGATCATCCGAGAGGTGCCGGGATGACAGGTGAGCCGGGAGGTGTGGAGCCAGTGGATGACCTCTCCTCGGACCGCAGATGGGACGAACAGTCTTCCCTCCGGTCCGCCGCCAGGATCAGGTTCCACCTCCTGCGCCTTCCGGATCTTGTCTTCAATGTCCCAAGAGATGGCACCGAGGACGCACGACCTGGGCAGGATAGTGTGGGGCGTCTCCTCAGCCTCCACGGGGGTGAACTGCCTAGAGAGGGCGTCAGGCAGGCCGTTTTTGGAGCCCGGCCTGAAGGTGATCGAGAAGCGGAACCTGGCGAAGAACAAAGACCAGTGCGCCTGGCGGGCATTCAGGCGCTTGGCAGATCGTAAATACTCTAAGTTCTTGTGGTCCGTCAGGACCACAAACGGCAGGTCCGCCCCCTCTAGCCAGTGGCGCCACTCCTGTAAGGCGAGTTTAATGGCCAGGAGCTCTCTGTCCCCCACATCGTAGTTCCTCTCCGCCGGGGACAGGCGCCGGGAGAAGAAGGCGCACGGCCGTTTGGCGCCATCGTCAGGTGACCGCTGGGATAACACTGCTCCCACTCCCGTGTCCGATGCGTCCACCTCCACAATGCACTGCAGCGCGGGGTCGACCTGGCGAAGGACCCGGGAGGAGGAGAACTCCGCCTTCAGCGCCCTAAAGGCAGCAGCGACCTCTTCAGTCCACCGGAACGGGACCTTCGGGGACGTGAGGCGGGTCAGCGGTCCGACGATCGAGCTGAAATTTGGGACAAAGCGGCGGTAAAAATTGGCGAAGCCAACAAACTGTTGCACCTGCTTCCGGGATGCGGGAGTAGGCCACTCCACCACCGCCTTCACCTTCTCTGGGTCTGGGAGCACCTGATCTTGAGCGATGATGAATCCCAGGAAGGATGTGGTCCTAGCGTAGAATTCGCATTTCTCAGCCTTCACGTACAGACGATTCTCCAGCAGTCTTTGGAGGACCCGCCTCACATGGACCTGGTGCTCGTCCCTGGACCTGGAGAAGATAAGGATGTCATCCAGGTAGACGAACACAAAAAGGCCGATGAAATCCCGGAGGACGTCATTAATGAGGCGCTGAAAGACGGCAGGAGCGTTGGTCAGCCCGAACGGCATGACGAGATACTCAAAGTGGCCGTTCGGGGTACGGAAGGCTGTCTTCCATTCATCTCCCTCCCGGATCCGGACGAGGTGGTAAGCGCTGCGTAAATCCAGCTTGGTAAACCAGGTCGCCCCCTGGAGGGAGTGAAAGGCAGTGTCCATGAGGGGCAGGGTGTAACGGTCCCTCTCAGTGATGTCATTCAGCGCTCGGTAGTCTATGCAGGGGCGGAGGGATCCGTCCTTTTTCCCGACAAAGAAAAACCCTGCCCCCACGGGTGACGACGATGGGCGAATAATCCCAGCGCTCAGAGATTCCTTCAGGTATGTATTCATGGTCTCCTTCTCCGGCGCCGACAGGCTGTAGAGCCGGCCAGATGGCAGGGGAGCCCCCTGGCGGAGGTTGATGGCACAGTCATATGGTCGATGCGGGGGAAGAGACATAGCTTTCGATTTGCTAAATACCATACCCAGGTCGTGAAATTCTGGAGGCACCAGTGACAGGTCCGGAGGTGCTGTATCCGCCACAGGGGGAGCCGCGGATGGGGAGCAGGCAGCGGACTGAAGGCAGGTGCCCATACAGAAGGTACTCCATGCCGATACCCCAGCGGACCTCCAGTCCAGGACAGGGTTGTGGAGGCGTAGCCAGGGATACCCCAGGATGACGGGCGACACAGAGTTGGGCAGGACGTAAAATACCATCTCCTCCCGGTGGTTCCCTGAGATGATGACTGGGACGGGCATGGTTTGGTGAGAAACTCTCCCAAGGGAGGCACGGGAGAGATGGACCAGGGAGATGGGGTGTTTTAATGCCCGACAGCGGATGCCCAATCGGGTTGCCAGGCCTTGTGAAATGAAGCTGCCCTCTGCGCCCGAATCCACCAGTGCGTGGGTGAGGTGCCCAGTGGGGTTGTGGCAAAAACGGATGGGCAGCTTTAATTGAGTGAGGGGACTTTGCCGATTGACGTCCGCGAGGCCCCCTACAGTGACTCGCGGACCCCGCCGTTTGGCTTTTGTGGGCAAAGCTCTATCGTGTGTTGACTGTCTCCGCAATACATGCAGAGACCCAACTCACGGCGGCGCTGTCTCTCTGCCGAGGAGAGCTTTGCCCAGCCCGTCACCATCGGCTCCGACTCCTCGGGGCACGATGGTGGCGGCGTCGCCAGGGGGCGAGCTTGGGGCAGGCGTAGTGGGACTCCCCGAGGGCGAGAAGCAGACGGCTTCCGTCCTGAGGAGCGCTCGCGCAGCCTGTTGTCCAAGCTGATAGCCAGTGAGGTTAGCTCCGCTAACGTTCCGGGGATATCCCGTCCAGCCAGTTCATCCCTTAGATCACTATTGAGGCTGCGGAGAAACAGGCTGCAGAGGGAGCGCTCCTCCCAGCCCAATTCCTCCGCCGCTACCCGGTACTCGATGGCATAATCCGCGGCCGACCGGTTTCCCTGCTGGAGAGCGAGAAGCCGATCGACCTGGACCGCCTCGGAACGAGAATGATCGAACACCTCCAGGAAGCGCCTCACGAACTCGGCATAGGTGAGGGTGGCATAACTGGGTCTCGCCATGATAGCGTAGGCCCAAGTTAGAGCGCGCCCCTCCAGGAGGTTCCCTATGTAGCCGATTCGACTGTGATCTGAGGGAAAGTCTCCGGGCACACGGTCAAACACGGACTCACACTGCATCACAAACCCCCGCGCTCCGCCGAGCTTTCCGCTAAAGCGAGCGGGGGTCGGAATAGGTGTGAGTCGGGCCGGTGCCACTGGAGCTGGCTGGACGGCCACCGGAACAGCAGGAGCCGCGCCACCCTGACGAGCCGGGGGGAACGGCTGTTGAGGATCTAAGCGGCCCAACCGGTTAGTTAAATTCAATAATTGATTAAAGATCACCTGTTGTTGATAAGCTATTTGATCCACTCTAGCCTCGAGAGTGGTAAGCCGGTGTGCGAGCCCGCCGTCCGCCGAGCCGCTCTGCTGAAGCCGTACTGACATAACGCACGGCTCAGGAGACGCACACACACAGGCTTAGAGTAGTTCAAAGAGTTTATTAACAGCAGGGGAGAATGAGTGCGTGTCTGCGGGATGTAAATGTGTTGGTGATGGTGTCTGCTCCAGGCACAGAGGCAGGTGACCGTACAGCCGAGCAACCCTATGGAGAGAGCACAGGGAGAGGGTGACGGGCATACACCAACACAGGAGGAATTTATGGCGAGAGAAGGACTTACTTGGTGGGTCAGGACAGCTGGCACAACAAGGGGGTGAGGCCCGGAAGACAGCCACCTGGGGAGCTCCGTGCAGCAGCGAGGATTGGGCGATGGAGAGGAGATGTCCGCCGCTGGGAAATCCACCTGTGCACAGGGGAGAAGACTGAAGAGAAGAGGTAAGCGATCTTCTTACAAAAATGGTTACGCTGAAGGGAAGTATGCTCACAACGGTGAGGGACGAAGTCTGACGGCTTCAGGCCGAGCCTCCGGGCGAGACGGCCTTTATCCCTCGCCGCTGATGGTTGTCAGGTGCGTGAGCAGGTGGCGCCGCTGATGAATGGCGCGGCGTGACACCACCCCATCCATATTGCACCAGACCCCCATGGTCCCTCCTGCGGGTGATGAACCCACTGGATGGCAGACCCATGTGGCTCATTCAGGCTGGGGGACCTCATTGCACTCATGGGCAACGACAGTGAAACCTGGAGGGGTGTGATTGGGAGGAACAACCTGCCCGATCTGAACCCAAGTGGTGTTCAGTTGTTGGACTTCTGTGCTCACAAGTTTGTCAATAACTTATGTATTTCAAGGATCTCCTAAATCCCACTGACACGTCCCATTCTGGAAGCAGAGTCTGAGGATGAGGTGGATAACTTGTCCATCAGAGGGGCTGAAATTGCCGAAGTTGTTCAAAAACTCTTCGATGGCAAGGCCCCAGGTGTGGATGAGATTTGTCCTGAGTATCTCAAGGCCCTGGATGTTGTAGGGCTCTCATGGTTGACACACCTCTGCAACATTGCGTGAAGGTCGGGGACAATGGCTTTGGCATGGTAAACTGGAGCGGTGGTTCCTCTCGTCAAGAAGGGGGGCCGGAGGGTGTGTTCTAACTTTAGAGAGATCACACTCGTCAGCCTGCCCAGGAAGGTCTATGCCAGGGTACTGGAGAGGAGAGTCTGGCTGTTGGTCGAACCTTGGATTCAGGAGGAACAATGTGGTTTTCGTCCTGGTCGTGGCACTTTGGACCAACTCTTCACCCTCTCAAGAATCCTTGAGGGTTCGTGGGAATTTGCCCAACCAGTCTACATGTGTTTTGTAGATCTGGAGAAAGCATTCGACTGCGTCCCTCATGGTTTCTTATGGGGGGTGCTGTGGGGGTATGTGGTATCAGTCTCTATATGATGGTTGTGAGAGTTTAATTCATATTGTCAACAATCAGTCAAACTCGTTTCCAGTGAGAGTTGGACTCTGCCAGGGCTGCCCTTTGTCACCGATCCTGTTCATAATATTCATGGACAGGATTTCTAGGTGCAGCCAAGGAACAGAGGGTGTCATGTTTGGTGACCACAGGATCTCATCTCTGCCATTTGCAGATGATGTTGTCCTTTTGGCTTCATCAAGCAATGACCTACAGGTCTTACTGAGACAGCTTGCTATTGAGTGTGAGGTGTCCAGGATTAGAATCAGTACCTTCAAATCCAAGTCCATGGTGCTCAGCCAGAAAAGGGTGGATTGTCCTCTCCGGGTTGGGGACAAGGTCCTGCTCCAAGTGGAGGAGTTTAAGTATCTCGGGGTCTCATTCACGAGTTAGGGGAGAATGGAGCGAGAGATTGACAGATGGATCAGAGCAGCATCTGCAGTGATGCGGGCATTGTACCAATCTGTTGTGTTGGAGCTGAGCTCTAAGTCAAAGCTGTCGATTTACCAGTCAATCGGCTGTCAATCGGCAGTCAATGGGCTGCACGGTGGCGCAGTGGTTTAGCACTGTGGCAGCACAGTTTTACCCTCGGCCGGGGGATCGCAGGGATCATGAGATCGTGGGTTCGATCCCAGCCCCCGACCAACAGTGAGCTGTGTGGAGTTTGCATGTTCTCCCTGTGTTGCGTGGGTTTACTCCGGGATTTCTCCGGTTTCCTCCCGCATACCAAAAACATGTAGGTTTAGGGCGCTCGCGCACGCAGCGACCAGCAGCCGGTGGCTTGTCACCAGACTGCAAACCAAATCTACCTACGGGTACAAATAAGTAACAAAAAAAAAAATAAATAAAAAAATAAAAATCTACCTTTCTACCCTCACCTATGGCCATGAACTTTGGGTAATGACTGAAAAAATGAGATTGCGGACATAAGTGACTGAAATGAGCTTTCTCGGTAGGATTGCTGGATTCACCCATAGAAATAGGGTGAGCAACTCAAGTCATCCAGGAGAGGCTCAGAGTAGAACCGCTGCTCCTTCACATCGAAAGGAACCAGCTGAGGTAGTTTGGGCATCTGATCAGGATGCCTCTTGGACACCTCCCACTTGAGGTGTTTCAGACATGTCCCACTGGGAGGAGACCCCGGGGCAGACCTCGGACACACTGGAGAGACTATGTCTCCCAGCTGGCCTGGGAACACCTTGATATCCTCTCTGAAGAGCAGAGCTGGAGCAGGTGGCCAAGGAGAGGGAAGTCTGGGCTTCTCTGCTTGAACTGCTGCCTCTGTGACCCGGACCTCCGGAAAAGCGGTACAAGATGGATGGATGGATGGATGAAATTTGCAGCTTATGGTGCTGTAAAAAAGTTTTGGGCCCGTTCCTGATTTCTTATATTTTTTCATATTTGTCACACTTAGATGTTTCACATCAAACAAATTTTAATATTAGACAAAGATAACCCAAGTAAATACAAAATGCAGTTTTTAAAGTGACGCTCTGGCAAAAATCAAGTTTTTTCTGTTGTTAACATATCTGTAACATGTTTCTTTGTGATTTACAAGACATATCAAGAGCAAAATCATTCCAAAATCCAAAGTATGTTTTTTTCTGGTGTGAATGTCTGCTTAAGCTCCACTCCCCCCCCCCCTCCCAAAAAAGGCAGACTTGGACAGAATGTTTCTAGCTATGTCAGCATTCCTGCTTAGCCTGATTGGTTTTAACATTAACCAATCAAACTAAGCACTGAGACCCCTACTTGACTCTCTCGGGGGAAGAGGGAGGAACCGAGAAGTAAGCAGAAGTTCAGCTTTTTACAAGTTGGGAAAGATGGCAGATTATATGGGGGGGCTGAAAAAAAGTTCATAGGCTCAAAGTTCATAGTGGTTAAATTTGACCAAAAAGGGTCAGAGGGTGGGAGATCGTCACTTCCTTGTGGTAACGTATCGTCACTTCCTGTTTTGCTGTCTGCCTGTGTGGTTTGCTCTCCAGCTACTAGCTATGGCTACTACCTCTCTTTCCTCTCCTCCTCTGGTGTGCTCTCTCTGTCAGATGTTTAGCTACACCTCTGCCTCTTTTAGTGATAACGGTAATTTTTTTTTTTTGTTACTTATTTGTACCCGTAGGTAGATTCGGTTTGCAGTCTGGTGACAAGCCACTGGCTGCTGGTCGCTGCGTGCGCGAGCGCCCTAAACCTACATGTTTTTGGTATGCGGGAGGAAACCGGAGAAATCCCGGAGTAAACCCGCGCAACACGGGGAGAACATGCAAACTCCACACAGCTCACTGTTGGTCGGGGGCTGGAATCGAACCCACGATCCCTCGGCCGAGGGTAAAACTGTGCTGCCACAGTGCTAAACCACTGCGCCACCGTGCAGCCAATAAATGGTAAATGTAATAAATGTTGTCTTTTTGAGGCGCTCGAGGCGAGGTTGTCTGATTTGGAATCCCGGCTCCGCTGCATTGAAACACCGTCTGCGCCAGTTAATCTCGACGGACGTCCATTAGCTGCAGCGGAGCTAGCTAGTTTAGGCCCCACTGTCAGCGGTTCCCCGGCTCTCCTCAGCAGCGAGGAGACTGGGTGGGTGACGGTGAGAAGGGAGCCTAGTCGCAAAGCCCCGGTTCACCACCAACCTGTTCACGTTTCTAATCGTTTTTCCCCGCTCAGCGACACACCCGCTGAGGAAAAAACTCTGATCATTGGCGACTCTGTAGTCAGAAACGTGAACCTAGAGACTCCAGCGGCCATAGTCACATGCATTCCTGGAGCCAGAGCAGGCGACATCGAGTCAAATTTGAAAATGCTGGCTAAAAGTAACTGTAAATACTCCACAATTGTTATTCACGCCGGCATTAATGACATCCGTCTCCGGCAGTCGGAAGTCACGAAACTTAATATAGAATCGGTGTGTGACTTTGCCAAAACGATGTCTGCCACTGTAGTATTCTCTGGGCCCCTCCCCAATCTGACCAGTGATGACATGTTTAGTCGCTCGTCATCCTTGAACCGCTGGCTGTCTGTGTGGTGTCCTAAAAATGACGTGGGCTACATTGACAATTGGAGCTCTTTTTGGGGAAAACCTGGTCTTATGAGACGAGACAGCATTCATCCCACTTTGGATGGTGCTTCTCATTTATCTAACAATCTGGCATCTTTTTTTTTTTTTCCACAATATCTTTATTGAACCTTTTTTTTTTTTTTTTAACAAACATGATACAAACAATCAAACACTAACGCTAAAGTACTACAAAAAAAAAAAATGCACTAAAAACACCAACAACCACCAACAAAATCAAATCTTCAACAATGCTCCTTTGTTTAGTCTAGACAATCCAATACATAAGTATACATATTATGTTCACCAGTTTGGAATTTACAAGGTCCACACACATCATTCACCTTCTTCTTCAAGAGTTATGTTTAAATTTTTTACATAATCAATAAAAGGTCTCCATATATTCTCAAACACAATTTCCTTTGATTTCAGTATATATGTTATTCTTTCTAATGGAAGGTTTGTTAACATCTGTCTTAACCACTGAGTCACATCTGGTCTATGAGTCTTTTTCCATAATAGTGCAATACATTTTTTGGCATTAAGCAAACTGAGGTCTATGAATGTTCTTTCACTTTTATTAAAATTATGCTTTTCTGGGTACAGACCCAACAAAAACAGTTTAGGATTCAGTATGATTTGTTTTGAGATTATTTTTTCAATTGTTACCCTCACCTCTTCCCAAAACATTCTTATTAATCTACATTCCCATAAACAATGAAATAGGGTTCCTTTACTTTCCATGCATTTTGTGCATGTATCTGGTATATTTTTGTTATATCTATTTAACTCCTCCGGTGTAACATACATCCGCATTAACCATTTGAAATGTATCAATTTAAGGCGTGCATTTATTGATTTGGTTTGAGCTTCTGTACAAGCCAATTCCCATTGTTCCTCCGAAATTTCAATTTGCAGATCTTCTTTCCAGTAGTTTAATCTTTTCAGTGAATTTTCACTTGAAGATAGTGTCAATGAGTTATAAAACTCTGAAATAATACCCTTTCTTTTACTATCTTTCATCATCATTTTTTCCAAGGATGAATAAATAGGTCGAGTGAGAGCTTTATTTTGATTTGATCGAATAAAGTTTCTAAGTTGAAGATATTTAAAAAAATGTGTTCTATTGAGATTAAATTTGATCCTCAGCTCTTCAAAAGACATTATGTTGTCTGCACATGGCAAATATAAATCCTGAATCTTTTGTATCCCTTTTAAATTCCATACTTTAAATACAGCGTCCGCTCTCCCTGGTTTAAAATATTGATTACCCCATATTGGACTAAATTGTGACAATAACTGTGGTTCTTTTAAATAGTTTTTAGCTTCACACCATATTTTGATCATATGCTTTACAAATGGATTTTTAACTTGTTTTTGTAATTTTTTTGCCGAATCTGAGTATATGAATATGGGAAGAGGTAAAGGTAAATTGTATGATTCCATTTCAGTCCAGTGAGGGAGATCATTTGATGAAAAATAATATGTCATAGACCTCAGTTGTGCCGACCAATAATACAACATAAAATTTGGACATTTCAGACCTCCACGATCAAATGGTAAATATAATAAAGACAGACGTAATCTAGCCCTCCTGTTGTTCCATATAAATTCCACTAACTTTTTTTTTATTCTTGAGAATAGATCTAAAGGTGGTGATAAGGGAATGTATTGAAATAAATAAAGTATTTTAGGTAAAATATTACTTTTAAGTATATTGATTCTCCCGATCATCGACATTGGTAGTGACATCCATCTCTGAGTTAACTCATTGATATCTGACATTAAGGCTTCATAGTTGACGCTGGCGACTGATTCTAGCTTAGGCATAATTTGGATTCCTAAATATTTAAACTGATTTACAACATTGAATTGATTTGCCTCAGGGGTTGGGTAATTTCTCTGGGTCTCATTTAGCATTAATATTGAAGATTTAGTTTTATTTATTTTATATCCTGATATTTCCCCAAAATTCTTTATTAAATTCAACAAGGTTGGAATTGATTTTTTTAGATTCGACATAAACAAAATTATATCATCGGCGTACAGGGAGATTTTATGTTCTGTTGGTCCAACTTTAATTCCATATATTTGTGAATGTAAACGTATCGCTATCGCTAAAGGTTCAATTGCCATAGTAAACAGTAAAGGTGAAAGTGGACAGCCTTGTCGACATCCTCTATTGATTTTTATTGGTTTTGAAATATTGTTATTTGTTAGGATTTCTGCTGTAGCATTATTGTATATTATTTGAACCCATTTTATGAAATTATTTCCAAGTCCAAACCTTTGTAGGACTTCAAAAAGAAAGGGCCATTCAACTCTATCAAAGGCCTTTTCGGCGTCCAATGATAGGAGAGCTGTATCCGGTGCTTCTTTATTAAAATAAATAATATTAAATAGTCTTCTTACATTATGGAAGCCTTGTCTACCCTTTATAAAGCCATTCTGATCTCGATTAATAATATTTGGTAAAATTTCTTGTATTCGTCTTGCTAAAATTTTACAGATTATCTTAAGGTCGGCGTTTAATAGGCTTATTGGTCTCATATTTTCACATTTATTAGAGGGCTTACCTGGTTTTGGCAGCAGTATAATTAAGGCATTATTTATGTATGATGGTAAATTATTATTTTGAAATGCTTCTAAAACCATTTCCAAAAAAGGTTTTATTAATTTATTCTTAAATTTTTTATAAAGGTCAACTGGAAGACCATCTGGTCCTGCACTTTTTCCTGATTTCATATTATCAATGGCTAGCCCAACTTCTTCTTGACTAATTTTAGACTCCAATATCTCCCTGTTTTCATTTGGTATACACGGTATAGATAGTTCGTTCAAAAACCCATTTAGTTTTGTTAAATCAGGTTCATTTTTGGTATCATATAATTTTTCATAGTAATCTCTAAAGGCTCTATTAATTTCTAAAGGATCTATAACTACCTGTCCATTACTTATAATACTGGTAATTGGTGTTTTAATTTCCAATTGTTTAATCTGCCATGCTAATAATTTTCCTGATTTTTCACCTTGTTCATAAAAAGATTGTTTCAATCTTAGAAGACTCGAGGCAGCTCTATTCGCTGATTTTTTGTCGTATTCAGCTCTCAAAATCAGTAATTCATTCTCCAACCTTGGGTCACTTCCTGCATACACTTTTTCCTGAAGACTTTTTATTTTATGTTCCAATTTAGCTCTCTCCTCTCGAGTCTTCTTAGATTTTGATCCTGTATAACTAATAATATGTCCCCTAATAAAAGCTTTGAAAGCCTCCCACTTTACACATGCTGATGTTTGTGTAGTATTGATGTCAAAGAACTCGTCTATCTGTTTTTCTATATACTTGACAAATTCCTCATCCTGAAGCCATTTATGCTGAAATTGCCATCTACCTGATTCCTTTGTCAATTTTTTATCTACATATATTAGACAACAGGGTGCATGATCAGAGATCACGATGTTATCATAAAAGCAGTTTTGAATCTTGGACCTTAATTCTGTGGAAATCAAAAAATAATCAATACGTGAGAATGTCTTGTAGGTACTGGAATAACAAGAATAGGCTTTAACTTGTGGTTTCATTTCTCTCCATATATCTAACAATCTCAATTCTTTCATAAAATGATTAATAGTCATCCTACATCCAATGTGCGTACAATCCAGTCCTGTTGATCTATCCACACCTGGATTCAATGTACAATTAAAATCCCCTGCTATTATATGTTGCCCTGTAAGTGATGATAAGATGAGAAATAAATTAGCAAAGAACTTCTGATCATCTATATTGGGACCATATAAGTTCACAAGATTTATATTTTCTAATAGCAAAGAACCTTGAATGATTACATATCTTCCAAATTTGTCTCCAATTACATTTTTCACTTGAAAAGGAACTGATTTATGTATGAGAGTCATAACTCCCCTGGCTCGGGATGAAAATGAAGAGGTGAATACACTTCCCTGCCATCTACTCCTAATTCTTTTAACATCCTCCTCTATCAGATGAGTTTCTTGTAAAAACACAATTCTTGAACCCATGTCCTTTATTTTATTCATAACTTGTTTAAGTTTTTTTTAAATTTTGTAGACCTCTGCAATTCCATGAAGTTAAATTAAGATTAACACTTTGGTCCATGATCAATAGAGAGTTTGGGATTACCTTGCAGTGTAAACATGCTCATACAGAGAAGCAAAAACATGAGTGGTTGAACATTCATCCTACAAACTACACACAAACAAATTTCCCCTTCCCACACTTGTGGCAAACCCCCCAAAATCAAAAGAAAAATTCTGTCTCCCGATATAGCCATCGACCGTTCCACACCCACGGGGAACAGCCTAAGCCACTCCTTCTTCATCCTCCCAATCACCCTAACTCTACTGCTTTTAATGACGTAACATTAACTCTCCTCTGTAGTTTTCCAACTTAACTCCAAAATTTTTAACAACTTTGTACATCATAGTTTTTTTTGTTTGTTTGTTTTGTTTTTGTTTTGTTTTTTAATATATAATACAATCTATATTTTGTAAACTTACTATTTACTTCAAGTCAGTCAGATGCCTGTGCAAATGCTTAATTATTCTACCTTATATTTTGTTCATGCTTAGCTCCCACCAGTCTCTTCTTCTTCTTTGATCTTCTTGATGAACTCCTGCGCCTCCTCTGGGGTCTTGAAGATGTGGGTTCTGCCCTCATACGTGGTCAGCAGTCTCGCAGGATAGATTACACCATGACGAATCCCAAGGTTGCGCAGCTCCTTACGTACGGGATCAAACTGCTTCCTCAATTGCTGGATTCCTGTGGCCAAATCTGGGTAGAACCGCACCTGCTGGTCCTGGTGTTTAATCTCTCCTTTTTTAGCTCGTGCAGCGTTGAAGATCTTCATCCTGTCTCTGTTGCTAAGAAACTTCATAATTAAGGTCCTCGGCGGTCCCTTATCTCTCCGTGGGCCAATACGATGTGCTTTTTCCAGAACCACTGCTGATTGCAACTCCTCGCTGCCCAGCACCTCCGGAATCCACTTTTCCAGAAAGGAACATACGTCCCGACCTTCTGATTCCTCTGGAAGACCCACCAGCCTCAAATTATTCTGTCTCGACCGAGATTCCAAATCCAAAATATTATCTTTCAGAGATTTATTTTTTTTTTCCAAAGTGCGCACCTTTAATTGAAGACGGGTGACGTCATCTTCAGCACTAGCGAGACGGAGCTCCATCTGCGCCGTTCGTTCTACACAGTCACCCAATTCCTTTCTTATTCCTTCCAACGCTGTCATAATCCCATCAAATCTAGAGGAAAAGTCCGCTCTCATTGAACTCATGGCAGCCATCAGCGCATCTGCGCCATTCCCCGCAGATATCGCAGCGTTGCCAGCCTCCTCCGCCATATATGGAGTTTTGTTTACTGCGTCACAGACCTGAAAGTCCGTTAATTTGGACTGTTTCGGCGGCTCGCTTTTTCCTTTTCCTGGTTTTCCAGCCTTAGGCTTCGCCGACATATCTTCGCCCAAATGCTGGGATACGTTCTGTCCCAAATGAGAGAGTTATTTGCCGATTTTTTTTTTTTTCCAGGAGCAGAGCAGAGCGAGACACGTCCGTCCTACGTGGCAGCCATAACCGGAAGTCATCTGGCATCTTTTTTATCCAAATTTCCAAAACCATGACTACTCAGAGTTGGGACCAGGAAGCAGAATCGCAGTCTTACACGCCTCTCTGCAGCTCCTCTTCATCCGCCACCCCTCAACTTAGCCCCTGTCTTCCCCATCAGAGAATCGTTGTCTGCTCCCTCCAAAGTAAATAAAAATATAATGTATAAGCATCCCAAAGTGATAAAGCAAAATATTGGTAAAACTCAAATTAAACATAAAGCCTCTAAATTGAATGATTTGGCCTCTGTTCCTCCTCATAATTTAAAAATTAAATGTGGTTTATTAAATATTAGGTCTCTAACTCCCAAGTCTCTGTTAGTCCATGATCTGTTAATTGATCATCAGATTGATTTAATTTCCCTTACAGAGACTTGGTTAGGACAAGAGGATTATGTTGGTTTAAATGAATCAACTCCCTCTGGTTATTTAAACTGTCAAAATCCCAGAAGTTCTGGTCGTGGAGGAGGAGTAGCAACAATTTACCATTCCAAATTACTAGTTAATGTAAAGCAAAAAACATGTTATAATTCCTTTGAGGGCCTGGTCCTCAGTATTGGGCACTTTAGCAATTTCAGGTTAAACCCAATTTTATTTGCCATAGTTTATCGTCCCCCATCAACCTATTCAGAATTTTTATCAGAATTTGCTGATTTCTTAGCTGATTTAGTGCTGAAATCTGATAGAATAATTATAGTAGGGGACTTTAATATACATGTGGATGTAGATAGTGACTGCCTTAATGTGGCTTTTAATTCAATATTAGACTCGATTGGGTTTTCTCAGAAAGTAGGAAATTCTACTCATTACCTCCACCATACATTGGACCTTGTTCTGACATATGGCATAGAAATAGAAAATCTTGTAGTGTCTCCTCATAACCCTGTACTGTCAGACCATTGTCTGTTAACCTTTGATTTTACTATTTCTGACTATTTGGCTCCTAAAGAAAAATATTATCACAGTAGATGCCTCTCAGATGATGCTGTTTCCAAATTTATGCAGATTGTTTCCTCTATGCCATGTGTCAACACAACGGAAATAAGCTATAGACAGCTTGCTCCTTCTGTAATTGATAACATGGTGGATAGTGTTTCAGCTTCTCTGCATCAGGCTCTAGACTTGGTGGCCCCCTTAAAAAAGAAAAAGTCTAATCAGAGATTTCTAACTCCTTGGTTCAACACAGAAACTCGTAGCTTAAAACAGAAGACTCGTCAATTAGAAAGAAAATGGCGCTCTACTAATTTAGATGAAATCTATTTAGCTTGGAGAAATCATCTTTTAATTTATAAAAAATCTCTTAGAAAAGCTAGAACGAGTTATTACTCTGCATTAATAGAAGAGAACAAGAATAATCCCAGGTTTCTTTTCAGTACTGTAGCCAGGTTGACAAAGAGTCAGGACTCCGTCAATCCTAGCATCCCCTTAGAGCTTACTAGTCAGGACTTTATGAACTTTTTCAATAATAAAATTTCATCCATCAGAGATAAAATCAATCAGATTCTTCCCACAGTTAACTTAAATACTGTAACTACTACAACTCCTTCTATTGATGTCTGTCTTGATGAGTTTTCTCCAATCGACCTTTGTGAGTTAGACAAAATAGTTTCCTCATCCAAACCTTCAACTTGTCTTTTAGACCCTATTCCTACCAGGTTATTTAAAGAAGTCTTCCCACTTATTGGTAGCTTTATTCTTCATATAATCAATTCTTCATTAACTTTAGGCCATGTACCGCAGGCTTTTAAAATGGCTGTAATTAAACCCTTACTCAAAAAGCCAATGCTAGATCCAGGAGCTTTAGCTAACTATAGACCAATCTCTAATCTCCCTTTCATTTCAAAAATCTTAGAAAGAGTTGTTGCTACGCAATTATTTGACCACCTGCAGGGAAATGGTTTACTTGAGGAGTTTCAATCTGGGTTTAGAATCCATCATAGTACTGAAACAGCCTTAGCGAAGGTCACTAACGACCTCCTCATTGCATCTGATAATGGACTAGTTTCTGTACTTGTCCTTTTAGATCTTAGTGCAGCTTTTGATACTATTGATCATAATATTCTACTTGATAGATTAGAACACTATGTTGGACTTAATGGAACTTCATTGCAGTGGTTTAGATCTTATTTATCTGATAGGTTCCAGTTTGTTCATGTAAATGATGAGTTTTCTCTCAGCTCAAAGCTTAGTCATGGAGTTCCACAGGGATCTGTGCTAGGCCCTACTCTTTTTAGTTTATATATGCTTCCGTTAGGCAACATTATTAGAAAGCACTGTATACATTTTCATTGTTATGCAGATGACACACAATTATACCTGTCAATGAAGCCAGATGATACTAATCAATTAGCCAAGTTAGAAGCTTGTCTTAAGGAAATCAAAGCTTGGATGACTTGTAATTTTCTGCTATTAAATTCAGATAAGACTGAAGTCATTCTTGTTGGTCCAAAAAACCTTAGAAATTCCTTTCCAAATCAAACTTTCAGTTTGGATGCAGCTACTCTTTCTCTTAATAGCTCTGTGAGGAACCTTGGAGTTATTTTTGATCAGGATTTGTCCTTCAATTCACATATTAAATTTGTTTCTAAGACTGCCTTCTATCATTTGCGTAATATTGCCAAGATTAGGAGCATCTTGTCTCAGAGTGATGCTGAGAAGCTGATCCACGCTTTTGTTAGCTCGAGATTAGATTATTGTAATTCTTTATTATCAGGCTGTTCTACAACATCTTTAAAAAGTCTTCAGCTGATCCAAAATGCTGCAGCAAGAGTTTTAACAGGTACTAGAAAGAGAGATCATATCTCTCCGGTTCTGGCCTCCCTTCATTGGCTTCCCATAGAGTTTAGAATTAAGTTTAAAATCCTTCTTCTTACTTACAAAGCTCTAAACAATCAGGCTCCTTTTTATTTAAAAGATCTGATACTACCGTATCATCCTAACAGAGCACTACGCTCCCAAAATGCAGGATTACTTGTAATACCTAGAATCTCCAAAAGTACAATGGGAGGCAGAGCCTTCAGTTATCAAGCTCCTCTCCTGTGGAATCAGCTGCCAATCTGGATTCGGGAGTCAGACTCGATCTCTGTTTTTAAGAATAGGGCTAAAACCTACCTTTTTGATATAGCCTACAATTAGGGAGGGATCATGTGTTTCTGAACCCTCCCTTAGTTATGCTGCTAATAGGTTTAGTCAGCCGGGGGACCTCCAGTAATGCACTGGGCCTCACTCCTTTCCTCACTCTCTATGAAATATTTTTTTTTTTTTTTGCTGGTCATTAACATTTGTTTGTTCTCTCCCATAGATTGAGTCCCCATCGTGCTGTTTGCTCTCTACATGTCTGTTCTTTTCTTCTTCTCTATCCCCTCACCCCCCAGCCAGTCGCAGCAGATGACTGCCCCTCCCTGAGCCTGGTTCTGCTGGAGGTTTCTTCCTGTTAAAAGGGAGTTTTTCCTCTCCACCGTCGCCAAGTGCTTGCTCACAGGGGATCGCCTGATTGCTGGGGTCTTTCTGCAACTGTGGGGGTCCCCCCTACAGTTGATAGTGCTATGAGATGACTGTTGTTGTGAAATGGCGCTATATAAATAAAGTTGAATTGAATTGAATTGAAATGTGGTTTATTTTCAACTGCAGGGATCCAAACGCTGCAACACCAATGGAAGAAGTGTGTGGACTGAAGGGGAGACTATGTTGAAAAATAGACCACGTTTGGTCAAATTTGACCACTATGAATTTTTCAGCCTATGAACTTTTCAGCCCCATGTACGTGTTCAGTTTTTGGCTGTGTGATTAAGAAATCCTCTTAAATTTCATGTCTTACCCACAGACATAAAAATATGACAGCAATGATTTTATTTGGAAAAAGCTCAGTGTCCCTGCTAAAATACCAGCCTGCATGCCGGGGGAGACAGCCCTGATGCACGTGATGCAACAGCCAGGCGAGTATTGTTGTAGGTGAACCTGCGGAGGGATCATTCTTGGTGGAGCAGAGAGGCAGCTGCTGCCCAGCTGGAGGGCTCCCCTCGCCTCGCTGGGAGCACCGGCCGGTGCGCCCCACCAGCCACCTTGCCTCTCCCCAGGGCGAGCTGGGGAGAACGTTCCAAAAGAACTGAGTGCTCCTCAGCTCCTCCCTCTTTACCCAAAGGAGCTGTCTCTGGTTACCCACTCACTGCGAATCGCCTCGTTGAGGGCCAGCGAGCAGTTTGCTTTGAAGCAGCTCGAAGCGAGGCAAGCTCCAAGGGAAGGAGGCTTGGGAGCGCCTCAGAGGCGAGCCAGCTGGCGGGCACACCAATCCAACGCAAACTGCTCACCGGCCTCCAGCAAAGCAATCTGCAGTGAGTGGGTAAGCAGAGACCAAAGGGGAGCCTTCCAGCCACCATTCTGGGCCAGGCAGTGACTCTAACGTGGGTTCACCTACGACAGTACTTTTTATGAAATGCTGTTAGTTTTACACCAGATGTAACAGGATGCATGCCTTCCAAAATGTTCAACTTTTGTCTTGTCAGTCCACAGAATGTTTTCCCAAAAGTCTTGGAGATCCTCAAGATGTTTTTTGGCAAATGTAAGATGAGCCTTTGTGTTCTTTTTGGTTAGCAGTGGTTTTTGCCTTGGAACTTGCCCAGGGATGCCATTTTTGCCCAGTCTCTTTCTTATTCTTGAATCATGGACCAGTGTCCAAACTGGGGCAAGTGAGGCCTGCAGCTCTTCAGATGTTGTTCGAGGTTTTATTCCCCTCAATGGTTCTTGAATTTCTTTCAATCGTAGCATGATGTGCTGCTTTTTGAGATCTTTTAGTCTACTTAATTTTGTCATATAGGTTCTATTTAAAGTGACACTCCACTAAAAATTGAGTTTTTTTTTCTTGTTAACATGTCTGTAACATGTTTTTTTTTATGACTTACAAGACATATCAAGAGCGAAATCACTCAAATGTCTCATATCTATTTTTTTTTTGCTGTAAAGTTTCACTTAAGCCCCGCCCCCTGAGAAAAGGAGAGTTGAGACGGAGCATTCTTGGTGACGTAACTAAGCATGAAGCTGGCACGTGGGTAGTGTTGAGTCAGTCAGGACTCTCTGGCCTCAATGAAGTTATCCTCCAGCCTAGTTAGCATTTTTTAACAAACTGCTTTGAAAACTTGACCCAAATTAAGGTGAGTTTTACCATTAAACTGCTTTTAAAGATCGATGTAGTTTCAGTCATTTTCCTGTGCCCCTATGCATACAACTGGGAATATCCTTCAACTGGTAAGTCTATTTATCAGGATTTATGCTGTTTAATATAGTGCTAGCTACTATTAGCCTTTGTTATATGGGTTGGTTCTAGTCACCGATTCTGGTGGCTTCCACTTTAGACAATGTAGATTTGTTTTTTTTATAGGGGATTTATAGCCACCGGAGTGTGCCTTTAAGTGATTTCTTGATTCAACAGGCCTGGCAGTAATCAGGCCTGGGTGTGGCTAGTGAAATTGGACTCAGCTTTCCAGAAAATGTGGTTAATCACGGTTAATTCATGGTGTAACAAGGGGGCATTACTTTTTCACATAGAGCCAGGTAGGTTTGGGTAGCGTTTTTCCCCTTAATGCATGAAATCATCATTTAATAACTACATTTTGTATTTACTTATCTTTGTCTTACATTAAAATTAGTTTGCTAATCTGAAACATTTAAATGTGACAAGTAAAAATATAAGAAATCAGGAAGGGGACAAATACTTTAGCACAGCATTATTTATTACTAATTTTGAAATCTATTTGCACCTTAATTGTCACAAATTTGCATAGTTTTTAGCACATATTTGCAACTTTTTATTGTAATTTTTTTTTTCTTCTCAAAAATTACATTTTCTTTTTAATCAAAACATCTAGAGAGTCACTTTAAAAAAAATCACAACCCCATTAAGTGAACTTGGATCATTTATTCAAGTTAATCTGTAATGACATATTTTGAATATTGAATTCAATTTTATATGTTTTCAGACATTAACCTTCAAGTGATTTGAGGTGTTGAATAGCTGTGAGTTCATTCAACTAATTTATGTAAGTTGTACCTCAAAAAGAGAGAGAGAGAGAAGTGGAAGGGTGATGCTGCTCAAATACGGGTAACTTGCCATCATTTTTATTTGGACAAAACCATGTCTATTAAACACAGATACTATTGTGCCAGCTTGATGTTAACCAGTTTTCCATAGAGAATGGCTTTAATATGCAAGTTGAAACAATGCTTACTTTCAAGCAGGTGAACTCTTGTTTCTAAATTTTAATAACTGCTGCTGTAATTTATGTAAGTAAACCTAACTTTAAACTGAAGTTCAATATCCAAAATGTGTCATGACAGTCTGGGTTGAATAAAAGACCTAAATTCACCTAACTTAATAGAGCTGTGAGTTTTTACGGTGTGATTAGGGCAAGTGGCTCCAGAACTGCAGGTTGCAAACCCTTGACCTAAACAGTACTGTATATCCACTTAAGCAGTGCTTTTCCACTTTTTCTGAGCCATGGCACCCTTCTTACATTGAAAAAAATCCTGCAGCACCTCACCAACCCAAAGTATTATAAAATGACACATTTAGTCTCATAATTAGGCCTGTAACAATTACAAATTTTGGCAGACAAATTTTTAATAGTAATTTTTTCGTTTATCAATGTCATATTTATATCTTCATTGTCGGTCAAAGGCTCCTTTATTCCAGACTGTGGAGAAATGGGGGGCTTTGAGTGCAGTTTTATTCCTACTTTGAAAAACTGAGGAGGATGGTTGTGTTTCTAATGCATTTTTCTGTTTTTGTTACCACAGTTTTCAAATATAGGCTATATACAGTGGTGTGAAAAAGTGTTTGCCCCCTTCCTGATTTCTCTTTTTTTTTTTTTGTATGTTTGTCACACTTAAATGTTTCAGATCATCAAACAAATTTAAATATTAGACAAAGATAACACAAGTAAACACAAAATGCAGTTTTTAAATGAAGGTGTTTATTATTAAGGGGCAAAAAAATCCCAACCTTTATAGCCCTGTAGGAAAAAGTGATTGCCCCCTAAACCTAATAACTGGTTGGGCCACCTTTAACAGCAACAACTGCAATCAAGCGTTTGCGATAACTGGCAGTGAGTCTTTTACAACATTGTGGAGGAATTTTGGCCCACTCATCTTTTCAGTATTGTTGTAATTTAGCCACATTGGCGGGTTTTCAAGCATGAACTGCGTTTTTAAGGTCATGCCACAGCATCTCAATCAGATTCAGGTCAGGACTTTGACTAGGGCACTCCAAAGTCTTCATTTTGTTTTTCTTAAGCCATTCAGAGGTGGACTTGCTAGTGTATTTTGGATCATTGTCCTGCTGCAGAACTCAAGTGCGCGTCAGCTTGAGGTCACGAACAAATGGCCGGACATTCTCCTTCAGGATTTTTGGTAGACAGCAGAATTCATGGTTCCATTTACCACAGCAAGTCTTCCAGGTCCTGAAGCAGCAAAACAGCCCCAGACCATCACACTGCTACCCCCATATTTTATTGTTGGTATGATGTTCCTTTTCTGAAATGCTGTTACTTTTACGCTGGATGTAATGGGACACACACCTTCCAAAAAGTTCAACTTTTGTCTTGTTAGTCCACAGAGTATTTTCCCCAAAGTCTTGGGGATCATCAAGATGTTTTCTGGCAAAACTGAGACGAGCCTTTATGTTCTTTTTGCTCAGCAGTGGTTTTCGTCTTGGAACTCTGCCATGCAGGCCATTTTTGCCCAGTATCTTCCTTATGGTGGAGTCATGAACACTGACCTTAACTGAGGCAATTGAGTCCTGCAGTTCTTTGGATGCTGTTGTGGGGTCTTTGTGACCTCTTGGATGAGTTGTCGCTGTACTCTTGGGGTAATTTTGGTCGGCTGGCCACTCTTGGGAAGGTTCACCCCGTTCCATGTTTTCGCCATTTGTGGATAATTGCTCTCACTGTGGTTCGCTGGAGTCCCAGAGCTTTAGAAATGGCTTTATAACCTTTTCCAGACTAATAGAGCTCAATTACTTTGTTTCTCATTTGTTCCTGCATTTCTTAAGATCGCAGCATGATGTCTAGCTCTTGAGGATCTTTTAGTCTACTTTGTTAAGCAGCTCCTATTTAAGTGATTTCTTGATTGAGAGCAAGTGTGGCAGTAATCAGGCCTGGGTGTGGCTAGAGAAATTGAACTCAGCTTTCCAGAGATGTGATAAACCATAGTTAATTTTTGTTTTAACGGGAGACAATCACTTTTTCACACAGGGCCATGTAGGTTTGGATATTTTTACCCTTAATAATAAACACTTTAATTTAAAAGCTGCATTTTGTGTTTACTTTTGTTATCTTTGTTTAATTTTTAAATGTGTTTGATGATCTGAAACATTTAAGTGTGACAAACATACAAAAAAATGAGAAATCAAGAAGGGGGCAAACACTTTTTCACACCACTGTATATATTTTAGTGGTGTTGGCTTTATCGCACTAATCGCCCATTAAGGCTTTGCCCCCATTAACAGGGACAAATTTTGTGATCGCGGTTAACAGCAGAAAGCACGAACAATACTTTTTTGGCCTGAACTGCACTCTGTACGGAACTACGGAAGACGCTCTGGCTAGTGACAGACACTGTGTGCGCCATGCAGAAATTGTGAAGTCAAACATGCTGGATCACTGCCATGGAAATCCCCAAAACGCTGTCATGTTTAAGTTTACAAGATTTTCTGCCGGAGCTCTCACCTGGATAATTGTCACAGCTCCTCCAAAACTTCGCCTGGAGGTCAGGTGTTTTTCTTTGGAAGCCGGCTAGTCAGCTAGCAGTCAACAGCTATGTGCTACGGATGTAGCTGCTGCCAGCAGCTGAGGACAGACACTCCACCTATTTCATCTTCATAGCCTTGGGTCCAACTGTCGGTAGGTGAGTAGCAGTCTAAAATTCTCAAGTTATGTTTGTAATGTCCACTCACTCCCAAGCCCTGTTTTTGCTGTGTGGTTGGTAACGTCATGGGCGAGATACTTGTTTGTTTATGTTTACAATTTTGCTATTAAAAGGGAAATTATGTCTGTTGTGACACACGAGGTCCATAGATTTGTGTTCGGCTGATGGATGTTTGCTATGGGAGTGTAGTTGTGTAGCAGTGACATTACTGGGCCCTGGCATTTTGTTGCTTTTTGCACATGTGGTAGTACTTTTGAGGATTCTCTGGAGAATATTCTGGATAGTTTTATCATTTTGGATATGTTGAGAGCTTTAATAAACCTGCAGGTGAAGAAAGCAAGCATATCTGTCCACTTCCATGTTTATAACGGTATAAGAAACTTGAAAAATTACCAACTTAAGGTGCACTGTATCTGAATGGAAGAACATGCGTTAATAACACGTTATTAATCGTGATTAACTCAATGTTCCAAAAGATTAGTCGCGAATTGTAGCACCCCAATTGAAAAACTCTGCACTAAAAACAGAATTGTAGGAAACATAAATATAACTCTTAGATTAAAAAAAATTACATTAGTTATTAGCCACATTATCATTATCCTGGTGTAAAACAGGTTTTGCTCCTGCTTTGATTTTGCAGCACACTGCAGTACACTAGAACCATGAACTAAACCAAACTACTCTGTTTGTTTTAGTTGTGTTAGTCTGTTTGTCTTCTCTGTTTGTTCTTCTCCCTTTTCTTTCCCCCTCCTGACCTCTCCTTTCCTCATTCCTCCCCTGTCAGATCTATCATGGGTAAAACAATTTAAATAAAGTATTAAAAGCTCTTACAAGAAGAGTTTATGAATAATATACAGTACATATATACTGTATGTACTGTATAAAGCTCCTTTTGGCAAAGTAAATCTGTTTGGCACAATAAGGGAAGCAGATTTCTGTTCTGCTCACCTAGCTGGTTGACAGGACAAGGGGAAAAAAGAACCATGAACTAAACATAAAGGTCAGTGAAGTCAGTGTCTAGTGGAAATTAATTAACAGATGATTGGGGGGAAGAAATGAAGACAAAGTGGACCAACATTTTAATTATTTTGCTCAGCCATTGTTTCAACTCTTTGAGTGGATATATGTGTACAGGAAGTGGTATGAAAGGCTTTGAGAAACAAGATTTTATCCAAATTTCCAGAGGTAAAGTGCCACTTTTATCTGCATTTGTTCGTTTACATTTCCTATTTGAGTGTTCAGATTGTGTAAAAGCAAAATCTGTATCTGATTTAGCGCAGCACATGGAAGCGAACCAAATCAGAACTAAAAAGGATCAGATTGCTGTTCATGCTGTCATGCAAAAAGGACAGATCCGAGTCACATGTGAACAGAAATAAAATCAGATTTGTCCTCTTTTTTTGTCTGCGGTATAAATGTACCCAAGTCCGGTTGTCCGAAGAAAGCTCAGTGAATATAATCAAATGTACATTTGTGTTTCTTAATACTAAATACTTTAAAAACGACCTGTGTTGCTGAATGGGCCTACATATACTCTTCTCTCAAAAATGGGCTCCTAGTTGTATTTTAGCTGATATAAACAACTTTACGGCATGAAATATGAGACAGCAGATAAGAAGGAGAACAGTAAAAGGGATTGCTTTTGTGTGTGTGAGCATGTGTGCATGAGCAGCATATGTGGGTGCATGGCAGTCAGAACGGCTGGTCTAACCAATCTTAAATTTCCCACATACATGAAGCTTTTTTTTGGGGCCTGCTTGGTTTGTTGTTGTAGCTGCATCCATCCTCTTGCAGGATGTGTGAACAATGTGGTGTGATTCTGCCCCGACCGCAAGGCTTTGGGTGTTTTCACAACAAGATCTTCCGTCCAATCGCTGAGCTCCACAGTACAGCTAAAGAAATTTGATTGAGGGCGGTTTTTGCCTTGATTAACTGCTCCACATTTTTAACCGCTTTATTTGTGAGTAATGTGGTCCACGGTTGCAAGAAGACGAGAACAATGTGCACATTTCCATATGTCTGCCTAGTTTTGTGAGCGTGAGAGTGTGTGATAACATAGATGGTGTCAGATTCTGCAGGAAGATGGAGAAGTGTGAGTCCTCAGGGCCGCCTGATGGACTCAAACCCAGTAATACAGAACGTTCAGAAGTGCCTCTGTGTGTGCCAATCTATTTTTAGTGTCTCTGTGTGATCGCTTTATATGCACACACATGCAAAATCATGCACACACTGTGGGGTCTTTGCAGAGATGTGAAGAACATCCTGAGATCTGTGGTGTGCTATAGTGACGACCTTGTCTATGTACAGTAATTACACTCCAGCTCTTCAGCAGCCGCCGTCCTCTCTCTGTTTGTTTGTGTACACGCTCTCAGGGAGGGTGACGTTTATTTTCAGCATACTGTACCACGCACAGAGGTGCTCTGTGTCGGCTGTTTCCATTTACATGGATCAATGGGGGCACGAATCCCAAGTTCATTAGGTTTGATCTGACTGTGTTCACACAGAGGAGAAGAAAGAGGATCACACTGACAGCTTGTTAGTCACCGGGGCTCCTCGGGCTTCACAAAGACAAAAGCAGCTCTTTTTAAAACGAGCCCCATCCATGACCTGGCGACTGTGACGAGGGCTCTCCATCTCGGCGCACAAGGGAGACAACCTTCCCTTTGTCAGCCTGGGAGTGCGGGTGAAGCCGAACAGTCACGAACTGTTACTCCAGCTGTCATCATATCTGGATACGAAGTGTAACTCCCTGATTTCCCACCCCCGCCATCCACATCCTTCATTCATGCCCTAAGGCTATCAGTAGCGGTGGTGGCGGGAATGATTAAGCAAGATTTGCTGTTGATCCTCACCTCCCTCCCTCCCAGTCACTCCTCTTCCTGCCAAGCCAGGTTCACGAGCGCTTCAGAGTGTGGTGAGTCATGGAGGGACACTGCAAGCCACGTCAGAGATAAAGACAACGGAGGAGGCACTGAGTGACAGAATGGAAGTGGAAAGTGTAAACACGGAGGACCTCCAGGCATCTCGTCTCCTGACAGCTGTCTCAGCCCGTGTTTTGGTCGTTGCCGGTGGTTTGTGGAGGCTCGCTTCCTCATTTTTTTTCTCCTTGATTTCACTCTCCCTCCCAGCGTTGCCTGCAAACCCTCACACCCTGACCCTCCGAGGGGGGAAAAAAGAGACAACATTCCTTTCTGTTACTGCTGTCTTCTCTACCCAGTAGGAAACTGCTGTCTAATCCATAAGTCATGATAACAACCATCTTCCTCCTCCTCATACCCTCCCAACCCCTTTCACATACAGCATATACCTCTACCAGTGGAAAACCAACTTGCTCCGAGCACGATTTCAGATGCCATGGGGAAAAACTGCACACTCCTCCACAAGCTTCTCATGTGTGTAGGCAAAAACTACCAATGCACACCATTCAAAAATGCATCAAATTCCAGAAGCGAACATCCAATAAGGTTATAACAAACTTTGTGTCCAGCTCCACAAATGGCAAGAATGATTAAACATTTATTCTTATAATTTAGTTTTAGACCCCCATCTATTCCTTCATGCCAGAACTCCAGTCCAATTTAGCCTCTCATCCTTTAAAGCTGCTCTATGAAATGCCCACTCTCTCCCTCTCTCCTCCCTGCTGTATAGCCGGCATTATTGATTTGCCATTATGTAGTGTGGGGGGAGAAAAATCTATGGGCCTCCCTTTAAATAACCATCACATGAAGACAAGAGAGATATATCATGGAGAAACCATATCGAATTGGAACACACGGGACGCCTGGTGTAAGCCGGGCGATCTTTTCCGTGCGTCTCACGGCAGACAAAGAGGAGGCCTGTGAATTATCTTAAGCTTTGCTGAATCAGGGTTTTCTAGAAAGCCAAATGTTGTGTATTGTTGAGAGGGATTGCTCCTTCCAGATAAGTTGTGGCAGTAAATCTGAATGTGTTTATATCAGGGAGTGAGCAGTGCTCTTGTTGCCATGTGGGGCTGTTTTTTTTTCCTTATGAAGAAGTGAGGCAATCTGACAGAAGGAGTTAAGCTTATTTTTTTTTTTTTTTTAGATGTCCGATAGACTTTGTAAATTCAACAGCATTCTAGTTGCAAGTATTCTTTGAAAGTTGAAATGTGGTTTTAAGAAGATGCACAATTTGATGCTGTGTGGTCCACATCATCCATGAAGAGTCCATTCCTTTTTACCTTTAATCAAATAAATGAGTGCCATTTAGTGTTAATGCTCTTTGATGTTCAGCCAGATCTTATGTGAGCAACGCACTGCCTCCGGGAAGATCTCAAAGGCCTTTTCACCCAATCGCCCACACTGGAATTGCATCTTGAACCTCAGCTTTTTAGAATAAAACAGGGGTGGCCACACAGAACATTTTCTCTCATCTCATTAAATCTGCCTGGCGTGCAGGAAAGAGCATGCTACACAAAACTACACTATAGATGAACTTTATCATATGATGAAAATGTCATTCTACAATTGGCGAAGGCTGCAACTTAAACAGACGACTGTGTTGAAATGTGTCACGTGGCAATAAATGAATTTCTTAAAAGTTAGACCAAAAAAAACAAAAAGTGCTGTCAGTGTGATGAACCTGGCCATGGCAAGCACTGACTACCACAAAGTTTGGACAAGCATCACTGAAATAAAACAAGTAAAACCTTTGCTCTTAATGAAATCCATTTTGCAGGTCTAACTGGCATTTAAGCATGTGACTCTGACATTTAAAAGCCTTCATTTGTGTAATTAAATTATACCCAGTAGGTGTGTTTTTCTGTTTCTGACTGACTGAAACGAAAAAAAAAAAAAAGTTTTAGCGTGTCTGAATATATTACAAGAATCTAAAATGCTCACCTGACTTTTGGTTATTTTGGACGTAATGACTGGGGATTGTGTTGACCTGTTGTGCTGTTGCGAGTTTCCCGTTTGTGTGTGAAAAGTGTCCTCTATTTTCATCCACTCAGACCCACAAAATGAAGATCCCCAATGAGATTATACGCGACAGTTCCCCCCCCCCAACCACCAGCCACACTGGTTGGATTTCTGTTGCAGCAGTGCAAAGGCGTTCTCCAACACATCCCTGTCCCTCACTGCACAGCGCAGCAGAAAGGGGGGGACTGATACAGGACATGCAGCAGACAAAAGGCTGTCTGTGCTGCTGTGCTCAGGAAGAGGCCTTTCTGTTCTGATGTGGCGGGCTGCAGTACCTGTGACACACAACGAGTTCCTGTGTTGAGTGTGTGATGTCTGGTGCAGCAGTTGGAGCGGCGGGCTGATGACTGACAGGCACACACGCTGCCAGCCCCGCATTTATGAGTCCTGACAGGCTCGCCTAAGGCCATCAGTGTGGGAGTGAGAGGTGATTATACAGTTGTGTGGGTATTATGGCTCACTGTCGGAAAACTTTCCTCTAATGTGAAATAGTTTTATGCAAATGGGAGACGCAGAGAGGGAGGGGTAAGCAGCCTGAGTTGGAGAGGCTGTGAATTTTAATTTTTTTTTTCCCCCTATATGTGCAGCTTGGAAATACAAAGAAAGAATAATAAAAAAAAAAAAAAGAATTGTCCCAGAAAACAATTGGCAGCCACCTTTTGTTCATATTGTGATTTCAAACTGCTGTGGAAGGCACTTTGCGAGTCCTTTTCTGCAAGAAATGGCAGATGTGCAACGGCGGCTTGATTATCTCTGTAAATTTAATACAAATCTTAAATCCCTGTCGAGCTCTTTGCTGAAGTAAAGAAAGCTTGCTTTATCTTCCTGCTCCTCCTCTCCTCTTCGTTCCTGCTCCGTGAAGGCAATAAAAACCCCAAAGTGAATTATGATAAAAGAAGCAGCTGCCTGTGCAGTTGCATTTCCATATAGATAGCGGAGCACATTAAACTTGTCTGTCTGCAAGCTCCCTGTCCACTCTTCCTCTTATTACATCTCGATGCGGAGTTGGGCTCTTCATCTACATCATCAACATGAAACACCTCCCATTAACCCTCCTCATTTCTTTTTTTCTCCTCTCTGTGACTGTCAGATTTCTCCCCACTCCGGACACTTGATTGTTCCTGAACCCGTGACGACCCCATAAAGAGGAACCTGCATCTGTTTTTTTTTTTTCCTTCTGTAGTGGTTTGTATGTGTCCGTTTGGGATCTGGAGAGTCTTATTGCACCATCAAGCCTCTTCTTCCTCTTCTAAGAGCTGCAATAATGATTTCTCAGTGGTGGTGATGGTGATGGTGGGGGAGGCGGTGGGGTGGGGGGGGGGGCTTCTCATCATAGTGCTTTCAGGCTTACATGTAAATTAAAATGCAATTAAAAACAGGCAAATAAGCTGTTCCCGGGAGAAGGGGTAAGAGAAAGGGAGGGGAGAGGAGGAAAGAGAGGAAAAGGGCTCTCAGGATAAGGGCCTGTGTCACTCATCATTAGCATGGCATTAGAGTGAAGGGAGCTAAATCTGAACACTGGGTCATATGCACACTTAAGCCCCTTTTCCACTAGTGTCAGTTCGGTACGGTATGGTACGGTACGGTTCGGTACGGTTTGTCGGTTTGTCGGCTAGAGGAGTGGTGAACCAGCAGAGGGGAAAAAACAACCATCATTTCTGCCCATATCACACAAATCCACACACTTATCCAGTGGATTATTTAGCTGTTGTTCTCTGAAGCACGCTATTGTGTGCCACAGAGTGTCTACAGGCAAATGACTCCTACATGCAGCAACACTGTAAATGCAGATTCATGGCTGTGTGTTGCATGCAGGAGCAGAGAGGGTGCAGCCCAGTCAGCAGCCAGACATCCACCCTTGCCGCTTCTGCTGCAGCAGCTCAGTGCAGTATCGACAAGCGGCACATTCAGCCACAGTCTGCCAGAATTCCACCGCACCACCTCCTTCCTCCTGCACTGGCCTTGGCCCTCACCCCCTACCAACCCCCTGGAAGCCCGGTGCTCTGATCACCCCCCCCCCCCCCGACCCTCCCTCCCTTGTCTATCCCAGGCTCCCTTTCCATCCCACCACCTCCTCCTGCTCAGGCTCCTGGAATAGGAGGGAGATCAATTGAGGGGGGGGGGGGGGTTGGAGGAGGGGTTGAGCCCCACACGACGGCAGCCTTGCAGGCAGTAGGGTGCAGAGAGAGGGAGAAGAGAGGGTGAGTGGTGGTGGTGTGGGGGCCCACCCTGGCAGAGGAGCACCCCTCTCTGCAGACCTGTAGCCTCAGTGCAACAATGGCCGTGACAATGACACTGGAGGAGGAATTTCCGCTTACACACACAACACACACACCTCCCCACCCAGTCTTCATAGCGCATTAAAATCTGCAAGATGAATGACTTCCTAATAGCTTTCATTTGTTACAATTATCATAATTAAACATATGTCAGGGGCAGACAAAGGAAAGGGGAGATTTCTGTGTTAGCACTTGAAGCAGAAGGAGATGCGGCAGGCGCTGGTAGCAGAAAGCTTTTGTTACAGCATAATTAGCCAGCAGTAGGCTGGTGCATGGGAATCATGGAGCATATTTACAGTGGCTAATTAAAGACCCTTTGTTTCAGTTATTCGGGGGGTTCGATAACCTGCAGCAACAGTGAGCGGCCTTGATTCTTCTGTCTTTTTGTTGTGTGTTTTTTTTTTAATTTCCCCGTCCTGTTTCATTGTTCCATCTGCATGTCTGTCCTACATCAGCCTGTTTGATAGTGGAACTTAATGACCGCCCGCTGGGTGCTGGGAGAATAGTTGAAGGCCCTCTAAACATTTTTGGAATACCCCCACCTCCCCTCCTTCTCGCCACCCTGTCCTTGTACTCCGTTCCCTAAACCAATCAACACTTTCCTTCCTTGCCACAGTGGAGGAATAAATTAGATGCTCGGCTATGGCCTTTCACCCTGTCCTCTGAGTCTTATTTCGCCCCCTGTACCTTTTTTTCTTTTTCCTTCCTCTCTCTCCCAGTCACACTTTACCTCCTCCACTCCCCTTGGTTGGCACTCCAGGCTCAGTGGGTGGTGGGTGCCAAGGAGGGGAGGCCTCCTGGCTTCCCCGGAGCCACCATTTTGTGGACTGCTCCTCACACTTGAGCCAGCTGTGTGCATGGAGAGTGAGTGTGTGTGCGTGTGTAGAAGAGAGAGAGAGAGTGTGATGAAAGAAATTGGTGTTGCAATGAGAAAAGGAGGGAAAAAAAAAAAAAAAAAAAGGTCACAAAGGCTGAGCTCCCTGTGCTTCCTGCAGAGACCGGAGCAGAGATCATGACTTAACCTGACCCTGGCCCTCCTACACACGCAAACATTTTTACACGTTCTCAATAATTTTGTTTCTACATCTCAGGGGTGTTTTCTCATCTGAATTCACAATCCACTCTAACGGGAGAAGTTTGTGGTGCAGACGAAAGCCCAAATGCATATCCACTGCTTTGTTTAAATTCTCCATTTTTACGCTCTTGTGCAGCTGGAAGAGCTAGAGGCACAAATAACCTCTGGTGTCGGAATAAAACGACGCCACCGGTTGTCTGACAGTCCCTTCAAACAGGAGATAAAAAGCAGGCTGGCTGACCCTGAGTTTATCCTCATGCTTTAGATAAAGGCTCAGTTGACCTTGACGGGATGCAAGCAAGGACAAAATAGACGGAAAGGTTTACGCAAACGGAATGTTGCCTTTTAGAAACCAAGTTCACCTATTTGGCAAAAGAGGAGAGCTTCTGAAGGTGGGAACGAAATTATAGCAGCATGTGTGGGTTTGGTGTTCAATGTAAGGTGCTGCCCTTTATAAAATAATTAGTAATAAATAGAGAAATGCCACAGAAACTCGTCTGCACTGTTAAATTCGAGGCTGATCACGTCTCCATCCGTCACCCAACTCGTTTTGGTGAGCTTAATATTTGACGTTCATTTCACTTTTTACCCCACACACTTGACACCTGCTGGGCTTTCTTTCTTTCTTTCTTTCTTTTCTTTTTCTTTTGTCGTCGGTAATCGAGTCTCTCGGCAAAACCCGAACAATTTCCACTCGGCCACTTTTAACCCCCAGCATGAAAGTCACAGGTGGATCCGCGCGCATTCATGGGAGGGCGCGCAGACACCGGAGACATCCGCGCGGAGGGGAGCTGGGGCTCGTGTGGGCGCTCCAAATGATTTGATCAGGATGCGATCAGGATGTGACGACTTCCCAAAGTGATCAGCAAATTATCCCTGCCATCCGGGCGGCGCAGATCGCTTGGCCAGCGGGGAGACACTCGCAATTAAACCAGAAAGTCTGAGATGGTTTCAAATTCATCAAGTGTTCTTAAGGTTGAGAAAACGCGCCGCGGATGAATAAGACGCTCTTTCTCAACGCGTTCTCGACAGGGTTTTACTTTATATGATTCCACCGGGATTATCAAGTCATGCTGAGCTGCTGTGCAATGATTAAAGGGAGATTTGGAAGTGTACTGTGTTGTGGTCGCATCCCGCAGACAGGTTGAGTCAGAGGATTTTCTAAATGAGTGTCTTTGTCTTGACGCACAGTTGGCGCGTCCTTCTCCCGTCAGAACACAAAATGAAAGATAATTTCTGTTTTGGGTACCTGGTGGGTAAACAGAGGTGATGGTGAGCACATGCGGCTCTAAGATGTGCCGTCGGATCTCTGCGCTCTGCGCATTTCGATTAGGAAAGGAGCGGATATAAGGTTGGAAACTGGAGCGCAGTCGGTGCCATTTTAATCAAGACCTTGTTTGTTTGTCACAAATTTAAATTCACTCTGTCTTTCTCCTGGGTTTCGTCTGCCTCTCTCTCCCTCTCTCTCTCTCTCTCTCTCATTTCGTGCTGTTGCTAGGGAAGCAGGGCGTATTCACTCCCTGCCCGCGGATGAAGGGCACGGAAAAAAACGGGAATAGCGCACGAATCGGAAGGTTTAATCGAGCGTCTTGTGGCCACGTTGATTCCCAGTGTCTTTACGCACACATTTCACAACTCGGATCACACAATTACCGACTGCAAAATGCGTTATTTCGCGATTTTTGCCCATTACCTTATATGGCAGGGCAGAGCTGTATCGTGCCTGAATGTAATAGGCTGGCCGCTGCCGCTCTGCTCGCAGGCTTCCTTTTAACCCTTGCGGTGCTGAATTATTTTTGGTGCATGAAAAGCGTCGAGGATCGCAGGCGTATTCAGCTATTTTGAGGTTGTCGTCGCGTCCCAGGCAAACGATTTGTTAAGTTTTGAAGCTAACCACCGGCGCAGATTCCCAAATTACGCACGTAACGCGGGAACTTTACGCACGCGGCAGCGCCATTTCCCTCTCATGTTTCCAATTAAGTCCCGTAAATCAACCGGCTTGACGTGCACGACATTTACAGCACATAATACATGCTCGCTGGTGATATGGTTTATGGTTCGGGATTTAGGTTGTCCCGGGGTGTGCGAGCCCGCTGAGATCAACTTTTCCGACAGACCACAGTGGTGGTTTGGAGCGAAACGGACCGACGGCGAACGAGTTTCCAGGCCCCCCCCCCCAAAAAAAAGTTGTCACAGGTAGATTGAAATCTGCGCGGCAACATTGTGCTGTGTGTCAGACTAAAAGCAGCTGAGTGGAGAAGCCATGGGACTGATTGTCTTGGGTGTGCGTCTGACCTATATAGGCAGAGTTAGGGAGCAACTCTGCACATAGTAGCCTAAAAAATGTGCAGATTTAAAGGGATCAAGATTCAAACAAAAAAAAAAGTGCGAAGTGACTTGGAGATAACAGAAGCTTTAGTGAAATTAGGGTGTCAAATTCAAATACCCAGAGGCAATGTGTGTTTCTGCCACACGTGTCCCATGATAAAACTGTGCAGAAGCTAGGTGAGAAAACTTTATTTCAGCTTCCTCCTGTGCAGCATGGCAACGCCGAAGACGTCCTTATTTGGGGCTTCTTTCTGTTGTGTTATTCATCATCTAAATAGCACCGCATTGCTTATCTGAATGCATTTTCTATCATTCTTTCTTGCATAAAATCATCCAAAGTTTGCTCCTGTGCTGACAGCGACAGTCCACTCAGTGCTGCAGGAGGCTCTCCCCAGCTCCTTATCAAATATAAATAAAGCAATAAAGAACTGCACACGTCCTGTAACCGTGACCTAGTGACTGATTTGAATGTCCAAGTGCCCCTCCCGTGGCGGTCCGGTGCACTCGGCATACTATTGAACCCTAACGCGAGGTCTCCACCTCCCCCCTCCCTGCTGACGTCACGCACCGTGCCGAAGCTATAGCAGCAACAGCGCCGCACGCATTCCGCACCACAGCGAGTATCTCCGTGCACGGTGCTAGCCCGGAGAGTGTGCAAAGAAGAGGGAGCGGAGAGGAGGTGGAGTAGGGGGGGGGGATACAGTTGGGACTCGGATACCAACTGGAAAACTACCAAGCGCGTACGGCGCGCACCGAGCGCGGACGGTACATCGGCGGCGCGTAGCCAGGGATTTCACTGACTCCTTTCGAGAAGGATCGAGCCGAGAATGGAGCTTCCCGCCGCCGGGGAGCACGTCTTTGCGGTGGAGGGCATCGAGAAGAAACGCATTCGGAAGGTAACCGCGAGGAAGCGGCAATTGCAAGAAGCTAATGTGGATGGTGACATGCTGCTGCCTTATTTAATGCCAGAAATGTCCCTTCTGTCACAGGGCAAGATCGAGTACCTGGTCAAGTGGCGAGGATGGTCCCCAAAGTAAGTCTTAACGCTGGCATTTGCAGAATGCCTCCAGCAGTTTGATACAGCTACAATATACATAAAAAAATCAAGCGTTGCAAGGATGTGCGCGCACTGTGGTTGTTTGTTTGTGTGTGTGTGTGGGGGGGGGGGGGGGCTGTGGCAGAGCCCGGTCGGTATGCGTTTCAGTGCATACGCGGATGCCTTCACTAATTTATGCGAGGGAAGGGGGTCGGCACAACCATGTAATCCCGTTTTAATTATTTCTGCTCTGCCAGCGAATATATTCAAGGCACGGGGTGCTAAAATGGCCGACTGTAGGCTGGTGCTGGAGGACCCGTTTGGAGCGCACATACGCGCACGCTGCTGTTTGAAAAAGAACTCTGTGCTCCAATTGGACGTCCTCGTGTTTGGCGGTGAGGTGTGCGCTGCCAGTTTTTTGGGACTGTAGGTGTTTGGTTTTGGCCATTTGCAAAAGACCTGCAAAATATCCCCCCCCCCCCCCCCCCCACACACACACAGAGCAGAAATTCCTGGTTTTCGCGCAGAGGTCCCGCTCACCTGCCCGTTGCGCAGTGAAAATGGTAAAGCTGTGGGAATACGAAAGTTGGCCCAAGGCTCTGACGGTCCGTTGGGAAAAGGAAGTTTGCGCCTAATAGCTCTGTGACATTTGTTTTGTCTTTTTTGTCTCTCTCTCCGCAGATACAACACGTGGGAACCGGAGGAAAACATCCTTGACCCGCGCCTTGTGGTCGCGTTTCAGCACAGGTGAGTGATGTGGACTTCGCACGAGGCCTCCGCTGCCTCCAGTTCAGCCGTGACCATATATGGGCATGGGAGGAGGGGCGTTCCAGTAACTCTATCTGTGACACCCCCAACCCCCCTCCCGGTCTCCCTCTCCTTTGGACTGTCTCCCTGGGGACATGAAAGTGAAAATTACTAATCAAGAGCGTCTTTCCATATGGCTGAGTTATGTAAAAGCCTAAAGGTATTTATAAGCAAACAGATCAATGCACCCATGGGACCCAATTCAAAAAGAGAAACCAGGAGGTTGTATTCTGACTGCTCTGCGTTTGGGTTGCTGCACCCAAGCACACAAATGCAGTGGGTTTGTTGTGGTTTTAAAGCAAAGGTGGCCCCACACTGCTGCCTGTCTGTAAAACCATACACACCAACAGCTGTGGCTTCCTCATCTTTTTCAAGCTAAAAAAATAAAACAAAAACCGTTGTGAGCCTGCTGGGACTTGGGACGCATTAAGTGACAATCGGGGTCAGTACAAGGCTCACCAAAGACCCGGGAAAACAATCCAGAAATGTACAATTTCCACTCTCAGACCCGGAGATGTTGGAGCCGAAGGCACTTGCGTCGACTGCGACTGAATGAACAACTGCATCTTGTTTGGACGGCTGGGGGGACACTCGAGGCCTCTGAGCTGAGGCACACACAGACGCCAGCGGGCCGCTCAGCTTATGGGGCTGGGAAGACTATGATGGCTAGGAAAAGGAATTTGCCTTTTCTGAAAAGGCTAATTGACACGCAGCGCTCTTCAATATTTCCAGTGTACCACTCTCATATTCCTCAGAAGCCTGCCTAGCTCTGTGTGTGTGTGTGTGTGTGTGTGGCTGTGTGCTGATGGTCATGGAGTACTGCCTCTGCTCCCAGTGTGTGTGTGTGTGTGTGCGCGCATGGATTCCGCTTTACTCCCAGTGGATGGGGGGAGGGGGATTCGACATGGGAGTCTGTAATTGCCAAATCTTCTGTGAATAGGGGTCACCCCATTAGATGCCGGTTTGCCGTTTGAAACCGTACACATCATAGCAGCGGGCGCTGTTTTTTGTTTTTTGTTTTTTTTTAAATTGTGGGGATTTCTCTGGCAGCCCCGGCAGTTTGAACATCTGTAGCAACAATAGGCCGGGTTTACACTTGCCTAGTGAAGCCTGTGTACAGCTGGCCTTCACCTTCCTGCTGTTATTTTTTTGGCCAAAGATGAGTCAAGGTTTACATCAGGCAGCAATATTTCACCGATGGCCCAGTCCTTGGTGTAACCAGTGCAACTGAAATAACACCCCCACCCCCCTCTCCCCTTTCCTCCTTCAATAAAAGCTGCTTGGAGAGATGTTTGTTATTACTCTTACGTTCACCCTCCTGCACTTTCAGGGTGTAGGCATTGGGTTGCACAAGGCCTGGCATGAGTGCGTATCCCAGACATGCTCGACAGTGTTTATCCTGTCTCATCTGTACCTCGTGACCCTAATTAGGGGTTGAATGTGCCGAAGATGAAGGGTGTGCTGCAAGTGGGAGGATGTTTGAAAGACAAGCAGAGATTTTCCCTGCTGCAGCCTTAATTGAATTTCTTCAGGATAATGAGAATAAGGAATGGGCTGATTACCATGGAGAGCTATGCAAATAAGAGCCATAATGCTTTGCAGTGGGTCACATGTGGGCAGCCTGAAAGTCCTCCGAATCAAAATAAATTCTACTTTTTGACCTTGATTACTTCACCTTTAAAACCAGCAATTTTTTTTTGATTTTATTTGAAGTGCATGTGGAGTAAAATGAGGAGTATATTGAATAAACGATTCACTGTGATTCTTGTTTTCACAGGGAGAGACAGGAGCAGCTGATGGGCTACCGTAAACGTGGACCGAAACCAAAACATCTTTTACTTCCGGTAATCTTTTTTTTTTTTTTTTTTTTAGTCATAACCATCATAATAGTTTCTGTTCAGACATCTTTTGCGTTCTGAATCAAATCCAATCTGCGAAAGGTCAAAAGAGGAGAGGTGCTTTCATCATGACCATGGTTATTTACATATGAGAGAACATGAGGGCTCTACAGCTGGATCTTTCTCTGCACCCATCAGGAAACATGGTTTGTTGCCTGATGTTGCAGAATCATTGCTTGTGCACATCCAATGTATTTTAGTTTATTATTTTTAATCATAAAATAGCTTCAGATGCAAATTATAGTTCCCTGTTCTAAAGAGTTTCTGTTACTGTAGGGTGTGCTCTCTTTTGGTTCTCTTTCATTTCCCTTTTTTAAGCATTTCCCAAGGCTAAAATAAAAGGATGAAAGCAGCATTCTGCCTTGTTTTGGCTAACTTTGCTCATGCATTTACAGCACCAAATACTGAGCCAAGTGTGATTATATATTTTGACAGACTCTGAGCTAATTGCTATGCAGTGTCACTCCTTAAAAGGCATACCACTCTGCCAGAGTCGCACGTGGCCAGCAATCAGGGACAAAGCGTGACATGTCAGGTGGCACTTCTCTGACCTGAGGTCATAGCCAAACCGCACTGAGCGTTCCGCTGCAGTGCCCTCTCTGACGGCCCACAGTGGGGTCAGCCTGTACAGGGGGAGGGGGAGGGGACGACCGGGTGGGATGGAGGCAGCAAGCTAAGATCTGATTGGACAGTTATTATCATTATACATTATTTATAGTAAGTTAGATATTTTCTCCTTAATCATAATAGGAGATAAAAGATTTATGTTTGGCATGTTTCTTACTGTGCTTTTGGATGAGCTTAGTCAGAGATGAGCATTCAGTGCTTTCCAGTGGAGACAAGATGACTAGAGATTTTGGTTTTGGGGCTAAAACCCAGATGACCAATCATGGCCTTTATTCAGCCCATCAGTTTAAGTTCTGCTGTGGACCTCATACGTACCCACGGTTCATCAGGCCCTACTATATAAAGAGTGATTTTTGAGCAATTTTGATCATAAAAATATGCATGGAACTACAAAACACTGGAGTCACTGACCACACTTTTCCCACATTTTAACAGCTCACGCGGCTTAATGAAATGTTTGTGACATATTTTGGTAAAAATTTCTTTAATTATTGCACCAAAATTGTTTATCTTTTCCAACCTTTCTGAGAACAGCTGGTTTCAGTGAATGTCTCTTTAATTCTCTAAGGCCACATTTAACTCTGCCACCCCTCTCATGTCACTATTGCCACTGAGCTGGATGGATCCTACCTCAGAGCCAACAAACTTGTCTTAAAGAATGAATGAAATAATGCATCACTGGTGGGTAGGGGTATGTGGTTTCAGTGATTGATAGGATATGACTGGTCCAATAAGTACAGAAACATACATCAATGAGCCAAGACTAGCGGCTCATCTAGCTTCCTTGGTAGTGCCAGTGCTAATGATGTAGTATCACGGTGAAAATAGAACAAAATAAGAGAGTGACACAAGATATATTATCAGTTGTAGATTAGTGAACCAGGTGGAAGCGATGATGTCTGTTAAGGTGAATGAAATCTAAAGAAAATAACAATATACTGTAAATGTCAGCTTCATAGCATCACTGTTAGCGCTTAAGCTAATGCCTTTGGCTCCCTGACCATCTACATGACAGCTAGGCAGGCCAATAATAGAGCAGTGGGCAGGTATCAAGGTTAGTGACGTTTACCTTTTAGTGACGTTTCCCATTTCTTGATATACAGGAAAATACCAGAAATATTTAAAGAAGCTTCTTGGAGAGAAAAGAGATGAAGGCTGTGTGTTAAAGACAAGTGAGCATTTTGATAGTTTTTCTATAATCACATGACACATTTCAGAAAGTTAAAATCTACAAAAACACATTTAGCCAGTCAGTGACCCGTTTAAGGTAAAACAGCCAGGTTTTAAGTATAAATAGTCCCGTCATCATTAGTAATATGGGGGGTGGGGGGTTCCCTCTTAAATATAAATTTTTCCCTGTAAATTTCTGGCACATTTTTTTTCCGCATCGTTTTTCATGATGTGACTTTCTTGTAAATTTGAAACTTTTTTTTCTTGCGAGATTGAAAGCATTTCTCAAAAAATAGCAACTTTTTCCACGTAAATTTCAGACTTCTTTCTTTACAAACTTGCAGCTGTTTTGTGAGCATTTTGGGGAAAAAGCTACAGGGGGCTACTAGTTATGGGAAAAAGAGCAGCATGTACAGTCGTGAAAAAATTAGGACACCCCATTAAATATTCAGTTCTTTATTAAGAAATGTTCATATATAGAGGGAATACGTATGATGTCACCAAACAGAACTCATGGCAATTACAAAACACTGAGTGGCAAAAATGAGTGGCAGCATTAGGGTGTATGCAGTAAACCACAAAAAATACACACAGTATTCAGTCACAGCAGTACACAATACCTGTTTGCATTGTGGAGAGCTAATCTTGTCATTCCATCTTGTATTAATTGACATAAAATAGCGAAATAAATATTTAAAGGATCAGAACCAGTTCTTCACTTATGTGTGCTCTTACCCACACAACATTACAGTCAAGTAAACAGTGTGATATTAAGAAGAAGAAGCCAATTTTATTGTCATTCAATCCATACAGCCAATCAAGTACAGTAGAATGAAATGACGTTTCTCTTATCTACAGTGTTAATCACATCTAAAATCAGAGGGGTCGCTGCCATAACTTTTCCTTTCCCCATTCTATTACGCTGAGCACCAAGCTAGAAGGTGGGAAGTACCATTTTTGTATGGTCTTTGGTATGACCCGGGCGGGGCTTGAACCCATAACCTCCCAGTTGTGGGGCAAATGCTTTACCCACTAGGCCACCACTCCGGTTATTAACATCTAAAGTTAAAAAAGGAACTCTGTGTACTACTGTGACTAAATATTTTGTGTGATTTTATGTTATGCTGCATACAAACTAAAGCTGCCACATGTGTTTGTCACTCAGTGCTGGGTAACTAGGGTAACTGCCCTGCAACTGCCAAGAATTCTGTTCCAATGCATTCCCTCTATTGATGTCTGATCTTGGTTTTATTCATCTATGGAAAAGGTGATTTAATTACAGCTAAATAACAAAAATTAACATTGTTTTACTCATTAAACAAAAGATATCAACAAAAATGCGTATTCTGAGGAAAAGTTAGGACACCCTACCGCCTAATGGCTAGTGTTACCCCCTTTGGCAGAAATAACTTCAGTGAGACGCTTCTTGTAGCTCTCTACCAGTCTCTGACATCAGTCTGAGGAAAGTTTGCCCCACTCCTCAATGCAGAATTCTTTCAGCTGCGAGATGTTTGGGGGGTTTCTTGCATGTAGAGCCCATTTCAAGTCACCCCACAGCATCTCAATGGGATTAAGATATGGGCTTTGACTCAGCCATTCCAGGACTCTCCATTTCTTAGTTTTTAGCCAGTCCTTGGTGGATTTACTGGTATGTTTTGGGTCATAGTCATGTTGCAGGGTCCATTTCTGCTTCAGCTTTAATTTTTTTTTTTTTTACAAATGGTCTCACATGGTCCTCTAGCACCCTCTGATATACAGTAGAGTTCATGGTGGATTCTATGATGGTGAGCTGGCCAGGTCCTGCTGTAGCAAAGCATCCCCAAACGATGACACTTCTACCTCCATGCTTCACAGTTGGTATGAGGTTATTTTCCTGGAATGCTGTATTTGGTCTACGCCAAACACGTCCTCTGTTCTGGTGTCCAGATAATTCAATTTTAGATTCATCTGTCCAAAGAACATTATTCCAGAAGTCATGGTCTTTGTCTACGTTCTCTTTGGCAAACTTGGGTCTGGCCTTCATGTTTCTCTTAGAGAGCAAAGGTTTCCTCCTTGCACGCCTCCCATGCAAGTTAAACTTATGCAGTCTCTTTCTGACTGTAGAGGCATGTGCTTTCACATCAACAGTAGCAGGAGCATGCTGTCGGTCCCATAATGACATTTTAGGGTTTTTGGAGACTTCTTTTAGCAACTTGCGGTCTGCTCTTGGGGTGAACTTGCTTGGACAGCCAGACCTGGGCATGTTGGCAATTGTTTTGAATGTCCACTTGTAGACTATTTTCCGGACAGTGGAATGGCTGATTTCAAATTCTTTTGAGATTTTTTTTTTTAAATCCCTTACCAGACTCATAAGCTGCTACAATCTTCTTTCTGAAGATCTCAGACAGCTCTTTCGATCTCATCATGGTATTCACTCTCACTTCAACAGTCAGGAGCACACCAAACTAAATGTCTGAGGTTTAAATAGGACAAGCCTGCTTCAAAATGCTGAGTAACGATGTTCTAATCATGTGCACCTGATGTGATACACCCGTGTGTGATTTTTAGCCATTTTAAGTGGGAATAAATGTGGGGGTGTCCTAATTTATTCCTCACCAGAAATTGCATGTTTTTAGAATTACAGTGGATGTAAAAAGTCTACACACCCCTGTTCAAATACCAGGTTTTTGTGATGTCAAAAGGAGACCAAGATGAATCATTTCAAAACTTTTTCCTCCATTAATGTCACCTATAACCTGTACAACCCAGTTGAAAAACAAACTGAAATTTCTTAAGGGGAAAAATAAAAAACTTACAATGACCTGGTTGCATAAATATGCACACCTTTAAACTAATACTTTGTTGCAGCACATTTGGCTTTTATTACAGTCCTCAGTCTTTTTTGTGTGGCACAGCTTGATGTGGCAATATTTGCCCACTCTTCTTTGCAAAAATGCTCCAAATCTGTCAGATTGCGAGGGCATCTCCTGCGCACAGTCCTCTTCAGATCACTCCACAGTAGGACTGTGCGATATAACCAGAATTTCATATCACGATATAAGTAATCTTATTTGACGATAACGATATATCACGATATACATTTTCTGTAAATTCTATAGTTTATATATGATAACCAATAAAAAGGATCATCTCTTTTTCTACATTTTAAATTACATACTGAAAAAAATCAATTGTACAAGTTCATCTGTCATTAATTTTATGCACTTTTTTCCCTCTTAACTTTGCAGTGTTATAAAATTATTTTTAATGTGTATTTGAGATGAATTCAACTTTATCACTACTGGACTAATTTAAAAATGATTAGAAATCAAGTTACATTAAGAGCCAGTTTGTTCCTCCAACACATTTTAATTTATTTATTTAGTGTGTAAGCAGCCATTGTCATGCACTTTTGCAGCTTTAGTAATGTTTTTCAGACAAAATTAAGAAACTCAGCAGTGATTTAAACCAGAACGATGGTCTAATACACCATGTTTCCTGTTAGCAAAAAGTTAGCATCGTCATTTAGCATTTGCCGACTTATAATCAGAAAGAGATGGTGTTAATGTGACTTGCCTCCAGTTAAAACGAGGTTAGAGGTCTATCCTCTGACACAGCACGATTGGGGGAAAAGTCCAACATCTCTGGCTGGCACAGAAGTAGTGGCAAAACATTAGCTTGCAGTTAGCTGGTGTGTCGCACCTGGCACACTGCGGGGGAGAGGCAGGGCAGTGACAAACAGAAACGGGTATGTCTCTTAAATCCTGATGTAAACAATACAGTTTTATATGAAACGGTAGACTTTTTTTTATCATGTCACTAATATATATCGTCATATTGCACAGCCCTACTCCACAAATGTTCGATCGGATTCAGGTCTGGACTCTGGTTGGGCCATTCCAAAACCTTAATTTTTTTCTGGTGAAACCAGTCTTTTGTTTATTTAGATGTGTGCTTTGGGTCATTGTAATGCTGAAAGATGAAGTTCCTCTTCATCTTCAGCTTTCTAGCAGAAGCCTGAAGGTTTTGTACCAACACTGACTGGTATTTGGAACTGTTCATAATTCCCTCCACCTTGACTAAGGCCCCAGTTCCAGCTGAAGAAAAACAGCCCCAAAGCATGATGGTACTACCACCATGCTTCACTGTGATGAATGATGAGCAGTGTTGTGTTTGCACCAAATATACCTTTTGGAATTATGGCCAAAAAGTTCAACTTTGGTTTCATCAGACCGCAACACATTTTCCCACATGCGTTTGGGAGATTTCAAATGTGTTTTTGCAAAATGTACCTGGGCTTGGATATTTTTCTTCATAAGATAAGGCTTCCGTTATCACTGTACCCCATAGCCCAGATGTACAGTGGGGCAAAAAAGTATTTAGTCAGCCATCAATTGTGCAAGTTTTCCCACTTAAAAGATGAGAGAGGTCTTCAATTTTCATCATAGGTATACCTCAACTATGAGAGACAAAATGAGAAAAAAAAAAATCCAGAAAATCACATTGAATGATTTATGATTCTATGATGAAAATTGGAGACCTCTGTCATCTTTTAAGTGGGAGAACTTGCACAATTGGTGGCTGACTAAATACTTTTTTGCCCCACTGTATGAAGAAGATGGGAGATTGTTGTCACATGTACGTAACAGCCAGAAATTCCTGCAGCATCTTCAATGTTGCTGTCTGCCTCTTGGCAGCCTCTCTGACCAGTTTTCTTCTTGTCTTTTCATCAGTTTTGGAGGGACGTTCAGTTCTTGGTAATGTCACTGTTGTGCCATATTTTCTTCACTTGATGCTGACTGTCTTCACTGTGTTCCATGGTATACTTAATGCCTTGGAAATTCTTTTGTACTCTTCTGACTGATACCTTTGAATAACACTGGTCAACATCAAATTTATTGTCTAAGTTTTTTTAGCTGGTTTAGGACAATTTTGATGTGCTGAATCCAAAAATCACATTGGTTTTGCTCAATCAGGTCAACTTTTTGAATTATGGCCACATGTTTTATACGTTTTTGTTTACATGTACAGGTATTTTCGCTTTATATGATGCAAAATTCTTTTTTATGTCTTGAAATTCTCTGAATTTTGAACAATGATGATGTAAGATTCAATTTACATGTACTTACCTTTATATAAAGGTAAGTACATGCACAGTACTAAGTAAGTACAGGTTTTTACTTAGCACCTGATCGAGAGAAGTGGATGTCATTTTCGGATTCAGCGGTGCAAAATTGTCTTAAATTAGCTGAAAAAACACAGACAACGTACAAAAAAAATATTTTTGTAACCCTGTGTAATGAGATCCCTCTGATGCTTTGGAAGCTCTCTACAGACCATGGCTTGTGCTGTAAGATGTGACTATAAAACTGTCCGGAAAAGCCTGCTAGAACAGCTGAACTTTATTTGGGGTTAATCAGAGGCACTTTAAATGGTAGCAGGTGTGTGCTGACTCCCATTTAACATGAGTTTGAATGTGATTGGTTAATTCTGAACACAGCTACCTCCCCACTTATAACAGGGTGTGCATATTTATGCAACCAGGTTATTGTAAGTTTTTTTTTATTTTTCCCCTTTAAAGATTTCAGTTTGTTTTTCAATGGGGTTGTACAGGTTATAGGTCACATTAATGGTGGAAAACGTTTTGAAATGTTTTATCTTGGTCTCATTTGTTTACATCACAAAAACCTGACATTTGCACAGGGGTGTGTAAACTTTTTATATCCACTGTACATTTTACAAAAAAAAAACTAAATCTTTTCTCCAGTTTTAATTGTTTAGTTATATTACTTGAATCTCCCAGTATTGTTAAAAAATTGATATTAAATATCCATATGTCCAAATATGTTTAAAAAAAACCACAGGCTTTCAAAGGGTGTCCTAATTTTTTCACATGACTGTAGGTCCAGGGCCACAGGATGCAGGCTCCTGATAAATAATGTAATGCTGTTATAACTAATTACATTAAATTTAACACTTTGACCTGTTAGATATTAACACCAGGGCCTAGTGTTTTAGCCACATATGTTCCTTTTCAGAATGTTTATATCCATCTTTACTTGAAGTTTGTATTGAACGTATGGTAGCTAGGAAAAACAATCCATAAAAGGGTGGATGTTAACCTAAACCAAACACTAGTCAGATTTAATTTTCCTTTTCCTGCGATTGAGCGTGAGTTTTGATTATTGTCTATAAAGTGTTACATTTGTGTCTTATCTTTCATTTCAGGTCTCCTCATTTGCCCGAAGGTCAAGTATTCCCACTGATCTTGAGGAAACCTCTCCAGATGCAGAAACCAGCCCAAAGTCTGACCTTATCCAGGTACAGCAGCGCTCCCAGCCTCAGCAGTACCAGCTGAACAGCAAGAAGCACCATCAGTACCAGCCCAGCAGCCAGGAGGTTCCAGCGGACCAGCTGTCCAGCTGCAAGAAGAAGTTCATCTACCAGCTGAATAGCAAAAAGCACCACCACTATGAGCCGGACCCAAATATGTACGACGCGCAGGCTTCCAGACTTAAAGAGGTGGTTAAGGTTCAGGAACCAGCCAGTAAACCAGCAAATCCTGGCTGGAACTTACCTCTGGCCCTGCAGCAGAAATGGGTCCGAGACAAAGACACGGGCTGCTTGAACAAAGTCAAAGAGCTGGCAATGGAGGTGAGGAAGCCAGCTGTTAAAGAGGCAGAGAGCGAGCATGCCCTCAAACCCAATCCTAAAGACGCAAGCCTGCCGAGTGCCATCGGTAGCAAGATGAAGATAATCAAGAATAAAAACAAGAATGGACGTATTGTCATCGTCATGAGCAAATACATGGACAGCAGCAAGGTTCATGGGGCAAAGGGTAGACATGGGGAGTCGTCGAGAGATGAGAAACCCCAAAACGACAAATCATCAGAAAACAATCCAACACACGAGACCAAATTTGCAGAACACCTTGAGAACAGGATCCCTAAGGAGATCTGCAGTCTGAGTTCCCTCTCTGCCACGGAACATCCTATAAAGTGTTCTCCGAAGGACAGGCATTTCTCCAAACCTTCACCCAGCACAGCGGAGGAATACAACACCGAAGTGGCCCGCGGTCAGGCTGATTTACCCGAGGATTTGCCCCTGCAGCTGACTGCCAGCTCTCCTCCAATGTCTTGGACTGTCGACGCCAACATCCTGACCCCAACTGCCGTGGACCAGATCAGGATCCCTTCATTCCCCAGTGAGCGCAAGAGAAAGCTTTCGGACCCCGTGGAGGACAGGGGCATTTCTAAAACCTACCTAAGTTTGAGGACCTTGAGTGTGCCTGGCACAGTGGTCACACTGCCGCAGGACGCACCTATGGACCTCCACTGCAGGGGCCCGCGCCACAGCAGTGTATGTGCATACGATGCAATGGATAGCCAGGAGGAGCCGATGGACCTCAGCTGCCCAAAGATGAAAAAGCAGCAGGTCGAGGCAGAAATACAACCAGAACCGGAGCCTGCTGTCAAAGATGTGGCCCCTGTGGTGGAAGACGTGCAGAGACCCATGGAGAAATCTAAAGAAGCACCTGTAAAAAAACTGTCCCCTTTTATGGGAAATATCATCATCACCGACATCACAGCAAACAGTCTCACCGTAACATTCAAGGAATACGTTTCTTTCTGAGGAGCCGTTTACAAAGTGGGACTACCACAAACCAAGTGGGAGGATCCTATTATTCTGTGCAGATGTAAAAAAAAAAAAAAAAACATTAGAATTTTGTATATAAGGATATTTATAATTTATCATCCAAATCTGATATGTTTCTTATGTTTTATACTGTAACTTCTCTGTGATGTTGTAGCCAAGAAAGTGCCCTCGAGGATTTGAGTGAATGCATTTAGGTGGAAACGCTCCACCAAAAAAAAAAGGTTTGTTATATAGAGCTTAATGGGGGTACTTTTGCTGTTCTTTCATACCTGTACTAAACTTATAACCTGAGAAGTATGAAGGTTTATACATATTTTGTAATAATGTCTTATTTTGGTCCCAATAGTGAGTAAAGAAGACATTGTGGCATATATATGCTGATCAAAGATCACATTGAAAGCACTTAAATGACATTGCCACGCATATGCTTGTGTCATCACTAGTGAAGAAGCTAGTCTCTTGAAGTCTTATTTACACAGGTTTTTATTTTAATAACACACAGGCGTAACTGGTGGATTTTGTTACATGCTTTGTTTGTGGCTTGTTTTAGGAACCGTCAGCCATCACATGCAAATCAGAAGAAGGAAAAAAAAGCAGGCATGTCTGAATCCAGTGTAAACATGACGATGGCGACCTTTATGCAGTGTTCCAGCCTTTTTGTTTTGGCTCACTGTTGCATATTTGACATTTATGAAACGTTTGTGGAATACAGTCAGGAGAATTGTGTCATTCACAAGGCATGTTTAAATCCAGTGACCTGATGTGCTGATTATGATCCTTAATTAAGAATGGTAAGAGTTCTATATGGGTCTATTCTACTGCAGCAAATGGGTTACTAATCACATTGATTAGGACTCTGTGCCCGTTACACCTGTGTTTACCATTTCCGTGTCCAAATTTCTGCTGTGAAATTGGCCAGCTGCTGATAAAAAGCTACATTTATCCCCTGGTCTTTATCAAGGGACCCATTATCTCATTTTGCTTTTGAAGCTCATCGTGTGATTTGGAGAATGCATGCAAGCACCTTTTGTGTGTGTATTTTGTTTTTGTTTTGTTTCCCCCCCCCACAAAAAAGCTAACCAGGGTTAATAATGAGAACGTGCTCGAGATTAAACGTGAGGCCGACTATGCACGCTGTTAGACACGCAATCCATTGAGCGCAAGCCGTTTTGATTATATATACATGCTGCTGTTGAAAATCCAAACATCAAAGCTTGTTGGATGTAACCTCACATTACATTTGTTTCTAGATGGCCTTCAGTGCAAAGATAGGTGGAAAAGAAGAGTACATATTTATTGACATTAACTTTACATGATATTTGCTGCATCAGAAGCTGAGAGTGATTCCACTGAAGAGTTCTGGTTTGTTACTTTTATTAATAAAAATTCACTTTGTGTTGTTCATTTGCTCTTGCACTCTGTCCTAAAGGAAAATGATTGTTATAAAGTATGCTATACCAGGAGTTGCATGACTCATTGTAGTCAGCACAGCTACTGGATGTTATGTTACTCATAAAAATAAAGAGAATTTTACCTCTGATGGTTATGGCCTTGTGATGTTTCTGTTTTGTAAACATATTGTGGTTCCTGTCTATTTTAAAGATATTGTCATCCATCTACTTAAAAAAATCTAACCTTGAGCCTTCTCTTCCCAACAGCTACAGAGCGATGTCACAATGACCTTTTATTGCCAAGATTTTAGAAAAAGCTGTGGCTCAGCATTCTACAGCAGTTTTAGGCAAATATAACATTCTTGATCATTTTCAGTCTGGCTTTCTGAGAGCCCATTCCACTGAAACAGCTCTTCTTAGAGTAATGACATTTTGATGCGCTATGATGCGGGAGAATGCTTAGTTTCGCTGATGGACCTCACCTCTGCTTTTGACACTAACTGTCGTATTTTACTTGATAGGTTGAAACACTGGGTGGGTATAGCTCTGGACTGGTTCATTCTTATTTGTCCCCACTATCATTTTCTGTGGCCGTTTCCCAGTTCAGGTCTTCTTCCACTTCTGTCATGTGGTGTGCCACAAGGTTATGTTTTGGGCCCGCTGTTGTTTCTTTTATATCTACACCCTCTTCAGCACATTAGGAGCACTTTTAAGGGCATTTCTTATCACTGATATCAATGATATATCGATGATATTCAGCTATACATGTCCTTTAAGCCCTAAGGTGTTTCTAAGCTGCAGATTCTGCATGAGTGTTTGGACTATTAAAAGTTGGATGGCAGACAATTTTCTCCAACTTGACAATAAAACAGAAGTCCTTGTGTGTGCCCTTAAAAGATTTACACCTATAGGGGGTTGGAAACTCTTGGTTCCCTGACTAAGTTTGCTAAATCTACTATCAGAAACCTTGGGATGACGTTTGATTCACCTTTTACCTTAGACACTCATGTTAAATTGCTTGTCTGTTCTTGTTTTTATCACCAAAGAAAAATTGCAAAGTTGATCTCTATTGTGTCACACTCTAAAGTGGAGATTGTTATTGATACTTTTATTTCATGATTGAATTATTGTAACTCTGTTCACCTGTCTCAGCAAAGAATTCTTTGAATGTCTGCAGCTTGATCAGAATGCTGTTGCAAGGCTTCTGATTAAGGCTTGTAAATGTGCACGTTACTCCATTGTTGATTTCATTGCACAGGCTCCCGATTCATTCCAGGGTCCATTTTTCAGATTCTGGTTTTTACTTTTAGAGCCCTACGTGGTCGAGCACCATCCTAAATCCTGTGAACTTCTACATCCATGCATCACCAGCAGGACCCTGAGGTCATCTGATCAGGACTTCCTGGCTGTGTAGCATACTAACTAACTAACTAACCTGCACTTATATAGCGCTTTTCTAGTCACAAAGACCACTCAAAGCGCTTTCACTAATACTAACCCTCTATTCTAAGGGCCTATACATACAAGGCTGAGTTTTTGTCGCAGTGGCCCCCGAAACTTTGGAACTCCCTACCTTTGAACTTAAGATCTATGGATTCAATGATCTACTTTAAAAAGCAGCTAAAAATATATCTTCTTAAAGTTGCTTTTAGGTAACTTTTTATGCTTTAGTTGTGATTTTCGTTTTTATCTTATTCTACTTTTTTAAATTCTGTTGAAGCACTTTGTGGTTTTTATCTTGAAAGATGCCTTAGAAACTACTTACATTTTGAGAATATTGTGTTTATACCATGAACAGACTGGCACATCATAGTTTCCATCATTGCTGTTCCTCCGAAGCCACTTTTGCTCATTCAAGTGCATTAAGCACGAGAAAGACCAACTCGGTTCTGAGGCTCGAAAAGGAAAACAGATCGTGTTGCATAATCACAAACTGACCCTGCACAAAGGGTCCTCTGTGTTGCATAACTGCACCGGTCACTTGCATTATTAAAACCTTACCCGTGCATTTTTATTTTTCTGTAGCAGCGTGACCCTAAGCAGGAATGTAAACATGCAACATAACAGGAGGTGGGCTGGGAGTTAGACTATTATGTAATTCTTAGATTGTGTGTGTGTGTGGGTGTGCGTGCACATGCCTGGGTGGTCCCATATAAAGATCCAGGGAAGGGCATATGACATTTTAATGTAATATATCTCTTAGCAGGCATCATTGTTCTACAACATTGCACACAGGAACTGTTTATAAAGGGCCTGAGTCACAATGACAAAGCAGTGCGCATTACTTTATGATCACACTGTGTGTGCGTGTGTGTGTGTGTGTGTGTGTGTGTGTGTGTGTGTGTGTGTGTGTGCAAATGAAATGCAACTAAAGCCGTTCACTTTCTAGCCACTGACCTTTTCCCCACTATGCTCCTCCTGGATTTTAATGGGGGACCAAAGAAGGCCTGCAAGTCTGGACTCTGGAGATTCTGGTCTTGAAACTGGGGGCAGAAAAAGATAATTATTATTAAAAATGTGATCTCCATCAGATTGAAAAGTTAGCCAGATAGAATGGCTGAAGAAGCTGTGAGAAATGTCTTGTAGCATGAGACCTACCAGAAGGAGAACAATGAGTGAGGAAGGAGCCTTAAATGGCAGTAAGTGAATGAGGAAATGGAGTGCTGCTTTGTTTTAAAGGAATAGTCTGAGGTATATTTAATGACTGGATAAATACATTTTATTCAAATATGAACTGAATGAAAATTAATGTCTTCTTTTGTTTTTAAAGGAATAAAACTTGTAAACCTGTATAATCTTGTCATTACTTCCAGTTTAAAATAAGTTGTGGTAGACGGTTGTCTCTGCTGTTTTCTTGCTTTGGAGGTGCAAAAATTCGACTTTAAGATCTAGTTTAAAATTCTTTAATATTATAAATACCAATGGGTGGAGAAGCAAAACTGGCCAACTGATATTTTTTTTTTACATATCTGTAATCAGTATGCATGGCAAAATATCTCAAATATTACCTTAGAAAATAGTTCATGTTGATTTATGTTGTTCATGTTGGATTTGTGCTTCATTTTTTCCTCTTCAAGTGGCTATTTTATGTCCTTATTTTGTATTGAGAACGATGAGGAAATTACCTGCTCAGTAATAAGGAATGATGAGCAAATTAACCAAAACTGTGTAAACCGGCGGTTGGATTGAAAATTCCCCTTCAGAATGAATATTTTTACTGACTGCTTGGCAGTGAAGTTCCGCTATTTTAGCTCTGCTGATGTCTGGTGGTGGAAAAAAAAAAAGGCAACTGTTGGCGCATGGGGAAGTGTGGGGGGGGGGGGGTCTTCAAAACCGGCTTGTGAAGACTTAACATGACACTTTTTCAACGCTGTGCAGCTGACCTAATGTAGCTCCACTAACACGGTGAACCCACGACCCCGTTTCACCCCCGTCTCTGCACAGAGCCTGTCGGCTGGCCTCCCCGGCTGTGGCTCAACTGCATGTAGCCTCCAGCGTGCAAGTCATTCTAGTAGATCAGTACTGCTAGAAAACCGAAACATCGTATCCGGGGAGCATATTAATAGACCATGTGTGATGTTTCACATTCTGCCTTTATCGTCATTCGGGCTGCACGGCCTTGGTTTCATTTCTGCTCTGCAGCTTTGCAAGAATATGGCAACTTTTTTTTTTTTCCTAATTTAATTCCCTCTGAAGGAACCGCCGGAGGCCTCAGAAATTGTACAAATATTTAACAGATAAACAGCCGCCTCCTTTTAATAAGTAAATCAGTTTTTTTTTTATTCTATGGGTTTTGCGTGACACCTCGTCTGATTTAATGGCGATGCTTTCTTATCAGTGTAACATCAGCCAGGCGCGTGTTACCGTGGCAGAGCGAGCAGGAGTGCGGCTGCGGGTCAAACTGGCGCTCATTTATGGAGAAGTTACAGGTGGGAGAAACCCGGTTTCACAGCAGTTTTGGTTTTGTTTTTTGTGCGTCTGAACCACCTTGATGAGAAAACGTCGCCACGGTAAAGTAGGGCAACTGAGCGCGAGCGGCGCGCCGCAGTTGCCCAGAAACCAGAGAGCCAGTAACGTTCTCACAGAGCCAGCTCTGTTTATTCATGTGCGCCTGTCGCCATTGAGACTCACTTTCACCCACTCGCAGCCAAATATGGAGAACCGCAGCAGCAGCGGCGTGCGAGCGTGCGCGCGCGCGCGCGAGGTCGTCTCCTGTCTGCACGCACCGCTCCGTTTGCCGGCTGTCTGTCTGTGCAGGAGCGGCGCAGCCCGGCGCCCCCAGCACCGACAGGAAATGTCGGTCTGCAGCCTGTGACTATCAAAATGGTGGTTCATATTTCCACAACGCATCTTTTGTTCGCGGCGCGCGCGCCTTTGTCCGCTCCACCGCAGGAAGAGAGCGGCAAAAATATAGCAGCACATAGCAGCAGATATATTTGAACAAGGCTGAGGATAAAGACGCTCAGGTGGCCGCTGCGCCTCTCCCCTGGGTGGGGTGGGGTGGAGGGGTCTCCTTTTGATTTGAAATAATCAGCAGCGAGATCCAACATCCACAATTAAAACTGATCACAAGGTGGGGTGGAAAAATGCGCAGCTCGATGGAAAAATTAAATTCTGATCGTGTGGATTCACTGTAGTGAAAATCAAGGCACAAAATTTTAGCTATGATAAAAAAAAAATCTGGTTTAATTGTAGGCTGTTAAATAACTTCATTTCTGTCTCCAGGAATATTATATGTCCCTCTGTTGCTGAACCTCCCCAAAAGGGGAAAAAATCACCTCAGCATCCATGAATATCAGGTCAGGAACCTTAACGTGGGTTCGAGGTTTATTTACCCAGTGGATTTACTCTCACAGCCACTCGTGGGGCGCGTGGATCTGGCCACGCTTTGGTAGACACTCAAGAGGCAGGTTCACTCTGCGCAACAGCCACGCACGCGCTGGATAAGAGCGACTGTTGCCACATCCTCAAGAAAAATAAGTTTTTGTCTTTTGAAAACCGTAAAACATTCAAATTCGCTTGTTCGATATATAAACTATGAAATGGCCATGCACCGCCACCACCGAGAGAATATAACAGGACTGGTACCGGGGCCACCGGAGGAGACTGTGCGCTCCCCCACAGGAGCGCCACTTTTGCGCAATCTGTGCTATCAGTGAGATGTGGAACAACGTACCACCTGCAATCAGAGAACTTTCTACGCCTTTCAAAACTCATCTTAAAAACGGGCTTTTAAATGATCAACTTTGTAATCATGCTTAGGGGAGGCTTTGCGGGATGTGCATCCCTTCTGCACTACTGCACGATGTTGTTGTTGCGCAGTGCATACTGTACGCGCAATGTGCGCGCGTGCACTGCACTTTGTGTGATGGATCCCTGCGTGCTTGTTTTTAATTGTCCAGTGGTGTGCATTTCTGTGACCTGCCAAGGGACTGCGGATGTCGTTCAGCAGGTTTGCTCAGTCTGGCATATTTCCATCTACACTGACGCTCATTACTCATTGCTCCGACACCGAATGATGTTTCTTTTTCCCCCTTCAAAATGAAAAAAACCCTCTAATTTCGTTTCATATTCTCCTCGATTTTCATTTCACAAAATAGGAGCTGAAACAGTGCTGAGGGTCAGTCAGGACTGCCAAAGGTTAAGAGTGTTTTTTTTCTTTCTTTGCAAAACTGGAGCAAATGGGAAGCATTTACTTTGATTTATTATTTCACCAAATACAAAACAGCACCTGTAGCCGTGAAGACACTGAAGTGCTGTTTAGCCTGTACAGGAGCCTGTTAACAGTGGGCCGTCCACGTGACCCCTCATAAGCGTAATATCCACGTTTAAACCACAGTTTGTTGTGAAGATGCGGTGACCGCGTCTTGCACGCTACACGGTGCTGGACGCGGCACCCAGGGCTGCTGGTGGGTCAGAGAGGCGGCTCCGCTGGCGTCTGTGTGGGAGGCGAGTGTGAATGAATGAAGGAATCTGTGGAGCGCTTTGGTCATCCAGAGATGAAGGGGAAAGCGCTATATAAACCATCAGTCACCGTGCAGCTTCTTAATAAGTTGTTGGAGGGGGTTCTCTAGTTTTATACTACCATAACTGATGTAGGCTATGTTTATGTAATTGTTTATAGGCTATATCCCCTTGTCTATTAAAAAAAAAAAAAAAAAAAAAACTGGCCAGGTATAGTTCTCTGAAGCGCTGCTTATAAGGTTTCTCCGCCAGCTGGGATATTCGTAATTTAAGTCCTTTATATACATCCTGGAATCAAACTATCCATATTCCAATAATGGGAAAAAAAGGTACAGTTCTATTAATTCTATAATCTACATAGAAGTTGTTTAATATTTTCTAAAAATAAAGTAATAATAATAATAATAATACTTGTTACATGATTGTGCCCACTAACGGAATCTGTATTATCTTCTAAATTAATTTTAATTAAAAACTGCTGTAAGTTATGCCCATTTTTTTAAAAGAAAAAAGTATAATAGATTAAATCGAAATGCTACAACAAATACAAATCATTATTAGTAACTGATGGCAAAGAGAGCGTTCAGGTTTTGACCACATTAAATAGGCTATTACAGACATTTCTATGCTGGCATAAAAACTACCTGTTTTCTCTAAAAATTGAATTTTCTTCCCAGAAAAACAATACAGCTTTGCTATTTTTTTTCCCTTTACATAAATTTATCCAGAAAACGCAACTGTTATAACTGAACTCTTTATGATCAATCGCGTCACATTAAAAAGCAGCTGTCAGTCACATTTATCCCCAACTCCAAATAAATCCACTTTCACTTTCTGCGCTACAGTTTAAGCTGATAATTGAAATAAATAATGGAATAATTTGTAATAACCCAACCGACCCACACATCACTCTTCAAACTCTGTTCCTCTCTGTAGATTTTTGTGTGGCGCAGGTGGATTCGTGCGCACCGAAAACGAAAGGCTAGGCTCGGCCTGGACACACAAACCCCATCCAGAACCATTTCACCGCTGCGCGCACACGTCCAGTGACGCACGGTAGCGGCGTCGCTTCTTCGGCGCAGAGATGCACTGTTGATATGGTCAAATGAAAATGTCAGAGTTTAAAGCGAGCCAGACTGTTTCGGATGATCCGTTACCGGGATGGGTCAAGGTGCCCAGAGGCTGTCACACTATTCACGCAACCAAATCAGTGGATGGGAATTTGGTTCGGATTTTTTAGGCTTTGTTGTGTGTTTGTGATTCGCTGTCATCATAGGGAATAATTTTTATGGGCTAATGTTTTGCGAGTAATTTTGATATGGATGATCTAATTGCTTATATATATTTTTTTCTAGAATAACTCAAACTTTATCTCACTTTTGTACAAATAGAAAACATTTTCATTGACGCCCCCCTCCACACAAAAAAAGCGCCCCCCCCACCCCACCCCGGGGATCAGCGGACCCGCTCCGGGAGCCTGTGACTCGGCTGCCGGACCGTGCCAGACATTCCTGTAGAGCAGCCAGAGCAGCGCGGCTCCGCCCCTCCGCTCAGAAACCCACAGCACGTAGCAACAACTGAACCAATGCGCTCCGGCGCGAGCCGTCCTACCGACGGCGGCGCCTGGCAACAGAAAAAGACGTGATGACGTCCTCTCCAGATTGCGTATTATGGGATGTGCGGAATTAAACAACCCCCGAAGAGGACGGACTGGGTATAGCCAAAAATAATAAAAGAGGCAGAGTACAAACGAGGTGCATGGTGAATCATGGAGCTCTCGGCTGTCGGCGAGAGCGTCTTCGCAGCCGAGTCCATCATGAAACGGCGGATCAGACGGGTACTCGCCGCTTTTTCACCTACTGCCTGCGTCTCTGCGCCTATTGCGCAAACGTGTGCCCGCGCAGGGCCGACAGACAGTCCAGATGAATAACCCAAATCTATTGTGGCTCTGTTTTTTTTTTCTCCACAGGGTCGCTGGGAATACCTCGTGAAATGGAAGGGCTGGTCTCAGAAGTGAGTATATAAACAGCCGAGGCTGAGAAGGACAGCGCTCCATCCTGGCCGCTCACGCACACTGCACCAGCTCGCCAGTCTGGGGCTTTACCGCCGTTCGCGGCTCGCTTTTATCCGTTTCACATTGTGCCGCAGTCCGCTGCCGTGTGTCCGCCGCTCTGGCGTGCACGGGTCAAGGTGTTGGACACGTGCGAGCCCCGGCCGTCGGGGATGTTTGCGTTTCGAGCACTCTGTAGCTTTAGCAATGGCTGGGTTCACCGTGCGTCACAGTCCGCTACGTAGCCTGTAATTTGCAGCGCGCGCAGCGAGGCTGCTTTGATATATATATTTAAAAAAGAGTATCGGGGCGGTGACGTGTGATGTGGGACGTGTGTGAGTGCCAAACGTGACCATGACTTTTTGCTGTTGTGTGGCAGGTACAGCACCTGGGAGCCGGAGGAAAACATCCTGGACGAGCGGCTGCTGGCTGCCTTCGAGGAGAGGTGAGGGGTCTGACGGCGCGGCGGTAGGCCGCAGACGCGGCGGAGCGCCGCGCGCTTACGCCCCACAAATGTCTCGCCAGAACCGGCGTTTCGGTCGCCTGGATCACGCAGCTGAGGCGGGAAGGGCAGCGACTGTCTCGCCATCCGGCTTGTTTGTTTCACACTTTGCATAACCTCAGCGTGGAGTGGTTTGAGTTTCCCCCTCACGGGCCAGCTTTATTCGATTCTTTGCCTTTCCATGTCATTTCATTGTTTTAGAATTAACTGAAAACTGTGTCAGTCTTCCCCTGCTGTCCCAAGTCTCAGCTTAACAGTAGAAAATTGATTTTCCACCAAACTATGCAGTTAATCTGAAATAATTCGTTTTGGCGTTTTGGTGGTGGTCGTTTAAATTGTGGTTGTTATCCTCACCAGGGAGCGCGAGAGGGAACTGTTTGGACCGAAAAAGAGGGGACCCAAACCGGAGACATTTCTGCTGAAGGTGAAGCATTTTTTCCCATTCATCATCTTTCTCTTTTTTTTTTATGACATCATTTCAGTGATGAATTGTGATTTCTGTCATCAGTACTTGGTTACGTTTTTTTTTTTTTTAAATGTCATGACATTTCATTCATTCTGCCATTGTACTACACAGCTTTAAGCACCCATCATAGGTAAACTTTATGACTAGGCCTCAAACTGCAGGTCAATTAAGCAAAAGTCCAGGATATAATTTTTAAAAATGATTTCTGGAAAACGTCTGTCCTCAAGTCTAATTTTCTGTCTCTCCAGGCCAAAGAGAAAGCCAAAGAAAAGACGTATGAGTTTAGAAGGGAGACTCACAGGGCCATCCAGGTTTCCTATCCCGTCCCCGAGCCCGTCACAACACCCAGGGCCCGGGAGGGTTTACGCGCCGTGGTTCCCACAATTTTCCCACCGAGCACGGTCAACAGAGGGGAGAGTGTCCATGTCGGACAGCCGGAGCCGGAGAGGAGGCCCAGGTCAACCCCAGCAGCTGCTCTGATGGTCCAAGATTCCCTAAGGTTTCCCAGGAAGAGAGGGCGCAAACCCAAGCTCCATTTGCACTGCGATCATGACGACGGGAGCGGCTCGTTGGCTCTGGACCCCAAACGCAGCAGGACCGTGGACGATCCCTTGCCACGAGGCCCGTCCAAAACGTCACGGCGCCCCCACGATCACGGAGAGACGTCAGACCACACCCTCATCCAGCTGACCAAGAGGTTCCAGGAGGAAACCACCATAACGCCCAAATCCGGCAGCGAGCGCCGGCACGCCGGGCGCGCGGGCTTGTCCTACAGCTTCCCCCCGGTAAAGCCCAAACGTGATCACAGGACTATTTGCGTGGGCACGGTTCCCCAGCATGGCCGGCCGAAGCACACAGCAGAGCACCTGAGGGTGGGGGAGTTCTGGGAGCGGGCTGCTGCTGTCCCATCACCCGCGTCCTCCTGGACCCCCAGCTTCAGGAACCTGGACACGGTGACGGTGACAGACGTCACCTTGAACTTTCTGACTGTCACGATCAGAGAGAGCAGCACAGACAAAGGCTTTTTCAAAGACAAGAGATGAGGATTTCGTGGAGCACAGAGGAGGCTAATATGTGCGGAAGTCCTTGGTTAACAAACTAACAAACAGGCCTACTGTAATACTTTATTTTTTCTATGTAACTTTCAAACGTGTACATACAAATGTTTAATACGCTGCTGTTAAAATAAAATGGAAATAAAACAACGTAAGCAGAGTTGCTTGTCCTTCCCCACAGCTCTTTATATTGTGCAAAGACAGTTTCTATATATTTATTGCCAGGTGGACGGGCAGTTAAGCCCCAGCCGGGGGTTCGAACCCACAACCTCCGGCTCCAGAGTCCAGCACTCGACCTGTGTTGCCAAGTAGGAATGCGTTTATTAATTCTATTACATATTGTTTTTCTTTTAAATACCATTAGAGCCTATAGTTTTGCACCTAATCTGATAACCATGACTCTGATCAGCTGGTTTTGGTTTCACTGAGGTCAGTGTGGCCTGCAGCACGATATATAGCCCGTGTTTTTACGCCCCAATGACAGCAAGGTCATGTGCATTTAGCAACACATTCAGATATAATTACAGTAATAACTGACGACAGGAAAAATCCTGCATCGCCCTGCAGCCTAATTTAACTTGTACATTTTATTGTCCCCCCCCCCCCCCGTATAAATCACATCAAAAATTGCTCAACGGCATCTTTTGGTTTAATTTCCATAAACTGTGTTTGACAACAAAATGAGAGCAGGAGATTAGGCAGGATTTTGCCTGTGCTCGCAAAATAAAAATGAAAAAAAAAAAAAGGAAAGAAGAACGCATGTTAGATTATATTTTGTTAGTTGACTCCCGTTAATTTAAATTCTTCATGATGTGACATACATGTAAAACACTTCCCTATACGCTGAAGTTTGAAGGCCTGATTTCTCTGGGGAAAAAAAAACAAAAACTTTTTTGAGTAAAATTCCAAGTTCTTAAAAGAATCCTTCAGTCTTTTAAGGGGATCGTTTTTTATAATTGCACATCAAATTTTAGTTAGGCTACTGTCTTAATTCTTTAATGACATGGTAATTGTGTTCAACAGCCTCCAGCATTTTTCATACCCGACTTAGGTCGTAAGGCCTTAAAGATGAAAGCTGCAGCAGCGCGAGCCCGTTTCATTTGCGTGATAGGGTTGCTTCCTTTACCGGATATTACGCAACACTGCGTGATCCCCGTTAACTGCTACACCGTGTACTCAGAGGCCCGTGACGAGCATCATGTGGAACTTTGGACACCAACATAGGAAAGAGGGTTCGCAGTGCGCGTCCCTCGTTCATTATGCTCACGAGTGGAGGCTGAATCAGCTGATTGTAGCACGTGACCCAATATGACCATCCTGTGCAAGAACACTGAGTTTAGTTCTCTAAGGATTTTTTTTTTTTAAATTGATAGAACTTGGAGGCTCAGATCTAAATGTAAAGCAAAGCTCAGTTTTCTGGACTTAAAAGAAATGTAACGTGATGATATTATCACATTATCGATAGAAAATGAGCAAGAAAGCCCCATCACAAAACTAATGTAGGATTTTTATTCTTTAAAAAAAAAAACAGAAATATATAACAATAGTGTAAAAAGGAGCATTATTTATGATGGACTTTGAAAAGGCGGAAGACACGTGATATTATAAATACCGATATTATTGTCAGGGTTGCATGTGGTAATGTCTACGCCCCATAATTATTTATTATTATTTTATCCAGTGTTAAAATGTGATTTCATTGTCTATATTTTAACATCTCCTAAGCACCAAAGGCTTCTGTGAAGCAGCAACACCGTGTTGCCAAATTCTCAGCATGAGCGTGATTTAGTCAAACATTAAAAACCCCCTCAGCTCTTTTTTCTGCCACATCAGGGCCTTCACCAGCTCACCCCGGGCACCAGCCACCCACCCGCCCTCACGTCTTCCGGGCTCCTCGGGCTTCACTTCCACAAGATGTCGCCACAAACGGCGCTTCTGCAGCAGCTCGCCCAACAAAGGCCCTGCTGGCGAAAAATTAAGCCCGGCTCCTTCATGCCTAACGGATTAATCATTGATGACAGCTGGCTGACTCGTTTCACTTTGTGCTCACCTACAATATTGGAGGTCGCTGAGGGACATCCTGTGGCTGCATGGCTGGTCCGGGGTCAGGAAAGGCTGCCTCCGGCTGCGGTTTTTTTTTTTTTTTTTTACCTTCCAGATGTCAGGGGGCAGTGCGCGTTTCATCATCCGGCCACCAGATGACGCTCAAGTTCAGGAACGCACAGTGTTGTAGCGACTATTCCTGCGGTCGGTTTGAAGGGACTATCAGGGCTTACAAAACGATAGACAAGCAATAAAAATAAAGAGAACTAAACAATTATACATTACAGTAAAACGGAGGAAAAAAAAGAAGAAAAAAAAGAAAAAAAAACAATTATACAATACAAGGAGTTGTTAAAACCCCCACCAAACTCCAAATTACACAGGTGTACCTATTAGGGCCATCACAGAATATCAGATAGTTACATAAGCAAATAATGGTGATTGTAAGCACTTTATAATACACACACACATACATACGCGAATTGTTTTTAAAATAAAATGTTCACTTTTTTCACATAAAGTTGTAACAATCTTCTCACGAATGTTACATTTTCCCTTAAATTCGCAATTTTCTCATTAATTTGCCGTTTCCCCCTTAAATTTCCTGCCCATTTCCTATAATTTTGCGCATCTTTCCTCATAAATTTCCAATTTCTCCTCATAAACTTGTCACATTTTACGCATAATTTCCTCCCACTTTTTTTTTACTGCTAAATTGGCAGTTTTTTTTGTGTGATTTTGTAACTTTGTTTTTCCTCAAGAACAAAAATTTCTTTCGACATTTGAAGTATTTATGTCTCATAAATGCGCCTCTTTTTTCTGTAAAAAAAAAAAAAAAAAAAAAAAAAATCTCCCTCCACCTACACAGCTTTTTGTTCAGCTGACCCCGAACACCCCGCGGTACAGTCAGTACAGTACAGTACAGTCCGGATCCATCACGGGATGCGTGAATTAGTGCGCACGAGGCGCACTGATGAAAACAGATGGCAGAGGGCTTTCATGCCGATTGTCTCTGAGGACAAAAACAAAGACCGGTGTCCAGCAGCAGCAGTCCTAACTAGAAGGGGACCGAGAGAGAGAGAGAGAGAGAGAGAGAGAGAGTGAGTTGTAATGTGGGCGTGATGCTGCAGCTGCAGCCTGCAGCCATGCACTGCCCGCAGCTTCCACTTCAGCTCTTCCCCTCGTGTGAGTGAGATGTTGCCAGCTGTGATCGTCTTCATGTGTCTTGCGTCTCTTCACGGTGCAGCTGATGTGTGCAACTGGTCTGGAAGGTAAGAAGCTTTTTTTGTTGGTTCTGGTTTCTGCGCTGATGCCCAGAGGCGGCCAGTGAGGACAGCAGCCTGTTACTGCAGGTGTTGATGCTCCATATTAATCCGTCGTTTGTAAGTGAGAGCCAAAAAGGAATAAGAAAGTAGGATAGGTGCCTATGGAAAAGGTTAGTTTAGTAGCGAACAGACTTGACTCTCTGATTTTTGAGGTTTTTCTCTTAAATTAGCATTTAAAAAAAAAACAAAACAAAACTTTTTTCTTCAGAAAGTTGCCATTTTCCTCAAAAATTTGAGACTTTCCCTGATAGACTTTAACTACATTTCTCTATAAATTTGAAACTTTTTGTGCTGACAAAAGTAAATTCAAGGTTTTTTACTCATAAATTTGTATTGTTTTATTTTTAAAAATTAAAACTTTTTTTTGTATATTTGCAATTTTTTTTTCTAAATTTGCATTTTTTTTTTTGTAATTTTCCTACTCTATACTTTAGCCAGTTTATGAAGTTTCTCCTCTTAAACATAAATAAGATCAAATCTATCCACATTTCCAGCTCACCACCGGAGTGGTGGCTTAGAGGTAGAGCATTCGCCCCACAACCGGGAGGTCAGGGTTCAAGTCCCAGCCGGGTCAGGCCAAAGACCATATAAAAATGGAGCTTCCTGCTGTCCAGCTTGGTGCTCAGCAAAAATGGAACAGAGGAGGGAAATGTAGGCGGCAGTGACTCAGTAGAGCGGGTCGTCTAATAACCAGAGGGTTGGTGGTTTGAATCCCGCTCTCCCCAGCCATCCTGCCATTGTGTCCCTGGGCAAGACACTTTACCCACCTTTCCTCCGGTGTCCATGACACTGGGTACGAATGTCTATAAATGTTCAGTAGAGGCCGGAGAGGCTGTTGGTGCAGGTTGGCAGCCACGTTTCCGTCAGTCTGCCCCAGGGCAGCTGTGGCTACAGTAGTAGCTTACCACTACCAATGTCTGTGGAGGGAATAAATAATGGACGCACTGTAAGAGCTTTGAGATGTCACTTGACATATAAAGCACCATATAAATGTAATCCATTATTATTACATTTTAAGCAGTTTTATTTCTGTACAGCAGTTTCATGACAAACCATGTTAACCATATACGGTTTTAATGCTGCTGGACATGGTTTTCACTTATTTTTTTAGAATGATCAGAGTATCTTATAGAGTATAAGTACCGCAGAGTATGCACAAATGTACTTGAAGCCTACAGTTTTCCCTCCATCAGTTATGCAAGAATTACAAGTATCCTAACTACTAAGTATAATTTTGTGAAACAGTTACTACAACATGCTCACTCAAGTACAAGACTATATGTGACAGAGTAACAGGCTGTTTTACATTTGTTAATGTTAATTATGCTTAATTACCTTTTTATAACTGGGTGTAGCTGTTCTAAGAATCTATAACAGAATACAACCTTAAGATTAACTAACTAACTAACTAACCTGCACTTATATAGCGCTTTTCTAGTCACAAAGACCACTCAAAGCGCTTTCATTAATGACATAAATTACATACAGTATGTGTCATTATAAGCTATAACAAATACCCCTGCCAGATGTATGAATTTATTATCCACCTGATCCAGTGGTTTTGCAGCTGGCGTGGACTCCAGAATCGTTCTCCAGGTTCGACTCCGCTGCACAGAGGGCTCAGTGAAGTGGGTCTACCCGGGTCAGGCCCTCAGGGTGGTCCTGGAGCCCAACCTGTCCACCGCTCGGTGCACCACTGTCTGCATCAAACCATCCCCCTCCTTCAGTGGAGCCAGCGTGTTCATCGAGCGCGGTGGGCGGCTGGAGCTGCTGGCGACAGACGGAGGGCAGACGGAGCAGCAGCCAGTGTTCTGTTTCCGTGCGGATGGGCCCCGCAGGCCTGCTATCTACCTCCAGGCCAGTCCGCAGACTGACGGACTCTGGAGCAGACGCACGGTGGGCTTCAAATATGAGTTGCTCGGCAACAGGAGCGCTGATGTGCCCAGTGAGGGCCACAGTGGGCTGCAGAGTGAGTATCCTGAGTCAGTGCTTAACAACTTGGCCTAAATCTATATGAAACAGCTAGCTTTGTCAGAGAAAGTGGTTCAAAATGGCATTATCTTAATATACTGCATTATGAAGTTCTGCTATCAAATCAGAAAACAGAAGTATGAACACAATAATATCTATGTATTAACATTAAAAACAATCCAGCATTAAAGTGTTAGAATAAAAAAAAACTTCTCCACGGTTGTAAGCCACTCACTGAATGAAAACTATCCAGAACACTGAGCTTTATTAATTAAGTCTTCTTTTTCTACTGAATACTTCTTAATGCTTCATTAAATCACAAAAGAATTTCAAAAAGTCAGTTGGATAAATCTGAAATGTGACAAGGCAACACAACTCTATATTGATTTTTTTTAAAAAGAGGTCATAAGGAAATTAGTGGTTAAACTTTTGGATTTGAATTAAAAAAACAGAAATATTGGCTCGAAAGCACATTATTTTACTCTGAAATATAAGGACACCAATGTATGCTTTAGTTTATAATTCATACTGTGTAATCATATTCTTGACATTTTACAGACAGTCTAAACTTCTGATACATAATTGAATGACTTGCCAACCAGTTGAGTTTCAGAGAAAAGAAGAAGAAGCAGCAGTGGTTATTGAATTACAGAGTCTGTCTTGCAGACTGGAGCATGCAGCTGCTGGTCAGTCTTATGTTTTGTCTGGCTGTCTGGTTTCCATCAGGGGACAAAGCCAAGAGGACAGAGCAGACCAAAGGGTGGCTGGAGGGCAGGGGGGGGGCAAGAGGCTTGAATTGGGACTGCAAATACTTTTCAGATTCCATAAATGCCTTATCATTGTGTTTGTCTGTTTTTTAAGTATTCATCCATGTGTGTGGGCCGTCCCAATATAGTGATGTCATTCTGTGCCCCCAACAGCCAGATGCCGGTCGACCTTTTCGGTGCTGCCAGTCTGGATGAGCGTTTGACTCCTGCCGTCTCCCTCATTGGCATGGGGTCATTCAATTAGTTTGGTCGAATAGGAGTCAAACACAGGGTCAAGTCTAGAGTGGGCTTTTGATCTGGACATGGTGCAGTGGGTAGAATGTTTGAAAAAGTGCAAACAGGAGAAGCATTCCTCCATCTTTTCCAGGTTTTCTTCATTCTGTGACAAAGAGGGAAATGAATGGAGCCGGTATGTGGGTCAGACAGTGAAGTGGTAGTGAGAAGAAGTAGCATACAGCTATCAATCACTGCCAATCACTGGGAAAGAGTGGGAGTTAAAGAGGTGCAGTGAGAGCATCATCAACAGAGGAAATTGGGATGTGGAAAAAGATTTGTAATAGTTCCCCCATGTCTTGATTGTTTCCCTCCACAGCTTCCTGCCGACCCTGCAATGACACAGAACTCCTCCTGGCCATCTGCAACAGTGACTTCGGTGGGTGCATATTCAAATTCCCCAAACATGAGATCTCATTATGCACAATTATACACGCTGTCCCTCATATATCACTCATACACACCATTTTTACATTACCTTTTGTATCATGAGAGTAGCCTACGTTAACCTCATACGCCAACTCATCAGTAACAAATGAGAAATTTTGTACATTATCTTGCTGACTTTTCACTATTAATTTTCCAGTGATCACCAGAGAAGCTTAAAGAGATGTTTGACATCCACTTACTGACAGTGATGTGTGCTTTGACTTGCTGTATGTTAAATTCTGTTTCATTATATTCCATACTTAATCAGGGGACTCTTGTTGGGAATCCAAAATCTGTTTTTTAAGACAGACTTGAGCAAGACATCATCAGAAAAAATAAGTTTTAAAAATGATTAAGTGCACGCATTACCAATGGTAAACAATCAATGTAATAAAATTCAAAGTAAAAAAAAAACTGATTAGATAGCAGACAAATTACATACCTAAGTGCAAGAACCCAGAGTACAGTTTTCCAGATCCTTTTAAGTCAGTTTAAATTGACTTAAATTTCTGGACTGTTTTCCAACAGGAAATGCCCTATACGGTCATTTTCACCAGCAGGTACCAAATGACCTCTAGTGGTCATGTGAATAATTACATAAAGCGACATAGTGGGCTACAGTTGTAATATGTATTAAGTAGATCCTCTCCTTTTCCCGAAACTAACCCAAACAATTTCCTCAACTTTAGCCTCCTGAAAATGTGTATTTAGTGGCTAAAGGAAGCTAATCTCAAAGCTAGAAGTAACTTGTGAATAAAGAAGTGACAGTAAATACAGATGGCAGTGAAAAGAAAGCAAGAAGGACAAGGGATTTAACAACTCAAGTCTGTTAGATGGGAATGCTTTTTGTCCTGTCCACCACCTCCAACCAACCTTGATATAAGGATTTCTGCAGTATTGAAACTGTGAAACATGGTATTGCCAGCGTCTTAGACACCTTACATACAGGTGCATCTCAGTAAATTAGAATATCAATGAAAAGTTAATTTATTTCAGTAATTCAATTCAAAAAGGGAAACTCAGATATTGTTGGAGTTTGACTGACTGGAGCTGTGAACCATTCATCGGCGAAGTTCCAGTCTGGGCAAGATGGCTTGGTTGCGGTCTCTTGATCAGGAGCAGGAGGTGGTGTCATCCTTCTGCGGTGGCTGGCGTGCCATCATAGCCCATCAGTCAGATGGAAGGTGGCTGGTCCTAGCTGAGCGGTGATCTGCATCGGTGCTGGCCAGAAGGACTGCAGCTTGTACGAGCGATTGGGTTGACGTACTTGGATCCAGTTGAGCACTGTAAGTGAAGGGCGCTCTGCTCAGCGTTCCTTCTTCATGAAGTGTTGTTATTGCTCTGCCACCCTGTTGTTAGGGGAGAGCATCACCACTGGAGTGTCATCTGATGAGGGACGTGGCCGGTCCCGTTCAGCTACGGCTTGTATCTCCTGCAGTGATGCGGAAGCTCGAGGAGGCTTGTGCTGCATGGGGCGCTTCTGTCATTGCTCTTCCATCCCACTGCTGGAGAAAGGTGCCATTACTGGAGTGTTGTCTGGTGTGTCATCTGGTGGAGGACATAAGCTGTCCGGGGGAAGACGTAGAGGCAGGCCAGTTTTGCCGTTGACGGGGTAGGCCTTACCTTCTTCTGGGTTCTGTGTGACTGTGGACCAGAGCTCCTGCAAATGAGGCGGCAGCTTGCGAATGCTCGTGCTGCATGAGGACCAGCTCTGGGTCCTGTGTGGATGTGGTCTGGAGCTCCTGTGGTGGTTCCAGGTCCTGCGTGGATGTGGTCTGGAGCTCCTGTGGCAGCTCCGGCCCTACAGGGCTCTGCTTGGTGTGTGGTGCGAAGCAGAGAGTGGCTGCGTCCATGTCTGAGCGCAGTGGATTCGGGCAGGGGCTTGTGATGGAGAAGCCCAGTTCACAGAATAAGTCCCACCCCAGGATATTATTGCCATGGTGTGTCACCTGGAACAAGAATGCTGGGAGAGTTCTGTCGTCATAATGCACTGAGAAGGTGACACCTCTGTTGGTCTTGGAGCATCCGTAGTCCGGCAGTTCCACTGCGTCTGGTTGCCGGCAAGTAAGCCTTCTAATCATGGCTTTGTTTATCAGGGACCTTGAGGCAGCGATGGCCAGCACCATTGATATCCTGACACCATCCAGCTTCACTATATGCCGCTGGGCTGACCAGTTGTTGGGGCCCACAAAGTTGATGGTGTCCATGCTGGACATGGGGTCGAAGGGCTGAGCAGCCGAGACAATGGCTTGTACCAGTGGAGCTGAATGTGGGGAGCGTGGGTCAGGGCCCGCTAGCCACGATGCTAACTGATCCGTTACTTCTAGTAGGGACGCTATTTCCAATGCGTCTGTCCATGGCAGATCATCCAACGACATCCACAGCATCTCCTGTAGCATTTCTATCGTGTCTGTCATTGGCACGTTGTCCGGTGCCTCCAGTAGCTCCTCCTGTCTGTCTGAATTCAAGGTGTACTCCTTCAACTGTCCTTGCACCAACCCATCTTCCAAGTGTCCAAACTTGCACATGCTAGCCAAACAATGGAGGACGACTATGTACTGTAGGACAGACTTGTCCAGTCGCTGTTGGCACTGGTAAAACACGATTCTTCGGGCCATTATGCTCTGTGGAGCAGTGAAATATCCGGCTAATAAAGCAACACACTCGTCATAGGTGTCCACAGGTCCAAGCAAGCGAAAGATGCGCCGTCCCTCATAACCAAGGCTGTTTATTAGTGTAGTTCATAGCCGAGTTTCTTCTAGGTCAATAGTAATAATATACATTTTAAATGATTCATACCAGCAGAACCAAGGGATAGGCAGCTCACCAGGCTGAATGAGGAACAGCGGCAGCGGTGCCATTTGTGCTACTAGAGTCTCCAGCCACGATGTTGCTTGGGTCATCCTTGTAGCCAAATGATATGTCTGGAAATTAGGGCGGACACATCCACGTGTTGAGGTTAGCTTTATTGAATGTTAGCTTAGCAAGAGGGTACAGAACAATGTGTGGTTGGTAGTAGGTAGGGTGCCAAGAGAGAGGGCTGGCCCTGGGCAGTCGTATAATATACCCTGCATCGGTTTGACATCACACATGCGTACATGCTACCGCAGCGTAGTGTGCCTTGCCATTTCACATACACCACAGGTAGCTAGTAGTTAGCATGCTAGCAATTTAGCACACATCGCTTGCTTTTCTTTGCATTTTCAGATGAAACAAAGAGTCCATCACCACAAAGGTATTGTGGCTTGATCATCGAAACAGTAAATACATCTCTAGCGCTGCCTATGTTTTTTTAAACTGACATGAAACAGCTTCACCAGTTTGTGTTAGTTGACAGTAAATTAGTGTTAATAATTAATGGTTACATGAACACTTTTGAAGCAGAGTGATGCATATCTGATGAAAGTGGAGTGCAATTATTGTGGATTTTAGTTACTCCTGGAATCCCTATTGTTCAATCAAATCCCTCGGTCGGAACTAACTGTTGTATAAGTATCAATAGAGGGTATGCACATGATGTCACAAAACAGAACTCATGGCAGTTAGAAAACACTAATTGGAAAATGAGTGGCAGCAATAGGGTGTATGCAGTAAAACACAAAAAACACATCGTATTCAGTCACAGCAGTACACAGAGTACTGTGCTTTCATTGTGGAGCGCTAATCTTATCATTCCACCTTGTATTAATTGACAAAAAATAGATTAATAATTGAAGGCACAGAACCAGTTCTTGACTTTAAATTAAATCACCCTTTATTGTCATTCAACTGTACAACCAATTATGTACAGTAGAACAAGATTGTGTTTTACCTATCGTGTTAATCACACACACCCCAAGTATAGAATCAGAGGGCCGCTGCCATGCAAGGCGCCGTCACAAATTTCCCTCCTCCATTGCTGAGCACCAAGCTGGACGGCAGGAAGTTCCACTTTTATATGGTCTTCGGCATGACCCGGCCGGGATTTGAACCCCTGCCTCCCGGGTGCGGGGCGGATGCTCTACCAACTGAGCCACCACTCCGATGGGACTTATGCATAAGGGACTTATGCGTGCCTTTACCAACACATCATTACAGTCAAGTAAACAGTATGGTATCAACACCTAAAGTAAAAATAATCACTGTGTACTACTGTTGTGGTCACGCAGCACAATTCTTCCACACTGTGGCTAAATATTTTGAGTGCTTTTTTTGCTTTGCTACAAAAAACTAAAGCTGCCACATGTTTGCTACTCAAACACGTCACAGCTTGTATAACTTCCCTGTAACTGCCAATAATTCTGTTCCAGTGCAATCCCTCTATACCTGGTTTAATGACTATAGCATTACTGTGCTTGACCCTCATAGCAATATAGGTATAAGGCCCATTTCCACTACAGGAACCAATTTTGCAGGAAATTCCCCTGTGGTGTGCGTCTCCAATACAGGAACCTCCCAAAAAGTTTTCAGGAACTCATAGTAGCTGAAACACGGCCCTGGTCAGGGCCCGAAAACTGCTGGTGATTGGATAAAAGTCAGCATGATGTAAACAAAACAGAAGGAAATGAGAATAATAAAATTTGACCAAAAAAAAGATAATAGTGAAGATCTAATGGTTAAAAATTTATAATATAATGCTTCAGTGATTGGGTCTGACAAATTGTTTGGTATATGTGGCCATGCAGCGCAAGCTTCGGGAGGACACGAGTATTTACAGCTGAATGGCACAGCGTATACCAGCCGCTACTGCTGTCCTTTGCGGGAATGTGAGCCCATGCAGTGGGCCAACAGATGAACTCTCCACTGGTGCTTCTCCCGGTGTGCTCGTACAGCTATGCCATATAGTGACTAAAAATTAAAATGTTTATACTGCCATGATTGTGAAGAGGAATGGTCAGACCAGTCGTATACCACAAGCGGCCACACATACTGTACATCAGGGTAGCATGAACACAGCAGAGAAGGAAGGCACAGGACCAGCAGGTCAGGCTGTCAGTAGTCGGAGAGTAATATGAGCAACTTCAGAATGTTCCCTACATTTTGAAAAATGAGGGTTATCTGGTATCTTTTTTGTATACATATATGACCGTCTCATCTACTAAACACCAAATAACCTTATGTGCCATTTACCATTGCCAAAGGACAATTTGTACAATGTGCTTTGGCAGTGGTTAAAAAGTGCAGTCCCATGCAACAGGCTTGAGTTCAAATCCCTTGTCTCTATTCAGTTTATACACAGACTACTGTGGCTCAGGTAAGGTGGAACCAGTAATCAGAAGGTTTGGGGTGTTCAATCATCACTTCTGTCTCCATGAGCAAGATACTGAACCTAGATAGTCTCCAGTACATTCATCTGTCTGTGAGGGCATATGTGTGATACAAAGTGCTCTGAACAGTCAGTATACTGAAATACCTCTAAACATACAAATATAGTTCTACTTTCTTGTCCTTTCAGTGGTTCGAGGCTACATTAAGAACGTCTCACACAGCTTTCAGAGTCAAACATCACTGGTGGACGTGTCAGCAGTGAGGGTGTATTGGCAGCGCAGCAGAGTGTTTGAGAAACAGGTGGAAGCCTCCTCTGAGTCATCTCAGTCTTGGCATGGACAGATCCACACATTGCTACGGTGCCACGTGAGGCCTGGGGAAGGAGAATTTCTCTTCACAGGGTCAGAACACTTTGGGGAAGCTTGGTTAGGGTGTGCCCCTCGATACAAAGACTTCCTGTCAGTCTACCACGATGCCTGGATGGCTCAGCGGAATTCCTGTGACTTTCCTTTAGACTGAAAAACTGTATGACTTAACCCTACAGGCATCACGGCGTGCCATAAATGTGGCATCCAGCCTCAGCAGCAGGGGTAAAGCTACTGAACTGATGATGAAAATCTCATTTGGAGAAGAAAAACAGCGGGGCCTCCTGCACTGAAGCTTAGAGAGGGCCAGCCTTTGTCTCCCTCCCATCACGACCCTCGGTCCTTGGAGACTAAGGAGGGATTGGGTGGCTGCTCTCTTTTTGTGCTTCTTCCTGCACAAACTGTTGTTCATTTAATGGGCTTTGTGTGATGGTTGTCCTATGAACTGAGCTGGGGCCCTTATTACTGCCAATGTTGTAGAATGAATAAAAATATACAGATAATTTTTAGAAAAAATCTGTTTCTAAAATAGTAATACATATTTGTTTTGTATGAATCTGTACAATGTACAAATGGAAGTTGTATTTTTTGTTCCTAATCCAACATTGATTAGATAAATGAAACTGATTTTTTATTTTCATTTAATTTCCTAAAAGTTGTTTTATCCTTTTCTTTTCTTCATTTCTATTCTTCCTCTGACATCAATGACGATGCACAACAGAAAGCTGTGCATTTTCCATCATTACTTGGGAACTTTAGGACATTTTAAAGGCTTGCAGTAAATGACATTCCAGATATTGATCCAAAATGTAAGACCATAAAATCTTAGGAGATAATCCAAGGTGATTCCCATCAGCAAGCACATGGCAAAGGTGGAGAAGAAAAACTTCCTTTTAACAGGAAGAAATGTCCAGCAGGCTCAGGGGAGAATGACTTCAATTCAATATAACTTTATTTATATTGCACCATTTCACAACAACAGTCATCTCATAGCACTTTCAAGCTGTAGGGGAAAACCCCACAATTGCAGAAAGACCCCAGCAATCAGGTGATCCCCAGTGAGCAAGCACTTGGTGACGGTGGAGAGGAACAACCACCTTTTGGCAGAAAGAAGCCTCCAGCAGAACCAGACTGACCACCAAAAATATTACTGTACATTGAGAGTGAAGAAAGGAGTGAAAGCCCAGTGCATCGTTGGCGATCTGGTCAGCTGGTTCCAAAGGAGAGGAGCCTGATAACTGAAAGCTCTGCTCCCATTGTATTTTTAGAGATTCTAGGTATTACAAGTAATCCTGCATTTTCTGAGCATAGTGCTCTGTTAGGATGATAAGGCACTATCACATCTTTTAAATAGCGAGGGGTCTGATTATTGAGAACTTTTTGTTTTTGAGTGCTCTCAAGGATGAGACAGTTTTTAACTCTTAACTTGGTTTATTAACCAATAATCAAGTATAACGTTACAGCATAGCAGGTAGCTTGATGATCTTGACAGTCACAGTTACCCTGCGCTTGTGCCAAAACCATGTCTTCAGTGGCTCAAACAGAAGAACTGGCTGCTCTACACTTTGTAAGCGAGGAGAAGGATTTTAAACTTAATTCTAATTCTATGGGAAGGCAATGAAGGGGGGCCAGACTTAAAAAAAAAAAAAAAAACACCTTTATATGATCATCTGTAGTAGCAAGTTTTGAACAAAATCTACATTTTGATATTTAACAACCTGTAGTGATAAGGCAAATAATAACATGAAGTGACATGGAGGAGGGGTACTTTTGTAAGATGTGTAAACTAGATTCTCACCTTTTCGTAACTCTAACCTTAAAGACCTACTCCAGTGGATATAAATCCCCTATAAAAACAAATCCACATTGTCTAAAAAGGTATCTAATGAACTTTTTTCTACAAAAACCCCCTTTCATTCTCTTACAGTTTTGTGTTGAAATTTTTTCAGTTTTCCTTCTTATTCAAATGCCAGGATAGGCCCAACCACATCTCTAGAAGTTAATGGTGGCTAGTGCTACATTAAATAGAATAAATCCTGTGGAAAAAAGACTTACTGGTTGATGGACATACCCAGTTGTATGCACGGTGGCCCAGGACAATGACTTAAACTGCATTGGTCCTTAAAAGTAGTTTAATGGTAAAACCCATCTTAATTTGGGTCAAGTTTTCAAAGCAGCTGTCAAAAGTTTTTCAAAGCAGCTGTCCTGGAGGCTAACTTCAGTCTGAATAGAGAATAGAAAATAGAAAATAGAGAATTCTTAGTCTTGATTGGCTCAACAGTACGGACCTGTTATAGTGACATCACCAAAAACGCTCGGTCTAAGCATGCCTTTTTTCGAGGGGAGGAGCTTAACTAAAATTTCACAGCAAAAAAACACAGACATGGCACATTTGAGTGATTTTGCTCTTGATATGTCTTGTAAGTGTGGTAGACTGTAAGTCTAAATTAAAACATTACTGGCACATGCCTCTAGGGGGAACTACCTGTATTGTTCAGCACTACTACTAAGGGGACACATTAGAATAAGAGTGTAAAAACCCCGCGCAGAATCCATGTTCAGTCATTGTCGTGTGTGTTGCAGAATAAATGGCAAGAGTTAGCCAAAGAAATAACTCAAGTGTGATCATTGCTACACGGTAGGATATTACACAATTGGCGACGAGGATTTAAAAGTTATCAACGAGAAACAGAGAACATTGCAAGTGTGGCGAACTCAAGTGACTCCAGTAGTTCGAGTGCAAGTTCAGAGGAGGAAAACGAGGTTTCCCCACCACGACGAGCAATGGCGGCTGTAATCGGAACGGTAACCCCTTTTGATAACTCGACTCAGTCATGGGAAGAATATAGTGAAATGTTGGACTTTTTCTTCGGAGCTAATGATATTGAGGAGCCAGACAAACGGAAGGCTGTACTGTTGAGTGGAGTTGGTGCAACTACTTACAGCTTGTTGAGAAATTTAATAAGCCCTGCATTACCGAAAGATAAAACATACGACCAGCTTACTGCTGAGCTTCAGAAGCACTTCAGCCCCAAACCGAGTGAAATCGTGCAACGATTCAAATTTAATTCACACATAAGGAGGAACACTGAGTCCATAGCAGAGTATGTGGCAGAATTGAGGAAATTAGCACTGCACTGTGATTACAAAGACTCATTGGAAGAAATGTTAAGAGACAGACTTGTGTGTGGAGTGAATGATGACCGAATGCAACGGCGACTTTTATCTGAAACAAAACTCACTTTTGCAAAGGCTTTGGAATTATGCCAAGCGATGGAAACAGCATCTAAAGATGTGAGAGAAATGCAAGGGAAGCTAACAGAGGACACAGCAACGCATGTTCGTGTGCCTAAGACCCAAGTAGGTGTCTACAAAGTGTCGACTGACAAAACTCAGCGCAAATTCCCCAGTTGTTATCGCTGCAAAGGCCAGCACAATGCCGCCGAGTGCAAATTTGCCACTGAGCTGTGTCATAATTGTGGCAAGCGAGGGCACATTAAGAAAGCATGTAGAACAAAGGTGGGCAATGCACAGGTGCAGAAGGCAACAGTTAAAGGGCAAAAGAATGAAAACAAGGGCCCAGGAAAGGAACAGCGAGCAAATCAACTTAGAGGGGAGGGAGAAAGTGATACAGAAGACATGGGTTTTCACACAATTTACAACATGTCAGAGGAGCTGACCAAGGTAGCGCCCATCACGCGTACCGTGAATGTTAATGGAATGAAAGTAACATTTGAAGTTGATACAGGCTGTGGAGTAACCATATTAAGTAAACAGCAATATACACAACTGTGGAAGAAAACAGACACAGCAGAATTAAATCCCTGTTCATTAAAATTAAAAACATACACAGGAGAGAAGCTAGACGTGCTAGGGATGGCACAAGTGAAGGTGCAACACAAAAACAAAGAAAAGGACTTACCTGTAGTAGTAGTTGGGAGCGAAGGACCAAATCTACTAGGGTGAAGTTGGCTACAAGAACTGGCCATGATTGATCAGTTGGTGAATAAGGTGGAATCTCAGCCCAAATTGCAGCTGGAGGAGATCCTCGAAAGACACGCTGAGGTGTTCAAAGAAGGCTTAGGACAGCTAAAAGGTGTCACTGCAAAGATTAATGTGGACAAGGAGGCCCAACCACGATTCTGCAAACCCTGACCGGTGCCCTATGCAGTCAAGCCACTGGTCGAGAGCGAGCTACAGAGGCTGCTGGATGACAAGATCATTGAGCCAGTGCAGGTTGCAGAATGGGCGGCACCCATAGTCCCAGTGAGAAAGCCGGATGGCTCCATTAGAATATGTGGAGATTACAAACTCACTGTCAATCGAGCATCACGGGTGGATCAGTATCCAATTCCTAAAGTGGAGGACCTCTTCGCACAGCTGAATGGCGGCCGACACTTCACGAAATTAGACATGAGTCACGCTTACCAACAGGTAGTCCTGGAAGAAGAATCAAGAAAGTATGTAACCATCAATACACACAAAGGCTTATATACCTACACACGCTTACCATTTGGAGTAGCTTCCAGTCCTGCTATATTCCAGAGAACTATGGAGGGCATCCTAGGTGGAATTCCGAATGTTGCCATTTATTTGGATGACATCCTTTGTACAGGACCAAATGAACAAGAACATCTGAAAACGCTGGAGGAAGTGCTTCAACGGTTGGAGAAAAGCGGTCTGAGGTTGAAAAGAAGCAAGTGTGAGTTCATGGGAAAAGAGGTGGTGTTCCTAGGCCACAAGATCAACGCCAGTGGTCTACACCCTCTAACAGACAAAGTGGAAGCCATTGCGGAGGCGCCTGAGCCACAAAATGTTACTGAGTTAAAAGCCTACCTGGGCTTGTTGAACTATTACCATAGGTTCCTCCCAAAGCTCTCCATGCTGCTGGCACCACTACATACCTTACTTAAGAAGGAAGAAAAATGGTCATGGGGGGTCAAGCAGCAGAAGGCGTTTGAAGAGTCCAAAGCGCTACTTCAGTCCTGTAGTGTGTTAGTGCACTATGATTCAAACAAACCACTCATCCTGGCGTGTGACGCATCACCCTACGGTGTGGGAGCTGTACTCTCTCATCGTATGGAGGATGGCTCAGAGAGACCCATAGGGTTCGTCTCAAGAACTCTTAGTGCAGCTGAGAAAAACTACTCCCAGCTAGACAAGGAGGGCCTTGCAGTAGTATTTGGTGTAAAAAAGTTCCACAAATACCTGTACGGGAGACAGTTCGCTATAGTGACTGACCACAAGCCACTAATTTCACTGTTCAGTGAAATGAGAGCCATACCCCAGATGACATCTCAGAGAATTCAGAGATGGGCCGTTACATTAGCAGCGTATGAGTACACCATCAGTTACAAAGCCGGACGGGACCATACGAATGCTGACGCGATGAGTAGGCTACCCTTGGATGGAGGAAGAGACAGCACGCCTGAGGAGGAGGAGAGAGTGCTATTGTTTGAAGATATCGGCGTGCCCCTGGTGAACGCACAACAAATAAAGAAGTGGACAGACAAAGACCCTGTTCTAGCAAGAGTGCGAGAATACATCTTGCGAGGATGGCCGAAGATGAACAGTCCTGAGTTCATTCCCTATGCCCGACGACAGGATGAGCTCAGCACCCAGGAAGGTTGTATCCTGTGGGGAGGACGCGTGGTTGTTCCACCACCTGGTCGGAATGCCTTACTGCAACAACTACACCAAGCATACCCTGGCATCACTCGCATGAAAGCGTTGGCGAGGAGTTACATGTGGTGGCCCAACATGGATGCAGAGGTGGAGGCGCTTGTGAAGTCATGTGCGGCATGCCAGGAGAACAGGAACAGTCCTCCAGCAGCCCCACTACATCCCTGGGAAGTTCCAGATAAACCATGGAGAAGAATTCACATTGACTACGCAGGTCCATGGATGGGAAGAATGTTCCTGATCATAGTTGACGCATACTCAAAGTGGATCGATGCATATTCTGTGAGTAGCTCTACTTCTACTGTTACCATTGAATGTCTTAGAAAGAGTTTCAGCCAACATGGCATACCTGAAATCATAGTATCAGATAACGGTACATGTTTTACGAGTGAACAGTTCCAAGAGTTTTCTGAAAAGAATGGCATACGTCACATCACGACTGCGCCATACCATCCTTCTTCTAATGGCTTAGCCGAGAGGGCCGTGCAGACGTTCAAGTCACTCATGAAAAAGATGGCAGGAGACTCTATTGAAACCCGAATGTCGCGAGCTCTGTTCAGCTATCGAATAACACCCCAATCTACAACTGGCAAGTCACCAGCTGAGCTGTTATGTGGAAGGAAGTTGAGGTCAACATTTGACTTAATACATCCAGACTTCAGAAACAAAGTGCATGATAAACAAGAGAGACAAAAAGGTTATCATGACATGCATGCTAGAGAGAGAATATTGAGAGAAGGAGACGTGGTCTACACCCGCAACTTTGGCTCAGGACCAGCCTGGGTACCAGGAGAAATAACAGAAAAGACAGGCCCTGTGTCATTCAAGGTGACATTAGGCCATGGACAAGTGGTGAGGCGACACATCGACCAAGTTCGTGGTAGGAGCTCCATTCCCCTGCCGATGGCACCAGAGGTGTTGTCTGACAACCATTCTGAGGAGAGCATCAACGAACCACCACTTCAGGTGATACCTGAGGTACCCGTCTCTGCAGATTCTATGGGCAGCACTGCAGCAGCCGAAACAGTGGAGCAGTCTGAGTCTTCACCTGCAGTTGGCTCACCAGCCGTGAGAAGATCTCAGCGAGCTAGGAAAGCTCCAGACTACTTGAAGGACTATACTTAGTCAGTAGTGAGTTCCCCAGCCACAGGACAAGAATGCGTCCTGGAACCTCACTGGGATGCGGTAGTCAAACCAATTCCCCAGTTAGACTGTTATGTGTGTTATACATGTGAAGAAAAAAAAAAAAAGAGAAAGAAATTATGTGTATGGCACATGTGTTTAAGAAGTTAAAAAGTAACTGTGATAGTTTAGGGTTAAATGGGAGTTCCAGGATGTCTAGTATAATTGGCTAGTGTAATTAAAAGTAGTTTAATCTAGAGGGGAGGGATGTGGTAGACTGTAAGTCTAAATTAAAACATTACTGGCACATGCCTCTAGGGGGAACTACCTGTATTGTTCAGCGCTACTACTAAGGGGACACATTAGAATAAGAGTGTAAAAACCCCGCGCAGAATCCATGTTCAGTCATTGTCGTGTGTGTTGCAGAATAAATGGCAAGAGTTAGCCAAAGAAATAACTCAAGTGTGATCATTGCTACACGGTAGGATATCACAGTAAGTCATACAAAAAGATGTTCCAAGAAAAAAAAAACCTCGATTTTGAGTGGTGTATCACTTTAAATATCTAAAATACATATGTATTAAATGCTTAAAGAAATTTATTTGTGAAATCTGAAGTGACTTGCTAACAATAAAGGGAGTGAAAGTAAACGGTAGTTTAAAAAAAAGGGGGCGGTGGGGGGGAGAGGGAGACAAACTTGGGAACTCCACTATTTCCCTGCCCACCTGTGTAATCAAGCGACTTTCACGCCTTTGAAATGTGGTAACATTATTGTCTCCAACACTGTATGCATGGAACACACAACATGCTTTTATATTTTAGGTGGAGGACTTGCTGCCTCTCGCCTGAAGATACTGGGATAGGCTCCAGCCCCCCCGCGACCTGAAAAGGATTAAGCAGAAGAAGATGGATGGACTTGCTGCTCAGTGAGATGTCACAACTACTGAATGGGGCTGAGGGGGAAGTGAAGAAGAAAACAAGATAATGTAGAGAGGAAGTGAGAAACTGCCCCACAATCAGTCAATTTTGTCAAAAAAATTGTCAAACGATTCAATAAAGAAGGTCAAGCAGATATGTTGTTCTTATAACTACTTACAAGAGCAGACCTATTCAAAAAGCTAAATCCTTTGCCTGCTTAAATATGATAGATCAGAAGGGCTTCAATAGAAGCTGTGGTTTGTGAAACTACAAGGGGTTAACTGGCGCCGGCGTGGTGACGCAGCCGTGTGGTGACGTCATCATGCCAGACCATTATAAATGGAGAGTTGGCCATCTTAGGCCTCTCTCGGCTGCAGGCTTCACAGCACACAGCCCTACAGTGAACCAGTACTGTATAACCAACAGTGTGTTCAATAAAGTTTGTGTTCTGAATCAGTATCACTCTTCGTTGGTCATTCCGGGTTTCCGGACATAACATTTGGCGACGAGAGTAAAACCATGGAAGTGTGCCTGAGGCAACTATGACTGTTTTTGGAATACCCCGGTGAGCCACCCGTACCCTGGCCATGCTGGCTCGATGCTTTTGAGGCGTACAGTATGTGTCGGTGTGGGAGCTGGGCAAATTAGACAAGGTACGGAAGCGGGCTCTGTTAATTCACAACCTGTGCTTAGAAGGCCAACATATTTTCCATACGCTAGGACCGATGGACTCATTCACTGATTCAGTCAAGCTGCTAGCTAGCTACTTCGCCACGCCCAGCAACATATTGTTGTGGTATATTAGGTTCTGCCAATGGCGACAGAAAGTTGGAGAGACAACACCACAATTCGTCGTGGACCTTCGCCACCTCGCTAGCATGTGCAGGTTTGGTTTGTTGGAAGACAAAATGGTGTGGGACCAGCTGGCCAAGCACATTAGCAACCCGCAGCTGCAGACTAAGGTGCTAATGGCACCAAACGACATGACACTAGCTAGTACCATCAAGCTAGCATTTCATCTAGAGTCCACCGACAGGTTAGCATCATAGCTAGGTGTGCAGCAACAGCAGCTGAGCCACACACTGCTGGCATATGCAGTGAGCATGGAGGAACCTGGTGACACGGCAGAAGAGATTGAAGCAAAGACTGTGGACCGGAGGACTGCTACGAAACACTCCACATGTGGCAGATGTGGTTCCCCGATGCACCGAGAGAAAGCACGCTTTGTCTGGCAAGCGGGCAACAATGCAAGCGATATGGAAAATTTAACCACTTCACCAAAGCTTGCCGGTCAGCAGCACCCGGCCCACTGGCCAAACAAAGTCACCCACCTGTGAAGACCATCCACATGGTGAGGTCCAGAAGCGCGGCATATGCATTCTGCATGGTGGAGCTAGACAACGTTAACCTGGCACTCCTGCTCAACACTGCTGCAGTGAGGTCAATGTTGAACTGGGCCACGGTGAAGAAGTTCTTCCCCAACTACACGATTGGCAAGAACCCAGCGGTGCTGTATGGGTATGGTGGCTACTGAGTTAGTAACGCAGGGACCATCACGCTAACGGTCCGCTACGCGTCAAGAGTCGTTACCGATTTCGTTTTTCAAGTGGTCACGCATGGAGACAACATACTGGGATGTGATTTGTTGTGTCAACTGGGCTTCTCCATCTGCAACAGTAACGGACTCAGTTTGACTGTTATCAATGAGTGGGACACGACACACTTGGATGACGATGACGAGAGTGCAGCCGTTCCGTGCACACAGGAGGAACACTGCCTGGAGAGGGGGCAGGACCGAACTCGCCTCAGATCCTCACCCAGCATAAGCCCACAGGAGCCACTGCGGAGTTGCAGGAGAGGGAGCCCATGCCTACCGCGTATCCCAGGACACAGCAACCCAGCGTAGATCCTGACAACGATGATAGAGATACACCATCACAGCCAGACTTCCCAGGTGAGGGAAAAAAGGGACCAGACTGCTTCCGAATCCATGCACAGCACCGGTCTACAGGAGCCGCAGCTGAGCCTCTGGATGGAGAGTCCATGATTATACAAAACACAGCAGAGTCACCGGACGTCTTCTGAATCCATGACCAGCATTGGCCTCCAGGAACCGCCACAGTGGTGCAGGAATGAAGAGTCCATGACCCACCAGGTAACAGCAGAACCACTACAACCTGACAGACGCCCCCACGACAGATGCGAGAACTGCATCACCACGACCGCAGCAACATGTACAGCCAAACAGAATGCCATTTGCGGTGTTGGACTGGGTTTTGGTCCGCAAAATTGAATGACTGGACCCACAGTTAGCTACAACGCAGCCTACAGCACCACTGACACCCATGAAGATCATCGCACAGCTGGGGCCAGCGACCTTCCTGCTGGCAGATGGTTTGGTGTGGCATGCCAACTGTCTCCGTCGAGTTCGAGTGACAGTTCTGGATGACGAGACTTCTTGGGAGCCGGCTCACACGGTGTGGGACCCGGACTGGAGGTTTATGAGAGACGGTCCCGGTCTGGGGGCCCCTGCACCTCCAGGGGCGTGTCCACCACGGGCTCGCTACAAGGTCCCTCCAGATGGACTGCCTTCCTCATGGAAAAGAAGGAAAAAGAAGGACTGTTTAGCTAGGAGCACGGCTGACTACAGATAGTGGCAGAATAACCCACTCAGCTGCACTGGGCTATGTGGTGGTCTACCTGCTAGCCCTAGCTAGTTTTGTGTTACCAAACTGAGGAGGGTAAATTCAATTTGCATGCTGTTCCGTTTTTCCAAGTTGGGGGTGGGTGGGTGTGTGAATGTAGTACGTGAAACTACAAGGGGTTAACTGGCACCAGCGTAGTGACACAGCCTTGCAGTGACATCATCATGCTGGACCATTATAAAGGGAGAGTTGGCCATCTTAGGCCTCTCTCGGCTCCAGGTTTTACAGCGCACAGCCCAACAGTGAACCAGTACTGTATAACCGACAGCGTGTTCAATAAAGTTTGTGTTCTGAATCAGCATCACTCTCCGTTGGTCATTCCGGGTTTCCAGACACAACAGAAACTATGTTTTCTCTTGTCTTCAGAATCTAGATAACTGCACATTCTCCTGGTAGGGATTAATGTCATTCAGTAAATGGTGGCTGTGGAGGTTATTTTATAGCTGATGTGGGATGAACTGAAGTGGACGGAGCTCATGAACAGTGAAAACGAGATATGAGGTGCTCCAGCTTGCAAAAGCTTTGGTCTCTGAAGACTTTCAGCTCTTTGTGACTGCTACGCCCCCTTTTCTCATCATATGTTACATATTTTCTGTTTTTCACTGATGGAAGGTGATTTAGCGTTGAAGTACCCAAACTTATTTTTTTTTCCCTTTTCAACCCTGGTTACAAGATTCTTAAGATAATAGAATAACTCTTTGAAATGTGAAATCTCCTTAAATAACCACAACTCTGAGCAGTCTGCTTCATTCATTTCCTTTCATTCGTGTTGCCTATGCACTACGATCCAAGACCACGAACGGACAGATGTGAGGCCCCAGAAGCCAGCCAATCCTCCCCCTCAGCCCCTCCCAGGAGAAGGGAACAATTAATTGACTTTTAAAGCAACTTCTTTCCGACCCTGTTCCCCACTTCTCGGCTGAGCGGGGCTCACAAATTGGTGTGTTGAACTTTTTTATGAGGACTAAATAGCTGCCAATGAAAGTGTAAATGACTGTGTGGTGAATGGAGCCCGCACAATGGCACTGCAGTGACAAGGCCCCCGGCAGACATAATGACCATTGTCACAGCTGCCGTCATCTAGAAACCATCAGGGCCCGTGAATCCAAGAACCCAGAGAAAGAGAGTGTGTTTGTGCATTTTCCTCTAAGTTATAGTTGGCATGTTTCTGTATTCTTTGAGTTTGTCTGCACATCTGTTTTGGCTTCAGATTTAATGTGCTTAAGGAAAAGCAGAATATAGATGGAAAGTGTGCTGAGCCACAAAAACAAGTCAAAAAGGAATTCATCAAACAAGGATTTTAGCCCACATCTATAACTCTAGGGCATGACGTCTTCGAGGAAGCCTATCTTGTTAACCAATAGAAGCAATTACTTCATCCCATTTATATTTAGAGTTGTCTGTGGATGTACGGCTAAAGGTTACTATCATGTATAACTGTGATGAATATTCCCCCCAAATCAAGTATTTTTCATCCTGCAGAAGCCCAGTATGTCTCCTTCGTATGCATTGTCCCAGGAGGCCACCATGTCAAATTTCCAAGCAAAATATAGTCTCTCTGCAGGCTTTTGAGACCACACAATTCTCATCTCTGGGAATTCCAGCAGGCTCTCTTGGGGATCCAGCACAAGCCAGCCTCGGCTCTGGAGCTGCCGCATGGTGCACCGGCAGGAGTCCACCCAGGCTGGGGGGTAATTGGTTTATCCCACCGCCTGGCCTGCTTTCCCATGTGGGCCACTGCTGTGGGGAGGCCCAGGGGTACAATATGGAAACAGCATGAGACGCTCCAATGTCGAAGAGGCATTCACTGCTGCAGCTATAGAGATAGGACAGGGTAGCGTGAACACAAAGCTGGATCTGAGAGGTTTCTTGGCTTTGAAAGGGTCGCCATTTGGTTTTCTTTTAAAAATGGGCAGCATTTGTGCTTGAAATAATTGAATTTTGACTCAAGTTTTTTCTTCTCTGGCAAATTTTCCCTTCAGTTCAAAAGTTGGCGGAGCACTATTGCCTTCATATTAGAATAAGAGAACTTTCTCTGAACTAGCCAGAATAAAGTAATATGTAATTTATCACAAAGAGCATCAGAAGCAGAGCATGTATCCTAAATGATGAGAAGCTGAATCAAAATTTAATCTACTGTCTTACAGATCTTTTTTTGTTGGAAGAGACAATTTGACACAGTTTACTGATAATCTGTGTAAGTCCACAAGTTTGACTATGGTGTGATATGACTACTTGCTATTGAGTGTGGCTGTGAGCTAAGCTTGGAAACTTTAAATAATAATAACAAAAGAATGAGAAAGTATTGAATCTTAATAATACTGAATGGTGATGTGTACAGTCATTTTGAGGGACTGTTGTTCTCACTTGAATCAAGGGCAAAATTACAAGGGAAAAAAAAATCTTAATTTATTAGAAAAAAAGTCACAAATTTATGAGAAAATGGAAATTTATGAGGAAAAGAGTGAGATAGGTATAATTAAAATCACTGAAAATGTATGAGAAAACTAAAAATTTACTTTCTAAAAAAAACACACTAAATTTGTGAGAAAACATCTGAAAAACTGCACAGAATTAAAAGAGAAAAGTAACACATTTAAAAAAAAGTTAAAAGAAATAAAACTAGAGGGCACTCAGAGAGCGAATACCTCCACCAAGGCTCCCTCCCTTCCTCCCTTTGTCCTCCCCTCCATCCCTTTGTCCATCCATATCCATCTGTACATTGCAAGATAGGGCCTTGGCAGAGGTATGCACTCACACAGATCACATCCAACCTGGACCAGAAGCTGCTGCTGGCCTTCTACTGCTGCTCAGTGGAGAGTGTGCTCACCTACTGTCTGGGTGTGTGGTACACCGGCTCCACAGCTGAAAACAGCAAGGCTGTGCAGAGGGTCATCAACACCGCCCAAAAAAGGCATCGGTGGCACTCTGCCCTCCTTGGAGGACATCTCCAGGTCCTCCTGTCTCAGAAAGATCAAGGCCATCACAGGAGACCCCTCACATCCTACCCACCACCTGTTCAATCTGCTTCCCTCTGGACGACAGTTCAGATCAATCAGGTCCCACATTTTCAGACTGACAAACAGTTTCTTCCCCAGGGCCATCCGGACTGCAAACAGTCAGTGGCCCCATCCCCCCTCCCTCCTAACGCTTGCATGCACAAAACTGAGGACCTTTCAATTATCACAGTAACCCACCTATCTTTGCACTCCGCACTTTCATGTTCATTGACCCATCTGTGAAACTACTACCATTTCTGTATATATTTTCCATAATCCTTGGGCCATTTTATTCAACTGTGTTCCGCACTTCGCACTCTTGTACATAGTTCCATCCGTGAAGCCACTACCATACCTATGTATATACCTGGGGGCTATTTTTATTTTTATTTCAGGTGTATGTTCAATCGTATATTCTGTAACTGTGCTTTATCAAATCCCTCTCTCTTACTTTACTACGCAGTAGCCTGGTGGAGCACCCACAATTTTGTTGTACTGTACAACTGTACAATGACAATAAAGCCTATTCTATTCTATTCTATTCTATTCTAATGAGTTCATCTTTGGGCCAAGAGCCACCTCTGGTGAAAATGTCATCTAAATCCATCAATGAGTTTTTGCGTGATCCTGCTAACAGACAGAGAAATGGCAGCAAAAACAACTGGAAAAACACTTGGAAAGTGTAGACCTCCGGCAAGCAGCTCATTCCCCCAAATGACATTGTTAGAAATGCAGAAGTTTTCTAAATGCAGCATTTCTGCATTTGATATTGATGAGAAATACTAATTCAAGTTTCCTTCTATAAGATTTATTGAAATAACAAATAAATAGTATTAGGTAACTTAGCTACAGAAATTCTGGTGTACCAGCAAAATTAAAAATTTAACCAAGTTGATACTGACTTTTCCTAAAAATTCCTGGATCCAGGTGGTGATTTGATTACAAAAATGTAATCATCTGTTCCGCATGCCATTACACACCTTTCCTAAAATTTCATCAAAATCCGTTCATAAATTTTGTAGTAACGTTGTTAGACAGACAGACAAAGCAATGCCGGTGTTGTGGCAAAAACTGATCACCAGATTGTTATGTCCCCAAACCTGGAATAAAGAAGGATGAGGATGCTGTGCTCGAACTGAACTTTATTATAATAAAAAACATAAGTACGTGTACGCTCAGCACACCTGCACTCCAGCTGTAACTCTTACTGTGTCTCATGAGCTACCTCAACACAACATAATACAACATGCAGCGAGATGGCGGACCGCCCAGTATATACTAGCGGTGACGTCAGCCGCAGGCCACATTCCACTCCAAATGTACTAACTGTTCATACACCACATTCTTCCTCCTTCCCCTTGCATCAAAATACAGAACATATTCTAATCAATAATCAGTTAGTTAGCTCGTTAGCCCTTCCCAATTTGGTATACAGTATTAATAAACCCACACTATCAACATTCTTATCTTAAACACACACTTCAACATTCTCATTTATTCAAGAACATTCAACATTTCAGCCTTTTTTTTTCAAGGACTCTGATCAGAACTTTGAACTAGGGTCTGTGGGTAGACCACCGCTAGACCCGACACAGCTTGGGTGGGTTATTCTTTCACCTTTTCAGGTGCGTTGCTACCTTAACAGTTTTTTTTTTTCACAGTCTTCCATGGGGAAAGCAGTTCTGCCGGAGGGGCCTTGTAGTGGGCCCGTGGCGGATGCGTCCCTGAAGCTGTCAGACACCTGGGACCAGGGCCAATCTTCATGATGCTGGGGCCCGGGTCCCACACTGCAGCAACTGACTCCTGCAAAGCCTCGCCATCTGGAGCAACCACCTGGACACACCATAATTGGTTTGCATGCTGAGCCGAACTGTCTGTCAGCTGAAAGTGCACTGATCCTAGTTTTGCCACGATCCTCTGCGGCGTCCGTTGTCTTGTTGGCTGTGGCCCAGTCAGTTGCCATCCCAGTCTCTCTCCGGTGCGATCCTGAACCTAGTCCATGACTTGAAGCAGTGCCTTGCTTGGTTTTGTGTGTCATTGTGATCCCGGTGGCGCTGCATGCTCGTCCGATTTGGGACCTCTGTCGTGCTGTGGCGGTTCCGTTATTACTGTGTTTGCTGCGGACCCTTCACCCGTCGTCACTGCCGTTGATTCTGTGGGCTGAGGCTGGTCATGGGTACGGAAGGTGTCCGGTGTTTCTCCCACGTCGCTCGTTGAAGCAGAATCTTCACCTGTTGGCTCATTTGTAACCTCCGTAGCTTGTTGTTGAGCACGGGTACGGAAGCAGTCCGGTTCCTTCACTCTCCCGTCTGATGTGCTCTGCTGTGCCACATCGTGAGCAGCGTCTGTGCACGGTTGTTGCTGCTGTGCCTTGGGGTTTTCTGAGTGCACGGGCTCCCTCTCCTGCAGCTCCGGCCAAGCAGGGAACAGACGCAAGTCCGGCTGTTGCCCTCCTCCCAGGCAACTCTCCTCCTGAGTGTGCGGGGTAGATGGTTTGGTGTAAGTGCTGCTTTGAATTACCTCGTCGGTGTCGTTCTAGATAGGCATGGATTCCCTCTCCTGCAGCTCCGACTGAGCAAGGAATGGAAGCAAGTCTGGCCCCTGCCCCCCTCCTGGGCAGCTCTTCTCCCGAGCGCACGGGGAGGATGGTGCGCTGTCTGTACTGTTCTGAATTACCTGATGGTGTGTTGGTCTCAATAAACCCAGGCTCCCTCTCCTCCAGCTCCGGCTGCTCCGACTAAGCAAGGAACTGAGGCGAGTCTGATTGCTGTTCTTTCTCCATGATATTTTCACTGTCTGTGTTGTATCCACTCTCTGCGTTACAGTCGCTGTCCGAGCTGCGCTCTTCAGCTGCACCCATGTCCGCAAAGCCTTGGTAAACTGGGCCTTGACCGTTGACTGGCTGCCTGGCGATCGTGAGAGTAAAACCCAGCTCGCAGAATAAATCCCACCCCATAATGTTTTCACCTTGGTATGTCACCTGGAACCGGAATGCTGGAACCAGCATTTCACCGTACTGCACTACAAAGGTGATGTTCCTGCCGGTACTAGAGCATCCGTCTTCCGGTAATTCCACCGCATCAGGTCGCCAGGGGGTGAGCCTCTGAACCGTGGCCTTGTTTACTATGGATTGCATGGCAGTGGTGGCCACCAACATGGGCACAATCATGCCGTCCAACTTCACGACACGCTGCAGTCCCGACCAACCTTTGGGGCCCACAATGCTTACGCCATCTCCGTAGGGTGTGGGGTTACCTACCTTAGCTTCTCGTCGACGATGACGGGATTTCGCGTGCCACACCACGTTGTTGAGTTTAGCATAGTAGCTAGATAGCATTTCAACAGTGTCCTCATAACAGTCCGTCGGACCAAGCATGTGGAAAATTCTCTGACCTTCTGCACCCAGGTGGTGGACAAGTAGTATCCGCATTTTGACTTCATCCATTTCCTCCAAGTCCAGCGCTGTAATGAAGGTCTTGAACACGCGCAGTCATCCTGGCTTCAGAATAGTTGGTTCACCAGGGGACTCAAGGAAAGGCTTTAGTCGCCTCAAGTATACTTCCATGGTTCAAAATTCTCGTCGGCAAATGTTAAGTTCACAAACCTGGAATGAAGACGGATGAGGATGCTGTGCTCAAACTGAACTTTATTACAAGAAACAGCATAAGCATGTGTACACTCAGCACATTTGCACTCCAGCTGTAATCCTTACTGTGTCTCATGAACTACCTCAACACAACATAATACAACATGCAGTGAGATGGCGGACCGCCCAATATACACTAGCGGTGACATCAGCCGCAGGCCGTGTTCAACTCCAATACACCACACAGGTGCCATATTGTAATTATGGGGTTATACAGTATTAACCTTAAAATATATATTTCAACAAGTATACAGTACTGAGTTAGGTAAAATAAGATATATTTAACACTTATGATGCATTTTCAACTGGAAACAAACTTGATGTAGGATTAAAAGCAATTAAAATAATGCAGTCACAAGGTTACATGGAAAAATACATAGATTTGCTAGATATATACATGTAGATACTGTATAAATACATATTCTATGTGTCAACAACAGAGAATTACTGTGTTGCTTCTAAACAACAATGAGGTTTTTCCACATAAATATAGGAATCAATTTCAATCTCATAAATGCTATATGTTGTTATCCAAACTGCAAACACTTTGGCCAACACTATAAATATTTTTCAGATGCAATAAAACCTCAAAACATTTACAGACACATTGTAGGTGGATTGAGACAAGGCAGTACACCTTTAACAAGCGGGTGCTCCTGGCTCCTGCAGCCAATGATCACTTTTTGGCAGCTGATCGCGCCACCCTCAATCACTTTTTGGCACAACACAGGAAAAAACATTACCTCCTCCTCATGGCGGAGGTAATAAAAATGAAACATTGTCCAGTGCTGTGTGTTTACATACCGCATGGGTAATGTGCCTCGCAAGACATCCTTAGCTTGTCTGCCGGTACTCTGTTCCTCGTGCCATTCCTGAAAATGTCATCAAAATCCGTTCATAAACCACATAGTTTGCTTGCTTTTTCTTGGCGTCTTCAGATGAAATAATGTCAACCAACATATATGTGTATGGGTGCGGAGGTGAATGGGTGAACGTAACTCTGTGGGCACATCTTAAAGGGGAAGTTCAATATTATTATTACCCCCCCCCCAAAAAAAAAAAAATTGAGTGAGTGCATACCTCTGCCAAGGCCCTATCTCGCAATGTACAAATAGATGGCAATATGGACGGACAAAGGGACGGAGCCTTGGCAGAGGTATGCGCTCTCTCAATTTTTTTTTTTACCATCAGTAATGGTCCTTCCTTGCCTTAGTTTTCCGTGGTTCTGCCTCTAGTATTATTATTATTTCAGTCATGTCTATGTTATCCTCCCTCCCTCCCTCCCTCAGTTTCTGTGTTTATAGTAATTTTCATTATGGTCCTTGCTGTGTTGCTGTTCTTGTCAATTATGTCCTGTTCATGGTCATGTCTCCCCTGGTCCTTTGTTCATGTTTCATGTGTATCCTCTGCTTTCGGTTACCCTTTTGTCTCAGCTCCTCATGTCTTCCGTACTGGTAGCCACTCCCCTGCTGTCTCCATTGCCCTTGATTGTTCCCATCTATCCTGCATTCTGTTGATTACACGTAGAGTATATATGTCTGTGTTCTGTCTCCGTCTAGTGTGGCGTCATTAATGTTATTAATGTACTGTAACGTTGTGTTGCTCTTCCCTGCCGGTACCCTATTCCTATATATTATTGTAAGTTTATTTTCTAACCATGTCCTCAGTTGTTTTCAGCCCATGTGCTGTATTTTGTTTCTTAGAGTTTTTTGCTTAATAAATCATGTTACACTGCAGTTCTGCCTGCCATTTGAGTTCATCACCCGTACCTACCAGAGGATACTTATGACAGTTTGTACGATTTCTTTTATTTAAAAACTAGTTATATTGTTCTAATTTAAATGGTAATAAAGTATTCTTAACAAAAAAGACTGTTGTTATGCATGAATAAGGAGTCGGAGTCTCGTCTTGCAGGGAACCAACAGCCAACCAACCATTTATTAAGAACACAGAACTATTTACGGTGGGGCAAAAAAGTATTTAGTCAGCCACCAATTGTGCAAGTTCTCCCACTTAAAAGATGAGAGAGGTCTCCAATTTTCATCATAGGTATACCTCAACTATGAGAGACAAAATGAGAAAAAAAAAATCCAGAAAATCACAATGAAGGATTTTTAATGAATTAATTGGTAAATTCCTCGGTAAAATAAGTATTTGGTCAATAACAAAAGTTCATCTCAATACTTTGTCATATACCCTTTGTTGGCAATGACAGAGGTCAAACGTTTTCTGTAAGTCTTCACAAGGTTTTCACACACTGTTGCTGGTATTTTGGCCCATTCCTCCATGCAGATCTCCTCTAGAGCAGTGATGTCGCTGGGCAACACGGACTTTCAACTCCCTCCAAAGATTTTCTATGGGGTTAAGATCTGGAGACTGGCTAGGCCACTCCAGGACCTTGAAATGCTTCTTACGAAGCCACTCCTTCGTTGCCCGGGCGGTGTGTTTGGGATCATTGTCATGCTGAAAGACCCAGCCACGTTTCATCTTCAATGCCCTTGCTGATGGAAGGAGGTTTTCACTCAAAATCTCACGATACATAGCCCCATTCATTCTTTCCTTTACACGGATCAGTCCTCCTGGACCCTTTGCAGAAAAACAGCTCCAAAGCATGATGTTTCCACCCCCATGCTTCACAGTAGGTATGGTGTTCTTCCTCCTCCAAACACGACAAGTTGAGTTTTTACCAAAAAGTTCTATTTTGGTTTCATCTGACCATATGACATTCTCCCAATCCTCTTCAGGATCATCCAAATGCTCTCTAGCAAACTTCAGACAGGCCTGGACGTGTACTGGCTTAAGCAGGGGGACACGTCTGGCACTGCAGGATTTGAGTCCCTGGCGGCGTAGTGTGTTACTGATGGTAGCCTTTGTTACTTTGGTCCCAGCTCTCTGCAGGTCATTCACTAGGTCCCCCCGTGTGGTTCTGGGATTTTTGCTCACCGTTTTCGTGATCATTTTGACCCTACAGGGTGAGATCTTGTGTGGAGCCCCAGATCGAGGGAGATTATCAGTGGTCTTGTATGTCTTCCATTTTCTAATAATTGCTCCCACAGTTGATTTCTTCACACCAAGCTGCTTACCTATTGCAGATTCAGTCTTTCCAGCCTGGTGCAGGTCTATAATTTTGTTTCTGGTGTCCTTTGACAGCTCTTTGGTCTTGGCCATAGTGGAGTTTGGAGTCTGACTGTTTGAGGTTGTGGACAGGTGTCTTTTATACTGATAATGAGTTCAAACAGGTGCCATTAATACAGGTAACGAGTGGAGGACAGAGGAGCCTCTTAAAGAAGAAGTTACAGGTCTGTGAGAGCCAGAAATCTTGCTTGTTTGTAGGTGGCCAAATACTTATTTTACCGAGGAATTTACCAATTAATTCATTAAAAATTCATCAATGTGATTTTCTGGATTTTTTTTTTCTCATTTTGTCTCTCATGGTTGAGGTATACCTATGATGAAAATTGGAGACCTCTCTCATCTTTTAAGTGGGAGAATTTGCACAATTGGTGGCTGACTAAATACTTTTTTGCCCCACTGTATATACAAGAAGCCATGCCCGCCTGATGTCATGCCAGGGGCGGGTACGGCAGCACACACACAAGCCACACTCACAACACCACAATTCCCCTCCCCCTTACAAAAATGCAAACCACACATACAATCGAGACCCTCCCCAATTTAGGACCCGAATCATGCACTAAGAGAACAGGAATTAAAGAATTGTAATAAAGTAGCCTACCACATTCACACAAAACAACTAAAATTGGACCAAGTCTCTTAAAATACATAAAATAATCCCATAACACACCATATATGTGCTCTCATGCACACCAGCACTATGTACATGTATTTACATTAAAAAAATTTTCAACTCACACCTATGTCCATCGGCAGCGAGGGGTAAAATCGTCTCAGGGCAGTCCCACGACGTGTGCGCCCCTGGCTGCCGTCTGCTTCCGGGATCAAAAACCACCTTTTTCATGATATTCTCCCCTGCACCACTGTCTGCTTTCTTCCTCGGGACCTGCTGCGCTGCTGTCCAGCACGCTATCCCTCCGTGCAGGTCGGTCCGCTCCTGACCGCTCTCAATACTGCCGTCGTGGCTCCAACTAAGGAGACACTAAGGAGGCGTACACCTCATCACAACTCCCCCCACTCGGGAGATCGGATCACAACTTGGTTCATCTCCGGCCGGTGTACAAACCCCTAGTGCACAGACAACCTCCGGCCATGCACACTGTGGAGTTATGGTCTGAGGAGACAATGGACACCCTAAAGGGCTGTTTTGAAGCCACCGCCTGGAAGCAGCTCTGCGATCCACATGGTGAGGACATCGATGGCCTCATTCACACCTTCACGGGCTACCTCAGCTTCTGTGTGGACAAATCCGTTCCCACCAAGACCATACGGCGTCACTCAAACAACAAACCCTGGATCAACCCTGAGATAAAAACACTTCTGAGAGAGAAGAAGAGGATCTTCAGGTCAGGGAACAGGGAGATGCTGAAGTCCGTACAGAGGGAGCTGAGGAGAAAGATCAGAGAAGGCAAGGACAGCTTCAGGAAGAAGATGGAGGACAAGCTGCAACAGAGCGACATCAGCGGGGTCTGGAGAAACCTCAAAACCATCTCGGGGCTCCAGAATACCTCCCCCCAGGCCACAGGGGGCAGGGAGTGGGCGAACAACCTGAATCTGTTTCTCAATAGATTTGACCAACCGCCCTCCCCCCTGACTGCACAACAACCACTGCTGCCTCTAAAGAAATCAAGTCCTGCTGCCCACTCCCCACTCCACCAACACCCCCCCACTCCCAACACACAGCCCCCCATCCTGACCCTGACCAGGACCCAGGTGAGGACGGAGCTGAGGAAGATCAAGGCGAGGAAGGCGCCGGGACCGGACGGCATCAGCGCAAAGCTCCTCAAGTCCTGTGCAGACCAGCTGTGTGGGATTGTGACGTATATCTTCAACATCAGCCTGAAACTGGGGAGGGTACCACAGCTGTGGAAAACATCTTGTGTGGTACCTGTACCAAAAACTTCCCACCCCAAAGACCTGAACAGCTACAGACCGGTGGCCTTGACGTCCCACTTGATGAAGACCCTGGAGAGACTGCTCCTTGCTCACCTCCGCCCCCTGGTGGAACCAGCGATGGATCCACTCCAGTTCGCCTACCAGCATGGCATTGGGGTGGAGGATGCGGTGATCTTCCTCCTTCACCGTTCTCTGTCCCACCTGGAGAAGCCCGGGAATATGGTGAGGATCATGTTCTTTGACTTCTCCAGTGCTTTCAACACCATCCAACCGATGATCCTGAAGGACAAGCTGCTGCGCGCAGGGGTGGACCAGCACCTGTCATCATGGATCCTGGACTACCTCACGAACCGGCCTCAGTTTGTGAGAACCCGGGACTGTGTGTCCGACACGATCATCAGTAGCACGGGGGCCCCCCAGGGAACGGTGCTGGCTCCCTTCCTGTTCACTCTTTATACTGCGGACTTCTCACACAACACAACACACTGCCATCTACAGAAGTTCTCTGATGACTCTGCGATCGTTGGCCTCATCTCCAATGGAGATGAAGCTGAGTACAGAGGGCTTATCCAGGACTTCGTGGACTGGTGCCATCGGAACTGCCTCCAGATCAACGCGAGGAAAACTAAGGAGCTGGTGGTGGACTGCCGCAGGCATGGGCAGCCCCTCACAGTACCAGTAAATATACAGGGAACAGACATCGAGATGGTGACATCCTATAAGTACCTGGGTATTCATCTGAACAATAATCTAGACTGGTCACACAATACTGATGCACTCTACAAGAAGGGACAGCGCAGGCTGTTCCTGCTGAGGAGACTCAGGTCTTTTGGTGTACAAGGGGCGCTGCTGAAGTCATTCTATGACACGGTGGTGGCATCAGCCATCACTTTTGGAGTGGTCTGCTGGGGCAGTGGCATTACTGCAGCCGATAGGAAGAGACTGAACAAACTGATTAAGAAAGCTAGCTCTGTCCTGGGGCAGCGCCTTGATCCGATGGAGGAGATAGGAGAGAGAAGGACGGTGGCTAAACTGTCATCTCTGCTGGAGTCCGAGTTCCACCCTATGCAGGACATACTGAATGCACTGAGGAGCTCATTTAGCAGCAGACTACATCATCCCAGGTGCACAACCGAGAGGTTTCGTAGGTCCTTCCTACCAACGGCTGTCAGACTGTACAACCTAAGCAGGGCTGCTCGCAGAGATAGCAAAAAGACGTAACAAACTAATAGTTTTTTGAATGCAAAAGATGCAATAGACTTACACAATGGTCCCCTCCGGCATACAACTAGGAACATACCGGTCGCTATGGAGGGTGAGAATATGTATGGGCACATAATCATACCATGTAGGATAACTAAGTAGACGGTTATGCTGTTTCATTCCATCTAGCAACAATGCTCTGCACTGTGTGTGTTTATATATTTGCATATTTATTCCATCTAGCTACAATGTTCAGCACTGGGTGTGTTTATATATTTATATATCTACATATTATTCCATCTAGCTACATTGCTCCGCACTGTGTGTGTTTATATACTTGCATATTTATTCCACCTAGCTGCAATGCTCCGTACTGTGGGTGTTTATATATTTACATATTTATTCCATCTAGCTACAATGCTCTGCACTGTGTGTTCATATATTCATATATTTATTCCATCCAGCTACAATGCTCTGCACTGTGTGTCTGTGTGTGTGTGTATATATATATATTTTATAGTAATACGTACATATGTTTATTAGCTGCTCTTGCTTGCTTGTTTTTTTTCTTGCCTTCTGATTGTTGCTCTGAGTGTTGCTATCCCTGTGCTGTTGCAATCCTGGAATTTCCCCGTTGTGGGACTAATAAAGGCTTATCTTATCTTATCTTATCTTAACTACTCTGGCCCCCTGTAGCCAAACTCAGGGGAGACCCAAAGCCTGCTCGTCTGTGCAGCTTGCCGACCTGGGCACCTTGCCGCTGCTCTCAGCATCTTTGTCCCAGGCGCTCCGCTGCATTGTCTCCGTGCACAGCCGTAGCTGTTCTCTCCCGGGGCTCTCAGCTTCGCTCTCATCGGTGTCACTCTCCAACCCAGGCGTTTCGTTGCTGCTCTCTGCACCCTCGTCCCAGGTGCTCCACTGTGTCATCTCCAATCCCGGCTGCAGCTGCTCTCCCCCAGGGCTCTCAGCTTCACTCTTGTTGGTGTCATTCTCCGACCCAAACGCTCCATCGCTGCTCCCAGCACCCTCATCCCAGACGCTCCGCTGCATTGTCTCTGCGCCCGAATGACGCTGCTGCCGCTCGTGGTTCTCAGCCTGCATGGTTCTGCTCTCCTGCTGCCCAGATTCCAGCTGCAGGGATGACTCCCATTGTTCTCCCTCTGTTGTTGCACACCGAGCCGTCAAACTCATCAGCGCTCCGGTCCTGCACCCTTCTGCACTTCGTGGCTGGCCCGCAGTGTTCAGTGACGGGGGACTCCCCCTCTCGCAGTCCCGGTCCTACCTCGATGTCTAGCTGGTAGCCTGGAGCTCTCTTTCGGTGCGCAGTTAGCTTTGCGGCTAGCCTGCCCATAGATAATGAATGGGCTGTTAGCTTCTCCAAGCTAACTAGCCTAGCCTCTCTTGGTGCCAAAACTCCCGCCACCCACAGCTTTGTGGTGCTCGTCTGCCTGGCGAAGAATTCAGCCAGCGGCTCGACAGCATCCTCATACACCTCCGTCTCTCCCAACATAGCGAGAATTCTTTGGCCCTCCGCACCGAGATGGTGGGTCAGAGCTGCTCACCGTTGTCTCCCGTCGAGTCTGCTTAAACCCAGCGCCCTGATGTAATCCTCAATCGTGGCCCGCCACTTCGGCCACAGGATCACTGGCTCTCCCGCGTACTCCAGAAATGGAATTAAGGGTTGAGGTAGCCCATACGCTCCCATGAGTTTACTTCTCGTCGACAAATGTTATGTATGAATAAGAAGTCGGGGTCTCGTCTTGCAGGGAACCAACAGCCAACCAACCTTTTATTAAGAACACAGAACTATTTATATACAAGGAGCCATGCCCGCCTGACGTTATGCCAGGGGCGGGTACGGCAGCACACACACAAGCCACATTCATGATACCACAACTGTGACTCTAGTCAATTTATTAAATTCATAATTCCGTTTCACTCAGATCAGTTTTGAAATCATTGTTCAAATTAAAAATAAATATAAATGAAAAATTTCTGGATCCAAATTAGAATTGTAGTGGAGGATGCATGTGGATAGCAGTGGAGCTGGATAAGCACGGCACCATCTTGCTTTGTTTCGCTCTTTGTATTGCATAAGCTTTCCCATCAAGTGCTGGGGGGAGATAGGCTGCAGTTAGCTGATTGCTCAGCTCACACTGGTCCTGGGCTTTATAAGCTTCACCCTGGAACTGCTCACATAAATTCTGTCCTCGAGGCTGCTACAGAACTAAGAACATTTTAACCTAAGTTCTATGACTCCTGCTCACCTTTGTACTGCTCTCCTGTTCCAGGAAACCCTGTCAGCCTACTGCCCAGCCCTACTTGGCTCCTGCATACTCACCCTGCAGAAAAACATCTCACATCTGTGCTCTGGATCATATACAGCTGAAACCAGATGTTTACATACACTGTGTGAAGACACATAACCTTATTTTCTCACTGTCTGACATTAAATCAGACTAAGCTTTTCCTGTTTTAGGTCAGTTAGGATTACCAAAATTATTTATTTTTGTTAAATAATTTTTAAGAGAATTTTTTTTATTACTTTCTTCAAAGTCAGAAGTTTATGTACGCTAAGATCACTATGCCTTTAAACAATTTGGGAAAGCCCAGATGATGATGTCATGGGTTTGGAAGCTTCTGATAAGTTAATTGAGAATATTTGAGATAACTGGAGGCACACCTGTGGATGTATTTTAAGGCACACCTCAAACACACTGCTTCCTTGTGTGACATCATGGGAAAATCAAAAGAAATCAGCCAAGATATCAGGAAGGGAACTGTGGACCTCCACAAATCTGGTTCATCCTTGGGTGCAATTTGCCTGAAGGTGACACATTCATCTTTTCAAATAGTTACAACTATAAACACCATGGGAATGTTCAGCCATCATACTGCTCGGGAAGGAGATGGGTTCTGTGTGTTCAAGAGATGAATGTGATTTGGTGTGAAATGTGTGTATCAACCCAAGAACAAAGCAAAAGACCCCGTGAAGATGCTGGTTGAAGCTGGTAAAAGAGCGTCCTTATCCACAGTGAAACAAGTCCTGTACCGATATGGGCTGAAAGGCCACTCAGGAAGAAGAAGCCATGACTCCAAAAGCACATAAAAAGCCAAATTACAGTTTGCAAATGCACACAGGAAAAATACCTTTGTGGAGGATGAAATCAGATGAGACAGCAAGCTGGACAACACACAAACTTTATTCAATCCTCCATCACAGAAAACAGAATATCCTGCCCCTGGGTCTGTAACAGTACACAAAGCATGTCTGGCACATCAACATACAGAACACAGAGTGCTACTTATTATCGTCTATCACTCCCCTGCAAACTCCGGTTCAGGTTCAGGTTCAGGTTCAGGTTACTTTATTTGTATCCGTAGGTAGATTTGTTTTGCAGTCAGGTGACATCCATATTTACAAACCACAATTACATTCAACATGAACGCAAACACAGGCATACATGAAGCTGACTATAAACATGATAAAAGTACTCATGGCTCCACCAATCAGGACATAGGACAAAGAGATAAGAGAAAAAACAAGGAGATAAGAGAGAAGGGTCATATTAAAAAGTTAAAGACTAGTCACAGAGGTTAAAAACTCAAAAGTCTAAAACCCAATAAAAGATTTAGAACCCAAATAAAAAAAACCTAAAAAAATAAGTAAATATAAAATAACATTAATCAATAGGTAACTAAATTATGTGCAATATATTGTTACATCTTGTTCAACTCTTTAACAGCAGCAGGAACAAAGCTGCTTTTGTAGCGCTGGGTTTTACTTTTTGGGACAGCAAACCTCCATCTGGAGGGAAGAAGCTGAAAGTGGCAGTGCAAAGGGTGGGAGTCATCATTTAAAATGGAGGTAGCAATCCTCTGTACCTGTCTGGTGTACAGGGATGTCAGGCTCAGCTGTGACTCACCAAGCAAACGACTGGACCATCTAACTACCTGATCCAAGGATTTCCTCTGTTTTAGTTTTATCTGACCAAACCATGACACTGAAGAAAAGGATAAAACAGATTCAATAAAAGCCCGATAAAATACTGTCATTATGGTTCGATCAATTTGGAAGCGTGCAAGTTTCCTTAAACAATGCAAATGTTGTGTGACTCCAATGCGGTGTGACTCCTGTCACCGCTTGGGTCGACGGCTCCCTTTTGTAAAACCCTTCTGTCCTTTTATCCATCTCTCCCCGACCCCCGGCTCTGGGTGGAGAACTCCTTACTCTGTGCCCCCACATAGGCCCCCCACCCCCCAAACACCCAGAAAGGGCCCTAACCCGTCGTTCCTTTGGGCTTGAGCCGATGCCCGTAGCGGCTGTAGAGGGGAACCAGCGGTTTGGTTGAAGCACCCTCCTGGCGAGGTGTGTGGGAGGGAATGTTGGTCTGTGGAGGGGAACAGGGTGGGGAGGGAACAGGGTTAGTTTTGCGAGCACAGCTCTCTGCAGGGGGACAACCAACTTACGGAAGCATCGTAGGTGGGTGTCCACGCCGGGGAGTTTGAGCCAACACCACCTGTTTGTCTGCCAACACATAAGCAGGCTTCAGCCTGTCAATGCAGACGGTTTCCTTACACCCCCCCCCCCCCAAGTCTAACACAAAATGCTTTGCCCCAGTTTCCAGCACTCTGAACGGGTCATACAGTGGATGCAGTGGGGTTCTGTGTGTATCGTGCCTGAAAAAAATGAACTTGGCGCTCTGTAAGCAATTTAGCACGAAGGTGTGGGGAAAACAATGGTGCGCCGGGCCCGGCACGTTAGCAGCCCCTGTATGGTCAAAAGTTTGTGCAGGTGGATCAGTCCCAGGTGCGGGGTTTTCCGGTAAAAATTCCCCAGGGATTTGCAATGGGTGAGAAAAAAATGAGTTCTGCCGGGGAGGCTGCCAGATCCTCCTTAGGCGCAAAGCGCAACCCTAATAAAACCCAAGGAAGGCGGTCGATCCAATTTGCATCCGTGAGTGAGGCTCTGAGTGCTGCTTTAAGCAACCTATGAAAACGTTCACATAATCAGCCTGGAGGTTGTACGCAGTGTTGCAGTGGATTTTGACCCCCAGGCTATCGGCCATTGCGGGCCAGAGCTCCAAAACGAATTGCGGACCCCTGTCGGAAGTAATGTCCGACGGCGATCTGAACCGTGCAACCCAAGCCAACAAAAAAGTGCGAGCAACCTCACTGGACGTGGTGGAGACCAGCAGGACCACTTCAGGCCAATGTGTGGTTCAGTCCACGATTGTCATAAGGTGCGTGAAATCTTGTGACTGCGGAAGGGGGCCCACCAAATCCACGTGGACGTGGTCGAACCTTCTGGCCAGAATTTGAAAGGGCTCAAGGGGGGCTTTTGTGTGTTTGTGCACTTTGGCCCGCTGGCACGTGACGCACGCTGAAGCCCATTCTTTCACATCCCTGCATAGGTGAGGCTAGACAAATTTTGCCCCCACCAGTTTAACTGAGGCGCGCACGCCAGGATGTGAAAGGGAGTGGATGGACTCAAAAATACGGCAGCGCCAAGAACTCGGAACCACTAGGCGTGGGTGGCCGGTGGAGACGTCGCAGAGCAGGGGGGGGGCATCCTTCTTGCACCACCCTGTTCTCCAACTTTAACCCTGTAGGTGCGGACTGGAGCGCACAAATGTCTGCGTCCCTGGTTTGCTCCGCGGCCATGGCGGGGGAAGTCTATTCCCATGTAGACTGGGGAGACTAACGCGCACAACAGGCAGTCAGCCACAACATTAAACTTACCAGCTACATGTTGAATGTCAGTCGTGAATTCTGAGATCTGCACGGTGGCTGCACGGTGGCGCAGTGGTTAGCACTGCGGCAGCACAGTTTACCCTTGGCCGGGGGATTGTGGGATCGTGGGTTCGATCCCAGCCCCCGACCAACAGTGATCTGTGTGGAGTTTGCATGTTCTCCCCGTGTTGCGTGGGTTTACTCCGGGATTTCTCCGCTTTCCTCCCACATGCCAAAAACATGCATGTTAGGTTAATTGGCTGTTCTAAATTGTCCCTAGATATTTGTTTCCTATAGGCCCTTAGAATAGAGGGTTAGTATTAATGAAAGCGCTTTGGGTGGTCTTTGTGACTAGAAAAGCGCTATATAAGTGCAGGTTAGTTAGTTAGTTAGTTAGTTAGATCACGGCCAAACGTCATTGCTGCCGAGCCGACCACAGTTCTGAGACTTTGGACATTGTGTACGTTAGTGGTTTATGGTCAGCGAACGCAGTGAACTCATGCCCCTCCAGCCAAAACTGGAAATGGCACGTTGCCAGGTGGAGAGCCAACAAGTCTCTCAAATGTACTGTATTTGCGTTCATTGTGGCGCAAAGTACGGCTGAAAAACTCGAGTGGGTGCCACAAACCAGAGACGTACTCCTCCACCACTGCCCCTATGGCAACGTCAGACACGTCTGTGGTGAGTGCCATCCGTGCTGATGGGGTGGGGTGGGCTAGCAAAGCCACGTTAGCGAGTGCTGTTTTGGTGCTTGTGAAAGCCTGGACCTGCTGTACAGCGGCTGCAGCAGTTGGGCTGCGCGGGGGAGGAAACAGTTGTAAAGACTGACCATTCCCAAAAATTCCTGCAGTACCCTCACGGTCTGTGGACACGGAAAATTTGACACCGCAAGCACTTTATCTGGGAGCGGAATCGCGCCCTCTGGCGAGATGTGGTGGCCCAAAAAATCAATCACCGGCATCCCAAACTGGCAGTTTGCCTGGTTAACGATAAGCCCATGTGCTTTCAACCGATGGAAAACTTGTTTAAGATGGTCGAGGTGCTCTTCCTCCGATGCGCTAGCCACCAAAATGTCATCTAAGTAGACAAAAAACGAAGGGCAAGTCACGGAGCACTGCATCCATCATTCTTTGGAAAGTTTGCGCCGCACCCTTTAACCTGATGGCATGCATAAAAACTCGAAAAGGCCAAAAGGAGTTATTACCGCTATAGCATGTAACAATTGATTGTAAGTGTGATAAGGGACAAGGATTATTTAAGTTATATTTAAAGGTGTGTGTTTGTGTGTGTGTGTGTGGGGGGGAGGTTTGCTCTTTCACCACAAACACTTACAGAACAAGAGAGGAAAACACTCGTAAGGGGCACCAGTCCAACGGGACAACTTATTAATAACTAATCCTTGAACCTTTTCATTAATCAGTTTCAATATTCATGAATTCTTCTGCTGTGACCCAGAAAAGCACACACACAAAAGAAATCAAGCAGAAACTTCTCTATATCGTTAACAGTTTAATAATCAAACTCAGGTTAAATGACATTACATTTAATTGATTTGTAAGCAGGTGAAATGATCAACAGATATAAAATATCATATTAACTCTTAATGGATTACTGAGCATAAAGTCTATATTTAAACCTTTGTGAAAACAAAAGAAAACCAGATTTTGAATTTGTAACTGATGCAATGGGAGACTGTGAAATAACTGTAACAAAAATATGCATAAAATTGGATGCAATTTTATGAAGAAAATGACAAAAGCTGATTATATGAAAAAGGAAATTCCGAGTTACTCTACAAAAAGAATTGAAGGTTATTGAAAAGGGAATATTAATTTTCCTTCAGCTTATAGCTCCTATCGTAGCTTATGGACTAACTTTAACATGAAAAATTGGTCATATTCAATTAGAATTAGACATCACATTTAGCCCAGCAGATAGAAAGTGGGAGTCTGGCTTATGAACAGCTGTGTCTTCAGATTCCAGCGGTGATCTTGAACGCTAGCAGATGGCAAAAGGGAAAAAAGACTGCCCGCAGTCCTTTCCAGTTGTTATAGCTTTTACAGACTCAGCAGTGAGGCGACCATAGAGTGTAGCCAGCAGGAGAATGGACGGCTGGCCCCGGGGCAGATGTGACGTCTTTTTTGGACAACAGATCCTTTCCTGGTCTGTAAATTTAGAATGTCCACCAGCCGATAAAAACACAGGCTGAAGGAAAAATTCTATTTAGTTGGTTCCACCCATGAAATCCTAGTTCTTCTGATGTCGTGGGATGTGGGTGAGGCAGTCTCAAGGGGAAAAAGTTCAAAAATCACTACCAGTCCACTTTAACGGTGAGTTAAGGTAAATCAATAGAAAAAGTTCAGCAGAATAAACACAGCTTCTGAGGAGAGGGAAAAGAACATTTTGGAGTTTCACTCCAAGTAAGAAAGTTTGAGCTCAACAAGAAAGGATGATCCCTTCTCAGATGCCAGAAAAACAGGAAAAGACTTAACAAAAGACAACTTTAAGAATTTTAGAAAACTCGACAAAGACTAAAACAAAGACTGAACTGAACTGAAAACAAAAACTCAACTGGACTACTAGGGCGTTTCCTCTATTTAACAGAGCGCTCTCCTTGGATCATAAAATATGACTGGCAGTAGGAAGAACAAATTATCAGCCATCGTGGGAGATTCAAATGGGCTATGGTCCAATAAGAAAGCAGTCCTTTGTCTGTAACTGACCAATAGAATGAAAGGGGCGTTATCCAACAGACACAGCCTGGTGCTGGTACCAGTCAGATGACTGGCATAAGTTTCAGAAAGCATATACACATTTTAACTGTGAAATTCATTATATACTTAATATGAAATCTAAGCTAACTTCAGTGATTCATGACTACTTCAGTGAGCATGCACTTTTATAAACTTATCCTTCTATAATTAACATGCATTAGAATAAGGTTCATTTAAGCATTTTCAACATGCAACACATTTAAAATCAATGATTAATGAAACATTTCAAACCCATCATTGTCCAACACAGAGGTGGTCATCTTCAACAGTATTCTGAGCAGTATTTCCTGGAAAAATAAAGTCTTGAGGAGAAAGGATTATTTCAGCAGATAAAACAAAATTCCAATGTTGATTAAATCCAACATGTCCCTGAGTTGACAGAAGAGGGCGATGTTGAGCTGTGGATAATTCCTAGTGACTTATGGAATGCAGTCCAAAGTTTCTGGGGTATCTTACAGAGGGCTCCAAGCTTAAAACTGCCTAGTTGGGGAGGAAGCTTCGGGATTTATGACTCGTAAAAGAATCCGTTCCTGGCACGAAATGGGATCCTTATCGACCTTTTTACCATGGAATGTGTTTTCAAACTATGGTTCTTAGATGAAGGAAACAATTCTTGACCAGACTTGTGGGTGAAACAATGTCTTTAAGGTGAAGAGTGATTTTCTAGATTAGAGCCACATGGATTGATGCTACACCGCTGTTTTGGGAACGTCCTCCATGCGCACCGGGACTTGATGATTACCGCAGACCAGGCCTCCTTTTGATAAAATACGTGTCCTGGCTAGGTGCACGGAAAAATCCTGGATGTGCGGGATGGGATACCGGTCATGTTCAGTGGTGTTGTTCAAGCGTTGGAAATCGCTGCATGGTTGCCACGACCCGTCAGCCTTGACCACCATGTGTAGCGGAGATGCCCATGGGCTATTGGAGCACCTAACGATGCCTAGTCGCTCTAAGTTAGCAAACTCCTTGCATGCACTGGCTAGTTTAACTGCGTCAAGGCACCGAGGGTGCACAAACACCAGCGGACCCTTCGTTGTTATGAAATGCTCGACCCCGTGTTTGGTTACTGTTGTGGAAAAAATGGGAACTGTGAGTGCTGGGAACTGTGAAAGCAAATGCTGGTACTTACCCTCTGGAGCTAGAATGTTAGTGTGTGTTGGTGGCTCAACTCCCCGAGCTGTGCAGGGCAAAGAGGAAAAAGAGACAGTGTCCACTAAACGTCTGTTGGCAACATCGACTAACAGTCCTTAAGCACATAAAAAATGAGCGCCTAAAATGGGGACCGAACATGCAGCTATCACAAAGTCCCACTGGAAATTGTGTCCATGTAAGCACACTGTCAGCATCCTTTTGTCACGAACGGGGCTGAGGCGTCAGCCCCCGTTCCGTGATTGTGGCTGTAGTTTCTAATTATTTGTTAATTATCACCAGTTGGCAGTTATTGGAGCCTGAACTTGGCTCTCTATCAGCCTATGGCCACGCCTCCTCCTTTCTGCCAGGCATCCACCAGTTAACGCTGTCACCTGTTGTATATTATTATTATTTGTCCTCCTCCTTGTTTTCCACATACTCATTTACACACATGCATGCACTCAGCACATCTTCTCATACATGCATACACACACTTACACTGACAGACACTCACACACAGACTCGGCCGCCACACCTTCTTCCACTTGTCTCATTAGTGCTCAAGGTATTTATGGGTGACAGTGGGAGCGGCCCAGTGGGAGCGGCCCAGTGTGACAACGTTAGTCTTGACTATCTCATAGTCTACTCAATCCTTGTTTGTATTTTCATTTCAAGTTCAAGGCTGTCTGCACCCTGTTACGTTGATGTCCTGGAGCTCATGGGTTTTTCCTTGTGTTTTTTGGACTTTGCACGGAGTTGTTGTTTCCAGAGCCCGTAGCGCTCCGACCCTGCTTGTAAGTCTTCCTCTGCATTATTAATTACTACCCTTCTGTTCCATTCCAGTTCCGTCTGGAACGCGTGGGGTCCCTCCTCCTCCTGCCTAAGGAGCTCGTTCATGCGTACTTTGTGTTAGACTGTTTTCTATGGACATTTTGTGTTGTTTTCCTTTGTAAATAAACACGTTTACTTCCCTTGAATTTTGGGCTTATGTAAAATCACTTGTTCGCTGTGCAATTACACAGCGGACATGACACCCTTCATCAAACGTCAATGTAGGATCCGTTGGCAGCTGTAAGCCTGGGGCCACTGCCTTCTGCCAGCTTGTCCGCGCTGACTGGCCGAATGAGGCTCTTCTGGGAGCCAGAGTCCACCAAAAAACGTGTTCCAGAATGTGTGTCCACGATGAAAAGCAGCTTGTTCCTGTCGTCAATGGTCGCAGCTACCACTGACCGCTGGCCACCTCGTTCACCAGCTTTCTCAAAGTGGCACAGAGGCAGACAACGCTGTGCTTCCTTGCCAAAACGGCGGTGATAAAAACACAATGAGCCATTCCTGCGTCTCTTGGTGGCTGTCCCAGCCACCATTGTTGGCTCCTCGACCCTGCTGGATTCCTCCGTGGGTTCCGGTGCCGCTGCATGCAGGATGATGTGGTCTGCCTCTTGTGCCAGTGCGCAGTAGTTCCTGGTCACCAGCAGCGGTGAGTTAGCGAGGATTGCTCTCGCTGTAGCTGGTAGGTTTCTGAGGAAGAGGTGGGTGAACTGGAAGGAGCTGTCTTCCTTCCCCATCAGCGCTAACATGCTCCCCATCAGGTCTACAGCTGATCTGTCACCCAATTCTGAGCGAGTGAGGAGTTTTTCTGCTCTCTCCCTATCCGAAAGGGTGTAACGTTGAAGCAGCATCTGCTTGAGCGCATCATATTTCCCGTGGGCTGGTGGTTCTTGGAGCAGGCACGTTACTTGCTGTGTGGTGCGCACATCCAGCGCAGCGACCACATGATGATATTTTGTGTCGTCTGTAGAGATCCTGCGGAGTGCGAATTGGGCTTCCACATGTAAAAACCACGTGGTTGGATTGTGGAGCCAAAAGTCCGGGAGCTTGACTGTGACAGCACACACCATGCTGGTGTGCTTCCTCTGGGGTGTCTCTGCGGAGGTGCTTGGCTTGTTCCCCATTACATGTCTCAAGGTCACCAGTGTAGAGGATGAAATCAGATGAGACAGCGATCTGGACAACACATGAACTTTATTCAATCCTCCATCACAGAAAACAGAATATCCTGCCCCTGGGTCTGTGGACGCTCACCTTTATATCTCTTTATTTCTGCCTCGCAGACCCGGGGATAAAAGACATTACACACAGTACACAAAGCATGTCTGGCACATCAACATACAAAATACAGAGTGCTACTTATTATCATCTGTCGCTCCCCTGTGAACTCCGGGGTGACTCCTGTCACTGCGGGAGTCGACAGCTCCCTTTTGTTACATCTAAAACACTTCTGTCCTTTTATCCATCTCTCCCCCTGACCCCCGGCTCTGGATGGAGAACTCCTTACTTTGTGCCCCCACACATTAATTTTTATAGACATGTCCTGTGGTGATGAAACTAAAATTCAACTGTTTGGTCATAATGACCATCATTTGGAGGAAAAAGGGGGAAGTTTGCAAGCCTGATAACACCATCCCAAACAGGGGCGTAGCACCAAATTTTGGCCCTGTGTACAAACCATCTTGGTGGGCCCCCATGCTCACTTGATCAATATCTCTCACGCATATTTCTCCCCATGGTATAAAACAATATAAAACAAAGATTATAAATACAATCTTAGTTTAACTTCTACGTATATTGAGAAAATGCCTAATTGCCAGTATAATAAAAGTCAAATGGTCAGACTTCAGGTATTAGAGTCTAAAAACATTCCAGTACTGAACAGTATTTAAAGGACCAATGGCTTGCCGTCGTAAACTGCTCCTGTTTTTGTTTTTTTTTGTTTTTTTAATTTAAGTGCGGGGATCTCAGCGATGTCAGGAAGTGTTGGTCTTCAGGGAGCGAAAAGGGACAAGGTGGAGTCGAGCTAGCTATAATCAGGAGTTTGGATGGCGGAAGCTAAAATCAAACTATAAGATAAATTATTAATATATTAATGCTAGTGGAGAGTTTTTAGCACATTTTTTAAAATTGACTTTTGTGTTGTTTGTTGAAAGAAGTGCACCGATTGGTCCATTCAGTGTTAGCAGAAGAAAAGTGTACTGTAACAAAAAGAGACTGTAGCATCAGTTTACTCTATTTTTTTTGTGTACATACAGATGTTAACGGCGTCAACAGATGGGAGATGAGATTCATTTTACATTATTGCTATAAATTAAATCTTATTTTTTATGGGAATAATATAGATTATAAAGTGGGGTTTTTGCAATTGTGCATTTGAAGAGAAGCTGTGTAACCTCACTGACGACACGTTGACAACTGTTAAAGATGGCTGACATTGAGGAAGCGTGGTCTGGTTTGAACTGAGCGGCGTCGCTCTGCTGTAGCATGACTAGCTTACGACAGACGTCCAGTTTAATTATCGTTTCAGTGTAAATTCACTAGGCCTCTAAGGATAATTAATATATCAACTTATCATATGAAAATTATTTTTTACACTTGTACAAAATGAGGAGGAAGAATATGAAGGCAGCTCATTTCAGTGTAAACAGCATTATATCATAAGTTCATTTTTTAAAATTATACTTAACACACTGATTTATCGAGGTAATTTTTATAACGTTTGTATACCACTGTTAATAGTCTCTCGGCGCCACACCAGTCGGCTGCCTTTTGCAACAGCGGCTCGATTCCGAGTTTTTTTTCCCCTTCCTCTCTCTTTTGATGCTCTGAGTGTTGCTATCCCTGTGCTGTTGCAATCCTGGAATTTCCCCGTTGTGGGACTAATAAAGGCTTATCTTCATTCATTTTTATTATTATTATTTGAAAGAGTTATTATTTGAGAGTAGACTGACTGAAAATTCCACAAAAACAGCTTTATAGAGGTGATCCAGTGGAACAGAATTCTTGGCAGTTACAGGGCAATTACCGTAGTTACCCTGCACTAAGTGGCACACACATGTGGCAAGCTTTAGTTTGTATGCAGCAAAACATAAAAATCACACAAAATATTTAGTCACATCACTACTTGACTGTAGTGATGTGTGGGTAAGAGCACACATAAGAACTGTTTCAGAGCCTTTAATTATTTATTTTATTTTTTGCCAATTAATACAAGATGGAATGATAAAATTAGTTCTCCACAATGCAAGCATGTACTCTGTGTACTTGTAACGCAGTGAAGTTATACGTTTTGATCCACCTTATTCCTGGGGGTGCCGCTGTAGGAATGATTATGGGCAGAGCTTCCAGTTTCGGCTGACCTAGTTTTAAATCAGTCAGTAAGAGTGGAGTAGCAGGGGCATTTAAAATAGCATTTTAAAAGTTTTTAAAATTCATTTTAATGTATAGTCCACATACGTGTTTTATACTCAAGTGGCAGCTAATTTCAGTTCTTCTAGTTTTTGGTATTTTTTGAATGTTTTTGCGTAGTTCTGGTACTTGTTGGTGTTCGTGGCTGTGCCAGACTGGATAAATGGGGGCTTCTCACCACACGGTGACAGACGACATCCAAGCACGGTGTTGTGGCATACGTCTGCTCAAAGGTAAATTTGATTATGTCCAAAATATTTTAACAAAATGCAGCTGACTTTATTATGGTGGAGGCGTGCTGGTTGGAATGCCCACCACATCATTATGAGTACAGACAAAGAGAAGTCATAAATCATGACTCTTTGTTTGGTAGGGCAAGTCCCGGGAAAACCCCATGAGTGCCTGGTATCATTGGAAAGCTTAGAAATCGTACTTTCTAAAAATACCTGTTTTTGTGGAAGATGTAACTCCCGACTGATTGAACACAAGTTTTCATCCTAGCTAGAATATAAAAAAATCGTCTTTTTCTGGGTCAGTTTTTGTGCACTACCTATAAATTAAATACAATTTTGAAGGTCTTTCAATACAGAATATGGTAATAATGTTACATCAGAAATGTCCTCAAAGTGACTCATTTTGCCAGCACGGGTCATTTGTTTACACCGTTAGCATCTTAGCAGCGGCGCTAACTAACAGAGCTACTGTGTACGAGGCCACTTTTTAAGGTCATCTTTCCATCCCTCCATAGTCATGGGAAGTGGTATGATTATGTTACTGTTTTGAGGTGCAAGAGGCCGTGTTCCCGCATTTCTGATGCTGAAGTCATTGTTTTTGAACAAGGAAAAGAGTCCCATTTCAGTGACAGCCATATGTTTTAAACTAGTACGTAAGTAGTAGTAAGTTAGTAGTAAGTAGTAAGTAGTAAGTTGGTGCCATAATTCACGCAAGGCATCATGGGGCCAAGGAACAAGGTGGATATATTCATTGTTTTCTGTTCATATGTTGTTAAACATTTTTGCCTCTAAAAAGTGTAATAATATTTTTGCAGGATGTGGCTATTTCTTTCTGCATATTTTGTATTGCACTTACCCTTTAAGAAGTGAACACTCTCCCTTTAAAGGTGCAATCCATTACTTTTTGACCTCCTGGCCAGTAGGTGTCGCACTCACTATTGCCTCATAATAACACTGCACGTGTTGCCATGTACAAACGGCGCTGGAAACAAGCTTTCACAGGCCACAGAAGACTGTATTGAAATCAGTGTATTTGTGATTATGATGCAGTGAAATCATGTCAAGCGACAAATCTTTTGTGGTATAGTGCCCAGTGATTTTAACCAAGTCTTCTTTGATGTTTATCTCCATTCAACAATTTTTTAAAATTACTGTCATATAATTATTAATAATTTATAGTAATTAGTAATTTATAGTAATGTTTCACAGACATGATTGAACCTGATAATTACATAATTTTGATAATGTAATCATGGCAAAATTGTAGCTGACTTTAAGGACTTTGCTGTTGGTAGAGTGTTTTTTGCAGATATGCTGTAACACACTCTTGTGCTTTGTTTATGTTCAGCATTTTCACTAAGAATGCTGTACTAAAACGAGCTGTTGCTATGGCTAATCCATTGCCTTGGTCACCCCCAGTTGCTGTGTGTGGGCAATCAGGGACTGTTACCCTGATCCCTATAGACAATACACTGGGTTTGTTCCAGGTCACTAGTGCCCGCTCCTGGTCTGTGGCAGGTCCACATGTACATCCATGGTACAAGGTGCATCATCAGGGCATCAAAAACCAGGAGGTGGCAAGTAATTTTGGGGTTCTCATTTTCTGTTCATTTAAATTTTATTTATTATTTTATAGTGATATTTGGTTGTTTTGTTATTGTTATATATTATTAAAATAAATTATTGTAAAATGGATGACTGATATTGTTTGTGCCTTTTCTAATTTATATGCAAAGGGTGTTGTTGATTCATTGTTAGATTTACCAAGTGATGGCTTACCTATCCTCAATGCACAACTGAAATACTTTCAACCTTTGTATAACCTTGTAAAATTACTGAGAACTTCAGTTATAAGATAAGATAAGATAAGCCTTTATTAGTCCCACAATGGGGAAATTCCAGGATTGCAACAGCACAGGGATAGCAACACTCAGAGCAACAATCAGAAGGCAAGAGAAAAACAAGAGCAGCGAGTATATATATGTACATATAAACATAAATATATAGACACACGGTGCGGAGCATTGTAGCTAGATGGAATAAATATATAGATATATAAACACACAGTGCAGAGCATTGTAGCTAGATGGAATAAATATGTAAATATATAAACACACAGTGTGGAGCATTGTTGCTAGATGGAATAAATATATAAATACACACTGTGTATTTGTGCGGAGCATTGTAGCTAGATGGAATGAAACAGCAAAACCGTCTACTTAGTTATCCTACATGGTATGATTATGTACCCATACATATTATCACCCTCCGTAGCTACCGGTATTTTCCTAGTTGGATACCGGAGGGGACCATTGTGTAAGTGTGTAAGTGTTACACACTTACACACTCCACCAGTGTGGAGTGTGTAAATGAAGAGGCAGCTTCATGTCAGACGATTTATTACACACTCACATCTCACAAGCACAGAACAGACTGACTGGTTACAGCAAGCACTCCTCTCTATCAGGTCGACGGCCGACCCATCTCCTAACTCGGTCCGCGCCAGGAGCCTCTCCGCTCTCTCACATTCCGAGAGCGTGTAGCGCCGGGTGAGCGCAGCCTTGAGCGCCTCATATTTGTTGCTGGCTGGTGGCTGATCGAGCAGGCTCGCTACCTGCTGGGCTGTGCGGGAGTCCAGCGCTGCTACCACATGGTAGAACTTGGTGTCATCTGCCGTTACTCCCCGGAGGGCGAACTGGGCCTCGGTGTGGTGAAACCAAGAGCGCGGGTTGTGCTGCCAGAAATCCGGTAGCTTGACTGAAACTGCATACGCGTTGCTGGGGTTTCCAGTCCTGGCTGTCTGTGGAATGGCTGCTGTGGCTCCAGGGTTCTCGCCTCGTGTTCCATAATACGTCTTGGGTCACCAGGGGACCATTATACATATCTGATCAGACATGTGCAGAGCATGCTCTTCAATAAGCTCACTTTTTGAAATTATTTGTAGTGCAGTAATACTCCAATTGTTCTCACATGGATATTCATTCAAATTCAGTGCATTTCAGAAAATAAGCACATCAGTAATCCAATCTGACACAAAATCACTAGTCATAGTCCTCATAATATCTACAAAAAAGTGTTCTTTAAATATTTAAATTTATATTGGACTACTGTATAGTCTTAAAGTTTTGTTAGTATTTTATAAAAGTTAAATTCTCAGCAATATTACATTTTCTGACAGTGTACTAATATAATGTTATAAAGCAAATCAACATCAACTAAAGCTGTCTATGAAAAAAGGGCTTTTTTAATTCAACTTTATTATATAGCACAAATTAACAACAACAGTCAGCTCATAGAACTTTGAAGTGTTATATAAAGACCCCACAATTACAGAAAGACCTCAACAATCAGGTGATCCACTGTGAGGATCACTTAGCCACAGTGCAGAGTAAAAACTCCATTTTAACAATAGGAAGCCACCAGCAGAAGTGATTTTGGCATCTGATCAGGATGCCTCCTGGTCGCCTCCAACTTCAGGTGTTTGGAACACATCCCTCGAGGATGAGACCACGGGGCAGACTATGACTCCCAGCTGGCATGGAACACCTTGGTGTCCCCTCTGAAGAGCTGTAGAAGGTGGTTGGAGAGAAGGAAGTCTGGGCTGCTCTACTTGGATTGCTGCCTCCATGACCCGGATCCCCAGAAAAGCTGTTGAGGATGGACGGACAGACGGATGGATGGATGGGCAAAAGAAAATTTTGACAATATTCTCAAAAGTAGAAATAGTCTGTCTCCCAAATATCAGAATTTGAAAACAAAGTCAAATGTAGGCATCTTTTCCCTGTGTGATTGTTGACAGAACTGGATCAGCGTGGCCCATGGAGCTGATCTGGGAGAGCAATATAGAAAAATAATATAAGAAACTGGACACAAACTTCAAATCTTTCATTGTCTCTTTAGTTTGTGTCACCCTAGCTTCTTACTGTGATGATCTGCTCTGCCGTGCCTGCTGCCCTAATTACCTCCACAGCTGCACGCACACCTGATCACCTCATCAAGCAGCCTACTTAAGCCACACTGCCCTCTGGTCTGCACGGAGACGTCAACGCTCCAATGATCTGGTAGGAACTCCTTGTCCTTTAAACTCATCCTGCTCTGGAGTTCCATCTCCTCAGCTTCTGCCTGGCCGTCGTTTCCACTGGGAGTCTGATCTCCCCACGGACAAGTAAGGCCTCATTATTCCTGCACATCTACACTCCACTCCTTCTCCCCTGTGCACAGGTGGTAGCCTCCTGGCGGTGGACCTCCTCCTCCTGGCGGCGGACCTGAGCACAACTCACACTTCACCAGCACTGTATAAACCTGCACTGCTTCACCTCGTCAGCAACGGCAGCTTGGACGTGGAGCAACTGGCCCGGAGCCCCTGGGAATTCTTCAGCGCTTCAGCTCTCCAACCCACTCGTAAGAATGTACATTAACTGGTGCATCCCTCCTAACCTCTGTGCACTGATCCGCCTGTCTGTGCTCTCTCCTAGGGTTGCCAGTCTGACTGTGCTCTGCTCGCTCAGCTGCCTCACTCCTGCACACACGCACACATTCACACTCACACTCTTTATAATAAAAGATAATTGTGTGTATTTCGAGTCTGCGGTTGCTTCTGGGTCAACCAAACATGTCACTTACAGTAAGGTACAAAATACCAATGTCCAAATTAAAAAAAACAAAAAACAAAAACAGTCTAAAGAAATAAAAATTGCATGAAAATAAGACATAATTTGAACTTGGAGACATTTTTTTTAAACATTCCAAATATGCTACAATGAGTGTGCTTGGTCAACTAATGCAAAATATATTGTTGGTGACAGAAAGAGTGGGTAGAGAAATGGAATTGGATTTTACCTGTGTGCCGTGTGCTGTGTTCACTCTTGCTGCAGCACTGGACCCGATTCAAGAACAGGAAAAAGATTTTCATTTCCACATCCTTAGAACACCAAGTGTACCGCCACCTTGTATTTTCATTAACAATGAAAAGTTTAAGACATTTTAGCGTCCCCATTTGTAAGATCCTCTTGATCAGACAGTTAAAAAAAAGAAAAAATCTCTACTATCTACCTAGGCCTCTCCTAGCTTGTGTCCTCAGAAGCTCTTCCATTGGTGGTGGTGGTTCTGCAGGATGAAGGCCAAGTTTACGTGGGTCCTCTGGGCGCAGTTGTCTATGTTGTGGCAGCCCTGCATCTGCAGAAAGGTGCTTTGAAAGAAGGCGGGCCAGAAGGGGTGGAATGTGGTCATAAGTCTAATTAATTCATTATGAAAAATGATAAATAAATATGAATGGATAGATGTAACAGAGTATTTGCTAAATATTAACAAAAACAATCATTTATGTAAAATTTACAGAAAGGTTTAAAATTAATAAATCACCCCACCAAAAAACATTTTAAATTTATAATCCTAATATTATGGTTTATAGATTATTGTGTAAAATGTTTTGGTGGCACAAAACTTACATGGACCCTGTGCTGGTTATAGTCCAGTGCAGCTAAAAGTGTCCGGGCCTCATATCCAGGTGGGCTAAAGGAGAACCTTTTGCTGGCATACATTAGAATGTGATTTTGAAAAGCCTCAAGGTCTGCAGTTGATCTGTGAAAGCACATTCATATTAATGATTGTCCTTTTCTTTCTGTTGGCATTAAAGAATTTCCATCATACTCACCTAAAGGTCAGGTATTTGTGGACTGTCCATCACAATATCGGTGAGGACCTGGAAAGTCGGTGAACCTTTTTCCAGCCATTGTTTGATGGAGCTGTTCTCCAGTGCCTTATGTAGACATTGTCCTTCCACCCATTTGTGCTCGTTCACCACATGGTGGAGAAAGCCAAGCCACAATTTCTAAAAAGGAGTGAAAAAAAATATTACGGTTTTCTACTTGAGAAGCCCTTAATCCAATTTTAAATTCAACTATTACAGGGTTCAAGAAGTCAAGTGACTTCTGGTGTGCACTAAAGTTAATTAGGAATAAACTGTGATACCTTTATTTTAATATCTGGGCTTATTGATAACAATAACAACTGTATAACCCATTTTGCTTCCAACAAAGAAAAATTGCACATCAAGGGTGATACTTTCTTAACAAACTCATTGATAGGCACAATGGCACTGGTAGCACAATTATTTGTGTTGTTGCAGTAACACAAGAAATGTTGCACCTACCCTGAAGTCATCATGCGTTGCAGCTTTGTTACAGCACCGCCAAAAATGATTAATGATATCACGCAGCCACAGAAGCAATACAGCCTGCCCCTTCATTTTAGCTGCCTGAAGAGTACATACACAAATCCATCTTTTATTTTTTTTAATTCATTTGTGGATAGTTAGGATATTGTAATTATTGGCAAGACTTACAGATGAAATCCTTTTAGAAAGATTCTCGGCTCCATGCCACATGTCAAAGCTTTGCTTGACACCAGGAAAAATGCCACGGTCTGAGTGACCGAGCTTGCATTTTGAATTTCATCACTAATTAAAAATATTCAGCTAGAGAATTTTAATACCCACTTACCCATGAGTGCCATTCTGGTGAAAGTGACCCTTGTATACTTGATACAGGTGGCACTGGTGTCACGGTACGTTTCCTTTTTGTTTTTACAGGAGTACATGTGATTGGGTCAAAATTGCCATAATACCTGTAAACAGATAACATCAGTCTCTTCATTTAGTTATGGTGCTAAATATTACATGACTTTCTATATTTATATTTTTACCAACAAAAGACATGTACAATAGTTAAGGTTGTTTAAAATTGTATTTGTCATAAGTAGTAGGCTCGGTAAATCCAAAAAACACAACGTCATGGGCTGCTAGGCTGATCACCTGCATTGAAAACAAACCAAAAAGACTGAACTATAGATACAGGTCAAGTGGACCCCTGACCAAGCGAGCACCCTAAGTGGAGCACGGGATCCTATATGTACATGTTCAAGTACATTCTCAATTCTGTGGTTTGTAAAAGTGAAGAAGGAGAACAAGAATTTTTATAAAACTTTTGGGAATACTTTTCACAGACACCAAGAAGTTTAAAAAATTATATATTGATGCAAGATGACAACTAAGCTGACCTGGAAAAGGTTTTGGCTCCGTTTCTGCTTTCAAAAGACTTTTATTCTGCACCACTGCTGCTCATCATCGCTGGCTGCCCCCAGATGAAATTCACAGAATAGGTATGTGGGACAAGAATGTTCTGAATGAGGCTTTAAAAAGCTCTGAATCAGTTTGTAAGTCACTGGATTGGAAATTTGTAGATGTAAACAAAATATCCATTGTTCGACGTATCATAAGCTAATGCTAACTGTAACAAATTTTGATTCTGGCTAAAGTTGACCACATTAAAATTACGGGCAAAGAGTGCTTATTTAGATAAATGGCCACAAGTGTGTGGGAGATCATCGAACACAATGCAAAACTAATGCACTTTTAAAAACTTATAATGTTCGATAGAGAAAAATGGAGTTCATTCCTTCACGGTATTGGAAGCTAATGCTAACTTTAGCAAGAGGGGATTTTAACTACACTAGACCAGAGTGGAAAAATTACTGTTTGGAACGGATTAGCGAGCAAAAACTGTGGTCTATACCATCGCCATACACCAGGGTCAGAGACCAACAGTTTTTAGGTTACAGAAAGCTATGCAAACAGTTAGCTTAGCATAGCTTAGCTTGCCGGTTCAGCAACAAATTGGCAACTTCTGTATGGCTTTTCAAACCTTTATGATTCTTCAGTTCGCACCAGCGATCAAAAGCTGAACCAATACTTATTCTAGTCTTTCCCCTTCGTTTATCACTTCTTACTTGAGAAGGATAACGGAATGAGCTTTTGCAGAAGCAGCCATGGTAGCGTACTAATCACTATTTGGCAACCCCCAGTGGTACAGAAATGCAATAGCACGTGACATCCATAGATTCATTGTATTGGGTCTGAAATACTGACAGAACTTTTTTTTTTTTTTGGTCATTAGCAATCTTCTGGAATATAAATATTGACATTATTATTGGTCTGCAAATAAAATTACAGATTTTTTTCATCAATATACTAATTTTTGGAAGAACATTAAGACTTACTTTATGCAAGTTTCTAAATGCTTTGTTGATGTATTATTTTTTTTTTTTTTTTAAAAAAACCTTTGTTTTCATAAAATTGTTCTGAATTTCACCTTTAAGAGACACACGAGCAGCAAGAGCAGAGTGTGTGTATGTAAAAAAAAACAAAACAAAAGGAGGAGAGAAACAAAACTTTGCTTCTGTTGAATTGAGGGCATTTTTATAAAAAATAAAGTTGCTAGAAAAGTAGATGGATGTGTTTTTGGCCGTTCATTTTAAGGGTGCAACATAAATTTGTGTTTCCGCTCGGTTGAAGCAAGTTTTCAGTGAAAAAGAAGTCTACTGTTACTGAGAGCCACTGCTGAGCACACAGAGGGAAACAGAGCTACTAGCTAACTAGCAGCTACATCCAGCTCATCAATGAAACAGTAAGACTGCATGGAGCAAAATAAATAAAACCCATCTGCTCTTTTCAAGTCGTGAGTGACCCAGAGAAAGAATAAACATGAATAGTGAGTGGGAATTGCTACTGGCTGACTCTGAGAAGAAACTTTTAACTTTATCACTGGCTGATCTCAGTGCAGTGAGTGAGGAGCTAGGCCTTGAGCCCAGTGAGGATCTAAAGCTATCCTGCAGATTATTGAGAAGGCTACTCCTGGCCCAATTGTAGAATGATAAAATCACAGGTTTGGAGGATACCGGACTGCCAGTGCTTTTAACCACCAGTACTGACAACTTGAAAATAGAATCTGAGGATGTTTGTGAAGCTAATGTGTCTGCAACCCAGGAGACACAGCTGTGGACAAAATTGTTGGTACCCCTCTGTTAATGAAAGAAAAACCCACAGTAGTCACAGAAATAACTTGAATCTGACAAAAGTGGTAATAAATAAAAATTCTATGAAAATTAACCATTGAAAATCAGACAATGCTTTTGAATTGTGGTTCAAAAGAATTATTTTAAAAAACAAACCCATGAAACAGGCCTGGACAAAAATCATGGTACCCTTAACTTAATATTTTGTTGCACAACCTTTTGAGGCAATCACTGCAATCAAACGATTTCTGTAACTGTCAGTGAGACTTCTGCACCTCTCAGCAGATATTTTGGCCCACTCCTCATGAGCAAACTGCTCCAGTTGTCTCAGGTTTGAAGGGTGCCTTCTCCAGACGGCATGTTTCAGCTCCTTCCACAGATGTTCAATAGGATTTAGATCAGGGCTCATAGAAGGCCACTTTAGAATAGTCCATTGTTTCGCTCTTAGCCATTCTTGGGTGTTTTTAGCTGTGTGTTTTGGGTCATTATCCTGTTGCAAGACCCATGATCTGCGACTGAGACCAAGCTGTCTGACACTGGGCAGCACATTTCTCTCTAGAATACCTTGATAGTCTTGAGATTTCATTGTACCCTGCACAGATTCAAGACACCCTGTGCCAGATGCAGCAAAGCAGCCCCAGAACATTACAGAACCTCCTCCATGTTTCACAGTAGGGACAGTGTTCATTTCTTGGTATGCTTCATTTTCGCGTCTGTGAACATAGCGCTGATGTGCCTTGCCAAAAAGTTGCAGTTTTGTCTTGTCTGTCCATAGGACATTCTCCCAGAAGCTTTGTGGCTTGTCAACATGCAGTTTGGCAAATTCCAGTCTGGCTTTTTTCTTATTTGTTTTCAACAGTGGTGTCCTCCTTGGTCATCTCCCATGAAGTCCACTTTGGCTCAAACAACGATGGATGGTGCGATCTGACACTGATGTACCTTGACCTTGGAGTTCACCATGAATGTGTTTAGAGGTTGTTGTGGGCTCTTTTGTTACCATTCATATTATCTGTCTCTTCCATTTTTCATCAAGTTTCCTCCTGCGGCCACGTCCAGGGAGGTTGGCTACAGTCCCGTGGATCTTAAATTTCTGAATAATATGTGCAACTGTAGTCACAGGAACATCAAGCTGCTTGGAGATGGTCTTATAGCCTTTACCTTTAACATGCTTGTCTATAATTTTCTTTCTAATCTCCTGAGACAACTTTCTCCTTTGCTTCCTCTGGTCCATGTTTAGTGTGGTACACACCATGTCACCAAACAGCACAGTAACTACTTGTCACCCTTTAAATAGGCCGACTGACTGATTACAAGTTTGTAGACACCTGTGATGTTAATTAGAGGACACGTCTTGGTTGAACATGTCCTTATGGTCACATTATATTCAATCTTTTCTAGGGGTACCATCATTTTTGTCCAGGCCTGTTTCATGAGTTTGTTTTTTAAAATAATTCTGTTGAACCACAATTCAAAAGAATTGTCTGATTTTCATTGGTTAATTTTCATAGAATTTTTATTTATTGCCACTTTTGTCAGATTCAAGTTATTTCTGTGACCGTTGTGGGTTTTTCTTTCATTAACAGAGGGGTACTAACAATTTTGTCCACGTGTGTAAGAGACTGAGCAGCTAAAGCCAATGTCATGGGCTCCCCTAGTGCCTCAAAATGGTACTGCACCTATGCCAGCATTGTCACCTCAGAGGCCAGACAGCTTGGTTAGATCAGAAAGAGAATCAGCACAACCCATAAACCAGCCAAATCTGCAACCCATTAACAGGAAAGAATTCAGAATTATTGGCCAGACTGGTGAAGTGGGACAAAAAGACAAGCTTAATCTCACCATCCTTGAGAGACAAATAGCACGTGAGCTGAAAAAGGGTTATGACAAAGGTGAAATTGTGGAAGCAGTAATACAATCAGTCGCTCTTGAAGTTAAACTTAAAAGCTACCTAGAGAGCAGGCAAGACCTATCACTGAGCTCTCTGAAGCAAGTACTTCGGACCCACCTCATAGAGAAAGATGCCACAGAACTATTTCATTCACTGACACGAGCTGTCCAAGAGCCAAGTGAAACTCCAGCTCAGTTTCTGATTTGCTCCATGGACCACAGACAAAAAGTGATATTTGCATCTGAAAGACCTGACCCAGGACTAAAATACAACTCCGAACTCATACAGACACAATTCTTGCAAACAGTGTTGACAGGTCTGCAAGATGATGCTATGCCAGTGGATATTAAGCCCCACCTCCAAGACCCAATTGTGCAAGATGAAGTCTTGCTAGAGAAAATGCATGCTGCCTACAGTGTGGAATTGGAGAGGAGGAATAAGCTTGCATCTGTAACCAAACAAAAAGGAGTGAAAGTGGCAATGGTTCAACAAGATGAAAACAGTGAAACTGAGCAGACCAGTGGTTCAAAGAAAAACAAGTGTCACATCACAAAGCCCAACCCAATACTCGAGAAGCTTGATGCTGATAATAAAGTAATATGTGAAGCCATTCAAAATCTCACAACACATGTTGCTAGCCTTAGCCAAGTAAAGCTGAACAGAGAGGAAGAAAAGACATCTAAATTTAAGCAAAATGACCCTGCTCATGCTAGAAGAAATGCTAGAAAATGTCATGACTGTGAAAAAGCAAATATGCAAGGAAGATGTACACATTGTTACAAGTGTAGCAGTAGTGAGCATTGGGCTATTAGCTGCTGCAAAAGAAAAAAGACCACTGCTAGCATTTGTAAAATAGAAGTCTCCAATGAGAACCTGAACCACACTGCTTTGATTCCTACTCAGACCACTACTTTGTCGAGAAAACAGGAGAAAACAGCCAAGTCGGTGGGACGTAAAAGTGTTGTTCAGTGCAACCTTGGGGGAGTTCCAACTACTGTTTTGTGGGATACAGGGTCCCAAGTATCTGTGGTCGATTTGGAATGGAAAAAAACATACTTACCTGATGCTGAGATCCAACCTGTGCAAGAACTCCTTGACAAGGGTGTATTGGGTCTCTCCGCTGCAAATGGGACAGAGATTCCTTATGCAGGCTGGATAGGAGTGGAGTTTAGCCTGCCAGCAAGCAGAAACAGTGAACTGTTGGTTCCCATATTAGTGAGCACTGACTGCCTTGCAAGACCAATAGTAGGATTCAACGTTATTGAAGAACCAGCCCAGATTACCACATCAACTGACAGATCAAATGAAAGTAGATTTATGCACAGTCTAGGGTCTGCGTTGGATGTTGGACACAAAAAGGCAAAGGCAGTATATTCGGTACTGAGAAGGACAAAAAGCTGTTCAGAAAGCCAGACAGCAAGGCTGGGAAGACAAGATGTAACTAGAAAAGCACTCGGAGAGCGCAGACCTCCACCAAGCGCCACAGTTCCCCCCATACAGTGTTTGTGTGTACGTTTTCAGATTCCTTGACCATGAAAACATATGACTAGCAATTGGATTCACAATGATAGGATTAGTGGTTCAGTAGTTATTGACGAAAATGGCATTTTCCGTAATGGCGGTTTTCTTCTGGACGGTAATCCGGATCACCACCAAAATGTAATCATCTGTAGGATACCCTATTTCTGACAATCTGTGAAAATTTCATGAAAATCCGTCCATAACTTTTTGAGTTATCTTGCTAACAAACAAACAGACAGACAAACAAACAAACAGACAGACAGACAAACAAACAGACAGACAGACAAACCAACGCCGATGAAAACATAACCTCCTTGGCGGAGGTAACAACAGTGAAATGCCTTCTAAGGGAATGGCCTTGTCTTTATCTAGACAAAGATGGAATACTGTGGTGGAAAACATCCTCCCGAACACAGTTGGTTGTTCCTGAAAAACTGAAATCTCTGATTTACCTGCAGCTGCATGAGGAAATGGGTCACTTAGGAGCTGACAGAATGGTTTACTTAGCCAGAGAAAGATTCTTTTAGTCAAAAATGAGAGAAGAAATTTAACATTGTGTGACAAAAGTGTGCCGTTGTTTGAACCAGAGAAAGCCAAATAGAAAAACAAAGACACTGCTGCAAATGATAACTACATCAGCGCCTTTTGAAATGATCTCCATAGATTTTCTGCACCTGGAGAGGAGCAAGGGTGGTGTGGAATACATTCTGGTGATAGTAGAACACTTTACAAAGTTTGCACAGGCTTACGAAACACCAAACAAGTCTGGCAAGACAGCTGCATGCAAGATCTTTGATGAGTTCATTTTAAGATTTGGCTTCCTCGCCAAAATTCACCACGACCAGGGAAGAGAATTTGAAAATGAGTTATTTAACCTCTTGCACTCCGGTGTACCGCGGACGGGCACGTCTCTGCGTCCCAGAGTGCACGAGGGCGCACGAGAGCGCCCTCGTGCGCTCTAGGACGCACGAGGGCGCTGTGTCCAAGCGCGCACTGGGAAAAAAAAGCTGCATTTCCGTTCTTCCACTACAGACACAGCCGCGAACAGATTAGATCATCTGATTGACCTCTCATTCGACTAATAAGAGCCTTGAATTGGGTTTCTGAAACCTTGAAGAACCAATGACTGAAAACTTAGCAAGAAGGACCCGCCTACCAACGCTGTGAATGCAGCGAGCCAATTGAAGCACAGAAGTTCGCGAGCTGTTTTGTGTAAGGCTGGGTGAAGACAGACTGCTGCAGCAGATGAAAAAAGGACCCGCAGGAAGAACCGTCACAGACCAGCAGCATGGAGACCACCCACAAGTGTGACCTGTGTGACAGGGACTGCCATTCGCGCATCGGCCTGTTCAGTCACAGGCGGTGCTTTTTTTTTTTTTTATTCCAGCAGAATAGACGTTTAGGATTCTCTTCCATGGTCATCATAGACCGACGGAGGCTGACGACGAAGGTCGTAAATCATTTGCCAAAACCGCAGTCATGGAAGTGCAAAACCGCAATAATGGAATTATGTTTTGACCGGGTCGCCGAGACCAGAACCATGAGTCCGTAACAAGGGACCAGCGTCGCGTTCGTCTGACAGTGAGGAAGAGAAGTTCACCAAGACACTGCTGCTGTGAAGAGGTAAGGTGTTATAAGCTAAATTATTCTTTATCCCTGAAAATTGTAATCAAAAATTACTTTTGACCGATCGGTAAATTACAACTGTGCGGCGCACGAAGTCCGAAGTTCGTGCGCCGCGGTACACGGTTCGTGCGCCGCGTCCGGACCGTGAACGCCCCCCCCCCCGCTACTCTTCTGTAGCGAGGGGGGGGGGGAAGCCGCGGTGACTGTGCCGTGGTCGCCACATGACTATTCCGTCATGTAGCGATGGCCGATGTCCGTCCTCTGTAGCGAGGGGGGGGGGAACAACCCCCCCCACACACACACAGCCCTGAGTGTCACCTTTCATTAGAGCCCAAGATGAAGCTTCTATATTGAATCATTCAAAAGTTACAGACGTTTTTCCAGACTGTGCCATTTGGCACAATTTGGCACAGTTCAAAAACGCCTGGGAACTACCTGAGGAACTACCTGGGAACTACCTGAGGAAAAAGCAAAATTTTGTAAAAATTTTGACCTCAGCTGGATAACACTTGGTTCTACATTTCTGTTGCATTTTCCAGCCCGGATCTGAAGCTGTGTGTTATTTGCAAGCATTTGTATCCAAAAAAACACCCAGGCCAAATTTATTTTCTTCAAGTTCAGTATGTTTAGATGACTGTAACTCAGTGGCCGGAGCACTTAGAGAGATTATGACTGTTTTGCCAAAAAATTCAAAGTGTTTTCTTTTAAAAAAGACCAACCCCATGAAGATGCTGCAAAGGGTTGAAGAACAGCTTTCAATTTACTTCGGGCACGTTATTTTTTGGTGTTTTTAGGGAAATTGACCGGAGTGCAAGGGGTTAAGAAACTCCAGAGCTACGGTGGAATAAAGCATTCCAGGATGACACCATACCATCCCCAGTCCAACCCAGCAGAACGTTTTAACAGGACACTACTGAGCATGCTTCGGACACTCGAAGAGACCCAAAAATTGAATTGGAAAGATTATTTGAAGAAGGTGGTTCATGCATACAATTCCACAGTTCATGAATCAACTGGATTTGCTCATTTTTACTTCCTTTTTGAAGACAGTCAACTTTGCCCATTGATCTGATGTTCTCCCAGAGAGCATATCTGTCCATAGTTATATGCAGGATACACTGAGAAATGGCGAAAGTCCATGCAGGAGGCTTACCACATTGCCCAAGAGAACATAAAAAAGCTGGTGAACGAGGACAAAAACAGTACAACCAGAGGCCATGGAGTTCTGTTGTTGAACCTGGAGACCAGAATCTATCAGATTCTATCAGATTCTGGAGATTCTGGTCACCAGAATCTATCAGAAATCTATCAGAAAGAATCCAGAGTCTATCAGAAAGAAGACATCCAGGAAAAATTTGTGCCTACTGGGAAAACAAAGTGCATTTGGTCAAAGAAAGAAGAGGAATGAATGGCCCAGGTGAATGGAATCTCTGGATGGAGAAGGTAGAGAGAGGATCCTCCACAGAAACCTGTTGTTACGTTGTCCCTACCTTGTTGATGGGCAGAACAAACACCTGTGGATGCCTGGACAGACCCAAAACACCTACTTTAATCCGCATGCCCCAGTCTTCAAACCTGTGACAAAAAGACATTCCAGAATAGAAACTCAGGCTGAGATGCTCAGAAACCAACCACAAGATGGACAGGATGCTACTCAGGATGGCGGTCAAATAGAAGATGCAAGACTTCAAGAGGAGGACATGCAGGAGGAGGAGGCAAGCCAAGACTCAGACTCTGAAATCCAAGAAGCAGAATCGCAGACTGATGAGGATGCAGTCTCTACAGAAGATGAGCAAGAACATCAGAGGGTCAGGCACTCTACAAGAAGACACCAACCAAGATGTATCCTTACCTATGATGAGTTAGGGAAACCTAGTGTTACTCACCTTAGAAAATAAAGGGTTACATAGACAGTTCTTTGAATAAATGCTAAGCGTTAATGCTAATTTGATTAAATTTGAGCTAATTTTTGTTTGAAAGGACAAGTTGTGTATGTGAAGACGTTTGCTCTAATTCATTAGTTTATTTTTCAGAAATTAATTTCTTGGGACAAAATTTAAATTGGATATCAGAATACTACACATATGAAGATAAAATGGTTTATTTACAGAACCTCGTGTATTGCTGTATGACAGAGCAACAGTAAAAGTCTGTAAATAAAAGTACTACACCGGAGTGGTGGCTCAGTTGGTAGAACATCCCCCCTCCCGCCACACCTGGGAGGTAGGGGTTCAAATCCCGGCCAGGTCATGCCGAAGACCATATAAAAGCAGAACTTCCTGCCATCCAGCTTGGTGCTCAGCAATAATGGAATGGAGGAGGGAAATCTGTGGCGGCGCCTTGCATGGCAGCGACCCCTCTGATTCTATATATGGGTGTGTGTGTGTGATTAACACTGTAGATAAGAGAAACACAATTTCATTCTACTGTACATGATTGGCTGTATGGATTGAATGACAATAAAGGGTGATTTAATTTTAATTTACTACACGCCAAAGCATGTACAATGTTAGTACGCATTAAGCATGGTTGAATGGTGGATATTGCCATGTGGCTTAATGGACTTGGGAGGCCTACCAATGTACCGACAGATTAAGATAAGACAACCAAGCAGGAAAAAGCAAAGTCATAATCTATCCTGTAGTCATGCTGTTGTAGTTGCAAGATGTGTAGATTATTGTTTGGGTAAGATATTTAACTGTATACTGGTCAGTTATTATACACAATGGTGTTCAAAAAAGTGTTAAAGGAAACTCCAGAGCTTTAACTGTTGTAGCGTGAATTGCCTATAAAAATATTTGTCATAAGGTACAGGAATTATTTATTTTATTTAATAGTGGGTGTGAAAGGGGGAGGAGTTAAACCATCACTTCTACACCCGCTAAATTAAATAAAAGCACTCGTAAAAGGGGCACCAGTCCTAACGGACAATAATATTAACTTTAATTTTAATTAATTTTGTACCTTAAATTACTTAATGAATCAGTCTCAAAGTTTCAGTGAGTTTTTGTCCTGCCGTGATTAGGAAACCTGTGTATGCGAAAGGAAAACGCTTCAACTTCTCTAATTCACCCTTTTATTAAACTCATTCACTTTACATGGCATAGCGTTCAAATGATGAATAAACAGATTCAGATGATAACAGCGTAATATATCACATCAACTGATATTGGGTTCCTGAACATAAACTCCAGCGTTACACCTCTGTATAACCAAGGAGGAACTAGACTTATGTTTCAACGGTAAATGAGGCTGGAATGTTTTAACAAAACAACGCAACTTTATGGGGAAAATTCATAAGCTAATTATCTAAAAAAAAATGAATTCTGAATTAATCTACAAAAATTTAAGGGCAGTTACTTAAAAATGACTAAGAGTTTTCCTTCAGTTGATAGCTCTATCCTGTGGCTGAGAGACTAATTGAGCCCTGAAATACGGGCCATATTCAATTGTAATTTAATTGTTAGGACATCACGTTTTAACCCAGCAGATAGGAGAAATAAGAGTTTCACTCACACAACAGCCGTAGGTCCACGTTTCCGCGGGTCGGTACCACTGGGTTTTGAAGTTAGGATGTCGGAGGAAGCGGCTGCTGTCCTCACAGCCGTGGAGGTGATAACTCAGCTGGGGGCCCTTCAAGGAGACCGTAGCAGCCGTGGATGGTTTGTCTCAGGGCGGCGTGAAAAGTCCTTGGAAAAGAGTCCAAATTTGGGTCTCTTGTAGCGGGATCGACCCAAAAACTGAAGGAGAAACTTCTCAGTCTCTGTTCACTTTAAATTAGGCAAATTAAAGGTCTACTTTAATGGCGTGAAAAGTCATGGAAAAAAAAATGAGAAAAACATTTACTAGGATAAGAATGGCTTCTGAGGTGAAGGAAAAAGTTTGAGAATTTGATTCTCTAAAAGGACGAGCTCTAAAGAAAAATGGTTTCTCCTCAGTAACCAGAAAGACTTGACAAACTTCACAGAGAATAAAATAAAACTTCACAGGGCCTTGAAACGGTGGAATAAAATCTTCTTCTGAGATCTAGATTACTATTCTGCTTCTTTAATCTTAATTTAGTTCCTAATCTTTCTCAAAATCTCTTTCTTTCTTCTTTCTGTGTTTCTAATTCTTAATTCTATCAACATTCTCTATCTTGCTTCTTGCTAATCTTCCTGCCTGTTCTTTGTCTCTACTGTTCTCTACTTTTCTCTTACTAAACTCAAATCTAACTTCTCTCTTTTAAAGTTACCTCGCCGGGTCGTAAAACTGATGATGTCGGTCGCAAGACTGACCAATCGACTTTTTCAGAAGCAGTTTGAAATGGCTGCTATCCAATGTGAGAACATTTCTTTGTTTGAGAGCAGCCAATCAAATGAAGACACCATCCCATGAAATTGCAGAGGGAAAATCAACACTCAGTCAGTCCTTATGAAACAGGTGCTCAATATAAAATCTAACTAAATTAAATGACTTGGCTAATATTTGGTGATCATGCATTTATACCATTACTCCAATATGTGTTTGAATAACACTCATGAATATAACATTTCTTATACATAATTATAATACATGCATTCACATTTAGATCAAAATGCAGCAAACCATGGTTGGTGATAAAAGAGGGATGATTTTCAGTGTCCTTAGGATCCAGAGGATAAGCTGAAAGAAACTTAATGTTTAGAACAAATTAAAAGTCATCCTACATACTGAAAACACATTTCGTAGGTATCCACTAGGAGGTACTGTTGAGCTGTAGTTGATTTCCTTTAGGTCCATCGTATCTGGGGAGGAAACCTGGAGAGCGTCGGGGCTATAAACCCGTCAGATTAAGCGGTTTATGACTCTTTTAAGAACATTGGTTTCCTGTGAAAAGGTACGTTATCAAATGCAGTGTTCACGTTGAGAGGTCTGGTCTCCTGAGTTTTATGTTCCTTTGAGCCTTTAAAAGCAAATTCTGATCCTTACAATCTCTGCAAGAGGCAACTGTTTACATTGGGGTCCTGGGAAAGCAAGCATCTTTGGTCAGGCCTGGAAGAAGCCTGCATGAGTCGACATAAAAGCCAGTGATATTCCTGAAAAGGCAGAAAAGTGGTATTCCTGTGTAATGAATAAAGTGAAATTCCTGTAAACTGGAGAGAAGTGATCTTCTGTCTTGGTTTGAGGAGACGATGATGCTACACTGTATACACTAGACCCCATATACTTGGAGGAAAAAAGGAAATGTTTTTGCTAAATTTCTTTTTCTTTTTTTTTTAGTGGGGGAGAGTGTAGCGGAGTGAAGTTATGTTTTTATATATTCCTTGTTTTAAGTTCATATGTCTAGTTAAAAATTTTTGTCTCTAAAAAGTGTAATAATATTTTTGCAGGATGTGACCATTTCTTTCTGCATATTTTGTATTGCACTTACCCTTTAAGAAGTGAACATTTCCCTTTAAGAGACACACAAGCAGCAAGAGCAGAGTGTGTGTGTGTAAAAAAAACTCAGACAAGAGAGAAACAAAACTTTGCTTCTCTTGAACTGAAGGCATTTTTATAAAAATAAAGTTGCTAGGAAAGTAGATGGACGTGTTTTTGGCCGTTCATTTTAAGGGTGCAACACGTACAGTTGTGATTGAATACTGTGTGTATTTTAATGCATAATGCTGCCACTCATTTTTGCCACTCAGTGTTTTGTAATTGCCAGGAGTTCTGTTTTGTGACATCATGTGCATACCCTCTATTCCAAAGCCCAAGAAAAATTTTCACAAGATGGCAAAAAACTATGTACCTAGGTTTCTGTTTCCATAGAAACCAATCTTATTCTATGTTGACAAAAGGCATGTTCTTTTTTCCTGTGCAACACCACAACCTAGTGTCAGAAAATAACAACACCGATGAAAATCACATTTCATAATTCCCTGCTTAATTCCCTCAAAACACAAAACAGAACCCCATATCACTAGATTACACCCATCGCCTGGAGTAAACAAACAGGTAAACAAATACATAAACAACTCAAATCTAATAAAATGTGTAAATATCCCTTAAACAAATGAGAAAACCAATTAAAAAAACAGCACACACATGCACACACCTTATATCCAAATAGACACTTTGTACTATATTCAAGTGATGGTATCATTCAGGCATCAGGAATTACATCTGTAGAAAAACAAAGTTTAACAAATTGAATATAGACTGTTGTCTATTATAATAAAAAAACAATTCACATGTAGAATCTGTTGTTTGTTCACACTTACCAGTCCCTTCAGGATTTCACGATATTGCGATCGCACTAATTCACATGAAATCAGGCCATCGCCATATCTTTTGAGCGACCTTGCAGCTTTGTCCAGTCATCGCAACTTTCCCACAATTTTGGCCAACCGTCTTCAACTTCCACCAATTTCGAGAATCAAATTTGTCCCTGAGTAGCACTCAAACACTCAGTCTAACCAATCAAATGCATTGCTGCACCGTGCTTACTTCCATGTTTACAGTGAGTATTAACAGAACACAACAGAAAACAGTGTGTGATTTAAAAAAAAAAAAACACTTGCGAGTTTTCCTACACTATCCTGTCCTCCATCTCTCCACATCTCTGTCATGACTGCATGTACAAAGTGCCAAGTTTGTGTTGGAAAAAGTCTGCCTGCCTGAAAAGCTCCCCGTTGCAGAAGTGCTCCTGAGGAGAGACACTGTGAAACCACAAACAAACAAGCAAATATAACACTACAGCCAGTGTTGCAACATTTTATACATCTTTAATGGTAAAATCATTCCTACATCTTGTCAGTGAGCTTTAAAGCTGTGAATCTCCGGTCTGGACATGGACCAATGTGCACTCAGACAAAATCCCAAGGAAAGCCCCTCCTCCCAGTATGACTACCGGTAAAGGAAAGATAAGTATCTGATGAGACAGCTGTGTGTCAAGCCAAAGCTGCACCCATGGAGGTCCCAGGCTGGGACGGAACGTCCTTGAGGACCTCAGCGGGGGGAGCTGGACCCACGGCGATCTCGGGCGGCGAGCCTTGGTCCACAGAGACATCTGGCATAGGTGGATTGTTCTCAGTGACCCTGGGAGAGAGCTCAGACAATACAAACAGAGAGGCAAGGTCAGGGTCACCGGCAGTGGCGGAGCCCAACAAGGTGAGCTCAGGTGCAGCTGACGGTTGCACCTGGCTCTCCCCACCAAGAGCCAGACAAGATTTCTCCAAGACAGATAAGAGAAAAACAAAGGAGAGTACGTGCCTAAGCTCGAGCTCCACCACCGTCAAGGTCTCCGCTGATCCAGGCGATGATGTTGCTTCGGGCTCAGCCCCCTGGGGGTCCAGCTCCGACTCCGCTGTGGCGGCCCCCGCAGCAGTTGTGGTGGTTACTGCAGACCCAGGATCTCCGGGCAAGGCAGCCGATGCCGATGGTTCGTCCAGCATAGTGGCTGGAGGCCGCCTCACCGCTGAGACCAGCATGCCCCTAACCCCGAGATTAAGGGCCCAGACTCCCCTCACTGATGGCATGGGGTCCCGTGTTGCCGAAACCAGGGAACGTTCCTTTGTCGGTTCAGGCTTCGGGGCACTGGAGGCGATCTTCTACATCGCTGGGCCAGTCCTCTCCAGAACCACAGGCCTCTCCGTTGTCTAGCAGTTCCCTCCCAGAACCGGCAGACACTCAGAGGAATTGGAGAGAGGCATAGGAGAAGCAGGTGAGGGTAGAATAATAGCAGCAGATGGTGAATGCTCAGCGAAATCGGGCCGCTGCTGCTGAGCTTCACCACCGGGAATAAGGCAAGACAATTCATTATTAGATGTTGATAAATGAAGAGATACTTGCCTTAACTCCCAGGGCTTGGTGGTGGCTGCTGCAGGTCCAGATGACGTCTCTTCAGGTGCTGCGAAGGTCATCTGGTGAGATGGGCAGAGTATCGGAGTCAGGGGATGCACAGATTCCATTCTGCCTGGTGAACCTCCCTCCAACTGCTGCGAAGGCTCAGGAAGGAGCCATGGCTTGTAATCCAAAATGAGCTCCTTATCTGTTGCCAAGACCCACTGGCGCTCCTCCAGTTCCTCTGTGCTGGGACCGTCAGAGGACACGAGGGCTACGTACCCAATACAGCAGGCGGTGGGCCACTGTTCAGGAGGAGGAGACGAGTCTGCAGCTGGACGACGGCGAGAGTCTCGGGGCTTCCGTGGCCGGAATCGCTTCCTTGTAGGCATAAGCTGGGGCTTGGAGGAGGTTCCCCCACCCTGTGGAGCATGGACGATGGGTTGATGATAGAGAGGAGAAGGTCCATTAACTCTGGATGGCTCCACAGGCTGGGGCATGCTTCCAGAATTTGTGCGGCCCAACCAAGCACTCCTGTACCGTCTCAGGAGTGTGGGAGACACGAGCCTCTGATAAAATGTTATGGATGATGTTCAGAGCCCAAGATTTCTCCTCACTAAACCCACTTTGTCCATGGTCAGAAAGTGCTGCCATGTCAGTGAAAAAAACACAGGCTTTAAAGAAAAACACAGGAGGGAAAAGAAAAAAGGCAAACTCACAGCTGCTGGTTGCCACACAGGCAGCACCCTTCTGTCATAAATGCCCTTCAGGGCAGGATAAAAGGCACCACACGCCGGCTGTGAGTTTGCAAGTTTTAATAACAAAAGGCACAAAAGAACAAACATAACCCAACTAAAAACTAGTAGGCAATTGGAGACACAGGTGAAGCAAGAATAGCAAAAGCTAAGGTGACTGGATTCACCGGCTAAACCTGGGAGAACTATTCGTGGAACACATGCTAGGAAAAATAAAATGTAAAGAGACACTTATGACTCGTGGAGAAAAGTTGCAAGTAGGGTGCTGCCCTAGACAAAAGTGTGTAGCCCCTTAAATAGGGATCAGAACCCATTAACATAATAAACAAAAGGTGTTGGTACCTGAACGGGCAGGAGAAAGCGAGGATACATAACTGGATCAGCTGAAGCAGCGAGAGGGAGGCGAACCAAAAACTGACAGCTGACAGGGCACGCCCACACGAAGCTTCACACCCCTGACAGCTGTCAACAGTCAGAGGATAATACTAAAGATATAAAAAATAAAACAACATACCAAATAAATATAAATAAATGCAAAATAGAAATATAACACTAACACAAACAGGAAAAACAGCAAGCAGAACAAGAATACATAAACCCCAAAAAGCATAAAATGCAAGAAATGAGTAAATAAGCAGACAAAGCCATGAGACCAAGTCTGGCGGAATCTCCAGCACTTGGCTCATGACAAGAAAAGTACTGGAGAGGTCAGGAAGCCATGGAGCAGCGGAAGACGTGAGGATACGAACTAGAGCACATATGAAGGTAAGCTAATGATTGCTAATGCTAGTTAGCACTAATAAGTCCCCCGAACTACATTGTAATTACGGCAAGTTATTGCTATTAGGTACTAAAATATGTATGCTGTGTGTGTTTCAGATGGCTCTCTTGTGGCAAAATTATCGCTTCAAACCACTGGTCTGGGTGTTCAACCAATCTCCAGTGTTAGGATGTCACCCCAGCTTCAAGAACCGCAGCGACTGCAGAACTTCAGAATGTCTGTAGAATCGTTTAACTTTCTGTGCTACAAATTGCTCTGATCTGTGTGAAAATCATGGAAAGACTTTTGACACATCATGGGATGTACCTGCTCCAGCCGGTGGTGTCATGGCAAAAAGTGATCAGCTGCCAAAAGTTGATCACCAGGTGCCATATTATAGTTATGGGGTTATATTACCCATAAAATATATATTTCAACAGGTAAACAGTACTGAGTTAGGTATAATATTGTGACGTTGGCAAGGTTCACACAAAGAAAGAGGAGCAAGATGGTTGTGATGAACAGGCTTTATTTACACACCCCCGACCCCAACTTACTTCTGAGCACAGAGAGGAGGGGAGGTCATTCTCCCAGACCTCCGTTTCAATCATGGTTACACACACATGATACATCTTGCCCTAATCCTGCTAAACACTGCTGGGTCATTATAACGCAGTTATAATGGCACAGCAGTATAACTCAGTAATAACACATTTAATACACACAGTAACGTTTTCAACTGGCAAAGCATGCTGGGAAATCCCTGCCCCCCTTAACATGGCCCCGACGTTACACTGCCCCCCCCCCCCCCGGACTGGTTTCTGTCCCCAGAAAATTCAAAGTCCACTTTCAGAAATCCAACGCGAGTCAGCCCGGTGCCGGGGCGGCATGCACGGGCCATCCAGTGTCCATCTGAGTCTCGGTCGGAATATCTGGTTGGGGTAGGGTTCCGGTTTGGCCACCAGCGGGCGGATGGACACATCTGACAGCCTCTGTAGGACCACGCACAGTCCCTTCCCTGGCAGCGGGAGTCCCATGCCCGCTCCGGCCGACTCCCACCACTGCCAGGTCTCCCAGGCGGCCGCTGGCCCGCGTCCATGCGTCCAGCCCTTGCCGTGCCTGGAAAAATGGCCGGATCTCCATCCTGCTCGCTCCGCTGCATCGCTGCTACGCCAAGGGCCTCCGTGACGTCACCGAAAGGGAAAGCATCTGCGGGTGGCGGTAGGACACGCACAGTTCCTCCTCTGGCAGCGGGAGTCCCATGACTCCCACCACTGCCAGGACCTCCCAGGCGGCCGCTGGCCCGCGTCCAGGCGTCCAGCCCCTGCCGAGCCTGGGAAAAGACCGGATCTGTCCTGCTCGCTCCGCTGCTGCTGCGCTCCAAAGGCCTCTGTGACGTCACCGCCGGGGGAAGCATCTGCAGGAGGCGGCTTTTTCCCCGTCCATGCCACCTCGCTCTAATTTAACGTCCGCGAGGGGCCAGTTTGTCGTGCGCTGTGTGCAGGGCAGTACCGTGTGAAGTACCCTGGCTCTGTGCAGCGGAAGCCCTCCTTCCTTGCGTCGCCGTCGCTGTCTCCTTCGTGCACGCGCTGCTGTGATCTGCCCTAGCTCCTCCTCCCACTCGCTCTCAGCATGGTGGTTTCCTCCGATGACCAGTCGTTCAGCGCGGCAGCCAACTCGACCTGGGCCAGGTGGTCATCCAACAGGTTCTCGCCGTTGTAGCGGGGAATCTTGGCCCGCTGCTGGACGGATGGGACGGTCATCTCCCAGTCAATCGTCGCTCCTAATCGCTCTGGAATCGCCAGCCCGTCCTGCCCTGAAAAGGGCGGGAAACGGGGCTGGTTTGCTCTGCTCGGCCCGTCGGGTCCGCTGCTCCGTCCATCGCGGCGAACCTCTCTGGGGGCCGGTGTCTCAGCTCTACGCTCCGTTCCCAGCCGAGCGATGAACCACTCTGGCCGCCAGACCTCCGCCTGGATCCTCATCTTGCTCCATCCCACTCCTGACACCAGTGTGACGTTGGCAAGGTTCACACAAAGAAAGAGGAGCAAGATGGTTGTGATGAACAGGCTTTATTTACACCCCCCTGACCCCAACTTACTTCTGAGCACAGAGAGGAGGGGAGGTCATTCTCCCAGACCTTCGTTTCAATCATGGTTGCACACACATGATACATCTTGCCCTAATCCTGCTAAACACTGCTGGGCCATTATAACGCAGTTATAATGGCACAGCAGTATAACTCAGTAATAACACATTTAATACACACACAGTAACGTTTTCAACTGGCAAAGCATGCTGGGAAATCCCTGCCCCCCTTAACATGGCCCCGACGTTACAATATATTTAACAATTATGATGCATTTTTAACCCAAAACAAACCATCTACGATTAAAAGCAATTAAAATAATGCAGTCACAAGGTTACATGGAAAATGCATGGATTTACATGTAGATACTGCATAAATATATATTCTATGTGTGAATATTGTACTATGTACTCCTTTTGTATTCTCTAGGAATTTTTACAATAAACTTTTGTGCCTTTTGCAGATATGTCTCCACTTTTGTTTGTTTTATTTGTGAAGGTTGCCAAGATTTAGTGACATAAATTAAATGCTTATCACTTTTGGTTTGGTGTAAGTCCGTCAAAAGAATTATGAACCATAAAGTAGTTTGTGTTAAAACATGTTAAATCCCATTAAACCCTAACTCATTATTAGGAAATACAGATGCTAGTATGGCCCATAATTCCTCCATATACTGGTACTATCACTAAAGTGTACAGTATCTTCTGCACTGGCACATCCAACAATACAGTCTTCAGTAAATAAAATAATTATTTTTGGTTACTTCTTCTTAAAAATGAGCCATTATTTTCAACGGCATTGATACATGTTTGGTTTGTACTGTTGACTCTTCCCACTGGTGTCTTAACAGAAAAATAGAAAATCATGATGCAAACACATAAGTCACTAAATTGTTTATTACAGTCACCAGCAAAATCCAGATTATTTAGAATGTGCAAAATTCAAACTTTAAACTGTAAAAAAAAACTCAGAATGGGTCACACACACTGGCCACACACACTGACTCATCGTCTTCGTAAAGTGGCCCAGCACACCAAGGAACGCTTGATTGAAGGCAGCATTCTGAACCATCTCCTCCCTTCACAAGGTAGTTTCATGGGATCCAGGTCAAGTGGACCCCTGACCAAGTGAGCACTCCAAAGTGAACCCCAGGATCCAATATATACGTACATGTACAAGTACATTCTCAATCCAGTGATTTGTAAACAAGAAGAAGGAGAACAATAACAAGAATTTGTGTAAAACTGTTGGAAAGACTTTTCCCGGTCACCAAGAAGTGTAAAAAAAATAAACATATATATGTAAGATGACAACTAAGCTGACCCGGAGAAGGTTTTGGCTCTGTTACTGTTTTCAAAAGGCTTTTCTTCTCCACCACTGCTGCTTGTCACCGCTGGCTGCCCTCAGATGAAAATCCACAGAATAGGTATGTGGGACGATAATGTTCTGAATGAGGCTTTAGAAAGCTCTGAATCAGTTTGTAAATCACGGGACTGAAAATGTACCTGTACATGTACAGATTGGACCCCGGGGTCCACTTGGGGTGCTCACTTGGCCAGGGGTCCACTTGACCTGTTCCTGCTTCATGCTCTCTTGCCTCACTAAGAAGCAACTGGATGTGCTGCTGGTCCCGGTTCAGCAGATCTTCAGCCTGCGGTGGGACTCTAGAATGAAAATACACACACAACTTAAATACATGCACAGCACTAAAATGCAACAAAACTACTTTTTAACCAGGATTAACACTAGCTTATTTCGTCAGATGTTGTTGACACAAGCGCAAAATACAAGCAGAGCACAGAGTTAGCATTGATGGCTCACTAGCTAGCTCATTGTCTGCATACAGGAGACAATGGTGTTGTTTGTTCAAAGTGAGCTTTCCTCCACTGGGATAAATAATGGCAAAGATGCATAATATCGCATCACTCACCATCCTCTATCACTGTTTTCAACAATGATGATGCCGTGGTCAGGTCCACGCCACTCTGCCTCCCGTCTGCCTCCACTGTGGCCGTGAATTCAATTCAGGTCACTCCATCCAGCTCCCTCTGGATTTTTTTAATCAGGTACCAAGCACAGAAAAGTCTGTGTGGAGAGCATGAAATGAAGAGGCTGAATTTATTTCTCAATTCAGGTTTATTAACAATCACAAGTCTCCAACATCCTCTCAAACAGAAAAGAGAACTAACTTCCCACATCTCCCCTTTTTATACCCGGTACATCAAAGTACAGAGTCACATTGTCATTCAATCCCCAGAGACAATGCATCACCCCCCAGGTCTTCTCTTCTCCACCTAAAACCCTGGTGGTCAGGAAGTCTTCTCAGAGCCATTTCTAAAGACAGATTTCACACCCTCCTGTTATCCCCAGGAGGTCCAGACTTATTGTTCCTTCTAAGATGTGAGGTAACAGTAATATACATATGCAGCCTTAGCATCTCAAATATGTGTGCCACATGACCCCCCCAAACGTCGAAGATGAAACATACAACATAGTCTACACAACATGATAAAATCACAAACATCAGTCCATATGCTGTCTAGGCTTCAACGGTCTTCCGAACTTGCTGTAAGCGGGCTTAGCCGCTCCCGCGGCGCCATCCTGCAGTGAATCCGCTATCTGAGGATGAGAACTGTTAGTCAATCCCTGCGGGGGCTCTGGGGCATGCTCCCTGGGGGGTCTGCCGCGTCGAGGAGCCCTCGCCACTTGCACAGCCTCATCAGCCATCACAAAAGCAGGTTTAAATCTGTCTATACCAATTGTTTCCCTCCTGCCCCCTAAATCTAGCAAAAAATGCTTATCACCTGTTTCCAGCACTCTATATGGGCCATCGTAAGGTGATTGCAGGGTTGGGCGCTGAGCCTCGTGCCTGACAAAAACAAACTCGGCGTTTTTTAAAGATTTAGATACAAAAACACGCGGAAAAGTGTGATGAACGGGGCCCGGAAGCGTGTCCGCTCCCGTGTCGTTCAGTGACCGCTGAGCAGGGGGACGCTCTGGCGCAGGATTATCAGGAAGAAACTCCCCTGGCAGCCGGAGTGGTTGCGCAAACACCAACTCAGCTGGGGAGGCTTTTAAGTCCTCTTTAGGTGCAGAACGCAACCCTAATAAAACCCATGGTAGTCTGTTTACCCAATTTGCATCCGTAAGCGACGCTCTGAGGGCTGCTTTCAATGACCTATGAAAACGCTCACATAAACCATTAGCCTGGGGGTGGTACGCGGTAGTGCGGTGAATTGTTGCCCCCAGGCTGTGGGCCATCGCTGACCAAAGCTCAGAAACAAATTGAGGTCCTCTGTCAGACGTAATATCCGACGGGACCCCAAAACGCGCTACCCAAGCCGTTAAAAACGCGCGGGCCACCTCTGCGGCTGTGGTTGATGCCAGTGGGACCACTTCAGGCCAACGCGTGGTGCGGTCCACCATTGTCAAAAGATGCGTGCACCCCTGCGACGACGGTAGGGGGCCTACGAGGTCGACATGCACATGATCGAACCTCTTGGCCGGGATGTGAAACAGCTCTAAGGGGGCTTTAGTGTGTCTGTGTATTTTGGCCCGCTGGCAAGCCATGCAGGCTCTTGCCCACTCTTTAACGTGCTTGCGCAGGCTCTCCTACCATTTTTACCGACGCGCGCACCCCCAGGTGCGCCAGAGAGTGAATCGAGTCAAAAATACGGCGGCGCCACGCAGCCGGCACTACCGGACGCAGTCGTCCGGTAGAGACATCGCAGATTAAGGGGTCATGCCATCTTGCAGCCTCCTGCTCTCCAGCCTTAACCCTGTTGGTCCAGACTAGAGTGCGTACACGTCCGCATCGCTACCCTGATCCGCGGCCATGGCTGCATAATCTATCCCCACGTGGACTGGGGCCGCGTACGCTTCCGCGCCGCTATTTTGCTCCGCGGCTGTGGCAGTATAATCTACCTCTGCACGGATTGGAGCGGTTACGGCGCGAGAGAGGCAGTCTGCCACTACGTTAAGTTTACCCACTACGTGTTGAATATCAGTAGTAAACTCTGAAATTGCAGCCAGCTGCCTCTGCTGCCGGCCCGACCATGGTTCCGAAACTTTGGCCATCGCAAAAGTGAGCGGTTTGTGGTCGACAAACACGGTGAAACGCCGACCTTCTAGCCAGAACTGGAAGTGACGAATGGCTAAGTGGAGTGCTAACAACTCCCTGTCGAACGCACTGTATTTTCGCTCGGCCTCGCGCAAGGTCCTGCTGAAAAAGGCCAGCAGCTGCCAAGCCCCGGCAACATGCTGCTCCACTACCGCCCCTATGGCCACGTCTGACGCATCAGTGGTGAGCGCTATGCGGGCCGTTGGGTCTGGATGAGCCAGCAACGCAGCGTCTGCAAGGGCTTTTTTGACCTCCGAGAATGCGCGCTCCCGCTCCGGGGACCATTCGATTGCATTTGAGGGTTTTTGTTTTTTAAGCGCGGCATACAATGGTTGCATGAGCTGCGCTGCGCGGGGAAGGAAACGGTTATAAAAATTCACCATTCCCAAAAACTCCTGTAGTGCTTTGACCGTTTGTGGCTGGGGAAAATTTGCTACTGCGTGCACTTTGTCCGGCAGCGGAACTGCCCCCTCTGGGGAGACGCAGTGCCCCAAAAAGTCAATCTGCGCCACCCCGAACTGGCACTTCGCTGGGTTGATTATTAACCCGTGCTCTCCCAACCTCCGGAAAACTGCCGTGAGGTGCTTTTCGTGTTCTTCTTCGGATGCGCTGGCTACCAAAATGTCGTCCAGGTAGACGAACACAAAAGGGAGATCGCGTAACACCGCGTCCATCATGCGCTGGAAAGTTTGCGCGGCGCCTTTAAGCCCAAATGGCATGCGCAAAAACTCAAAAAGTCCAAACGGAGTTATTACCGCTGTTTTGGGAATGCCCTCAGCACGTACTGGGACTTGATGATAACCATGGACCAAGTCTATTTTAGAAAAAATGCGCGCCCCCGCCAGATGAACCGAAAAATCCTGAATATGGGGAATTGGGTAGCGGTTGTGCGCTGTGGCGTTGTTCAACCTGCGGAAATCACCGCAAGGTCGCCACGAGCCGTCAGCCTTAGGGACCGTGTGGAGCGGGGAAGCCCATGGGCTATTCGAACGCTGGATGATGCCCAACCTTTCCAGGTTGGCGAACTCCTCGCGTGCTATGGTCAGTTTAGCTGCATCCAAGTGCCGAGCTTTTGCAAAAACGGGGGGACCAGCGGTAGTGATAAAGTGCTCCCCCCCGTGTTTAGCAACGGTTGCTGAAAATGTGGGAACCGTGAGTGCTGGAAACTGAGTGAGGAGTGTGTGAAACTTACCGCCTGCTGTGGCAATGTTGGCTTGTGCTGGGGGCGGGGACACTCGAGCTGCACAAGGGATAGAGTAAAAAGAGAGTGCATTAACCAAGCGTCTGTTGGGAAGATCAACCAACAACCCATGTGAGCACAGAAAATCAGCACCTAACATGTTGAAACTCACTGCCGCTATAATAAAAGTCCACTCATATGTGCGGCCGTGCAGGGACAGAAGTAGAGTCCTTTCACCGAAGGTCTTAATGCTCGAGCCGTTCGCCGCTGATGCTCCGTGACTCCCGGGGCCTGCCAGCCAGTCAGCGTAGGTTGGCATGATGAAACTCACTTGGGAGCCTGTGTCCACGAGGAATTGCCTCCCAGAGCGCGCATCCGTCAGGTAGAGCAGCTTGTTCTGTTCACCGAGGGCCGCAGCTGCTACCGACTCCCGGTCCTGGCGTTTCCCGAGCTCTTGAACTGACACGGCGGTATACACTTGCGTGCCCTCTCTGCGAAACGACGATGGTAAAAACAGAGGTCGTCTCCTCCGCAATGTTGGGGCTTCGCCGCCGCCGTTGTTGGTGTGTCTGCCTCCATCGCCTCTGGCCCTTTGCCATTCCCGGTCGTCGCGCCGAGGTCTGCCGCTGCTGCGGTGGCCGTGTGCTGTCTGCTGGCGTTGAGGATCCGCTGCGCCTCCTGGGCTAGTGCGCGGAAGTCCCGCTGGGTCACAAACTGAGAGCTCGCCAGGGTCGCCCTCGTCTCCGACGGTAGAGTTCTCAGGAAGATGTGAGTGAAGAGGAAATCGTTGTCGTCTGAGCATCTCAGCTTCAGCATGTCTTCCATCAGGTCAACAGGCGTGCTTTCTCCCAAGTTGTGCAGGGCCAGGAGTCTCTCAGCTCTCTCCTGGGCTGAGGGAGTGAAACGCTGAATGAGCGCAGCTTTCAACCCGTCGTATTTGTCGCCAGCGGGTGGGCACTGCACCAGGCTCCGCACATGTCGAGCTGTGCGGCTGTCGAGTTTGGCGATGACGTGGTAGAACTTTGTGTCATCTGCTGTTATTCCCCCGAGAGCGAACTGGGCTTCGGCCAGGAGGAACCATGAGTCCGGGTTGTCCTGCCAGAATTCTGGTAGCTTGACTGAGACTGCGTTTGCCCGGCTGGTCCCTGGCGAGTCTGGTTTGGGGGAATTGTCTCTGCTCATTATACGTCTTAAGGTCACCAGTGTGGAGAGCGTGAAATGAAGAGGCTGAATTTATTTCTCAATTCAGGTTTATTAACAATCACGAGTCTCCAACATCCTCTCAAACAGAAAAGAGAACTAACTTCCCACATCTCCCCTTTTTATACCCGGGACATCAAAGTACAGAGTCACATTGTCATTCAATCCCCAGAGACAATACATCACCCCCCAGGTCTTCTCTTCTCCACCTAAAACCCTGGTGGTCAGGAAGTCTTCTCAGAGCCATTTCTAAAGACAGATTTCACACCCTCCTGTTATCCCCAGGAGGTCCAGACTTATTGTTCCTTCTAAGACGTGAGGTAATAGTAATATACATATGCAGCCTAAGCATCTCAAATATGTGTGCCACAGTCTGCACCTCGTCAGTGGACCACGGTGTTGATTTGTGTGTAGTCGTTTATCTAGTTGATTACACTCACTCACGCTTGTTGTTGGTGATTTGTCTGTTCGTTGGCACAGTAAACAAAAGACACGTGACCCGTGTGACGTCAGTGCAACCCCTTTATAGACAAGGCTGTAGTGTTGTTCTTAGGACATATGATGGTGTCACACAGGTGGTGGCTTCACCTTCCGGTTCCGCCGCCAGCTGGAGTATAAGAGGGCTGTGCGGAAGAGGGGCAGTCTCTTTGACCACCTCTCAGCCTAGCAGGAGCGCCTCTGTATAAACTGTAAGTCTATAATAAAGTCCTGTCTAGTTCACCATTCGGTCTCGTCATTGGTTCACAATTTACATACATAACATTTAGTGACGAGGATAAAAGTATGGATGCTGGTGTGTCTACAATTCGGCCATTTTTGGAGTCTCTGGGAGAGCCTCCGGTACCTTGGACGAGATGGTTCACCACATTTCAAAACTAGAAAAGCACTCGGAGAGCGCAGACCACTGCCAAGCGCCACAGTTCCCCCCATACAGTGTTTGTGTGTACGTTTTCAGATTCCTTGACCATGAAAACATATGACTAGCAATTGGATTCACAATGATAGGATTAGTGGTTCAGTAGTTATTGACGAAAATGGCATTTTCCGTAATGGCGGTTTAGCGCCACAGTTTCCCCCATACAGTGTTTGTGTGTACATTTTCAGATTCCTTGACCATGAAAACATATGTCTAGCAATTGGATTCACAATGATAGGATTAGTGGTTCAGTAGTTATTGACGAAAATGGCATTTTCCGTAATGGTGGTTTTCTTCTGGACGGTGATCCAGATCACCACCAAAATCTAATCATCTGTAGGATACCCCATTTCTGAAAATCTGAAAATTTCATGAAAATCCGTCCATAACTTTTTGAGTTATCTTGCTAAAAAACAAACAGACAGACAGACAAACAAACAGACAGACAGACAAACCAACGCCGATGAAAACATAACCTCCTTGGCGGAGGTAAAAATTAACTAGAAAAAGGTTTCTAATTTTTGAGAGAAAATTCACCAATGTAACAGAAAAAAAGTCACAAATTTATTGAGAAAAAGCTGAAGAAAATGTTAATTCGTTTACATCTTCAACTGCTTAATTCTTTAGGGTCGCCGGGGGTGGGGTGGGGGTGGGGGGTGGCTGGACCCTATCTGATGACATAACCTCCTTGGCGGAGGTAATGAAAAAAAAAAAAAAGAATCTTTAAAAAATTCCTGGATCCAGACGGTGATCCGGATCACCACCAAAATGTAATCATCTGTAGGATACCCCATTTCTGACAATCTGTGAAAATTTCATGAAAATCTGTCCATAACTTTTTGAGTTATCTTGCTAACAAACAAACAAACACACAAACAAACCAACGCTGATGATCACATAACCTCCCCCTTTGGCGGAGGTAATTACTTGGTGGTTCTGAACCTTGGTGAACTGAAGAAGATACGGGCTCGGGCAATTCTGGTCCGTAATTTAGGTATGGAAGGACAGCATATCCTTGCTACCTTGGGTGCTAGCGATATCTTCGAGGACATTTTTGAGCTAATGGCGCAACATTTGCGCGCCCCTGTAAACGTCATTGATTCAGTTTCGGTAGCACCACCAGCGGACCGGCAAATTGGTGCAACAATATGTTGTGGACTTGTATCAGCTGGCCGGGACTGCCAGTTTGGAGCATTGAAAGAAGAGATGGTCCGCGACCAGTTGGTGGAGCACATGCTTTGCTCGATGGCACGGTCGAGGCTCCTCACGCACTCCGGTGAATTGACGTTAGCCATGGCTGTTGAGATAGCTCAGCAGCGTGAAGGAGTGGACAAATTGTCATGTGACCTCGGTGAGAGCGCTACGCTGCACCGCTCTGAATCACAATCAATGGCACAGGCTGTAGACCCGGACAGCGATGATAGCGAGCAGGAGAAGGAGGAATGTACTACAGTTGTGAAGATAAGGTTCGCCCCAGGATAGCCCAGGTGTTTGGGTTGTGGGTCCACTAAGCACCGATACAAGGCTAGAGAGTGTTCGGCAAGAGGTAAATGCTGTGGCAAGTGCGGATTCCTGCACCATTTTGCCAGGGCCTGTAATAGGTTTGAGCGAGGGGAACGGTGATGCAAAGTGGACACTCCTGTTCCAACTCCTACGGTTATTCACACCGTCTCGCCAAGCACCGATGGCCATACGTACTGCATGGGGAAATTAGACAGAGTGGAGGTGCTGTTGCTGATTGACATGGGCACAGTGAGGTCCGTGTTGAATTGGCCTACTGTGAAGAGTTTTTTTCCATACTACCAAGTAAGAGGTCATTCAGCGCCATTGTGTGGGTATGGAGGACGAAGATTAGCCACTGTGGGTTCGATGGAACTGACGGCAAGGTACAAGTCAGCGGAGGTCTCCAACCTGAAGTTTGTGGTGACCGCCAATGGCAAGAATATTGTGGGCTGTGACCTTTTTTATGGACTGGGCTTTACGATCACCAGCGGTGCTGGAGAAGAGTGGTCAGGCTGTGGCTTGTGGGACCGGCCGGTTCTGCGATGCTGTATGGGATGAACCTTGGCCTAGTATTCTGGAAGATGAGCATGACCAACCCCACCCAGAGCCATCGCGGGAGGGTTCCTGTGCCAGAGCCCAAGTAACCCTAGCTGAGAGAACTGGGCGGTGTGGTGGGACGCCCGTGACGGCGGGTGGAGCTGAGTGGCTGGCCCATTCTGCTTCTGGAGTTTGGCTGGGATGAATTGAGAAGCAAGGGATCACAACGGCTTTGCCAGCGTCTGAAATGAAAACAAGCGGGGCAGGACCAGCTGGCACGGTGAAATGACGTGCCACTCAGGGACACTGGAAGCCGAGTCGGGCTCCTCTGGGGGTTGCTGATGTGGTCCAACCCAGAGAGGAGGCCCGGTGGAGAGGGGTTTATAGAAAGCGCAAACGACAGGAGGACCAGAGGCGGCTGCAGGTGGTGGCTGTTCAGGAGGATGGTTAGCTTCAGCTGTCTGACGGCTCATGGAGACATCTCAACGAGCTGTGGTGCACCAATGATGAAAAGGAGGTGTCTGGGCTTCAACGTGATGTTGTGTCCATAATTGAGCCAGTAATGACAGAGTGTGAGTACCATTAATGCAGGTTTATTAACAGAACTATATGACAAGACCTTACAGACTTTTGGCGCTCTCCTGCAGGCCAGGGCGTCTACTAGGCAAAGAGGATGAACCCCTTCCACCCTTACCCTTTATATTCTGGGCGGCGTCACTTCCGGAACTGGCAGCTTTCCACCCCCATCTATTCTCTGGCCAACTCTGCCGCCATCTTCCTAATACTACCTATTTCTATATGGAACATTTCCTCCCCTCAAAAAACAATGCAAGCACACGGGTTGGCCCACCCAAATTTATCATCCGACTCACACTCTAAACACCAAATATATGTACAAAAATAAACAAACTCCTATCCATTCACACAACCAAGGCTGGGGACACTGGGTAGACTACCAGCGCCCCCTACACAGCCAGGCGGATTATTCTGCCGCCTTGTCCCTATCAGTCCAACAAATAAAACAAGCCGTGTTTCTAAAAGAAAAATTAATCCCAGAACAGTCACAATATATACATGAAAACAGTAAACAGTGAACAACTTAATCACAAACACATCTAACCCTCTATTGGCAGCCCCCACCCCAACACACACACCCCACACTTGGGCACATTTCCCTCATAATGGTGTTGGGCAGCTCCTTCATGAGCAACAGTAATTCCTAATTCTCCACAAAATAACTCAAACATTTGCACATTCAAACCAAACAACTCAGTGCTTTCTTTCCCCTCTCCAATATTTATATACACTAATCAACCAGTGATTCCCTACTAACTGTTCTGTGTTTTTTTAAACAAATTACACAATTTCTTTAATATAATCAACACCCCTAAAATTTATCTGTTAATCCCAGTCAATCACTACAATATTACTTTACTTTTACTGCTAATAATCAGGGTCTACCTCAATAAGGCTAGCAACTATACGTATATACAACATGACACAGGGATAAAACCTACAACATATTAACAAAACATACTTCCCAGTCATTTAACACAATCTGCAGCGTGCCCTCCCCCTGGATTGCCATCTCGTGGTTCCCTCCCAGAGCATCTCCTCTTCCTGGCCTCTGGGGATGAACTGCACTGTCTCCTCTTCTCCACTATGTGGTGCAGTTCATTGGGGTACCTCCACGTCCCTTTAGATAGGCCCGAAGGTCCATTGGCCTGAGCAGCCCCCACCTGGAGCCGCCCCTGGTCCTTGCGTCTCCCGCGGGTCCCCCTCAGCCAAGCCTCAACCCACGAGTGGACTCCATCACCAGTCCGCAGGGGAGTCCTGGCCTGCATCCTCGGGTCACTGCGGTGTAAGCGAGCCTACTCCTCGGAACCGGTCGTCTCGCAGATCTGGTTTGTAGTCCTCTTGGAGGGCTGTCGCTTGGAGCGTTTTGACACTGCACTCTGTGGTCTCGCCCCCCTCAGTCCTCAGCATGGGCGCCTCGGGCTTACTAGCCACCCTGGGGGTCCCGTTGTGCCGTCCAGCACCCACACTAAGGGTACCATGGACACTAGCATCGGGTCCGTCCCGGGACGGCGTTGCGCGGCGACGGGCATGCTCTTCTTCAGAAATGCCGGACCAATCAGGATCCCACACCTCCTTATCCTCCACACACGGAGCAGGTCAGTTCCACAACCCACAGCCCAACCACTCCTCTCCGGTGTCGTTGTCGATGGAAAAGCCCAGTCCATAGAACATGTTGCATCCCATTATGTTGGCTCTGTGGGCGGTGACAATCACATGAACGTCGGGCAGTGTTACGGATTTGTACCTCGCCTCCATCTTCAGAAATCCCAAGACAGCCAGCCTATTCATGCTGTAGCCAAAATAAGGTTCAGCTCGTTTATTGACACGGTGGTGGGGAAACAGACTCGTCACTGTCACCGGGTTTAAAATGGAGATTACCTCTCCACTATCCACCAAAAGCGGCACCTCAACACCATCTAGTGACACAACACAGCTGATCTGTCCATTTGTCTTCGGTGAGAACGTATGAACTGTAGTTGGAGTCTTTGGCGAGGGACCCACCTCATGCTGTTGAGCCTTCCGCTCAAAATTTTTGCATGTCCTGGCAAAATGATTTAATAAGCCACACCTCCCACAATGCTTGTCCATCGCCAGACATTCCCTGGACTTATAGCAGTGTCTCTGCCAACTGGTCCCAGACCATTTCATCCTCCAGGTTTCCAAACTTGTATTCCCTCGCCAGCTCACGGAGGTCTGCAATGAATCTCCTCACAGACTGTCCCGTCTGCTGGCGGCGCTGTTGAAATTGAATGCGTCGTACAGTGACGTTTTCAGGAGCGCAAAAATTGTGCACCATTAGCTCCATGACTTCGTCAAAGCTATCGGCTCCTCCTAAGTTTTCCAAAATCCTCTCTCCTTCCATGCCCAAGTTATGGACCAAAATTGCCTTCACGAGAAGCTTCTCTAGCTCGCCGAGGTTCAGGGCCACCAAATAGTTGGTACATGCGGCAAACCACCGAGACCAAGGTACGGGCGGCTTGCTTGGTGTCTTCAGAAACGTCCGAAAATTGGCAACAGACCTCTTCATAACCACTTTGACCTCGTTGCCAAATGTTGTGTCCATAATTGAGCTAGTAACAACAGAGCGTGAGTACCGTTAATGGAGCTTTATTAACAGAACTATATGACAAGACCTTACAGACTTTCGGCACTCTCCTGCAGGCCAGGGCATCTACTAGGCGAAGAGGGTGAACCCCTTCCGCCCTTACCCTTTATACTTTGGGTGGCGTCACTACCGGAACTGGCAGCTCGCAACCCCCATCTATTCCCTGGCCAACCCTTCCGCCACCTTACTAATACTACCTATTTCTATATGTAACACGTAGGTCATATCCGGATGCAAAGAAAAGATGATGCTCTGTACGGGACCCGCCTGACGGGTCTCCGAGGGCTGGTTTCTCTACTGGTTTCTCTACTCGTTGCGGGGGGGGGGGGGCAATGTGTTCAATACATGTTGTTAGTATGTAAATTGCCCAGGTTAGAGTAGTTATGCTGATATGTTTGACGCATGATGTTGAAATGACAATTATTAAGGTTGTTTATGGGGATTGCTTTATGTTACTTATTTTAGGAGAACGATGACTTGATGTTTAAAGGACTATATTCTAGCACAAATGGTAGAATAATCCATCTAGTCATGTGGGGGTTGGACAGTAGTCCACCTTTTTCCCCCTAGCTATAGTTGTTTTGTGTGACTGTTATAGGCTCTGATATATTTCTGTTCCGTTTTAGTGCGAGATTCGGGTTCCAAATTTGGGAGGGTCTCCATTGTATGTGTGTTTTGGACCATTTTGAAGGGGGGGGGGGTGCTGTAGTGTTATTCTTAGGACATATGATGGTGTCACATGGGTGGTGGCTTCACCTTCTGGTTCCGCCGCCACCCGGAGTATAAGAGGGCTGTGCAGAAGAGGGGCAGTCTCTTTGACCACCTCTCAGCCTAGCGGGAGCGCCTCTGTATAAACTGTGAGTCTATAATGAAGTCCTATCTAGTTCACCATTTGGTCTCGTCATTGGTTCACAATTTACATACCTAACAGAGGCCTCATGTAAAACTTCATTTTCTCTACTAGGCCATCTAGTGGACAAAACGTATGCAACATGCAGATTTTTACAAGGACATTATTGGTTTAATGTGTATTTTTTCCATTTCAATAAATGTGCTGTCTTTTAAGAAATATCAATAATCATAAGGGAAAAAAGAAATAATAAAACTCGGGTTATTACAGTGAATGTGCTTGTGGTACTTATCCATTTTTATGAAGAAATGATAACTTTTCAACAGTCTTTGGACTAAGGCAATTTCTTTTTTTTTAAGATTATTTCTCCAGCTTTGGAGAATACTCTCTCAGAGCACAGAGGATGCAGGTGTGCAAAGGAAGGCTACTGCAAGTTTGTACAGTGTAGGGTAGACACGTTTGTCTCTCCCAGTACATTCACCTCTGTCCTTATTGTCATGCAGGGCACAATAGTACCTCAGCATAATGATCCAAGCTCTTTGAAACACAACAGACACTTCACCTTTCAAATAAAAATAAAATCTCATGAATGACCTAGCTGGGAGTTGAACCCTAGCCTCCTAGTTGCTGAGCAGATGCTTTACCACTAGGCCATCACTTTAGTTATGATAAATATCCACAATTTGTGGAAAATGTATCAGTGGGAGAAATGAGCTCAAATGTTCTCAAACAGGAGAAGTCTGAAAATTGAAAATTGGCTGTGACAAATCCCTTATACAGTCAAACATTGACAACACAAAACGTGAGGGACGGGGATTTCCATTGTGTATCGCTGCTCACTTTATTTCATGTTGCGTGCAAAATCATGAATTGATTCCTGACCCAGTCACGTGGTATGACGTCAGCAATACACACCTCAAAACACGCTTTGCCAAATATTTCCTGGACAAGCTTGGAGCACCCTCAAAGCTCCGGAGCCTGCTGTCCCATCACTAATACACATAGGTGCTTTCGCACTGTAGGAACCTTTTGCAGCAAAATGAAAAGGTTCCCCCGGGAGAGGGTAGTTCCTAGAATTAAACAGTTCTAGAGCCGAGTTCTTGAACTTCTTTGTCCGAAAGCGCCTCATGTCTCAGAGACACCATGGAAGAGTCCAACAGTCTGAGGAGAAGGGGGGAGGACGTTATGTTCGTGATTTGATTTGCCATTTATGTAAATATTGGTGTTTCTTTATTTTGTTGGACATCATGTTAAATATGCTAAACATTAAAAAAAATATATGGGGCTTCTAGCAGATTGGGGTCCTTAGCAAATCAGGGCCTAAGGCAGTCTACCTTTGCCTAATGGGAAGTCTGCCTCTGCATATAATAATTACTCTCTCCCTTATTCATCATTCATTATGGCTATAAAGTTGGACTGTTTGCCTCCTGTTTCATTTCACCAATTCTAACGGATACTAAATCTGTCAGGATCAATCACAGAGGAAATGCTAAAATACCAATATAAAGTTGAACTGTTTTTACCACGACATCTGACACATCTCAGTGTCAAATGATATTTACTGGTAATAACTTTGATGCTGATGAATTTCTGATAGTAATTATTAATCTCTGTTGTCAAAACAAAGCACTAACTTTTTGCACTAACATGCTGCTTCACTCAGACAGCTTAACCATGCATTCAGGTGTGCGCTGCTCACCTCTCTTCTCAAAGAAACTGATAAGAAGCTGGCTCCCTTCCCATAATTTTGTCTTCTTCACTTTTCTTTTTGATATCCTGATTTAAATTTCTTGAGGAAAGACGTGACTGTTTTCTCTCCTCTGCCTGACCGGGACCATTCTAAAGTCACTGCACTGCCTTATATAGTGGGCGGACCACCATCTTACGGTTTCTTTGTCCGGTGCCCACACCAGGTGCCCGCAGTGTAACCACTGCTTTCCAGTTACATCAATAAAGCTGTGTTCGCCAACTTCATCTTGCCTCATTCATCATCCAGATATTTCCATACATAACTTTTGGCAATCAAGGATTAACTCATGGAGGTGTGTATCACACCACTTCATCCCTTTCTTGAGCTTCCGGGTGAACTGCCGATGCCTTGGCCTAGATGGTTCGAGGCTTTTCAGACCTACATCACCACGCTGGACCTCTAACAGCTCGACAAGCTAAGGGCACGTGTGCTTCTCGTCCATAATCTTAATAATTGAGGGCCAGCAAGTCCTGCGGACGCTCGGTGCGTTGGACTCATTTGAGGACATCGTGGAGCTGCTAGCCAACCATTTCCACACTCCGGATAGCGTGACTGTCCGGAGGATTTGATTTCAGCAGCAACATCAGCGAGTAGATGAGCCTATCCATCAGTTTGTCGCAGACTTGAGGCAGCTAGCTAGCTAGTGCTGCTTTGGATCATTGGAAGATGAAATGGTACGTGACCAGCTTGCAGAGCACACGTGCAGCGCAGTGCTGCGGGCTAGGCTACTTACGGTGCCCAATAAATTAACATTAGCTAGAGCTGTCGAACTAGCTCTCCATCTGGAGGCTGCAGACAAGCTAGCTTTGGAGCTAACCTGGTACCAGTCACAAAGGCCGCCGGAGCCACCCGCAGCAGCAAATATTGCGGACTCGGAAAGCGAGGATAGCTTGGATTACGATGTTACGGAAACTAATGCTGCCAGCCGAAAGTCTGCCCCGGGAAAACCCTTGTGCAAGGGTTGTGGGTCTGCAACGCACCAAAATAAGGCAAAGGACTGCCTGGCTAGGGAAACACGTTGTAGCAGATGTGGACACTTGAACCATTATGCTAGAGTGTGCCGTGTATCTGAACCGGAGAGCCCACGGAAGAAATCACTCCGCCCGCCCCGTCAACCATCCAAACAGTGTCCCCCAACACAAACGGGTACACGTATTTCACAGTGGAGTTGGACAGCGTGGAAGTGCCACTGCTGCTCGACACGGCGGCAGAGGGGTTGCTGCTGAACTGGGCCACGGTGAGGAAGTTCTTCCCCCACTACAGGTTTAAAGATAACCCGGCACCGTTGTATGGTTATGGAGGTGGCAGGCTATGCACAGTTGGGACTTTGGAGTTAAGGGTCTGGTACAAGTCTGCGAAGATGGTTGACTTCACGTTCCACATGACAGCATAAGGCGATAACATCATAGGCTGTGATTTGTTTTACGAACTGGGTTTTGCCATTAAAGACAGTACTGGGAACAAATGGTCGGGTTGTGGCTGCTGAAACCCCACAGTTCCAGTGGTCGAAGAGAACGTTGTGTGGGATGAGGAGCTAACGTTAGGACACCACAACGGCCAAGCAGGACCAGTTTCAATCAGGTTCGGCGCAGGAAAGTCTCAGTGCCAGTGCTCGGGACATGGTAGAGGGGGGTACTGAGCATGGCGGCGGGGCACCTGCGTCAGCGAGTGGCACCATGCTAGCCCCAGATGCTTCCGAAGCTTGGCCGCAGGTGGATGGAGGGTCTGCAGCTACGACGGGGACCACTACAATGGTTTTAGAAGAGGACAGGGCCAGACTGATGAGTATGGAGTTATTGCATGCTCAGCAGCACCACGTCAGGCCGAGCCGGGCCCCACTGAGGGTTTTGGACTTGGTTCAGGTTCGGGGTGATGAATGTCCACGGTGAACATGGGCCAAACGACAGCCGGCAGACCACCGAGGATATCTGCGCATTGTGGCGAAGTTGGGCGCAGCATACTTACAGTTGTCCAACGGCTCATCGAGGCACGCCAGTCAGCTTTGGCGTGTCCAGGAGGACGCTATGGATGACGAGGTTGGACGGGAGTTGGTGTTGGTGGTGATGGAGTCGAGCTCCACTGTCCAGAAGATCAGCCATCATCCCGGGGCTCGCTGAGGGGCTGCCCTGCCCCCCCCCCCCGGTTCTACCTCTCTCAGCAAAGTGGCTGTGCTGTAGAGAATTGTTTATAGTTCTGTGTGTTATGCATGTTATGGTACGGGGTTATTTATGTTTTTGCATTTTAGTTTAGGAGCACGGCTGTGATTTTAGTTAATAAAGGACTTTTTAGTTATTTGGTGGTAAAATAATCCACTATGCCATGCGGGCTGTGCGGCAGTCCACCCACCAGCCCTATTTTAGGTTGTTTTGAGTGAGTGTGTTTGACCAGTTTAGTACATTAGTTTGTGCTATTTTAGAGTGTGAGTCGGGTCCAAAATTGGGGGGGGGGGAGTTCAATTGTGTGTGGAGTTTTGGACTTTTCTAAGGGGGGAGGAAATGTGGTATAGAGAATGTGGCACTTTATTATGAAGTGCAGTGTGGTGACGTGGACTTCCCGTCATGTCACCGCACTGCCCTATATAGTGAGCGGCCCACCATCTTACGGTCTCTTTGACTGGTGCCCACACCAGGTGCCTGCCGTGTAACCGCTGCTTTCCAGTTACATCAATAAAGCTGTGTTTGCCAACTTCATCTTGCCTCATTCATCACCCAGGCATTTCCACACATAACAAGCAGCTCCATGACGTCCTCATACAAGTCCATTGTGCTGAGCGTCCGCAGAATCCTCTGACCCTCAATACCCAGGTTGTGGACAAGGAGCGCACATGCCCTCACCTTATCGAGCTTCCTGAGGGCCAGTGCCACGATGTACATCTGGAAAGCCTCTAACCAGCGAGGCCATGGCACCGGCGGCTCACCGGGAAGCTCCAGGAAGGGCCTGAGTGGTGTAACGCACGCCTCTATCTGTTAATCCTCAGTCGCCAAATGTTATGTCCACAAACCTGGTGCTAAAGGAGGCTGACAGAGATATAGCATTGAACACGGCTTTGTGGTGTGGGGTTCCGGCACCTTATTGTGAAGTGTGGTGTAGTGTCGTGGACTTCCTGTCACATCGCTGCACCGCCCATATATAAGGCAAGGGCACCATCTTGTGGTCTCTTAACTGGATGCCTCTGCTGGTGCATACCATGTGCTGTACTGTATATAGTTCTTTTAATAAAGCTGTGTTTGCCAACCATCATGCTGGCTCATCCTTCACCCAGGTATTTCCATACATGACATTTGGCGATCGAGGATTAACTCATGGAGGTGTGCCTCACCCCGCTTTGACCATTTCTCGAGCTCCCGGGCGAACCACCGGTTTCATGGCCGCATTGGTGGGAGGCCTATCAGATGTATGTTACTGCGCTGGGCCTCGGGGCACTTGAAAAGGCGAGAGAGCGGGCGCTTCTCATTAACAACCTGGGTATGGAGGGCCGGAGGGTCCTGCGGACGCTCGGCACAGCAGACTCATGTTAGGACATTGTGAATCTGCTAGCTAAACGCTTCTCCACCCCAGACAGCGTGACTGTCCGGAAGATTCGTTTTCGGCAGCGACATCAGCTGGTAGGTGAGTCTGTCCGTCAATATATCATTGACTTGAAGCAGCTAGCCAGCGAGTGTTGTTTTGGACTGCTTGAAGATGAACTGGTTCGTGATCAACTAGCAGAACACACGTGGAATGCTGAGCTGCGTGCTAGGCTATTAATGGCGCCTAATGACTTGACGTTAGCTAAAGCAATGGAGCTAGCTCTCTGATGGGAAACCGTTGATAAGCTAGCTGTGGAGCTAAATTGGTGCCAGCCACAGAAGAATACGGAACCGCTTGCCTCAGCTAATGTTGCGGACCCTGATAGCAAGGATAGCTTGGACGAAGATTTTTGGCAAGTCAGTGCTACCAGCCAGAGTTCTGCCCCGGGAAAACCCCTTTGCAAGTATTGTGGGTCTGCGACACACCACCATAAAGCTAAGAAATGCCCAGCTAGAGGAAAACATTGTGGTAGCTGTGGACGCTTGAATCATTACGCCAAGGTGTGCCGTTTGTTTTACTTGGGGAACCCATGGGAAAAATCACCCCGCTCACCCCCAATGGACACTGAGAGTGAACAGTACGAAGAGCTAACGGACGCCACAGCGGTCAAGTCGACCAGTTTTTGCCCAGGATCAGTACCCATGCTGACGAGCAACACCATGCTAGCCCCAGATGCCTCCGGTACATAGCCACAGTTGACAGGGGGGTCTGCAGCTACAACGGTGAACACTACAACGTTTATAGAAGAAGATGGGGCCAGACCGTCGAGCATGGAGTTACCACATGCTCAACAGCAACACATCGGGCCGAGTAAAATTCCACTCCCGGGTTGTGGACTTGGTGCGGGTTCGGGGTAAAGGACGTCCACGGCAAAGATGGGCCAAACAACAGCCAGAAAAACATTGAGGGTGTCTGCGCATCGTGGCTAAGCTGGGTGCAGCGTGCTTCAAGTTGTCTGACGGCTTGTCGAGGCACGCCAGTCAGCTTCGGCGTGTCCGGGAAGACGCTCCAGGTGGTGAGGCTGGACGGGAGTCGTGATGGTGGTGTGGGATCCAGGCTCCGTCGTCTGGAGGGTCAGCCATCGCTCCAGGGGTCTGCAGTCTCCTGAGGCATGCCTGCTGAGGGGCTGCCCTGGACCCCTCATGCAAGTTCCAATTTTTTTCTCCCAAATGACTCTGTGGTGGCACTTTATTTATAGTTCTGATGTTTTAATTCATGTATGTTGTGTGGAGTTTGCATGTTCTCCCCATGTTGCGTGGGTTTACTCCGGGATTTCTCCGGTTTCCTCCCGCATACCAAAAACATGTAGGTTTAGGGCGCTCGCGCACGCAGCGACCGGCAGCCGGTGGCTTGTCACCAGACTGCAAACCAAATCTACCTACGGGTACAAATAAGTAACAAAAAAAATAAATAAATAAAAAAATAAAATGTTGTGATATGGGGTTATTTTATGTGTTTTGTTTTTAGTTAGGAGCACGGCTGTGATTTGTAGTCAATAAAGACTTTTAGTTTACCAGTGGCACAATAATCCACTGCGCCGTGCAGGCTGCACGGTAGTCCACCGGTCAGCCCTATTTTCGGTTATGTTGTGTGAATGCGTTAGGCTATTCTAGTACATTGTTTGTTGTTATTTTAGTGCATGATTTGGGTCCCAAATTGGGGAGGTTTTTAATTGTGTGCATGGTTTTGGACTTTCCTAAGGGGGGGGGGGGGGGTAGAATGTGGTATCGGGTTCCGGTACCTTATTATGAAGTGTGGTGTAGTGACGTGCACTTCCTGTCACGTCACTGCACCGCCCATATATTAGGCAAGGGCACCATCTTGTGGTTGCTTAACTGGATGCCTCTGCTGGTGCATACCGTGTATAGTTCTATTAATAAAGCTGTGTTGGACAACTATCGTCCTGCCTCATCCTTCACCCAGGTATTTCCATACATAACAGGCTTTATTATAAGTAGGGAACACACAGCATACAATACACCATAGCGGAGTCATCCAGGACAAGAGAAGCCCTCATGGCGGATGCCTCTTAATATAGGGCGGTGTGATGACGCAGCAGGAAGGCGGTGTCATCATACCTCACTTCATAATAAAACCCCATATAACACATATTGCAGGTGAAGTTTACCTACACTTAACCTGGGGTGAGAGTTAAGGAGGTGTTTTTGCTGAGTATAGTCCCTTACTTGGAGTTTTGCAGGGGAGTCCAGATCCAGAGAGAGCCTATCCATGGGTAGATCAATGAGAAGCAGATCCTGAGGCTAGGAGGCGGTTAGGGATCCTGCAAAGGTGAGTATGATTCTTACCTGAGTTCGGCTTCCTTTCATTGGAGATGGAGGAGGAGAGACACATAACCTTTTTTCCCGCACTGTCTGATATTCTGATATTACATCAGACTAAACTTTTCACTTTTAGGTCAGTTATACTCACCTCCGTGAATCCCAGTCGCTCTCTCTCTCCTTCTCCTTCGCCTAACACGAATTTAACCCAGCTATGTGGGTCCAACATTATATTCAATACCTGCTCAAAATATGCATTCATTTGCCTACATTGCTCCCTCTGTCTGTGTCTGGTGATTGGGTCATTGCCTTCAACACTTTGGTGAGGATAAAGTTACAAGACAAAAAGTCACACATCCACAAATAAAAAGATATACTGTAAATGTACCTATATGGGGGAAAAAATTACAATGAATGTCATAAATTTGCAAAAAAAAGGTTTCAGTTTCATGACGAAAATATTCAAGATTAAAGTAACAAATTTGCAGTTAAAAAAATTAAGGTAAAAGCTTGTAAATCTGCATTAAAAATAATAAATATACAAGAAAAAGGCAGAAATTTTGGGGGAAAATCAAACATTTGAAAATAAAGTCATTACTCATTACTGAATGAATGAATTTATTTATTTCGGATAGTACATTACAGGTTAAAAGAAACTGTATAATATAACAACAAGGTCAAATTAGACAAAGACTCCTTCTACTATACAATTCCACGTGAGTTATCCGAAATGGGTGATGGCTGAAGCCGCAGCTTATATTGCTTGTATTGCATTACTCATTACTAGAATGTTTTAGTCGACACTTTCTTGCTCTTACTGAACTTTGATTACTCTCCATTTTTCTTGAGTAACTGATGACACTAGTATTACTTTCCAGATACTCTACCTACTTCTGTAGTGCATATTATAAATTTCTCATAATATTTTGTAATATAAATCAATTACATTCTACTGGTATTTTAAGTCAGTGAAATCAGTTCAATCTAACTGCAAGCAGAACACGGATGTGGTTACATTACAATTGCTGTGCCCAGTGTTTGTTGTTTAACATGACTGTCCCTGTCAAATAAACTAATCTACTACTACTACAATAAAGTCATTATCGGCCTGTTAAATTTAAGATGGTCAGCCATGACACAGCAGCAGCCACGAGGGGGCAGCAGATCCTTGTAATGGTCTGCAACCTGTGGCTCTGGTCTTTAGCCCACAAATGGCTCTGTCTTTAAAATATGGAATTATTTCAGGGCCAGTTAAGATTTTAATAGCCTAAAAAATAAAATTGCAAATTTAGAAGGAAAAAAAAATACACATCATAATAGCACATTCAGTAGAAACAAAATACAAATTAACAAAATTTTCAGATATATGAGAGGGAAAATAGGGAATCTGTGAAAATCAAAGGTGGGAATTTATGAGAAAAAATTTACAAGTAAAAGTCACACATTTAAATAAACGAATCACAGATTTAGTAGAAAATACATATGCAAGAGAAAATCAGAAATTTATGGGGGAAATGCTCATTAATAAAATGACCAATTTATGAGAAAAAAAAATCACAAATTTAAGAGAGTGATTTGCATATTTATGAAAACACAGCTTTATGAATAAAAGTTGCAAATTCACAAAAAAAATTGTGAAAAATGTTTGAAAATTTAAGAGGGAAAAACTTGAAAGAAAATTTATGAGTACAAGCTGTGAAATTATAAGACATGGGTGAAAGTACCTAATTTACAAGAATAAGGTTGTAAATTTAAGAAAATTTATTAGAATTTTTTTTTTTTTGGGGGGGGGGGGTCACAAATTTGAAAAACAAAAATAATTATTTTATTTTAGAGAACACCTCATTTTCCCATGATAACACGTCATTTTATCTTGGGATCTCTAAAAATCACAGTGAAAAAAGATTAGTAGTGCAGTGACTATTGGTTCCAGGAAAGTACATATTTAAGTGAGAAAAGACAGAAATTTACAAGAAAAAAAAGCAATTTAAAAAAAAAAAACTATAATAAAAATCTTTGAAAATTTAAGATAAGATAAGATAAGATAAGATAAGCCTTTATTAGTCCCACAACGGGGAAATTCCAGGATTGCAACAGCACAGGGATAGCAACACTCAGAGCAACAATCAGAAGGCAAGAAAAAAAACAAGCAAGCAAGAGCAGCTAATAAACATATGTACGTATTACTATAAAATATATATATATACACACACACACAGACACACAGTGCAGAGCATTGTAGCTGGATGGAATAAATATATGAATATATGAACACACAGTGCAGAGCATTGTAGCTAGATGGAATAAATATGTAAATATATAAACACCCACAGTACGGAGCATTGCAGCTAGGTGGAATAATATGTAGATATATAAATATATAAACACCCACAGTACGGAGCATTGTAGCTAGATGGAATAAATATGCAAATATATAAACACACACAGTGCAGAGCATTGTTGCTAGATGGAATGAAACAGCATAACCGTCTACTTAGTTATCCTACATGGTATGATTATGTGCCCATACATATTCTCACCCTCCATAGCGACCGGTATGTTCCTAGTTGTATGCCGGAGAGGACCATTGTGTAAGTCTATTGCATCTTTTGCATTCAAAAAACTATTAGTTTGTTACGTCTTTTTGCTATCTCTGCGAGCAGCCCTGCTTAGGTTGTACAGTCTGACAGCCGTTGGTAGGAAGGACCTACGAAACCTCTCGGTTGTGCACCTGGGATGATGTAGTCTGCTGCTAAATGAGCTCCTCAGTGCATTCAGTATGTCCTGCATAGGGTGGAACTCGGACTCCAGCAGAGATGACAGTTTAGCCACCGTCCTTCTCTCTCCTATCTCCTCCATCGGATCAAGGCGCTGCCCCAGGACAGAGCTAGCTTTCTTAATCAGTTTGTTCAGTCTCTTCCTATCGGCTGCAGTAATGCCACTGCCCCAGCAGACCACTCCAAAAGTGATGGCTGATGCCACCACCGTGTCATAGAATGACTTCAGCAGCGCCCCTTGTACACCAAAAGACCTGAGTCTCCTCAGCAGGAACAGCCTGCGCTGTCCCTTCTTGTAGAGTGCATCAGTATTGTGTGACCAGTCTAGTTTATTGTTCAGATGAATACCCAGGTACTTATAGGATGTCACCATCTCGATGTCTGTTCCCTGTATATTTACTGGTACTGTGAGGGGCTGCCCATGCCTGCGGCAGTCCACCACCAGCTCCTTAGTTTTCCTCGCGTTGATCTGGAGGCAGTTCCGATGGCACCAGTCCACGAAGTCCTGGATAAGCCCTCTGTACTCAGCTTCATCTCCATTGGAGATGAGGCCAACGATCGCAGAGTCATCAGAGAACTTCTGTAGATGGCAGTGTGTTGTGTTGTGTGAGAAGTCCGCAGTATAAAGAGTGAACAGGAAGGGAGCCAGCACCGTTCCCTGGGGGGCCCCCGTGCTACTGATGATCGTGTCGGACACACAGTCCCGGGTTCTCACAAACTGAGGCCGGTTCGTGAGGTAGTCCAGGATCCATGATGACAGGTGCTGGTCCACCCCTGCGCGCAGCAGCTTGTCCTTCAGGATCATCGGTTGGATGGTGTTGAAAGCACTGGAGAAGTCAAAGAACATGATCCTCACCATATTCCCGGGCTTCTCCAGGTGGGACAGAGAACGGTGAAGGAGGAAGATCACCGCATCCTCCACCCCAATGCCATGCTGGTAGGCGAACTGGAGTGGATCCATCGCTGGTTCCACCAGGGGGCGGAGGTGAGCAAGGAGCAGTCTCTCCAGGGTCTTCATCAAGTGGGACGTCAAGGCCACCGGTCTGTAGCTGTTCAGGTCTTTGGGGTGGGAAGTTTTTGGTACAGGTACCACACAAGATGTTTTCCACAGCTGTGGTACCCTCCCCAGTTTCAGGCTCATGTTGAAGATATACGTCACAATCCCACACAGCTGGTCTGCACAGGACTTGAGGAGCTTTGCGCTGATGCCGTCCGGTCCCGGCGCCTTCCTCGCCTTGATCTTCCTCAGCTCCGTCCTCACCTGGGTCCTGGTCAGGGTCAGGATGGGGGGCTGTGTGTTGGGAGTGGGGGGGTGTTGGTAGAGTGGGGAGTGGGCAGCAGGAGTGGAAAAGTGGAAAATTTTAAGTGGAAAATTTAGGAATAAAAAATAAAAAATAGAGTAATAGTTGTAAAATTATGAGAAAATGTTGCATAGTAAGGCAGCAAATTTACAAAAACAAAATCACAAATTTAAGAAGAAAAAAAAATGTAAACAAATGCGCTTATTTAAAGCTGTAAATTTATGAGACTGAAGTTGGAAATTTAGGACAAGGTTGTAGATTTATAAAAAAAACATTTCAAACAGTTGCAAACTCATGACAAATAGTTACAAATCAACAGAAAATTACTAATTCAATTTATTATTACAAAATATAAACTATTTCACTAATATATGAGATTAAAAAAATAAAAATTTGGGAGGAAAAGTTGCAGATTTACAAAAAAACCCAAGAGAATTTCACAATGACAAAACTTGATCAGTGCATGAGAGAAAAACATGATAAATTTAAAGGAATAAAGCTGTAAATTTACAAACACATTCTGGAAATATTAAGGACTTTTTTGAAATTTAAGGAAAGAAACATTATTAGGAAAGTAAAATTTACAAAACAAGAAAAAGTTGCATAATAATGGAGGAAATTGACAAGGACCTGATCCATCCATCCATCCATCCACATTTTTTTGTAAACTTTATTAATTCCATCCATCCATCCATCCATCTTCTTCTGCTTAATCCTTTTCGAGTTGCGGGGGGGGGGGGGGCTGGAGCCTATCCCAGCATCTTTGGGCAAGAGGCAGGGTACACCCTGGACAGATCGCCAGTCCATCACAGGGCCAACACAGAGAGACAGACAACCATTCACTCTCACAGTCATACCTAAGGACAATTTAGAATCCCCAGTTTGATGCCAATTAACAGACTTGCATGTTTTTGGCATGTGGGAGGAAACCGGAGAAATCCTGGAGTAAACCCACACAGACACGGGGAGAACATGCAAACTCCACACAGATCACTGTTGGTCAGGGGCTGGGATCAAACCTGGGATCCCCCAGCCAAGGGTGAATTGCTGTGCTGCCGCAGTGCTAACCACTCCGCCATAGAGGGAAATTCAGGGCATCCACAGTACGGCGCCAATCCCTCCACCATTCACACACACATAACCTAGGGCCACTTTAGAGTCTCCAATTAACCTAACTTGCATGTTTTTGATCTGTGGGAGGAAACCTGAGTACCCGTGGTAAACCCACGCAGACACGGCGAGAACATGCAAACTCCACACAGAAGGGTTACTGATGGTCGGGGGTGGGATCAAACCTGTGGCCTTCTTGCTGTGCTGCCACAGTGCTTACCACTGCACCACCCAGCTGCCTACTTTTAGACTAAAAGTTTTACTTTTAGAGTAAAAGTTGTGAAATTATGACAAACGTTACATGTAATTTTAAATTTACTTTAACTCTCAACACCAGCTGACAGCATTGTGCTGAAATGACTCAAGACTCACTGTACCGGCAAATCAGTACATCTTTGCTTTAATGCTATAACTGTTGTTTCTAAACACTCCATTTATAAGTATTCATAATTTTATAACATATATTTTAAAGTAGAAAAGGGTGGCTACTGCATTTCACTCTGGGTGTGTGTGTGTGTGTGGGGGGGGCAATAAACATAACATTTCTCAAGAATAAAATATTGAGGGGTCACTATGAGTATTATTGTACTCAGGGCTATTTCTTGCTTTTCGGGGGCCCTATATGCAAGATTATGTTTGCAGGCCCCCAGTTTTGGAAATGGGGATGAGTTCAAATCCTCTAAAATTGAAAAAAAAAAAATAAATCTGTCCCTTACCAACAAAAACATAAAAAAAAATAATTAATTAATTAATTTGGATCTTTGTGCATATAAACAGATTTTTTTTTAAATCATTACACAAAGGAAAAATTGAATCCCCTTCCAAAATTACAAGAAAAAAGACGTAAGATTATGAGAAAAAAAGTTTTTAAAAAATTAAAAGAAAAACATGAAAAAATACAAGAAAAAGTCACAAATTTCTGAGAAAAACATTACAAATTCAGTACAAAAAAGTTTCAGATTTACAAGAAAAAAGTAACAAATTTATGAGAAAGAAGTTGCAAATTTACAAGAAAAAATGTCAGAAATTTATGACAAAACTGTTGCAAATTCATTAGAAAAAAGTTACAAATTTGAGAAAAAAAAGTTGCAAATTTACCAGAAAAAAAAGTCACATTTATGAGGAAAAATGTTACAAAATCAGAAGTGCCAAATTAGCAGGAAAAAAAAGCAGCAAATTTATGAGGGGGAAAAAAAAAATCACAAATTTGTGAGAAAAACGTAAAGTTTTATCTCGGTTGTGGGAGACATGTCCCCCCCGTCCCCCCCGTCCCCCCTTGATTTACGCCTATGCATAAAAATCCATGACTTTGCCGTCAGTTTTTCTCTTGCTGAGGCGTCACATGTCACCGGGGGCCATGCAGTCTCAGTCCGGGAAGTGGAGGCACTTCCTCCTTCTGCCGCACCGCCGCACACACGCAGCAGCCTCACAGTCGCGGCGGCCATGAGCTCCCTCGGTACTTGTCATTTCCGCTGACATTCCTGCTCGGTAAAGGGCCAATGTCACCGGGTTTAACCAGGAGAACCAGTGAGCCGTCGTGAGTGACAACAGTTGGTCGGCAGCGCTGCGCTTTCCCCTCCCCTCCTCTTCTGCCACAATGGCCGCGACGTAGGGCAAGTTTTTGCTGGTTGGATGGTCGACTCTTGAGCGTGAGTTTGTGCCGCAGCAAACTTTTCCAGACTTGTAGGAAGACGAAGATAACGACTGAAACATGAAGAAGCAGTTCAACCGAATGCGACAGCTGGCCAACCAGACTGTAGGACGGTGGGTGCTTCAGTCCAACAATGTGCAATTTTGCAAGTTGATGTCATACATTGGTGGTGTAATTCTGTGTCTTCTTGTTGTGGGCGGTGTCTCTAGGGCTGGGCCCCCTTTTTTATGTAGTCATGGCAATGTTTAGGAGATTGAAATGTCATATAATTTGTATTTTAAAGGTTTTAAAACTGTACATAGAGTCTAAGACAGGACCTTGGTGCCATATATAATCCCAGAGTACTTGCCTTCCATTATAACTTCAATGCAGCTTCATTGGATTTATAGTAGTGCCAAGATTTGTTTCAATCATTGCCATAACAAAGTAGATTGGCAGTTTGCTATAGATTGGTGAAAACAAAAGCAAGATTAAAAACAAATGCATTTTTTTGAATAGAACGTGCAGGTTTTTAGGACTGAACAGTTAAATTGCAGTCACAGTTATTGCTAATCATTTCTTTGTAGTATTTTTTTAACAACACGTCTCTTTGTTGGACATGATTGCAGCAGTTCTGAGCTCAACTCATATTTGAATTGAAGCATCCTCTATTACATATGCTAGTAATGAAAATGAAATAAAAATAAGACAGTCGGAGAGAGACGAGACTCCTCCACCTTATACAGTGGTGTGAAAAAGTGTTTGCTCCCTTCCTGATTTCTCATTTTTTTTGTATGTTTGTCACACATAAATGTTTCAGATCATCAGACACATTTAAATATTAGACAAAGATAACACAAGTAAACACAAAATGCAATTTTTAAATGAAGGTGTTTATTATCAAGGGGGAAAAAAAAAATCCAAACCCACATGGCCCTGTGTGAAAAAGTGATTGCCCCCTAAACCTAATAACTGGTTGGGCCACCCTTAGCAGCAACAACTGCAATCAAGCATTTGCAATAACTGGCAGTGAGTCTTTTACAGCACTGTGGAGGAATTTTGGCCCACTCATCTTTGCAGAATTGTTGTAATTCAGCCACATTGGAGGGTTTTTGAGCATGAACCGCCTTTTTAAGGTCATACCACAGCATCTCAATCGGATTCAGGTCAGGGCTTTGACTAGGCCACTCCAAAGTCTTCATTTTGTTTTTCTTAAGCCATTCAGAGGTAGATTTGCTGGTGTGTTTTAGATCATTGTCCTGCTGCAGAACCCAAGTGCGCTTCAGCTTGAGGTCACAAACAGATGGCCGGACATTCTCCTTCAGGATTTTTTTGTAGACAGCAGAATTCATGGTTCCATTTACTACAGTAAGTCTTCCAGGTCCTGAAGCAGCAGCAAACAGCCCCACACCATCACACTACCACCACCATATTTTACTGTTGGTATGATGTTCCTTTTCTGAAATACTGTTACTTTTACGCCGGATGTAATGGGACACACACCTTCCAGAAAGTTCAACTTTTGTTTTGTTTGTCCACACAGTATTTTCCCCAAAGTCTTGGGCATCGTCAAGATGTTTTCTGGAAAAACTGAGACGAGCCTCTATGTTCTTTTTGCTCAGCAGTGGTTTTTGTCTTGGAACTTTGCCATGCAGGCCATTTTTGCTCAGTCTTTTTCTTATGGTGGAGTCATGAACACTGACCTTAACTGAGGCAAGTGAGGCCTGCAGTTCTTTGAATGCTGTTGTGGGGTCTTTTGTGACATCTTGGATGAGTTGTCACTGCGCTCTTGGGGTAATTTTGGTCGGCCAGCCACTCCTGGGAAGGTTCACAACTGTTCCATGTTTTCACCATTTGTGGGTGATGGCTCTCACTGTGGTTCGCTGGAGTTCCAAAGCTTTAGAAACGGCTTTATATCCTTTTCCAGACTGAGATCTCAGTTACTTTGTTTCTCATTTGTTCCTGAATTTCTTAGGATCGCAGCATGATGTCTAGCTTTTGAGGATCTTTTGGTCTACTTCACTTTGTCAGGCAGGTCCTATTGAAGTGATTTCTTGATTGAGAACAGGTGTGGCAGTTATCAGGCCTGGGTATGGTTAGAGAAATTGAACTCAGCATTCCAAAGCTGTGATAAACCACAGTTAATTTATGTTTTAACGGGGGTGGGGGGGTCACTTTTTCACACAGGTCATGTAGGTTTGGATTTTTTTTACGCTTAATAATAAACACCTTCATTTAAAAACTGCATTTTGTGTTTACTTGTGTTCTTTGTCTAATATTTAAATTTATTTGGTCTGAAACATTTAAGTGTGACAAACATACAAAAAAATGAGAAATCAGGAAGGGGCAAACATTTTTTCACACCACTGTATGTAAAAATACCTTGTGTATTACCAACTGCCTGAATATGATCATATACACCATATAGAAGATGGTGATGTCTCCACATTTTGTGGTTTTTCACCTTTCAAAACTGTTAAAATCTGCATTCAGAGGTGGGAGGGGGATGGAATGCAAAATGTTCCTTCTGTGTGCACTTTCACCTCCTCATTTATGACATTACAGCTGTAACCCTCTGTCATGCCACTTTGTCATTTACTGGACCACTAGAGGTCAGTCAAAGGGGTCACTGACTGCGCTTTTTCCACACTTTTACAGCTCACACAGGTCTTAATGAAATGTTTGTGACATATTTTGGTCAAATTCATTAATGATTTAATTATTGCAGCATAATTTGTGAATCATATTTTGCAGCCTTTCTTGGAATGCCTGGTTTCAGTGCATGTCTTTTTAAATCTCGAATACCACATTCAAGTCTGCCCTCCCTTTTATGTTGTTATTACTAATCTTAGCTCCTAGCTCGTATCTAGCCTGAGACAACTAATGTAAATTTGTCTCAAAGAATGAATAAAATAATGCATCACTTGTGGATGGTGTGTGTGGTTTCAGTGGTCGATAGGATATGACCAGTCCCCGGAGCACAATAAGCACAGAAACATTTGTGAATGACTAGCTAAACTGCTAGCTTCAGATAGCCACCTTTGATCCTGGTTATAGGTAATACCACAAGAAAATAAGCTAAAAACGCACATAGTCAAGTGCTGTAGATGAACAAGGATTCCAGTGGGGGTTGAATATAATTTATAGAAAATGGCAGTCAAAACTGGCCAGCTCAACAATCAAGCTAATGCCAGGCGGTGTGTCTGTCACTTCCTCTCCGCCAACGCAATGCCAACTAGCTAGCCAAGCTATGCCAGTAACAGAGCAATGGATGGGTATCAAGGATGACGCTGGGTTGGGTTTACTATTTTATGATGTCCCAAGGCACTAGACACATTTCAGGAGGTTAAAACCTACAAAAACACAATTTTTCAGTCACTGACCTCTTAATGTCAAAAACATGCTTATAGGTTGCAATACCAGAAGGGAAAATTGACCGTGTTGAGAACAGTTTCATTTAACTAATAATAAAAATCCTGCATTTGTATTCTGATTCTGATGAAGTCTGAGATGTAATCATTTCTGAGCTGGGTGCCTTCAGACTAACTGGAATATTGTTAACTCAAACTGTGATGGTAGCATTTGAAAATAAGAACAGCCGCAGTGTCCAGCAAGAGGCCCACTTACTCTCTGTCCTCTGCTGGGAAGAACAACACTTGGATTTTTTTTTTCTCATGCCATGGCTTATACATACAGGGGTTCTGAAATTGTTCATGCAGGTGGCCAGTTTAGGGAGCCAGTATGTGTTTGAGGGCCACATAATTAATGCACACATCAAACACCCTTTGTGTTTTTAATATGTCTGATAAGTAGATGGTTATCCTAGTTTTTTATTCATTATTGATGGGGCTGTTCTTGTCAGTCATCTCTGCAGTTTACCTGAATAGCTGGAATTAAGAGATTGGCCTGTGTGTCTTTTGTCGTACTGCTGTATCAAAGTATCGCAAGTACTGAGGGTCTGTCCCGGGCTGTACGCTGATCAGGGTCTCTGCTGTCCTCCTGGTGCCCAAACACAACACTGGCACCACCCATCTGTCCAGTGTTGCTCTCCATTAGCAGCCTCTGCTACAATAGTGCCCACCATTACAATGCATCAAAGGGTGCCCTCATAATATTTCCCCATAATTAATTTCTAACTTATAGCCTTCAGGCGTTGGCCGTGGATTTGTTGCATACATTGCTTCACATGTTGTGTAACGGCAGTAAAACTTTACAGAGCAGAATGACAGCTAGCTGACTGAGAGTTAAGTCGGGCACACCCACGTGGGATTACTGCTGGACAGACTTGCCTGAAATTCTCGTTGGTCGTTAATAAGTGTGCTGATTAAATGAAGGTGGGAGGTCAAAAATAAATGCAGGAATTTGGCACGTTTTTAGTACAGAAAAACTGAAATTATTCAGTCAAATGTCACCTAATATAACTTTTTATGCAAAGCTATGAAGATGTACATGAGAGCCATTTCACATGACATGGAGACAAAAAGAAAAATCAAATGTGCTAACACTTGATAGTCCAGCGAACTGAGAATATGCGGTTCACACAGCAGTGAATCTGTGTTCCCCGTGGTGGTTTGTGATGATTTGTGTTTTTTGTTTGGCTCGGGAAGTCCCAGGCACGGCGACGCTTTCTGTGGAGTCAGCATTTCCATGATTGTTGTGCGCAGGGACAGGGGGACGTCACGCCACCACGGACTGGTGTTTTTGGTTTGTTTTTTTTTTTTTTTTTGTAATTATGAAAGAGGAAGCCGGATTTGATTTGCATGTGATAGTAGGAAGCAGTTTGAATCACAGGCAGTTTCAGTGTGGTAAAAGACAAATGTTTTTGGATTTGCCTAAAAACCTGGAGCAGTTTGTACACAAATTGGTATTTAAAGGGGCATATACTGAAACAACACCTTGTATTTCTGCATGTTTTCTCTGTTTGCTGTGTTCCTTTGTTTTGGTTTACGCTCAAGGGTTTGTGCTCTATTCTTAGAACAATAGATGCAGACTGCTGTCAAACTGCACTCCAGTCAAATCAATGCTAATTCAGCATTGATAGGAATCTTAAAGATTGCTCATGTAGCTCTTCGCTTTAAGGGCATGCCAGGAAAGCCTAATGTATAATGCAGTCACGTGGATCTAAGCATTCCAAAAGGAGATCCTATATCTACAGCCATTACAAACTCCATTAAAATAAATGGCATATTTACCCTTTCCCTCTCTGCTGTTGCTACAAGTGATTTATTTGTATCCATATTCATATTTTCTGCTTTATAGCTTCTTTCGGGCTGAGAAGTCCCAAAGCCTTAACCCTGTCCACGATGATGTCTTTGTTAAAGATATTAACTCCTGGGTTTGGCAGCAGTATCTTTAGTCAGCACCTTTCTTTGAGGAGGGGGAAATAAATACATTTTTTAACACAACGCAAAGAGATAGCAGAACAGCCACAACACAATCAGTCAAACTTTGTTTCAGATCAAGCGGTGACTGAACAAGAGAATAAATCTGATGAATTTTTGTCAGAACTGGGTAGAGATATTAAAGACCAAACCAGGCCCACCTTAGAGCAGCGGAGGATCCAGCCTTTCTCGTTTCTTCTTCTTTCGGCTGCTCCCTTAAGGGGTCACCACAGCAGATTATCTGCCTCCATCTCACCCTATTTCTTGCATCTTCCTTTGTTAACACCAAAATTGACTGACAAGGTTTCAGCTCGGTTACCCAGTGGTGAGCACTGAGACAGCACAGCAAGAAGGTCGTGGGTTCAGTCCCACCCCCTGACCAGCAGTGACCCTTCTGTGTGGAGTTTGCATGCTCTCCCTGTGTCTGCGTAAGTTTTTGCAAGGTACTTCGGTTTCCTCCCACAGACCAAAGGTTAATTGGAATCAACTGGACATAAATTGTCCTTAGGTATGAATGTGAGAGTGAATGGTTGTCTGTCTCTCTGTGTTGGTCCTGTGATGGACTGGTGATCTTTCCAGGGTGTACTCCGCCTTTGGCTCAAAGATGCTGGGATAGGCTCCAGCACTCCCCCCCCCCCCCCTTCCAATCTGAAACAGTATTAAGCAGTTGAAAAGGAATGAATGAAAGGTGTTTAACACCGTATGGGGTTGTTCAAATGTAACCAGTGCATTTATAATTACAAACTGCAGTTGTAACCAAACAGTTGATTTGTGCATAGATCATTTAAAAAAAAGTTTGTTCATGTTTAACATTAGCAATTTTAAAAAATAATCTTTAGCGTATTGCAGCTAGATCGAAATGAACTTACACCATCTGTTCGTCCAACAATCAGTCCATCCACGTATCACCAGAATTGCAATTCCAGCTAGACGAATGCCTAGATAAATGAAACAGTCAGTGTGCTGTTTTCAGAGATGCTCTTCTGCAGACCTCTGTTGTAATGAGTGGCTATTTGAGTTTTTCTTTTCCGTCAGCTCGAGCCAGTCTCCCCTGACCTCTGGTGTCAATGAGGCATTTGGGCCTAGAGAACTGCAGCTCACTGGATATTTTCTCTTTTTCAGACCATTCTCTGTACACCCTAGAGCTGACTGTGTGTGAAAATCTCAGTAGATCAACAGTTTCTGAAATACTCAAACCAGTCCATCTGGCACAAACAACCATGTCACGTTCAAAATCACCTTAGTTTCCCATTCTGATGCTTGGTTTGAACATTAGCGTCTCCTCTTGATGTTCTCTACATGCCTAAATGCACGGAGTTGCTGCCACGTGATTGAGAGAGAGTGTCTTCATCACACTGAAATGAGCTACTGGGTCACTGATGATCTGGTTTGTTCTATAAATGGGGATGCAACAAAAAAGTAATGTCTTTTTTTAAATCCACAACAGACCAGTTTTTATTTTTTTCCATTGTTTGCACACAAGTGTCTGCTGTGAATATTTCACAGACCTCTCTGAGAGGTGATTGTGAGAGCATAAATATCCAAGACAGTCCTTTCAGTATTGGCCTGTCTTTAACAAACCAGCTTCCTCATACATATTTTCTGATGTTGGATGGGATTGTTTATCATCCCCCAGTCTCACTTAAATTTAACGGTAAATAATAGGCCTATTGTGAGTAATGCAGCTAATATTGCAACCCTTGTCTTATTTGCAGTAGTATGAACATATCTAACAAGACTATTTCATACTTTTTGACACATGTAAGAGAGGACAGTGTCAGAAAATACCTTAACCTGATTCTCACAATACAGTCCAGTATTTGTGTGTGAAAATAACATAATTGTTTCAGCAGATTTCAAACTGGGATTTGAATCAGGCTGTAAATAATAGACATTCTGTTTTTGTTCAAAAACCAAATACCCTAATTTTGAGTATTTTTAGTGGAATCATTGCTCTTTTCAGCTATAAAAATAAAATCTGCAGTGATGTGAAAAAGTGTTTGTCCCTTCTCAATTTCTTATATTTTTGCATATCATCAAACAAATTTTTAATATTAGACAAAGATAACCTGAGTAAATACAAAAAGCAGTTTGTTTGGGTTTTTTTTAACGAAGATATAATTTATTAAGGGAAAAAAGCCATCCAAACCTACCTGGCCCTATGTGAAAAAGTAATTGTGCTGTAAATCTAATAACTGGTTGTGCCTCTATTGGCTACAACAACTACACTCAAGCATTTGTGATAACTGAAAATGAGTCTTTTACGTCACTGTTGAGGGTTTCTTTGCCCACTCTTCTTTGCAGAATAGTTTTAATTCAGCCATATTGGAGGGCTTGGGCATGAGGTCACGAACTGATGGCTGGACATTCTCCTTCAGGATTTTCTGGTAGAGAGCAGAATTCATTGTTCCATCTATTACAAGTTGTCCAGGTCCTGTAGCAGCAAAGCAGCCCCAGACCCTCACACTACCACTACCATGTTTGACTATTGGTATGATGTTCTTTTTATGAAATGCTGTGTTAGTTTTACGCCAAATTGAACTGCAGCTTTCCAAATAATGTGGTTAATCACAGTTAATGATGTAACAAGGGAGGCATTACTTTTTCACATGATTCCAAGTAGGTTTGGATGGCTTTTTCCCCTTAATTAATGAAACTGTCATTTAAATCTTTATCTTTGTCTAATATTAAAATTTATTTGATGATCTGAAACATTTAAGTGTGACAAATGTACCAAAAAAAAAAAAAAAGAGAATTCAGGAAGGGGCAAACAAACACTTTTTCACACCACTGCAAGTGACAAATATACAAAATATGAGAAATCAGGAAGGAAGCACATTCTTTTTCACAGCACTATTACTGAGCTGTTAGCTTAAATGTTTAACCAATAGACGGCCACATTTTTAGAAAAAAAAAATCAGACATGAGTGAGGTAATCCCACAGTGCATGCATAGGAAGGGTGTATCACTAAGATCTTAATTTAGAGTCTCACAGCAGCCTTAGGTTTTGACTCTTGTATGTGAAGGCGTTAATTGATCCACTGCAGGGTTGAAATCCACTGCCTCCATACTGTAAATCTGTTTTAGTAAAGGGAGAGGAGAGGTCTTCAGGGAGAATATGTTACTCTGTTGTTTTGTGTATTGACAGGGTGAGTAATGATCTTATTTGTGGGCCTGACCTGTTCAGCAAGATTGAAAAGCAACAACTAAAAACAGTGAATACACTTTAAGGCCTAAGAATTGACATAAGTGAATGTTGTAGCTTATCTCACACATTAGGAGGTGATTATTGGCTTTTTGTCAATGCTTCCTAGAAGTTTCAAAGTGATGTCACATCACTTATTATTTCCACAGAGTTCATATGTAGTGTTTACATATTTCCAACATCACCGGGGCCATGTGGCACCTCCCACCCTCCACCACACCAAAACATGCACCTTTCCTGTTGCCATAACAAACAAGGTGGAGATGACACCAGAGGAAAACTGTGTTTTGTTTTGTTTTTTGAACAGGGTGGATACATCAGACAGGTTTAACAAAGCCTGTGTTCATGCATGTTAAATTTGTTTGGTAGCCAAGGATGAATGCTTTTCTTTGTGGATTTCAGGAAGTTGGCAGCAGGTAAACTCAGTGCAAGCTCCAAACTGGTTGGGCTGTAGAGTCTGCTGTAATACCTTTGATTTCCTGGACAAAACAACTTTAGCTTCAATAACAAAGATGTAAACGGGAAACTTTGGGCCCAACATGTTGCTACGGCTTCTTTTGCTCCGTCTACGGACAACGGATGATGATAATGAAAAATACAGTGCCGGGGACCCATGCATCCACCAGTATGGAGCCGCTATACATCATAAAGTTGCGTAGGTCTAATGGATGTATTCGTCATAGAGAACACAAGGTGCGGGGTGGTGGGGTGCTGCCGGGGACCTGTGATGCCGCAATGACATCACTGGCACACAGGTAAGGCAGCAGCCGTGACTCCCGCTAACCATCCAACACTGGTGTCCCACCGTGCGCTCCACGAACATTCGGGGGAAGGCACGCTCAGCCTGCCCGGTCAGTGGTTCACGAAAGTCCCGACTGCCGCTTCATTGTGGAGCGGAATGACCACATCAGCTGCATATTACATGCGGACACATGCTTTGATTAAACAACAGCAAGACGCAAAAATGTCCAAATAACGAAATAAATCATTTTTATTTAAAATATTTACAGACAAATGGGCAACACTGATGCAAAACTTGCAGCCAAATGGGTCATTCTGCTGTGTGTGTGAGAGACACTGGTGAAGGGATTAGCACCATACCGTGGATGCCCTGAATTTCCCTCTGGTGATCAATAAAGTATACAAGATACAAATACAAAAAAATAATAATATAATGTTCGGTGTTTTGTACTTACTACTAAACTATAAAAGGATGCACTACAATGGATCTCAAATATTTGTAAACGTGTTCTGTTATAGTAGTGCATAACCTGAGATGGCTCGGACATGTTGAGAGGATGGACCACCAGCGTCTTCCTCGGCAGTTACTCTACTCACAGTTATGCAAGGGCAAACGCAATCGGGGTAGACCAAGGCTCAGATTTAAAGACAATGTAAAAAGAAACTTGAAGAAGTTGGACATAGACAGGAGTTCCTGGCAGTGGAAGGCTAAGGACAGAGCTGTGTGGAGGAATCTGATCAGACCTAAATGAAACTGTCATTGTCGCCCATGACAGACTGCTATGATGATGATGATGATGACTTTGTTGATGATAGACTATAAACTACACATATAAACTAAATTACAATGGTGACTGAACAACTCCCATTCCCCAAAGTGCAACATACAACATTTATGAATATAACTCATAAAAGATCACACAGATGAGTGATCTGACAAAAAAAAAATCAAGCGGTTCTTAAACAGTGGCTAATATTGGATGTCCCATTCATTTTCAGTAATTCTGTAATTAATATTCACACAGTCAAGCAAACATCAGTTCAGTCCCTTTCATATTTGTCAAAGTCTAACATGTGTGATTGCCTACATATAGGCTACACCTCTGTATTCCACTTTCAAACACAGCCTACGTTTGGGCCTGTAAAGCCTGATTGGCCTACCTGTTTCAGACAGGAATACTTGCTTTCTACGGGCATGCACTAGTATCTATAAAAGCGTCAAAGAAAACGGTGAGAACACTAAACAGCAGGTCAGTTGGGTTAGCTGAAGATACAGCATCATAGGAAGAGCACATTAACATACAGTACAAGTTTTTTTTTCTGTACTTGGACAGTGCATATTATGTATGATAACTACATGTTTAAAGTTTTATTTACTATGATTTGTGTTTTTCTCCACAGGGCTGAGAAAACTGAGGTCCTGAGTGACGACCTCCTACAGGTAATGTCAAATCATTTCTTATCAAAAGACACTTTGAGTTTTTAAATCAAATGTCTTACACACAAGCATGATTAGGGGCAGCTTATTGCACAGCAAGAAGGTTGTGGATTTGATCCCACCCCTGCATTTTCACCTCTGCATGGGTTTTCCCCAGATACTCCACTTTCCTCCCACAGTCCACAGACATGTTAAGTTAATTGGCATCAACTGGGGATAAATTATCCTTGGATATGCAGGGTTTCCTCTGGCAACATTTCTACCCTTGAAGTTATGTCGGCATGCTAAGAGGAAAAATAAATTTAAGAAAAAATAAATTAGGAATGATGCTCTGCAAGCGCACACACGAACAACGCGCATGGCAGTCATCTGTGTGTCGGAGTTTGGAAGCATGCTGCCCGCATTACAGATGCGGACAAAATTGTTGGTACCCCTCTTTTAATGAAAGAAAAACCCACAGTGGTCACAGAAATAACTTGAATCTGACAAAAGTGGTAATAAATAAAAATTCTATGAAAATTAACCATTGAAAATCAGACAATGCTTTTGAATTGTGGTTCAGCAGAATTATTTTAAAAAACAAACTCATGAAACAGGCCTGGACAAAAATGATGGTACCCCAAGAAAAAAATTGAAAATAATGTGACCATAGGGACATGGGGTTGCACGGTGGCGCAGTGGTTAGCACTGCGGCAGCACAGTTTACCCTCGGCCGGGGGATCACGGGGATCATGAGATTGTGGGTTCGATACCTGCCCCCGGCCAACAGTGATCTGTGTGGAGTTTGCATGTTCTCCCCGTGTAGCGTGGGTTTACTCCGGGATTTCTCCGGTTTCCTCCTACATGCCAAAAACATGCAGGTTAGGGATACGGGGTGCTTGCGCACGCAGCAACCAGCAGCTGGTTGCTTGTCACCAGACTGCAGAACAAATCTACCTACGGGTACAAAATAAGTACAAAAAAAAAAAAAAAATGTTCAACCAAGATGTCCTCTAATTAAATCACAGGTGTCTACAAACTTGTAATCAGTCAGTCAGCCTATTTAAAGGGTGACAAGTAGTCACTATGCTGTTTGTTGACATGGTGGGTACCACACTAAACATGGACCATAGGAAGCAAAGGAGAGAGTTGTCTCAGGAGATTAGAAAGAAAATTATAGACAAGCATGTTAAAGGTAAAGGCTATAAGACCATCTCCAAGCAGCTTGATGTTCCTGTGACTACAGCTGCACATATTATTCAGAAGTTTAAGGTCCATGGGACTGTAGCCAACCTCCCTGGACGTGGCCGCAGGAGGAGACGGATAATACGAATGGTAACAAAAGAGCCCAGAACAACCTCTAAACACATTCATGGTGAACTCCAAGGTCAAGGTACATCAGTGTCAGATCGCACCATCCGTCGTTGTTTGAGCCAAAGTGGACTTCGTGGGAGACGACCAAGGAGGACACCACTGTTAAAACAAATCATAAAGAAGCCAGACTGGAATTTGCCAAACTGCATGTTGACAAGCCACAAAGCTTCTGGGAGAATGTCCAATGGACAGACGAGACAAAACTGGAACTTTTTGGCAAGGCACATCAGCTCTATGTTCACAGACGCAAAAATGAAGCATACCAAGAAAAGAACACTGTCCCTACTGTGAAACATGGAGGAGGTCCTGTTATGTTCTGGGGCTGCTTTGCTGCATCTGGCACAGGGTGTCTTGAATCTGTGCAGGGTACAATGAAATCTCAAGACTAAGAGAAATGTGCTGCCCAGTGTCAGACAGCTTGGTCTCAGTCGCAGGTCATGGGTCTTGCAACAGGATAATGACCCAAAACACAGCTAAAAACACTCAAGAATGGCTAAGAGCGAAACATTGGACTATTCTAAAGTGGCCTTCTATGAGTCCTGATCTAAATCCTATTGAACATCTGTGGAAGGAGCTGAAACATGCCGTCTGGAAAAGGCACCCTTCAAACCTGAGACAACTGGAGCAGTTTGCTCATGAGGAGTGGGTCAAAATACCTGCTGAGAGGTGCAGAAGTCTCACTGACAGTTACAGAAATCGTTTGATTGCAGTGATTGCCTCAAAAGGTTGTGCAACAAAATATTAAGTTAAGGGTACCATCATTTTTGTCCAGGCCTATTTCATGAGTTTGTTTTTTAAAATAATTCTGTTGAACCACAATTCAAAAGCATTGTCTGATTTTCAATGGTTAATTTTCATAGAATTTTTATTTATTACCACTTTTGTCAGATTCAAGTTATTTCCGTGACCATTGTGGGTTTTTCTTTCATTAACAGAGGGGTACCAACAATTTTGTCCAAGTCTGTAAGTGTTCCAGTCGGCAGGCAGAGTGTCTCTCTAGCATTGCTGTCCGAGAGAAGCATGAGCTTATTAAAGGACTTTAAACATGGGAAAAAAGGAGAAGAAGTATGTAAGCAATGGAGGCATTTATTGTGGTTTTAACCCACTGGTAACGGGAACAACAGTGTTTCCTCTGGCTTAAAGACCTTGGCGCGGTAGTAACATATTTTTCCTGGGGACCGGGGGGGGGGAGGGCAGAAAACAGATGGCACTATTGTAACCGGAATATGTTAATTTTATACTATTTATTTCTTTTTTTTTTTTTAATTTTGCACAGTACCTTTGCATATGGAACTTACCATCTTAAGTATTGTACAACCGAGGCTTGAATGTTGGAATACTGGGCCAGTTGGGGTCCCACCCAGACGTCCTGTGTTTGGACTTTTTACTGGTGTCATCCTTCTCTCCTTCCTCCACCTCACCTCTCCTGGACCCTCTGCCTGAACACTTTCCTCTCCTTGGCTCCTCTCTTCTGTTTCATCTTGCCCTCTCTGAGCCCTGTCTAATTCAGGTTCTCTCTCTGTCTATAGTGGTATACAAACAGGTTAGAAAATGTCAAGTGTCATGTTAATTAAAAGTAGACAACCAAAAATTTCTAGTTAAGGGTACAAAGAGCACCCAATTAAAAACTTGAGTAATGGCTTCATTCTTGAAGGTTTGAGGTTTCTCTCCAAAATTTATAACAATTTTCTTATCGTTTTCTACTTTTCTCTGTAAATTTAAATTTGAAACCATTTTCCTCAAATTTGTAATTTGTAATTTCCTCTTTTAAAATTGACTTTTCTTGTACATTTGAGACTTTATTATAAATTTGTGGATTATTTTATGGCTAATTTTTGTCTAATTTTAAAAAATTACTGTTTTTTTTTTAATAAATTTGAAACAGACGGTGGTATTTTTTTTACTCTTTCCTTATAACAATTTACATTTTTGACCATAATTTTGCAGCACCAGAACAGAACAATAATTTAACTCTGATTTCAAAGAAAAAAAATAATACAATTGTATTTAATGAAATAAATTAACTCAAATGACCAAAGATGCAGTTATTTCTGTTATAATATTTCTATGTATTTATAGTTTTTTTTTTTTTTTTTTTTTTTTTTTTTTTTTTTTTTTTTTTTTTTAGAAATCTCCTGACCACTCAGACAGCAGGAAAACCTCCCATATTTTGAAATCCAAATGTTGGCACGTTTAGTTTGTCTGAAGGCTGCTGACTGATTAAAGTCACTGACTTTATGAATTTCGGTCATCTTAACTTGCCAGGTACATAATAATAATAATAAACATAAATTAGTTAATTAATATTAACTAAGGTAAAGGTAAAAACATCTCCTTTTTATTCTTGTCTGAAATAAGAAAAACAAAAAACTAACCACACATGTTGGCTAAGCGACTCTTCCATTATTGCTCCCGTTACCAGTGGGTTAAAACCATGATAAATGCCTTCACTGCTTACATACCTCTTCTGATTTTTGTCCGCATTTAAAGTACTTCAATGGGCTCGTGTTTCTCTCGGACAGCGACGCTCGTAGCGAGACAGTCTGCCTGGCAACTGGAACACGTGAGTGGGGCGCTTCTGAACTCTGCGGAGATGACGGTCACGTGCGTTGTTCGCGTGCGTGCTTGCGGACCATCATTACGTCATATATTTTTCTTAAATTTATATTTACTGATAGAGTGGCAGAATTTTTTCAGGTGTGGTGGGCCACCACCCAGAAATGTTACCTGAGGAAACCCTGATCAATAATGAAGAGTCTCTTAGCAAACGGGTATGGTTAGGCTTCATATGCAGGGAAAGGCAAGAGTGACTAAATCACTGAGGATTTACTTCACCAGCTACTACAATATTAGCTAATTTATGTTCATTATTATGTACCTGGCAAGTTAAGATGACCGAAATTCATGAAGTCCGTGACTTAAAATCGTCAACAGCCTTCAGACAAACTAAACATGCCAACATTTGGATTTCAAAAGAAGGGAGGTTTTTCCTGCTTTCTAGTTGGTGAGGAGAGTTAAAAAACAAAACAAAAAAAAACTATAAATATATAGAAATACTATAACAGAAATAATGGAATATTTAGTTTGGAGTTTGCATGTTCTCCCCGTGTCTGTGTGGGTTTACTCCAGGATTTCTCCGGTTTCCTCCCACATGCCAAAAACATGCAAGTTAGGTTAATTGGCATCAAAACTGGGGATTCTAAATTGTCCTTAGGTATGACTGTGAGAGTGAATGGTTGTCTGTCTCTGTGTTGGCCCTGCGATGGACTGGCGATCTGTCCAGGGTGTACCCTGCCTCTCGCCCAAAGATGCTGGGATAGGCTCCAGCCCCCCCCGCGACCCGAAAAAGATTAAGCGGAAGAAGATGGATGGAAGTTAATTTATTTCATTAAATATAATTTTATTAATATTTTTTTCTTTGAAATCTGAGTTAAATTATTGTTCAGTTCTGGCTCTGCAAAATTATGGTCAAAAGTGTAAATTGTATAAGGAAAAGTCAAAATTTTACCACAACCCGTTTCAAATTTATTAAAACCCTCGGTAATTCTATTAAAAAAACAGACAAAAAATTAGCTCTAAAATAATCCACAAGTTTATAGTAAAGTCTCAAATATACAAGAAAAATCATAATTTTACAAGAGGAAATTACAAATGAGGAAAATGGTTTCAAATAGATTTACAGGAAAGAGTAGAAAATTATAAGAAAATTGTTAGATTTTGGAGAAAAACCTCAAACCTTGAAGACTGAAGTCATTACTCAAGTTTTTAAGTGGGTGCTCTTTGTACCATTAACTCAACTAGAAATTTTTAGTTGTCTGCTTTTAATTATTAATTTCATAACACTGCTTTTACATGAGTAGAACTTCTGGCTACTATACCCACCTCTGATCATATAATTTAAGTAGGCATGAGTAAATTACTATTATGAATGTTTTTTTCCCTTCTCTTTCCTACTCTTTCTCAATGGAAAAAAGAAACCCTAGAATAGAAATACAAAAAATACACATTTTTGTCATTTATGTAAATAGTGACAAAAAATTCTGCAGGACAAAACATGACACTTGGTATTTTCTAACCTGTTTGTATACCACCATAGACAGAGAGAACCTGAATTAGACAGAGGTTAGAGAGGGAAAGATGAGACAGACGAGATGAGCCAAAGAGAGAAAAGTATTCAGGCAGAGGGTCCAGGAGAGGTGAGAGCAGAGGAAGGAGAGAACCAGTAAAAAGTCCAAACACAGGACATCTGGGTGGGACCCAGACGTCCAACTGGCCTACCCAGTTGGGTGGGACCCCAACTGGCCCAATATCCCAACATTCAAGCCTTGGTTGTACAATACTTAATATGGTAAGTTCCATATGCAAAGTTACTGTGCAAAATTTAAAAAAGAAATGGTATAAAATTAACATATTCCAGTTACAATAGTGTCATGTGTTTTCTGCCGTGCCAAAGTCTTTAAGCTAGAGGAAACACTGAGAATGTGAGAGTGACTGGGTTGTCTTTCTCTGTGTTGGCCCTGTGATGGACTGGTGATCTGTCTAGGGTGTGCCCCGAAAGATGTTGGGATAGGCTCCAGCATCATGAAGACCATTTTATGCCCCAGATATAGTGATGTAACAGTGTATGTACAACTTCTCAAAGAGCTTTGAACTTTTATTCATGGATAGTATTAACCAGTGGAATAGAAATGTGGAAGAATATTTTAAATAACTTAAATAAATGAAACCTATATAAATCAGACCACAACAATAAATAAAGCTGTTTTTGCCTTTAGTATTTATGCTTCGCCACGGACGACCGAGACACAAGGGTTTACCTCATCGGTAAGCACTATGTGCTTACAATAGGTGCGGTTAGAGACGGCACAATAGATAACTATACAGTGGTGTGAAAAAGTGTTCGCCCCTTTCCTGATTTCTCTTTTTTTTTTTTTTTTGTATATTTGTCACACTTAGATGTTTCAGATCATCAAACAAATTTAAATATTAGACAAAGATAACACAAGTAAACACAAAATGCAGTTTTTAAATGAAGGTGTTTATTATTAAGGGTAAAAAAAATCCAAACCTACCTGGCCCTGTGTGAAAAAGTGATTGCCCCCCTGTTAAAACACAAATTAACTGTGATTTATCACACCTTTGGAAAGCTGAGTTCAATTTCTCTAGCTACACCCAGGCCTGATTACTGCCACGCCTGTTCTCAATCAAGAAATCACTTAAATAGGACCTGCTTGATAAAGTGAAGTAGACCAAAAGATCCTCAAAAGCTAGACATCATGCTACGATCTAAAGAAATTCAGGAACAAATGAGAAACAAAGTAATTGAGCTCTATCAGTCTGGAAAAGGTTATAAAGCCATTCCTAAAGCTTTGGGACTGCAGCGAACCCCAGTCTCCATGGAAATGAATTGTAAGAATGAAATTATCTTTTGATCCTGATCAAATTTTGCAACAAGTTACACATATATTTGTCAATTTAAACTTAATTTTCCACGTGATTAAAGTTGTCGGCTGTTGTATAATAACAGAGTAATATTTAGTTTTTGTTTCAGCGATTAGCAGACAACAACTCCCATCATCCCACAACACTAAATACGAGCATGGCAGGAGATTACTAAAACCTCACCTCCTGTTTCCTGACCGATGAAAGAAAGATCCAAAGAGGAGAAAAACAATGCAAAGGTATTGTTTTGTATTGTGAGAGCTGCATCTGATCCAGAGGACTGTTAGTTACTTCACCCTGGGCAGGCTTTGAACACATGACGTAAGCTCCGGCCATCTGTGCTTGTAGTGTTTTAATTTATGTATTTTTACAACCTTGTACCTTAACAGTTAGGCAACAACCTACATCGTTATTTACGTGGAAAATTATCTTTTAAATTGACAAACATCATATGTGTAGCTCGTGGCAAAATTCGATCAGGATCAAAAGATAATTTCGCTCTTGGGATTCATTTCAGTGGAGAATTTTTCTGATTTAAGGTCCCATAAGCAGAAGTAGAGGGGGCGTGACTTAGGCTCTCTATTTCAAATGCAGAAATTTTTGTGAAGGGCAGTTATTACCTGAGAACGGCGCAGGTAGTACCGTTGAAGTCCACTGTAGACCGGAACGTAGCTTATCTATGAGAACTACATAGTGAACACTTCAACTTCATAGATCTTACCGACTAGTTTGAGTTGTTTTTCCCCAATATGTCGTAAAATGACTGACGGTAAGAACGGTTGCATCGATCATACAAATGTAGCATAAACTTGGGTGTTACTTGAGGAACCGAGCCAGAGCTGGAGCCGGCTTCTACAGTCAGTCAAAAACTGAGGGCATCGTTGCACGAAACAATCACACTGTTAAAGAGAAGTAGACTTTTAGGCTCAGTCGGGACAAACTTTATATTGTGAGCAGACCCTTCGGCTCACCGTTTCAATTTTTCCGGCTGTCCTCACTGTGTGAGCATATGCTCCGCCTCCCACGGAGGGCGTGCAGAGGAACAGAAGCAATGCGACCGGCTGAAATGTTGGTGGATTATGTAAAAATGCACGTAAGCAGCGACTTATGGTGGCCAAAAGACTTATCATGATTGTTTTTTCTTATGTACGGTTAATTGGGTTAGCTGTTATCGTTACAGGCCTAACTGTTTCAAGTTTTTTTTTTATTTAGATGTGTATTATTTATAGCATTGATGGACATTGAATTGCATTTCACTGTACAATGAAAATAAATGAATTTTGTTCAGTTCAACTGGCTTCCAAAATATGATTCTGATAGTTTTCTGCTTTTATGCGCTCTGTTGAAGTCATCAGTAGGGTAAATCTAGCGTGTCTTGTGACGATCTAATCCCAGTTCATGCACGAAACTCAAAACTTGACAGTTCAGTACATGGTCTATATTCCTTCAATAACATACTCCCAACTTTTTAAATACGGCAAACACTGAGACTTTTCCTAATTAGACTGGAGATCACACATGCATTTGGAAATTTGCCAAAACACGTCTTTGTTTCACTTTAGAGGAAAATGTATTACTGTGTTGCACTACAGTATTTTGCCAGAATTGCAATAAATGAAGCATGATTGGAGTGTATTGTTGCAGCCTTAGCAGCTCTAGTTTTGCCTGCAGCAAGCTGTTTTTAGGAAGTTTCCGCAATTAAGCATCTACCACCCATAAAGGGTGTTATGTGCAGTCTATTTTTAAACACATGCCTCTGCATGTTAAAGCAACAATTTTAGCCCTTGTTTTCTGTAAAAGTAAAATACAGAAGTTGTCAGCAGACTGAGACGGTACAAGTTCCCCTGAAAGTGTCTGCTAAAGCCATCATACGGCTTGCTGATGCCAAGTCTCTCTGCAGCCTTGGAGTACAACTTCTGGCATTTAAACTTTATTGGATATTCTTTCATTCAGTGATGCCCAGCTGGTCCTGGTTCAGCAGGAGAACTGCTTCACAGTTTTCCACACTAGACGAGCTGTGGCAATGTGTTACCCTAAAAATTACGCTGGTGTATGCTGTCAGGTTGTGTTTGAAGAGATGGAAAAATTCTGCTTGGTAAAGGTGTGAAATCACTGGTAGGAAGAGAGTGTGATTAAATAAGTGGCTGAGAATATTCAGTGGAGAAAGAAACTAAAGGAAAAACATGCAGCAGTGGAGTCTAAACCCCACAGTAACCAAAACAGTGCATCTAAAACCATTTCCTACTTAACAGAAACAGTTCCGCCTGGGAAATTTGTGCCGATGTTGTTGGAACAAACAGTCAAACCACTTGTTTCCATAAAGGTGATACGGCTACATCTTGGCCATTGCACAGACTGACCCAGCCCTCACACAGAATGCATTTACTCATCTTTGGCCTTTGTGCTGCGTTAAACATTCCTTAAGCCCCAGCTCTCAGTGGGGAATGTGAACGATGGGCAGTCAGCATTGTTGAAGCTGTATGTCAGAATCTAAAGTATTGGAATTAACAGAAGTATGCCATGTAATCAGTCAGGATGCATTTTTGCATGGTGTGAGTTTTTCAGCTCTACCTCGTTGTACTGCTCCTGATTCATCGGTGTAGAATAGTATCTGCAACTTAATCAAACTGCATGGAAAGGTTTTTGCTCTTTCCAAACATTAGCAGAGAAAGAATAACTTTTCCAGTCCCCCTCCCCACACGCGCCCCTATGACTGAGTTCAGCAAGTGGTCCAGCTTGAAATTCGACACCGTTAATGTCCAATCTTTTCAATTTTTCCGTGGTCGTTTGCATTGGCTCAGGCACTCATCTTGTTGGGACTCGTCCTGTATCAGTGGGAGAGTTTGAAGAGGCTGCTGGGCTGGGTTTTCTCTTTGCCTGCCTGATCTCACACTTGTGAGAGAGCCAGGCTGCATCTTGTCCTATACGTCTACTGTGGTAGATCCTAAACTCTGCTCATGTTGGGCTCTGTAGACTAAGCGGGTATCTGTAACTGGGAGTCCAAAGAGAATTTTCTCTCCATGTGTCTTGTCTGCACTGTTTCTAAAAATGTAAAACTATTAATTCTATACAAATTTGGCTATTTTTGAATGCTGGTGCTTTGAATCCTGTTTCAGCTCAGTCATCAACTAGTGAGTAGTCATCTGGACATCAATTCTGCTAAAGGTCTCAGTTTGAGAAAACATAACTGCATCCGCCTGCATGGTTCCTGCATGACTCACTAACAGCGCCATACTTTCTGCTGTGGCAGGTCAGAGGTCTTCAGCTCATGATTTTCACTGTTTTCATTACTGTAAAAAAAAAAAAAGCTAGCAGTAAGCAGCCTGTAAACCTTTGGACGGCTCAGTAACTGGACACGAATAGAAGGGATAGTCCTGAGTGTGTGTGGGCTTGTCTGTGTTTTTGATTAGGGAGTTTTCCTCTTTTCGTGTCTGTCTTTCAACTGTCTTTACTTTGAGTGGGTGCAAGAATTTTTTTTCTTGAGTTTTACATCTCGGTTTAATAGTATGTCAGACCCTGCATAAGTTACTATGTTGAAAGGTGTTTGACAGAAAAATAGCTGGCTGACAGTATTTGGAAAAACGTAACATTTGGGGGTTATCAAGATTTCTGAAAGGGGGGTCGGAAATGCCACTTCTCAAGATTGGAGGACAGCTGTGCATGTTATAGCAAATTATAGTGTCTTCTGCTCCACAAAACGCAACAAATCCTGCATCTTATTGGTAGACCCATCTACACCGTGGGCAGTGTGTACAAGTATTTTACATGGCTTTTATGGCGACTAGCCTTAAAGTTTCTTCAAGACTTCACAACAAAATAGGTTTCTGTCCTGTCCAGTCCAACTTTATTTATAAGCACCTTAAAAACAATCAAAATGGACCAAAGTGCAAGTGCTGTACAGAAGTGTGAAAACATGATAAATAAAAGACATAAGCTTAGCACAAATTCCCTTGAAATGAATGTCACGTGACACCTGTGCTTCATTTGTATAAAGTAGCCCCCCCCCCAACTTTCATAATGCTCTACACCACAGCCAGATTTTTTTTTTTTAAATTTTGTACTTTATTAATCCCAGAGGAAGATTCAGGGCATCCATCTGGATGGAACAGGCAGCCATGGTGCAGCGCCAGTCCCTTCACCATTCACACACACATTCACACCTAGGGCCACTTTAGAGTGTCCGATTAACCTAACTTGCATGTTTTTGGCCCGTGGGAGGAAACAGGAGTACCCAGAGTAAACCCATACAGACACTGTGAGAATATGCAAATTCCACACAGAAAGGTCACCGATGGTCAGGGGGTGTGATCGAACCCATGATGGTCAGGGGTGGAATTGATCTTGTGACCTTCTTGCTGTGCTGCCACAGTGCTGACCACTGCACCACCAAGCTGCCCACAGAATGCAGTGCAAAGTGTTGTACTTAGACAGTGAATGTGAAGTGGAGAAAGTGGAGATGTACCATAAGCCGAGCCTAGCCTGTAGTACTGGTACATCTCAGTGGTAAGTCCGTGTCTTAACGTTCTTTGTTTCTAAATGGAAATTGCCATATCGGGTACGTTAAAGCTGCTTTCATCTGCCAACAGTTGTAACTGCTAGCCTTTCTGTGCTGCACCTGTGCTGTACCTCCCGGCACATGAACAGTTTTTTCCCCTCTGCCATCAGACTGCTGAACATTAAGTGACTTATTGACTCTCGTGCACTATATACAGCAGCTCAACCAGACTCATGTCATTCATCACTGTTTTTCTGTTGCATTATCGACTGCACTATGTGGTACTCCACATCATCTGCTACTTGCTAATTTATTTAAAACTGCTGTGACTAGTATTACTCATTATTATTATTATTATTATTATTATTATTACTTATTATTCTACACTTATTGCATGTTTCTAGTCTTTAAGTTTTTTAGTTTATCTCTTTATCTTATCATGTTTTAATGTTGTAGCATTGCACCGAGACAAATTCCTAGTTTGTGTACTACATGAACAATGGCAATAAATCTGATTCTGATTCTGTGTTGTTAGCACTCCCCTTCAGTGTAGAATTTGCTTGTTCTCCTGTGCTTACAAGGGTTTTCTTTATTTAGGTTATGTTAGGTTAATATTTTTACTAGTGGTGTCAGTTTTAATCACGTTAACGGCATTTAATTGTATAAGTGAGTTAATCGCATGGAGCATGATTAACGCGATTATTTTGCCATTGGCAGCATATGGGCAAGAGAGAATGAGAACAAAGATTTAATTGCATGCCATGCAGTTAATTGTGGTTATTGCAGCCAAATTCAATTGACGCAATTCACCGTGATGAAAGCTGACATCACTAATTTTTAGCTCATTCCGGCGTAGCCGAAAGGAGCTAATGTGATAACGCGGTGTCCGTCATCCATCTGTCTATCCACATTTCACAGGAATTGCTACTCCTCCTAGGCGTATCCCCTGATGCCCATCAAATTCACTCACAAAGATCCTCAGGTGGGTCTGCATCCAAGTCATGGTCAAGGTCAAAGGTCAGGAGATCTGGGCATTTATGTGAGTTCAGAAAAATCGCTATTCCTCCTAGGCAATTACCTCGATTCTCATGAAACTCATTTACAATGACCCTCGGGTAGGACTACATCCAGGTTGATGTCAAGGTCATTGTCAAAGGTCAGAAGATCTGGGCATTTATAATTTCACGGAAAACGTTACTCCTCCTAGGTCACTGACCTTGACTTTAAGCACATCCTAGATGGGTCTGTATCTAGGCTGTGCTTAAGGTCATGGTCAGTGGTCAGGATTCTAAGCACTCTTGGGGTGATTTCATCAGGCTGGAATGAGCTACTCCATAATTGACGGTCTGGTTACAAATATGTGGTCAGTCTTACCAATCTTCCCTTGCTGCAAGCCACTTTGCAACCCTACCTCTACCTCCTGACATGCTGTATTTTACTCAGCCAATGCATATCTTTTGTCACTGATACCTTCTTTGTTATACCCCCTTTACACAGGAGTGGAGATTGTTAAAAGATGGTTGAGTGATGGGGAAAAATGGCCAGGTTTCAATGATCTTCCAGTCCCCTCAAAGTTTTGACTCAGTCCAAAACACACAAGGATCTCCCAAACATTTATGCAGAAATGGCTTTTTTGAGGCTTTAGGTGATTGTTGAGTGACTGGGCCAATTTTGATCTCTCAGTGGTCACCCAATGATTTCCATGCTGCGTAAAGTGGCCCTTACAGATACCAAAATTAAGTAATGTTTAATTACTTCTAATGTTTAATGTATATTAAACATTAGAAGAATTGTTTTTTTCTTCCTTTTTTATTTATGTGGGCCAAATTGTTCTGGACTGAATAAATTATGATGTTAAGCTCATGATGTGTAAGCATAACAGTTCAGCAAGGATTCTGATTTTGGTAGGATTATTTAAAAAAAAAAAAAAAAAACTTCAATTGTTTGCAGTGGGATTCACAATCAAGGCTACTTTCAGTCTCTTTTAACCATACAACAATGCTGCTAAAGACAAGTGACGACTTTAGATAAGAGTATATTTTTAGATGTGGAATGTGTTTGACATTTAATGTATTATATTGAGACAATGATGAATATCCAGTCCTTCATACTGCCCAGACTTCTTTTTCCTTTCTGGCACAGACTGCCGAAAGTCTGGAGCCAGTCGAACCCTCGCCACAGCTAGACTTCCATGCATTAATCAGAACGAGAGATCAGATGGATAGTGACCGAATCAGTTGGATCCAGGCAGGTCCAACTGTGGTTTGGCATGGCGCGACAGCTGCAGGAAAAGAGGAGGAGAGTGAACGGCAGGGGCGTTTACATTTGTGTGAGCCTCCAGTGGCGTAAAGAGAAAGGGGGAATTAGTGAGGATAAAAGTGAAGGAAGAAGATTGGATCAGACAGCAAATGTGAAGCTCTCAGATGTAGCGCCACATGTTTATATTGAAACAGGAAGAGGAAGTGAATATTTATGATGGGCAGATTCTTGAGTGCAAGATCAGCATCTAATAAACTGTACATTTCAATACATTCAAAACGTCTTCGTTTTAATACTGTGCTGTACATACCCATCTTAACCTTCTGCTCTTCTACCATAACAGCTGTTCATCAACTGTATTTTTTACATGACTTAAAATGATGCTAGCCAGTTTCCAACACATTTCATGATTATTAGAACTTGTAAATCCACTGACTTTCATTTTGTAACATATGAAAATCAACTGGAGAACTGGAGATTTGTCAGATTCACAAAGTTGAACAGTAAAAACCTTTCACTTAAACCCCTCTTTAGATTTTTTAATAAAAATGCTTTAACAGCAGATATCATGCATGTTCCCTTCACTTATTGGAAGTGTTGTAATTTTTCAAAAGTTGCAGCATTGCAGTGTACAAGGCCGTTTGGTAGTGAACATGACCCTCCCCACCAATTCAATTCAACTTTATTTATATAGCGCCATTTCACAACAACAGTCGTCTCATAGCACTATCAACTGTAGGGGGGAACCTACAGAGTGACTGGGAACCAAAACCAGAGTGACTGAAGCCCAGTGTAGAGATCCTACGCTGTTGTAACATGAGGTGTGTGACGATATTCTGTGCCGATCAGCTGTTCTGATCCTAACACCGGAGCACGTGCTGCTTAACAGCACCGCCATAAAAGCTTTTCAACACATCAACGGGCTGCTCAGCCTTTCACCAATTAACTTTGAAACACTTATGTTTTAATGGACATAACCCAGAGAGAGTGCACTAAAGGTTGGGCTGACCAGGCAGCGATTAGCATTTAGCAGAAGGTGTACACAATAAGCAACCACAGACACATTATAGTGGACAGATTAAAAAAGGAATGTTCCTGCCTGTTCAAAGTTGGTTCTTAAACCTTTAGATGTGAAAGTGCTGAATAACTGTTAAATGAAGTACAGCTAAAGTAACATTTTCTTCTGTCCACTAAATCAAATACATGGAAGGCAAATGCTGACCTTTTTGAACATGTCTTGCATTAGCCATTTTAAACGGGTTGTGTCAAGTGTGGCTACATTTCACTGCTTCTGATGCAAAGATCATAAGCTCTGCCACTTCCTCTCTGTGGTAGCTTTCACACAGATTTTGGGTGAAATTACAGTGACTCACTGTGGTGCAACTGGGATTTATTATTTTGTCTTCACATGTGTGAACATGTGCCCAAAGCACATTGCACAGTGTTTGTATTTTCAGCTTCTACCGTTACTATTGTGAACACTGCTGCATATACGGGGGGGGGGGGGGGGGGGCTGAAAAGTTCATAGTGGTCAAATTTGACCAAATGTGGCTTATTTTTCAACCGGAGGGATCCAAGCACTGCAACACCGATGGAAGAAGTGTGGGGACCGAAGGGGAGACTACGTTGAAAAATAAACCACATTTGGTCAAATTTGAACACTGTGAACTTTTCAGCCCCCCCTCGTACAACTTAGGAAAAAAAAAAAAGTGATCACTGCAAATTTTTTTGCTAAATTAGCATCTCTACATGCATGGCAGCCATTCAGTTTGAGTATCTGTTGAATTCTAACACAAGGACACCTCATTCAATTTAAGGAGGTACTGTTTTGTGCTGAAAACAAAACAATTTGTAATACTTTTATTTCATGAATGATGCTATATATAAAGCTTGTCAGTTTTTCCCACTGTTGTAGTATGAATTCCTTAATGCCGCATCATATCCAGAGCTATTTATATAAGAAACTTCATAAGCAGCATAATCTTTATTTTAAAGGTCAAATTGTTGTTTCAGCCCTCAGCCACTTGTCTTTTAGTCGGAGACAGGCAAAATGGGTCTTTGGTTGGCAAAGGTTGCAGACCCCTGGTCTAGGTGTATAGTCAAGTTTCAGATGACCTAATATAAAATATCCTGAAAGGTTATTATGGCTTTGTTTGTCAGATTATACAGTATATTTAAAACAGTAAAATGCATCTTAGTGAAAATCTAGCTAAACAGTCCTATTCTTCATTTAAGCTTTGGAAATTAATAATTTATATTTTGTTCTCTCTTTTTTTGTTTTTGTTAAATAATTATACACTTGTTGTGGAATTGGTGACTTTGTCTCAGTGCTTGGACATAAAAAATAGTGCTGTTTGACATGCATTAGTTGATTAGTAGTATGCTTTTTAACAACTGGCTAGTAGAAAATTGAGTATACCATATCATACCCACAGTGGGGAGTGGAAATGTAGGTTTTTTAGATAGGAGATTAAGATGTGTAAAACTACCAGCATGACCCAGGTGAAACACCGGCTTTTTAAGAGCCAGTAGATCAGGCCAGCTGTTGGCATATTACATCTGTTTTCCGTGTTTTCTTTGACAGTATGTCTTCACTCCCCTTGACAGAACTCATCACCTGCTGTCAGTACCAGCCACATTCCACCAGTTTGCTGCTTATCTACACTGACTTTTTCCATCTGGCTGTCACAGCTGTCAGTTTGCACGCTGCAGAACAAAAGCTACACTCATTCCAGTAACAAAAGCAGGATGGAAAGTTTGGAGTTGAATGTGTGCAAGTGTAGCATCTGTGTTTTGTTTTGCAGACCTCACCTATGCTGCTGCTGTTGAACAGGAACATGGAACTGGTATCAAGTTAAATTTGCCATCCTGGTTTTTATTAGTTATGTTAACTCTTCCCCTGTTTTTGTCTTATGTGCATATGCAGATCGAGAGGCGGCTGGAGGTGGTACGTTTGGTCTCTCACAACGCACACAAGAGGCTGGTGTCCTGCTTGCAGGGTCAACTGGGCATTGACACAGAGAAGAGACATGTAAGAAACACACTCTGTTCCCCCCACACTCCGCCTTACCCTCTCCATTTAACTGCCGAACTTTGAACCGACCTGCCATGAGCTGATTTTATTATCACGTTATGTTGGCAGCATTGTGCTGTGAATCGCTGAGAAACCTTCCTTTAGTATATGTCACATGCGCAAATTAATCAAGGACCAGTGGCTGTGACACAACCATACGCATGAGTGGGGGTGTGCTGTCTTTTGCTCAGAACACTTGCCATCTTTTCTTATGTAACACACAGATATGAAAGCGACTCAGGAGGAAAATATTCAGCATGGGCCTCTTGCCAGTTTCACTATCTCTGTTGAGCAGAACTGGCCCTCACTGGCCAATGAAACTAGCATAGCTCTGAAAGAATCAGTGCTATACACTACTTACAAAAAGTTAGGGATATTTGGCTTTCGGGTGATGTTACAGTGATGTTATATCATGAAAGTAGGGCGTCTATCTATAAAAGCAAGGAATCGCTCTGTGTGTGCGTTCATCAGACTGGCCTCAGATTTTATAAGTGTTTTGCTGAGGTTACGAGGGTGTGCATCCCCATGTATGGAGTTGTTCAGTCAAAATATGTCATTTTTATCAATAAAAGTTTAGTCATTGCTCTCTCCTCATGCTCCATGCTCTGACTTCTAGAAGTGTGGGCAGGGTTTTGGATTGACTCTGTACTGATTGGATAATACGTGGCATCATGGCATCAGTCACCACAGTGCTCCGTGAGTAAAACAAGGATGTGAAAAGTGACAAATTTGACTAGAAAAAGATAATACTGAAGATTGAATGCTTAAAAAATTATACCATAAAGTTGCCGTGATAATTCGGCATATGTGGAGAACACGAGGTGGGTGAGCAGACTGGGAGCGTCAGTGGGGACCTTGGTCTGACAAAGAACACCGGTGTATCTAACACAGGACATGCCGGGAGAAGAAGTGGAGACCACGGTCCTCCGCGAGGAAGCATGACCAGCCTGCCCAGTCAGTGGTAGACGGGAGTCCCGACTGCTGCTTCACCCGTGTGGTATCACTGTCCTTTGCACGACCACGAGTCCCCCCTCCTGCGTGAGTAAGGGTGGGCAATATGGCCTAAAAATATCACGATATTTCTGAGAATTTTCACGATAACGATATTTTTTACGATATTGCAGAATGCATTTTTTTTTCTTTTAAATTTAGCAAAAAGGACAGTCTCACAGGCCAGCATTATTTACCTTCAACATATTCGGGAAAAACAAAACAAAAACTCTTATCTCTCTATTTTATAAACAGCAGCTCAGATTTAGTTAAAAAAATTTTTTTAGTTCTGTGTCAAATATTACAAGAAAATAATATAAACCATTACACCTTAACTGCACACAGACGTTGGGTTTTATGCTGAATCACTTTACCTGCTCCCGTTGCATGGACCTGTCCTGGGGCTTTTGGCTCTTCTTGCACTGAATGAATGTCTTTTTGTCTCTCTCTCTCTTCGGATGGTTTAATAAAAATGGAAGTAAAATACAGCCACTTCAAGTGACACATTGCCAACGTTAATACCGCTCCAGCAGTGTTGATGTGAGGGGAAAAAAATGCAGGCAGAACTGCTGCACCGTTTTGGGTTTTTTTTTTTGTTATTTTTTGTTTTATGACAGCAGTCTGAAACAAAAAAGTGAAACTCAAATATTTCCACTCAACTGGAGACTCCAGATGAAGCTAGAACACACTGGTGCGCTGCTTCACTGACTCGGAGCTGGACAGGAGACAGGGTGACCAGAAAATTAAACCAGTTATCACAAAATGTAGCTAGGGTATCAGCAGTAGACAGTGACTGCCTGACTTCAGAGCTGCAGTTTCCCGCTGCTATGTTTGTTTTGCCGTTTCTATGCGGTGTGACATCATCACACAGCAGACCCCAAATATCATAATATTCATCTTTACACTGGTATCAGATTTTATACCGGTATTATTGTGAACGATACGATATGGCACACCCCAACACGCGAGTATCTAAAAATTAAAAACTTAATAATAATACCGCCATGATTGGAATGGCCGGAATGACTTAACAATCACAAAGGACACAAAAACGCCCAAATAATGAAATAAATCATTTTTAGTTAACTGTTTACTGACAAATGGACAGCACTGATGCAACAGTTGAAGTCAAACGAGTCCTTCTGCTGTGTATAATAATGTTGGCTGTTTTATAGTTAATTCAATTGATTACAGTTTCAAAAGCCTTTTAATAACAAAATATTGCTACAATATAAAATGATGCACTAGAAATGTGTCAAATATTTGTAAACGTATCCTGTTATAGTACTGCATGAGTTTGACGATACACAGAAGAAATTCAATGTTACACTGAACTCCATCACTGAACAGTGATATAAACTAAAATAATTATGATGACTGAACAACTCCCATTCCCCAAAGTGCAAGATACACTATTATCTTGAATATAAGTGATTAAAGATCACACAAATAAGTGATCTGACAAACAAATAAACAAGGGATCCGAAACCGTTGCTAATATTGGAGGTCCCATTCATTTTCAATAATTAGGTATTCTGTAAATATTCACACAATCAAATAAATCTTAGTGCCGTTCAGTCCCTTTCATATGTGTGAAAGTCTAACGTGTGATTGCCTACATATAGGCTACACCTCTTTATTCCACTTTCAAACAGAGCCTACATTTGGGCCTGTAAAGCCTAATTGGGATACCTGCTTCACAGGAATACTTGCGTTCTACGGGCCTGCACTAGTTTAAGTAGAAGCATGCAATGGTGATTTCTTCATCTCAAACAATTTATTGAAACAAAAGGCAACAACAGTGGTGGGTATACCACAACAAAAAATGTCAGTGTCTCAATAACTTGTCATGTGCCCTTGAGCATCAGTTTGACAACGATGCCTCTTGCTGTTCACAAGTTGCCTTATTGTCTGCTGAAGCATAGCATTCCACTCGTCGTGAAGGGCGGCCCTCAGGTCATTGAGGTTGTGCGGTGCAGGGTTATGAGCCTCTACATGGTGACTCAGCTGATCCCATAGGTTTTCTATGGGATTCAGGTCTGGAGAAGGTGCAGGCACCTCCATTTGAGGTACCCCAGCCTCCAGTAGCCGTTCCTTAATGGTGCAACTATGACTAGGTATAAGGGGTGGATTATATGGAAGTAGATGAAATTCAAAATTTTTGAAATGATTATTGCAATTTTGATTACGTTGAGGTCATCTTTTTGCGTGATTTGGAGAACAACAGAAAATACTTCATAAATTCTGCACATATTTTGCAGAAAAAGTTGCCCCTGACAGCACTGTCGCAGGCCATGCAAGAGGGAGGCACTCAGCTGGGGGAGGAGAGTCTGATTGGGTATGTCAGATGTTTTCCCTCCGAGACTGGTTTTAGCTGTATTTAACAATATGGAATATCATTTTTATGTTGATTTGTTCACTAATATGGTCATGTGTGTTTGTAAACAGCAAGATGATGGATGTGTGTGGGGAGGCTGAAGGCAGGTTAGCCACTGAACTGATGCAGTATGAAATGCAAATCGAGAGAGACGTCCTGGAACCTGTCAACCTGCTGGCAGAGGTAAAAATGCAGACGCTTTCACTCATCATACTTGCACTACAGATCAGGGGTCTGCAGCTTGGGGATCTGGAGTCACATGTGGCTCTTTTGTCCATAACCAGTGGCTCCATGTATAGTAGCTTTGACAAAGCACAAAAAAACCTCACAAATTGGTGAGGAAACCCCCCCCCCCCACACACACACACATTTAAGTGGAACATAGATGCAAATATGTGAAAATAAAGTTGCTAATTTACAAGGAAAACGCTGCAAATTTATGATGGAGACGTTACAAGTTTATGAGAGAAAATCTCCATATTTAAGAGGGAAAGAAGTTTATACTGTTTTACCTAAATTTTAACAGTCATATTTTATGGTTTTTGCCTGAAAATTGCTAAAAATGGTTCTTTCCATAATGGAGGTTGTTTACCCTTGTTTGAGCTCTATTTAGCCGTAGAGTTTACTTTTCAATCATACTTTAGAACTGAAAAATAAGTAACCTTTATCTGGGTGTCTTCATTTATGAGTTTGATGTCATAGATGGATGAAACCCAAAAATCCCTTTGGGCTTGTTTTGGTCTAATTATTCCTATTCTTTATACTTTTTACTGCCAACATCTTCTGACAGGAGTGCATGTGTAGTCTTGTCGTGTCACTTTTCTCATGCTTTCTCATGATCTTGTCTTTTTCTCCCTTAGGTTGAAATTCCAAATATATTAAAGCAGAGGAAGCAACTTGCTAAGCTTGTTCTCGACTATGACTCAGCTAAGACGAGGTACAATTTTGGGCAGCTGGTATAAAATGAAGAATAAAGTCTGAATATTCACTGTAAGCCACCACATTTAGAGGAAAGGGGAGCACTGAGTTTATGATTTCGGGTGTGGTTAACAAGCAGCAACTGCAGATTTTGTGGGTCCATCACATAGACGGATGCTAATTAGGAGGTGCACCAGTCAGGATTTTTGGGGCCGATCATCAGCGTTCATATTGGCCAGTTCCCATAATAGTCTATTTGAAATTTATTTTTTTTACAAGCCAACATACTAATGGTGATACTCATGGTCTTTTCAACAATTTGTGTACTTAAAGCAAAGTTTAACAAAGTCATGGACACTTAGAGTGAATAAATCAGGCCTGTGTCTTCCATCTGTCCATCGACATTTCATGGGAATCGCTCCTCCTCCCAGGCAGTTGCCCCGATTGTCACCAAATTCATTTGAGCACTTACGATTTTTATGAAAATTGTTACTCCTCCTTTGCAGTTGCCCCAATTCCTAACAAACTCGCACACAATAACCCCCAGGTTGGTCCACATCCAAGCTGAGCTCCAGCTCAAGGTCATTGTCAAAGGTCAGGTGATCTGGCCCTTTATGATTTCATGAAGATTGTTTTTCCTACTAGGCAACGATGTTTGGCAAACTCATGCACAATAATCATGTAGATCTCCATCTAGACTGTACTCAAGGTCAGTAGTCAGGAGAATCCAAGTAGTCTTAGAGTAATTTGATCAATCAGACTGGAATGAGCTACCGATTAGTGGTGAATTGATTGCACCCCCACCCCCCCACGCTAACCTATAAAAAATACTATAATATCACTCACAAAAATGTGTACAGCATAGTTTATTTTTATGGAAACTATTTGTAGAGTCCAAACCTGTTTGGCCGATAGTATTTGGTCACTTAGCCTGTTATACAGTAAGCAAGCATCATTTCTCTTTTACAAGTGGACATTTAAACATGGGAGTCTATGGGGATGTACTTAGTTTTGAAACCAACTTGTAGTAGCCAGTTGAAGAACTGAAGCTTAATTTTATTTCAACACAGACATGTTATTTGAACTTCGTATATGTTCATTATTTATTAAATGTAAGCTTAAATTGCAGACTTTTAGACTTTTGTTACATTTTCAGCATTCTAAATGGAATTGAACATTACTATGGGACTCACAACATTGGAAAGAACTAAAATTGCTGCCTCATCTTGACTGCAGACATGCTTAAGCATCTAAATATATTTTTTGGCTTGCAGGTGGTACCAGGCAACAAAGTCCAGCAACCAGGCCGTGGCAGCTAAAGTTGATTCCCTCAAGGACGAGATGGATGAAGCTCTCCTTAAAGTAGAAATGTGCAAGGTAGTTTTTAAATATTTCTTTCATTAATGAATTTTTATTAAAATTGACATACTGTGTAAAGCTCCCCTGTATAGAAAATGTGATGAAGGTATGTCAGACTAATAGCTGTGCTAGTACATTCCACTCAGTCTTTGAATGAGGTTGGGATCATAGCTAATACAGTGTTTACACAAAGGAAGCCTTGTTACAGGAATTGATGAGAAGTGCCTTGCTATGCACATTGTCTGGACGATGTAATTAAAAGTAATTGCTCTGTCATCTAGAGTTCATCTATGTCTTGATAAAGAGTTAATTGATGTTTGCTAAGTATGTAAGTACTTTTTCCTTTAAACCTCACAGGACCAACTTGCTGCAGACTTGTACAACTTTTCTTCCAAAGAAGGCGAATATGCCCGCTATTATCTCATGGTGAGTAGGCCCCAGCTCATTGTATTGTATGGGAAATGTCTTGTATTCCCCTGCAACAGTGTTGTTAGGTGTTAGAGCCTAAATCATTTGTATATGTGAGCTGTGTTTACGTTTGTGTATGCACAACAGTTATTAGAGGCCCAGGCGGACTACCACAGGAGATCTTTGACAGCTCTCGAGGAGATGATACCAACCATCCAAATACAGCAAGGTACAGAACGGCTCTAAATGCAAATTTGAAATGGTGTGTTGTCTGTCTGGACAGCTTAGTTAAAGGCTTCTAATACGGGGGTGTGACTCACAGATTTCAGCCTTGGATTCTTGATTGCCATATCTTAGATTTACAGTTAACCCTTCTTCTTCTTCTTTCAGCTGCTCCCTTTAGGGGTCGCCACAGCAGATCATCTCACTCATGTCTCCATCTCACCCTATCCCTTGCATCTTCCTCTGTAACACCAGCCCTCTCCATGTCCTCCTTCACTACATCCATGAATCTTCTCTGTGGTCTTCCTCTTTTCCTCCTGCCTGGCAGCTCCATCTTCAACATCCTCTGTCCAATACAGTGGTGTGAAAAAGTGTTTGCCCTCTTCCTGAATCCTCATTTTTTTGTATGTCACACGTAAATATTTCAGATCATCAAACAAATTTAAAAATTAGACAAAGATAACACAAGGAAACACAAAATGCAGTTTTTAAATGAAGGTGTTTATTATTAAGGGTAAAAAAAAAATCCTAATTTCCTAATCCTAAACCTACATGGCCCTGTGTGAAAAAGTGATTACCCCCTAAACCTAATAACTGGTTGGGCCACCCTTAGCAGCAACAACTGCAATCAAGCGCTTGCAATAACTGGCAATGAGTGTTTTACAGCGCTGTGGAGGAATTTTGGCCAACTCGTCTTTGCAGAGTTGTTGTAATTCATCCACATTGGAGGGTTTTCGAGCATGAACCGCCTTTTTAAGGTCATGCCACAGCATCTCAATTGGATTCAGGTCAGGACTTTGACTAGGCCACTCCAAAGTCTTCATTTTGTTTTTCTTAAGCCATTCAGAGGTGGACTTGCTGGTGTTTTGGATCATTGTCCTGCTGCAGAACCCAAGTGCACTTCATCTTGAGGTCACGAACAGATGACTGGACATTCTCCTTCAGGATTTTTTGGTAGACGGCAGAATTCATGGTTTGGTTCAATTCAGTTTACCATTTACCACAGCAAGTCTTCCAGGCCCTGAAGCAGCAAAACAGCCCCAGACCATCACATTACCACCACCATATTTTACTGTTGGTACGATGTTCCTTTTCTGAAATGCTGTTACTTTTATGCCGGATGTAACGGGACACGCATCTTCCAAAAAGTACAACTTTTGTCTCATCAGTCCACAGAGTATTTTCCCCAAAGTCTTGGGGATCATCAAAATGTTTTCTGGCAAAACTGAGACGAGCCTTTATGTCCTTTTTGCTCAGCAGAGGTTTTCATCTTGGAACTCTACCATACAGGCCATTTTTGCCCAGTCTCTTTCTTATGGTGGAGTCATGAATACTGACTTTAACTGAGGCAAGTCAGGCCTGCAGTTCTTTGGATGTTGTTGTGGGGTCTTTTGTGACCTCTTCGGTGAGTCCTCGCTACACTCTTGGGGTAATTTTGGTCGGCCAGCCACTACTGGGAAGGTTCACCACTATTCCATGTTTTCACCATTTGTGGATAATGGCTGTCACTGTGGTTCGTTGGAGTCCCAAAGCTTTAGAAATGGCTTTATAACCTTTTCCAGACTGAAAGATCTCAATTACTTTTTCTCATTTGTTCCTGAATTTCTTTTGATTGTAGCATGATGTCTAGCTTTTAAGGATCTTTTGGTCTACTTCACTTTGTCAGGCAGGTCCTACTGAAGTGATTTCTTGACTGAGAACAGGTGTGGCAGTAATGAGGCCTGGGTGTGGCTAGAGAAATTGAACTCAGCTTTCCAAAGATGTGATAAACCACAATTTATGTTTTAACATGGGGGGCAATCACTTTTTCACACAGGGCCATGTAGGTTTGGATTATTTTTTTTTACCCTTAATAATAAACATCTTCATTTAAAAACTGCATTTTGTGTTTACTTGTGTTGTCTTTGTCCAATATTTAAATTTGTTTGATGATCCGAAACATTTAAGTGTGACAAACACACAAAAAATAGAAATCAGGAAGGGGGCAAACACTTTTTCACACCACTGTATATCCACTGTCCCTCCTCTGCACATGTCCAAACCGTCTCAACCTTGCCTCTCTTACTTTGTCTACAACTGCTCAACATGAGTTGTCCCTCTGATATACTCATTTCTAATCTTGTCGCTCCTAGTCACTCCCAGTGAAAATCTTAGCATCTTCAACTCTGCCACCTCCAGCTCCATTTCCTGTCTTTTTGTCAGCGTGACGGTCTCCAAACCATACATCATAGCAGGTCTCACTACCGTCTTGTAAATCTTCCCTTTTACTCTTGCTGCTACCCTTCTGTCACAAATCACCCCTGACACTCGTCTCCACCCATTCCACCCTGCCTGCACTTTCTTCTTCACCTCTCGTGCATTTTCCATTGCTTTGGGTGGTTGACCTAAGGTATTTAAACTCATCTACTTTCACTACCTCTACTCCTTCCTTCTTCACTGTTACACCTGCCACTCTCTCATTCACACATGTTCTGTCTTGCTTCTACTGACTTTCATTCCTCTTCTCTCCAGAACATACTGTACCTCCACCTCTCCAGCTTCTCTTCCAGCTGCTCCCTACTCTCACTACAGATCACAATATCGTCTGCAAACATCATGGTCCACAGAGACTCCTCCCTGACCTCATCTGTCAGCCTGTCCATCACCATGGCAAACAAGAAGAGGCTCAGAGCCGATCCCTGATGTAACCCCACCCCCACCTTGAATCCATCTGTTACTCCTACAGCACACCTCACCACCGTGTTGCTGTCCTCATACATGTCCTGCACCACCCTCACATACTTCTCTGCCACTCCTGACTTTCTCATACAGTAGGGATGGGTTCAAAAGATTGATAAAATGATACGGATCAATCCACATTTGACTGAGCTGATATCGATCCACAAAATCTGCGGATCAATCTTTTATTATAATGCTTTTACATCTGTGAACGTCTGCTGAGACTGATCGGGTCGAAACCAGGTCAGTGAGCCAGGAACCGCGACCAAGAACCAAAAACACCCGGAGCGCTAACGGAGCTAACAGCTAACAAGCTAACGGATATGCTAGTTCTTCTTCTGTGGTGTTAAAATGGTTCTCATTTGGCAAGAGTTCCCTGTGGCGCGTGCGCACGTCTTTACTTCTGTGTTTACATGAGTGGAGTTGTTAACGTGTGTGTCTCTTAGTTTATCAACAAAAGTCACCATAAAGACTGTCAACAGCTTCGGAATATTTTTCATAAAACGGGGATACACGGTTTTGTACTACATGCAGTGCTGTGTTGGAACATAAAGTTGACAATTGATAAACTGAAAATGCATGGAGACTGGCTGAAACCCGTGAAGAGAGAGGGAGACTTGGAACTGCTGAAATTGTAAGTAAAATATCATTTGTTCGTTTTAACATTTGTGTCGTAAATTAATAATTTATCCGGCATGATGGTGGTTTGTTTTACAAACTATGGATCCAGAGTTAACTGTTGGTTAAGTGCTGTGTGGTTAAGAGCTCGGTACCGAGACAAATTCCAAGTTTGTGTACTACATGAACAATGGCAATAAATCTGATTCTGATTAAATGCAGAATAAAGATATATTTTATGAGATTATGGACTTCTATCTCTTAAGTGAGAGATTTGAAGATAATAATGAATCACAATAAAATGAAAACGGCAGAATTAATAAAGGCTGCAGTACAAGCAAGTTTTACTCAATAGAACTAAACTGAAATGAACAAATCTTCCCAGGAAATGAATTGAAACCCTTTTCAAAAATTGAAAGTTAATTTTTAGTTAATATATAAACAACAAAAATAAAGGAAACTAAATTATTAAACCCTCCTGTGGTGTGGGGATTTAAAAATATGATTATTAATTTTACTGTGAAATCTATTCTTTTCACCTCCCTTTCACATCTATGAAGACTGGGTTTCCACTCCAAGATCCATCCTGCACCGAGACCTTCTGAAGGGAAGAGGTTGGTCAGTGGAGGAGCCATCCCTGCTTCACTGTGGATTTCAGCACAGAAGATGACCAAGTTTTTCGGGGTCTTCCATCCATCCATCCATCTTCTACTGCTTTTCCGGAGGTCTGGGTCGCGGAGGCAGCAGTTCAAGCAGAGAAGCCCAGACTTCCCTCTCCCCAGCCACCTGCTCCAGCTCTTCAGAGAGGATACCAAGGCGTTCCCAGACCAGCTGGGAGACATAGTCTCTCCACCGAGTCCTTGGTCTGCCCCGGGGTCTCCTCCCAGTGGGACGTGCCTGAAACACCTCAAATGGGAGGCATCCTAATCAGATGCCCATATCACCTCAACTGACTCCTTTCAATATGGAGGAGCAGCGGTTCTACTCTGAGCCTCTCCCGGATGACTGAGCTCCTCATCCTGTCTCTGAAGGTGAGTCCAGCAATCCTATGGAGAAAGCTCATTTCAGCCGCTTGTATCTGCGATCTTGTTCTTTCGGTCATTACCCAAAGCTCGTGACCATAGGTGAGAGTAGGAATGTAGATTGACTGGTAAATCGACAGCTTTGCCTTAGAACTAAGCTCCCTCTTCACCACAACAGACCGGTACAACGTCCGCATCACTGCAGATGCTGCTCCAATCCGTCTGTCAATCTCTCGCTCCATTTTCCCCTCACTCGTGAACAAGACCCCAAGATACTTAAACTCCTCCACTTGGGGCAGGAGCCTGTCCCCAACCCGGAGAGGACAATCCACCTTTTTCCGGCTGAGGACTATGGACTCAGACTTGGAGGTGCTGATTCTCATCCCAGCCGCTTCACACTCAACGGCAAACCGTCCCAGCAAGAGCTGTAGGTCATTGCTGGATGAAGCCAACAGAACATCATCTGCAAACAACAGAGATGAGATCCTGTGGTCACCAAGCACCAGCATTCAGTGTACCCCGCCCGGTATGGGGTTACCGCGGCCCCACCCTGGAGCCAGGCCTGGGGGAGGGCCTCGAAGGCTAGTGTCTGGTGGTCGGGTTTCCACCCATGGGACCCGGCCAGGCTCAGCCCAAAGGAGTTACATGGGTCCGCCCTCCAGTGGGCTCACCACCTGCAGGAGGGATCATGGGGGTCCGGTGCTATGTGGATTAGGTGGCGGTCAAAGGCGGAGACCTTGGCAGACTGATCCCAAGCTTTCTAAACTGGCTTTTGGGACGTGGAATGTCACCTCTCTGGTGGGGAAGGAGCCTGAGCTGGTGTACGAGGTTGAGAGATACCGGCTAGATATAGTCGGCCTCACCTCAACACACAGCTCCGGTTCCAGAACCAGTCTTCTGGAGAGGGGCTGGAGCTTGGCCTTTTCTGGAGTTGCCCCGGGCGAGAGGCGACGAGCAGGGGTGGGTATTCTTGTATCCCCCCACCTTGCTGCCTCTATTTTGGAGTTTTCCCCGGTGGACAAAAAGGTTGCTTCCCTGCGCCTTCGGGTTGGGAAACGGGTCCTGACCATCATTTGTGCCTATGCACCAAATGATGTTTCAGAGTACCCACCCTTTTTGGAGTCTGTGATTGGGGTGCTGGAGGGTGCTCCTCTTGGAGACTCCATTGTCCTACTGGGGGACTTCAATGTGCACGTGGGCAACGACAGTGAAACCTGGAGGGGGGTGATTGGGAGGAACGGCCTGCCCGATCTGAACCCGAGTGGTGTTCAGTTATTGGACTTCTGTGCTAACCACAGTTTGTCCATAACGAACACCATGTTCAAGCATAAGGGTGTCCATATGTGCACCTGGCACCAGGACACCCTAGGTCGCAGGTCGATGATCGATTTTATCGTGTCATCAGACCTGCGACCGTATGTCTTGGACACCCGGGTAAAGAGAGGTGCAGAGCTGTCAACTGATCACCACCTGGTGGTGAGCTGAATCCGATGGCAGGGGAGGAAGCCATTCAGACCTGGTAGACCCAAACGTATAGTGAGGGTGTGCTGGGAATGTCTGGCTGAGGCCCCTGTCCGGGAGGTCTTCAACTCCCACCTCCGGAAGAACTTCAACCACATTCCGAGGGAGTCTGGAGACATGGAGTCTAAATGGGCCATATTCTCCACCTCTGTTGTCGAAGCGGTGGCCCAGAGCTGCGGCCGTGAGGTGGTCGGTGCATCTCGTGGTGGCAACCCCCAAACCAGGTGGTGGACACCAGTGGTGAGGGGGGCCATTAAGCTGAAGAAGGAATCCTATCAAGCTTGGTTGGCTTGTGGGACTCCCGAAGCAGCTGAGGTGTACAATAAATGCCACCAAGCAACACAGTGTTGCTTGGTGGTAGTTCTCACTGAAGGTTTTTGAACTATACATGTTCCTCTGAAATGATATTGTTTCTCCCTTATTTGGAACAACTTTTGGATATTTGCGGGCAGTGATAGATTCTTCACTTTAAACATTATTACTGCAGTTTTAAAGTCAACCAGATCTTTCAACTTGAGAGCTTTTAGTTTAAGAAAAAGTGGGTTTGTTGGTTCCCTGTAAGCTGCTTTGTTTATTATTCTAATAGCTCTCTTCTGAAGCATAAAGACTGGATATATGTTTGTTTTATATGTATTTCCCCATACTTCAGTACAATATGTCATGTATGGGAGTATTAATGAATGATACAAAGTATATAATGTGGGTTGATTCAGCAAATATTTCACTCTGTGTAGTATTGCGATTGATTTGGATATTTTACCTTTAATATAATTAATATGTGACTTCTATGTCAAATGCTAATATTTGTTTGATACTGCGGCCCCTGGACCCCGGCTAGCTACTAGGCTTTTCAGGTTTAAAAGTTGAAGAAATATGAGGTTGTTAGCTACATTTAACTAGATTTAATGCTAATATTTGTTTGGCAAATATTAGCATTATTATTATTAGCATTAGCATTATTAGCATTAGCATTAGCATCGACCCCTGGACCCCGGCTAGCTACTAGGCTTTTCAGGTTTGAAAAGTTGGCAGGTATGCTTCTGTAACTTCCCCACTTAATCTTTGGCTCTGCCTTCAATGTCTTTCTCTTCTTGCTTTGCAAAGTCACCCTACAGACTACCATCTGATGTTGTCTAGCTACATTCTCCCCTGCCACCATGTTGCAGTGTCCTATCTATTTCAGATTTCTCTTTCTGCATAAGATGTAGTCCACCTGTGTGCACCTTCCTCCACTCTTGTAAGTCACCCGATGTTCCTCTTTCTTCTTAAAGTACAGTATGTGTTCACCACAGCCATTTCCATCCTTTTAGCAAAATCCACAACCATCTGTCCTTCCACATTTCTCTCCTTAAGACCATACCTACCCAGGACCTCCTCATCACCTCTGTTCCCTTCACCTACATGTCCATTAAAGTCTGCTCCAATCACCACTCTCTCCTCCCTGGGAACACTCTCTACCACTTCATCCAACTTACTCCAGAATTCCTCTTTCTCTTCTACCTGACATCCAACTTGTGGGGCATAACCACTGACAACATTCATCACACCTTCGACTTCTAGCTTCAAACTCATGATTCTGTCTGACTCTCTCTTTACCTCCTGAACACTCTTCATATACACTTCCTTCAAGATTACTCCAACTCCATTTCTCTTCCTATCTACACCATGGTAGAACAATTTAAATCCACCTCCAATGCTCCTAGCCTTGCTTCCCTTCTATCTGGTTTCTTGAATACACAGTATATCTACCTTTCTTCTCTCAATCATATCAGCCAACTCTCTGCCTTTACCAGTCATTGTCCCTAGGTTTAACGTCCCTACTCTCACCTCCACACTTCTACCTTTCCTCTTCTCTCTCTCCCTCCTAACACGCCTTCCCCCTCTTCTCCTCCTCGATCCTCAACCAACAGTAGCCCAATTTCCACCGGCACCCTGTCGGTTAACAGCACTGGTGGCGGTCGTTGTTAACCCAGGCCTCGACCAATCTGGTATGAAAGTCTCATTCGTCATGATCTGCATGTTTGATTTGGCAAAGGTTTTACATTGGATGCCCTTCCTGATGCAACCGTCCCCATTTATCCAGGCTCGGGACTGGCATTCGGATTACACTAGCTTGTGCACCCCCTGTTACTGGGTTGTAGCAAAAGCAAATGATTTTCAGAGACAACAAAATGACACAGATCTTTTTTTTTTTTTTCTATAGTAGGTTTTAAATGCACTTGAACAATGAGGTTTGAGTCAATTTTGGGCATTGTAAAGCGCTTTGGGTTTCTTGAAAGGTGCTGTATAAATGCAAACCTTTATTATTATTATTAAACCAATTCTGTTCTAAACAATATGACGATGAACATCTCTCTTAGACTCCTGGACGGAGAAACCTGCATTCGGCACAGCGCTTGAGGAGCACCTGAAGAAAAGCAACAGGGAGATTGCTCTGCCCATCGAGGCCTGTGTCATGATGCTCCTGGAAACTGGCATGAAAGAGGAGGTATGGATGAAGTGATGGCAGAAAAGATTTCAGAAACTCTGCTAAAGTAGGTCAAAGTTCAGGGTTAATTGACCAAAATTTAGACATAAATGTGTGCCCATAAAACTTTAAAAGCCTCCTGTCTGTTTTTGATGGAAAAGAGTATGGGTCATGTGGACTGCTCTTGACAAATTATGGCATCTGCAGTCTGGAAACATCTGTTGCCAACTTGTGGTTAGCTAGTCTCGGCCCTGTGGGAATTGGAACTCTGGATGTGTGTGTGTAGCATCTGTTTCATATTAGCGTGTTCACTGCTGCACTCTTTGAATGTATCTGTGTTACTAGACTCCCCACGGGGTCTGATTTAAGGCATTTTTATGAAGGGAAACAAACCTCTTCTGCTGTACGTGTGTGTGGTGCTAATACTGAAATAATCACATCTTCCATTTTTGTGTACACTCAGACTCACTACATTAATTTTAGATAATAAAATAGTAATGGTAATAGTAATGAGGCAGTTGTATGTATTTGTTGTCCTTGTGTTTGGTTTCCTTCAGGGTCTCTTCAGAATAGCAGCTGGAGCGTCAAAGCTCAAGAAGCTAAAAGCAGCACTGGACTGCTCTACCTCGCAGCTCGAGGAGTTCTACTCTGATCCCCATGCCGTCGCTGGTACAAGTTCTGCAAATCCCCACAAAGTGAAAACACATGCTCCACATCCATCCCTCATTGCATCTTTTCTTCATGCACAGGAGCTCTGAAGTCCTACCTCAGGGAACTTCCTGAACCTCTGATGACATTTAGCCTCTACGACCAGTGGACACAGGCCTCCAAGTAAGACTGCACACGGAACTTTTTTATTATGTCATGAAACAGTCATACAGTTTTGCAATTTTAACACAGGTATGCCTAACGTTTTCAGTTCAGTTGTATGTACATTTGATTTCAGTGTTTCTGACCCTGACAAGAGGCTCCAGGCGTTGTGGGTGACGTGTGATGGTATGCCGAAGGCTCACAAAGCCAACTTCAGGTATGAGGAACTTTTAACTCTATCTAGTTGTTACCCATGGCGAAGAGTTGCGTGGGTAGAGCGGTCGGTGTAGTCTGCGGCTGGTTGGCCGGCCGGCTATGGCCATGCTCTAATTCAACAGGGAATGAGGCTATGGCCACCAAAATTGCTACAGAGGTTGACCTTGGGAGTAGCACCTTTGGCTATTCTTTTGGGTCCAAAGATCAAAGTCAGAATGCCATATAAAGTATATCTCAACAGCAGAGAAAGCTAGGGCCACCAAACTTGGTACACAGGGAGGCCTGTAACGATAATGGCTAAAACGATTAATCGTATAAGAAGAAAAATGACCACAGTAAGTTTTCTGGCTGCGATAAATTGTTGTGTGTGTGTTTTTACATAATCCACCATCTTCAGCTGGCTGTGGATCTTTCTGTTCCTCTGCATGCTCCCTGTGCGGAGCTCATGCTCACACAGCGGGTACAGCTAGGGAAAAAAAAGTGAAGCAGCGAGTTGGGGTCTGCTCACATTGCAAAGTTTGTCCCTGCTGAGCCTAAAAGTCTGCTCCTTTTTAACAGCGTAATCACTTCACGCAGCGAAGCCCTCATTTTTTTTTTTTACCCAGTTGGAGAGATTGGTTTCAACTACTCATGTAACACCCATATTTACGCTATGTTTGTGTCATCGGTGCGACCACTCTTACTGTCAGTCGTTTTACAACATAGCAGCTGTATTGGAGAGCACTACCTGGAAAAAAAAAAAATCTCAAAATGGATGGTAAGGTCCATGAAGTTGAACTTTTCACTTTGTAGTTCTCTATTGTCCTGTCTCTGAGACTGTGCATATTGTAGATAGTGTTTACCGATGACATAAAGCCACGTGTCTCAGTTGTCTGTGGCAGTGTATAAACAGTAGTGGCCCAAAAAATATTTTGTTTTATTTATTTATGTTATTTAATTTTTTTCCCATTTTTCTATTCCAGTGTTTAATATTGTTCATGAATAAAAGTTCAAAGCTCTTTGTAATGTTGTACATAGACTGTTATCATTGTATCACTATATCTGGGGCATAAAATGCACCCCATGACACAATATCGTTTATCGTGATCATTTTGGGGAAAATATATCATCCTTCAACATTTGTTGTTACAGGCCTACAAGTGCATCTCAATAAATTAGAACATCTTCAAAAAATTAATATATTGCAACAGTTCAATTCAAAAGATGAAACTCGATTAGATTCATTGGCAGCATGGTGGTTCAGTGGTTAGCACTGTTTGCTCACAGCTAGAAGGTTCCAGGATTGAATCCCCAGGCTGACAAGGGTGGGAACTTTTCTTAGTGGAGGTTGTGTGTTCTCCCTGTACTGTGTAGCTTTACTCCGGGTGCTTCGGTTTCCTCCCACAACCCAAAGACATGCATGTCAGTTTGATTGGTTATTCTAAATTGTCCCTAGGTATTTGTCTCCTATAGGCCCTTAGAAAAGAGGGTTAGTAATAGTGAAGCGCTAAGTACAGATCCTTACTATTACACATAGTGATACATTTCAAGTGTTTATTTCTTTTTATTTTTTATGATTATGGTTTACAGCTAATGAAAATCCAAAACTGAGTTTCTCAAAAAAAAAAAAAAAAACCTGAATATTACATAAGATCAATTTAAAAAAAAGATTTTTAACAGAAATGTTGGCCGACTGAAAAGTATGTCCATGTACACACTCGACACTTGGTTGGGGCCCCTTTTGCATGAATTACTGCATCAGTACACTGTGGCGTGGAGGTGATCGGCCTGTGGTAGTGCTGACGTGTTGTGGAAACCCAGGTGGCTTTGACAGCGGCCTTCAGCTCATCTGCGTTGTTGAGTCTGGTGTCTCTCATCTTCATCATCTGCTGGTATTGGTCCACTCTGTTTTAATGAGTCTAAGATCAACATAGTCATCTATTAGGCAATTTTAGAGCACTTCATGACTCCTTCTGCTGACAAGCTTTATGGAGATGCTGATTTCATTTTCCAGCAGGATTTGACACCTGCTGATGCTGCCAAAAGTACCAATACCGGTTTCATGGCCGTGGTATCACTGTGCTTGATTGGCCAGCAAACTCGCCTGACTTGAACCCCATAGGGAATCTATAGAGCATTATCAAGAGGAAGATGAGAGACACCGAACTCAACAATGGAGACAAGCTGAAGGCCGCCATCAAAGCAAGCTGGGCCTCCATAACACCTCAGCAGTACCACAGGATGATCACCTCCATGCAAAGCTGCTTTGATGCAGTAAGTCATGCAAAAGGAGTATGTATTGAGTGTGTACATGGACATACTTTTCAGTTGACCAACATTTCTATTAAAAATCTATTTTTTTTAAAAAACTGATCATATGTAGTATTGACATTTTCTGAGAAACTGAATTTGGGGTTTTGATTAGCTGTAAGCCTTGAAGATCAAGGAGGAGGAGAGGGTGAAGGCGTGTTAGGAGGGAGAGAGAGAAAAGGAAAGGTAGAAGTGTGGAGGTGAGAGTAGAGACGTTAAATGTAGGGACTATTAGACTGGTAAAGGCAGATAGTTGGCTGATATGATGGAGAGAAGAAAGGTAGATATACTGTGTGTTCAAGAAACCAGATGGAAGGGAAGCAAGGCTAGGAGCATTGGAGGGGGATTTAAACTGTTCTACCATGGTGTAGATAGGAAGAGAAATAGAGTAGGAGTAAATCTGAAGGAAGAGTGTGTGAAGAGTGTTCAGGAGATAAAGAGGGAGTAAGACAGAATCATGAATTTGAAGCTAGAAGTCGAAGGTGTGATGTTGAATGTTGTCAGTGCGTATGCCCCACAAGTTGGATGTCAGGTAGAAGAGAGAGAGGAATTCTGAAGTAAGTTGGATGAAGTGGTAGAGAGTGTTCCCAGGGAGGAGAGAGTGGTGATTGGAGCAGACTTTAATGGACGTGTAGGTGAAGGGAACAGAGGTGATGAGGAGGTCCTGGGTAGGTATGGTCTTAAGGAGAGAAATGTGGAAGGACAGATGGTTGTGGATTTTGCTAAAAGGATGGAAATGGCTGTGGTGAACACATACTTCAAGAGAGAGAGAAACATCAGGTGACTTACAAGAGTGGAGGAAGGTGCACACAGGTGGACTACATCTTATGCAGAAGGAGAAATCTGAAAGGGATAGGAGACTGCAACATGGTGGCAGGGGAGAATGTAGCTAGACAACATCAGATGGTAGTCTGTAGGGTGACTTTGCAAAGCAAAAAGAGTTAAACAGTGAAGCCAGAGCCAAAGATTAAGTGGGGGAAGTTACAGAAGGAAGAAGGTCATACAGAGTTGAGGAAGGTGTTGATACAGGCTCTGGTGGTAGGGAAGAATTACCAGATGACTGGGAAAGTACAGCAGAAGTATTGAGGGAAATGGGTAGAAAGGTATGTGGTGTATCCAGTGGATAGAGGAAGGAAGACAAGAAGACTTGGTGGTGGAATGAGGTGGTACAGGAAAGTATTCAGTGGAAGAGGTTGGCAAAGAAAAAGTGGGATAGTCAGGGAGATGAAGAAAGTAGACAGGAGTATTGGAATCTAGGCGCATGGCAAAGAGAGGTGGCAAAGGAAAAGTCATATAATGAGTTGTATGAGAGGCTAAACACTAAGGACGGAGAATAGGATTTGTATCAATTGGCTAGACAGAGAGATCAAGCTGGCAAGGATGAACAGCAGGTTAGGATGATTAAGGACAGAAATGGTAATGTACTAACAAATGACGAGGGTGTGTTGAGAAGGTGGAAGGAGTACTTTGAAGAACTGATGAATAAAGGAAATGAGAGAGAGAGAGAGGAGGATGGATGAAGGAAAGATAGTGAACAAGGAAGTCCCAAGGATTAGCAAGGCGGAAGTGAGGGCAGCTTTGAAGAGGATGAAGAATGGAAAGGTGGTTGGTCCAGACGACATATGTGTAGAGGTATGGAGATGTTTAGGAGAGATGACGGTGGAGTTTTTAACCACATTGTTTAACACAATCTTGGAGAATGACAGGATGCCCGAGGAGTGGAGAAAAAATGTTTCGGTACCAATTTTCAAGAACAAAGGTGATGCTCAGAGCTGTAGTAACTACAGAGGCATGAAGTTGATCAGCCACACTATGAAGATATAGGAAAAAGTTGTTGAAGCCAGGTTAAGAGGAGAGGTGACGATCAGTGAGCAGCAGTACGGTTTCATGCCAAGAAAGGGTACTATAGATGCAGTGTTTGCTCTAAGAGTGCTGATGGAGAAGTATAGAGAAGGTCAGAAGGAGTTGCACTGTGTCTTTCAGTGTTTCCTCTGGCTTAAAGACCTTGGCGCGGTGGCAACATATTTTTCCGGGGGGGGCGGGGTGCAGAAAACACATATATGAATATGTTAATTTTACACTATTTATTTCTTTTTTTTAAATTTTGCACAGTAACTTTGCATATAATAATAATAATGCATCAGATTTATATAGCGCTTTATCAGAGACACTCAAAGACGCTTTTTACAGGTACATTATTCATTCTCTCCAGATAGACAATGGTAGTGGCAAGCTACTACTGTAGTCACAGCTGCCCTTGGGCAGGCTGACGGAAACGTGGCTGCCAATCCGGGCCAACAGCCTCTCCGGCCACCACCAAACATTTATGAGCATTCATACCCAGTGTTAAGGACACTGGAGACAAGGTGGGTAAAGTGTCTTGACCAGGGACACAACGGCAGGATATCTGGGGAGAACGGGATTCGAGCTGCCAACCATCCGGTTATTGGACGACCCGCTCTACCTCCTGAGCCACTGCCGTGCATATGGAACTTACAATTTGAAGTATTGTACAACCAAGGCTTGAATGTTGGAATATTGGGCCATTTGGGGTCCCACCCAGACATCCTGTATTTGGACTTTTCACTGGTGTCATCCTTCTCTCCTTCCTCTGCTCTCACCTCTCCTTGACCCTCTGCCTGAACACTTTCTTCTCCTTGGCTCCTCTCTTCTGTCTCATCTTGCCCTCTCTGAGTTCTGTCTAATTCAGGTTCTCTCTCTGTCTATGGTGGTATACAAACAAGTTAGAAAATATCAAGTGCCATGTAAATTAAAGGAGACAACCAAAAATTTCTAGTTAAGGGTACAAAGAGCACCCACTTAAAACTTGAGTAATGACTTCAGTCTTGAAGATTTGAGGTTTTTCTCCAAAATTTATAACAATTTTCTTATAGTTTTCTACTTTTCTCTGTAAATTTATCTAAATTTGAAACCATTTTCCTCAAATTTGTAATTTCCTCTTGTAAAATTGACTTTTCTTGTACATTTGAAACTTTATTATAAATTTGTGGATTATTTTATGCCTTATTTTTGTCTGTTTTTTAATAAAAAAATTACTGTTTTTTTAAAATAAATTTGAAACAGACTGTGGTATTTTTTAAACTTTTTCCTTATAACAATTTATATTTCTGACCATAACTTTGCAATCAGAACAGAACAATAATTTAACTCTTATTACAAAGAAAAAAAATTAATAAAATTTTATTTAATGTTTTAAATTAACTTAAATGACCAAGGATGCTGTTATTTCTGTTATAATATTTCTAGATATTTATAGTTTTTTTTTTTTTTGTTTTTTTTTAGAAATCTCACCGCCAAGAAAAACCTCCCTTATTTTGAAGTCCAAATGCTGGCACATGTAGTTTGTCTGAAGGCTGCTGACGGATTAAAGTCACTGACTTCGTGAATTTCGGTCATCTTAACTTGCCAGGTACATAAATGGGAACATAACTTAATATTGTAGTGGCTGGTGAAATATATCCTCAGCAATTCAGTAATCCCCCTTGCCTTTCCCTTCATATGAAGCCGGCTGCATTTGAATTCTAACCACAACTCTTAGCTAAGCGACTCCTCCGTTATTGCTCCCCTTTCCAACGGGTTCAAACCATGACAAACGCCAGTGCTTACATACCTCTTATGATTTTTTTTTTCCGTGTTTAAAGTACTTTAATAAACTCATGTTTCTGTCGGACAGTCAAGCCTTATTCATGCTGCATTTCCCCTCTAGTCCGCCTTTTTCCACGTACGCTTTGGACGAGCCCGGCACGCATGCAGCGCTGTACATGCTCACTTTCTTCATCTACCCAGGCCAAGCGGTTGACGCATGCACACAACCGTCATTTGTAGTTTCACTCCCACCCGATAGGTATTGCCAAGGCGCTAACGCGCCAGGATTTTCACCAACAAAGAAACAGCGGACTTCTTCACAAAGTTTCTCTTCAAATATAGTCCATTTCTGCTGTTTGACATCCCAGTTTTCACTTCTTTTCCACAAAGATGCTGCTGCCGCTAGCGAGACACTGCCTGCTGATTGACTGGAAAGCTCACATGGGCGGGGTGCTTCTAAACTCCGCGCGGATGACAGCCACACACGTTGTGCGTGTGCGCGCTTGCTGAAAGTCATTGGTTCATATATTTTTCTTAAATTCATATCTCCTTGGCGAGGTGGTAAATTTTCTGGCACGGTGGCCTGCCGCTGAGAAATGTTACCAGAGGAAACCCTGGTCTTTGTGGATCTAGAGAAAGCATATGATAAGGTGCCAAGAGAGGAAGTGTGGTACTGTATGAGAAAGTCAGGAGTGGCAGAGAATTATGTGAGGGTGGTGCAGGACATGTATGAGGACAGCGAGGAGGTGGTGAAGTGCGCTGTAGGAGTGATGGATGGATTCAACATGGGGGTGGAATTACATCAGCATACCTGCCAACTACTCCGGTTTTGCCGTAATGGTTCCGGTTTTTAAGACCCCGTTCCGGGTTCCGGTTTTATTATTCAAAATTACGGTTTTTCACTAAAAAAAATTCAGTCAAAAATTTTAAATCGTAAAAAAAACACGGAAAACACGAAAGCAATTCCAAACACGCTGTCGCTCGGAATCGTATCTAAATTTAGAACAAAGGCAATCGGCACTGCTTCATGTAGGTGTATTGCGCATGTGCGAGAGGTCTGAGCCAATTTTCCATGTGCAATCGCGAGGCAATCAGGTAAGAATTATACGTTTTCATCATGGAGTCTGCCGGAGAAAAATCACTAACGAGCGTGAAACACAAACGAAAATTACAGTCTTTTCGTGAGGAATAGAGCAAAGCATTTCCGGGAGTTATTATTCGCTCAAGAAGGTTTGAAAATTACGCAAATTGCACTTTGTGTAGACAAGACTTTTTGATTGGACATGGCGGAATCAGCGATGTGAAAGACCACATAAGAACGAAAAAACACAAGGCCAGTGCCAGTGACGCTAGCGGCAAACTTGAAGAACATGTGCTGTGTAATTGCAAGCCTTGTCATGCTTGGTGTATCATGTAAACACATAAAATATCAGAGCGATTTTGCCGTCATTTACGCACGTGTGTCATACAGTGCTAGTATACCCTGCTGATATTTCTAGTCTTCTAGTTACCTCCGCCAAGGAGGTTATGTGATCATCAGCGTTGGTTTGTCTGTTTCTTTGTTAGCAAGATAACTCAAAAAGTTATGGACGGATTTTCATGAAGTTTTCACAGATTGTCAGAAATGGGGTATCCTACAGATGATTAGATTTTGGTGGTGATCCGGATCACCGTCTGGACCCAGGAATTTTTTAAAGGATTCTTTTTTTTTTTTTTTTTTTAAATTTAACATTGTGAGACAGGGCCATTTTCAATATTTTATTAATGATGTTAAACACTGTATGGGGGAACTGTGGCGCTTGGCGGAGGTCTGCGCTCTCCGAGTGCTTTTCTAGTATTCATAATAAATCACATCTGGCCTATTCAAAGTTCTATGCAGTGTTAAGATAGTCTTTTGAATGCAAATTTAATGAATGAATGAATCTTTATTTCGGATAGATTAAAAGTAAAGATTAAAAAGAAACAGAATAATATAACAAAGGCGAAAAAATCCAACAAGGTCAAATTAAACAAGAACTCCTCTGATTATACAGTTCAACATAAGTTATCTGAAATGGGTGATGGCTGAAGCCGCAGCTTATATTGCCCACCCATGTTCCATCCAAGAATTCAAAAGAAAAACAAAACAAGAGCGATTACAATTCAGAACAAAGCTAAGACAAAACGTGACAAAAAAACTAAGTAACAACACAACACAGACTGGATATGACAATCCTTATGTGATTTTACATGTCATCTTGTATATATGTTTGGAGTATTTCTTCCTTTAGTTTTTGTTTAAATTGTCCAAGCGTTGTACATGATTTTAATTCAGGTCCAAAATCGTTCCATAATCTGACTCCTTGCACTGAAACACAGTGTTGCTTGGTGGTAGTTCTCACTGAAGGTTTTTGAAATATACATGTTCCTCTGGAATGATATTGTTTCTCCCTTATTTGGAACAACTTTTGGATATTTGCGGGCAGTGACAGATTCTTAGCTTTAAACATTATTACTGCAGTTTTAAAGTCAATCTTTCAACTTGAGAGCTTTTAATTTAAGAAAAAGTGGGGTTGTTGGTTCCCTGTAAGCAGCTTTGTTTATTATTCTAATAGCTCTCTTCTGAAGCATAAAGACTGGATATATGTTTGTTTTATATGTATTTCCCCATACTTCAGTACAATATGTCATGTATGGGAGTATTAATGAATGATACAAAGTATATAATGTGGGTTGATTCAGCAAATATTTCGCTCTGTGTAGTATTGCAATTGATTTAGATATTTTACCTTTAATATAATTAATATGTGACTTCTATGTCAAATGCTAATATTTGTTTGACACTGCGGCCCCTGGACCCCGGCTAGCTACTAGGCTTTTCAGGTTTAAAAGTTGAAGAAATATGAGGTTGTTAGCTACATTCTAACTTGATTTAATGCTAATACTTGCTTGGCATCGGGGGGCTTCGCCCCCCTGAACCCTCCACCAGGACTTTGTCCTGGACCTACTGGGGCCTATGGCCCCTGGACCCCGGCTAGCTACTAGGCTTTTCAGGTTTGAAAGTTGAAGAAATATGAGGTTGTTAGCTACATTTAACTAGATTTAATACTAATATTTGTTTGGCAAATATTAGCATTATTATTATTAGCATTAGCATTATTAGCATTAGCATCGGCCCCTGGACCCCGGCTAGCTACTAGGCTTTTCAGGTTTGAAAAGTTGGCAGGTATGCATCAGGGATTGGCTCTGAGCCCTTTTTTGTTTGCCATGGTGATGGACAGGCTGAGAGACAAGGTTGGGCAGGAGTCTTTGTGGACGTAGACATGTTTGCAGATGACATTGTGATCTGCAGTGACAGTAGGGAGCAGGTGGAAGAGAACCTGGAGAGGTGGAGGTGTGCTCTGGAAAGAAGAGGAATGAAAGTTAGTAGAAGCGAGACAGAATACATGAGTGTGAATGAGAGGGAGGCAGGTGTAACGGTGAAGATGGAAGGAGTAGCAGTCGTGAAAGTAGATGAGCTTAAATACCTGGGGTCAACCATCCAAAGCAAATGGAAAATGCTCGAGAGGTGAAGAAAGTGCAGGCAGGGTGGAGTGGATGGAGACGAGTGTCAGGTGATTTGTGACCGAAGGATAGCAGCTAGAGTGAAAGGGAAGCTTTATAAGACAGGAGTGAGTCCTGCTATGATGTATGGTTTTGAGATGGTGGTGCTGATAAAAAAAAAAAAAAAAAAAAAAAAAAAACAGGAGGTGGAGCTGGAGGTGGCAGAGTTGAAGATGCTAAGATTTTCATTGGGAGTGACTAGAAGGGATCAGAGGGACAACTCATGTTGAGCGGTTTGGAGACAAAGTAAGAGAGGCAAGGCTGAAATGGTTTGGACATGTGCAGAGGAGGGATAGTGGATATACTGGACAAAGGATGTTGAAGATGGAGCTGCCAGGCAGGAGGAAAAGAGGAAGACCACAGAGAAGATTCATGGATGTAGTGAAGGAGGACATAGAGAGGGTTGGTGTTACAGAGGAAGATGCAAGGGATAGGGTGAGATGGAGACAGATGATCTGCTGTGGTGACCCCCAATGGGAGCAGCCGAAAGAAGATTAGCTGTAAGCCATAATCATCAAAATGAAAAGAAACAAACACTTGAAATATATCACTCTGTGTAATGAATCTACAGTGGTTTGAAAAAGTGTTTGCCCCCTTCCTGATTTCTAATTTTTTTGTATGTTTGTCACACTTAAATGTTTCAGACCATCAAACACATTTAAATATTTGACAAAGATGGCACAAATAAACACAAAAAACAGTTTTTAAATGATAGTGTTTATTATTAAGGGAAAAAAAATCCAAACCTACATGACCCTGTGTGAAAAAGTGATTGTCCCCTAAACCTAATAACTTGTTGGGCCACCCTTAGCAGCAACAACTGCAATCAAGCGTTAGCGATAATTGGCAGTGAGTCTTCTACAGTGCTGTGGAGGAATTTTTGCTCACTCATCTTTGCAGAATTGTTGTAATTCAGCCACGTTGGAGGGTTTTCAAGCATGAGCCACCTTTTTAAGGTCATACAGCAGCATCTCAATCGGATTCAGGTCAGGACTTTGACTAGGCCACTCCAAAGTCTTCATTTTGTTTTTCTCAAGCCATTCAGAGGTGGACTTGCTGGTGTGTTTTGGATCACTGTGCTGCTGCAGAACTCTAGTGCACTTCAGCTTGAGGTCACGAACAGATGGCCAGACAGTCTCCTTCAGAATTTTTTTGTAGACACCAGAATTCATGGTTCCATTTACCACAGCAAGTCTTCCAGGCCCTGAAGCAGCAAAACAGCCCCAGACCATCACACTACCGCCACCATATTTTACTGGTGATATGATGTTCCTTTTCTGAAATGCTGTTACTTTTATACCGGATGTAATGGGATACACGCCTTCCAGAAAGTTCAACTTTTGTCTTGTCAGTCCACAGAGTATTTTCCCAAAAGTCTTGGGGATCATTAAGATGTTTTCTGACAAAACTAAGACGAGCCTTTATGTTCTTTTTGCTCAGCAGTGGTTTTCATCTTGAAACTCTGCCATACAGGCCATTTTTCTTATGGTGGAGTCATAAACACTGACCTTAACTGAGGCAAGTGAGGCCTGCAGTTCTTTGGATGTTGTTGTGGGGTCTTTTGTGACCTCTTGGATGAGTTGTTGCTGCGCTCTTAGGGTAATTTTGGTCGACCGGCCACTCCTGGGAAGGTTCACCTCTGTTCTCTGTTTTCGCCATTTGTGGATAATGGCTCTCACTTTGGTTCACTGGAGTACCAAAGCTTTAGAATTGGCTTTATAACCTTTTCCAGACTGATAGATCTCAATTACTTTGTTTCTCATTTGTTCCTGAATTTCTTTGGATTGCAGCATGATGTCTAGCTTTTGAGGATCTTTTGGTCTACTTCACTTTGTCAAGCAGGTCCTATTGAAGTGATTTCTTGATTGAGAACAGGTGTGGCAGTAATCAGGCCTGGGTGAGGCTAGAGAAATTGAACTCAGCTTTCCAAAGATATGATAAACCACAGTTAATTTATGCTTTAACAAGGGGCAATCACTTTTTCACACAGGAGTATATAGGGTTGATTTTTTTTTTTTTTTACCCTTAATAATAAACACCTTCATTTAAAAACTGCATTTTGTGTTTACTTATGTTATCTTTGTCTAACATTTAAATTTGTTTAATGATCTTAAACATTTAAGTGTGACAAACATACAAAAAATGAGAAACCAGGAAGGGGGCAAACACTTTTTCCACACCACTGTATATGAGTTTCACTTTTTGAACTTTATTGAGATACACTTGTATACACAGATTCACCTTGGGATCTTGACCTCTAACCATGGGTTTGGGGTCAATAGGTCAAAGATCAACATTTACATTCCCTATGTACCCTGCCTCCCGCCCAAAGATGCTGGGATAGGCTCCAGCACCCCCGCGACCCAAAAAGGATTAAGCGGAAGAAGATGAATGAATGAATGAACTATAGCATAAGTAAAGATAGGGTCACCAAACACAGCTTCACACTGGCACCCTGACCTTTGACTATGGGTGTGGTGTCAAAAGGCCAAAGGTCAAGGTTTTAAATCTGTAGGGCTACATAAGGTGTGGGTCTGCATCTCGGTTGAGTCCATTGTATATAACTAGTGCATTGCCCATACAACACAAGTATTCCTGTTTGAAACAGGTATCCCAATACAGGCCTAAATGTAGGCTGTGTTTGAAAGTGGAATACAAAGAGGTGTATCCTGGATGTAGACAATCACATGTTAGACTTTGACAAATATAAAAGGGAGTAAATGGCATTAAGATTTATTTGATTGTGTGAATATTAATTACTGAATACCTAAATATTGAAAATGACTGGGACATCCAATTTTAGCAACTGTTTCAGGTCCCTTGTTTATTTGTTAGATCACTTATTTGTCTGATCTTTTATGACTTATATTTAAGATAAAGGTGTATCTTGCACTTGGGAGAATGGGAGTTGTTCAGTCATCATTATTATTTTAGTTTATATTGTGGTGACCCACCACAATCTACAGGAACATTCATCCTCACACTCAAAAGGTCCGGAAGAAGCAGAGGATCATTCACATACGGACAGAGAACAACCAGAACAATGGACTATTGTTTATGCATCCCCGGATTAAGGAGGAGACGTCTGGGCGCCAGTTGGTCAGGCTAATCATATGTATTGACTGATATGTATATCAATATGCTAATGTGCCATGCATTCTCTCTGTCTGTTTGTATAACATGTATAAAAGAGCTTGCTATACATGCCTCAACAGCGCAACATGATACAGCACACACAGCACAGACAGCACAGTAACACAGTAGCTCAGAGCTACAACGTGCATCTCATTTTGATGGAAGAAATAAAACTCTGCAACCTTCCAGCTCGCCATAATCTCGCTTGATTATTCCTCCACACTGGTGACCCGACGTGTCATGGTGTGCCCCTCGCCTGATCTTTTACTTCCACACTGGCGACCTGATGAGAGAGAATGACTGTCTGCTCCCTCTCACCGTGCTGTGGACACAGAGGACCAGAGAATGCCTGCAACCTCTTCATTCTCACCGGAGCGCGCTCTCTGGAGCGCAGCGCTGGGACCAACACACACCATGAACGGCGACACGAGTGAAACGAAGGAAGCAGCCTGAACGGGGACAATCACCGGCGCCGACTGCATTGATTTCCACCAAGCTCCCCGACCCTGACTCAGCTCGTGACAACGAAGCCCCGCATGCACACTGCAGGATTACAAGGACAGCGCAACTACCAGTTATGTGGTCACTGCGCCAAGCACGCGCCACGCATGAGACAAAATCGGCTCCATAGACCGATACAGCGTCCTTCGCCACTGCACATGCCTGAGAAACACGGCCGATCGCCAGCCTCAGAACCTTCAGGGCTGCTCACGCACCTGAAGCAGATGTGCAGCCCGCACACATAACTTTGTATGGGTTTCTCAGCCACAGCGCACAAGGGGAATTTAGCCGATTGCTGTCCCCAATGGCTTTAGGGCTGATTCCCGCACCTAAAAGCCAAACCGCCAGGTCCCTCACACAGCTGCAGTTGTTTCACAGCCGCTACGCATCCTCGGGGAATTTGGCCGCTCGCCTTCCCCACATCCTCGCTGGATCAAGCCGCGAGAGGAGTCAGAGACATAATTTTTTTTTTTTTTCACAGCCGCTGTGGATCACCACCAGGTTTAACGGGAAAGTCCCTCACCATCGCGGATCCACACGCAATTTTTGCACAGCCCAGACACCTTTGACGTCCCGGGCCGGGACTCACTTACTCCCACCCCCCTCCCCCTCCTCCTCCACAGCGCTCTTCCCGCACCTCACTCCCTAAAGCCGGCCAATCGCCATCTGGTTCCATTACGCACGACTGCACACCGGCCCCGGCGCCCACGATCCATGGCCGTTCAACGCGCTGGAACTCGGAGCGGAGCACACTGTCCTTTCCACCCCTCCCCCGTCCCCCCCACGGACTGAAATGCCCTCCGACAGTTCTACCCGAGCTGGAGCCAAACGACGGGGGGTGGGGGTGCGGGGGTGGGGTCACAGACCCTTCTGAGTGTTCTGGGGGGAGAAAATAAAACTCTGCAACCTTCCAGCTCGCCATAATCTCGCTTGTTTATTCCCCCACAATATCACTGTTCAGTGATGGAGTTCAGTGTATTATTGAATTTCTTCTGTGTATCATCTATGAACTCATGCAGTACTATAACAGGACACGTTTACAAATATTTGAGACCCATTGTAGTGCATCAGTTTATATTTTAGCAGTATTTTGTTATTAAAAGTTTTTTAAAAAAAAACTATAATCAACCAAATTAACTACAAAACACCCAACATTATTATACACAGCAGAAGGACCCGTTTGACTGCAACGGTTGCATCAATGCTGCCCATTTGTCAGTAAATATTAAACAAAAAATTATTTCGTTATTTGGGCATTTTTGTGTCCTGTGTTTAGGCCCTGTCACACCTAGACGATTTAGGCAGCGTTTGAAGAACGTATGTAAAATTTGCAGAATACGCTGGTGTATGTTGAATCAGTTATGGCTAAGTTTTGTCTCAGTTAAGAACATGCTGAAGCACACTGGTATACAGCATAGTTCGCCGAGCTCCTCTGAAAATTTTCAGCAGAAGATAACCTAACGCCAGACACAGCATTGTGTTTGAGCCCTGAACGATTGAAGGGGACAAAACTTCTTCACCTTGATGCAGCGCAGCAAAATAAAATGTTAAAATCATTCAGAAATGATTATGCACAAAAATAAAGGAGACCAGCTTCATTCTTCTACAGGCCAGATGACCGCTGTGATCAGCTCTGCTTTAACAGAACTGATCCATTAGACTGCGTGTCCAAACGTGTTTTTTCAGCTCTGGGCGGCTATTTTCTATTCATTCTCTATGTAGTCCAGGGTTTACAGCGCTGAGCACCCATGGTGCTGAAATGCTCTCGGCGGTGGCCATTTTTTGTCGCGGTGCTCAGAGCGCTCAGAGTTGAAAAATGTTCAACTTTTCAGAGACTGCAGCTGAGCTCGTCAATGTCAGACCTTAAGCTGCCAATCAGAACTGCTGCGTGGGCGGGACATAGGACGCCGGTACTCGTCTGTACTCAGACTCCTGCTTTCCGTGTCATCGTATTTTACATCCAGAGCTGCTAGAAAACGTTTCCTGTCCATTGTTATTTAGAGACTGCTTTTAAAAAATCTGTAGAAAGTCTGACAATAGGAAAAGCGGAAGTGCTGAGCTGAGAGTGACAAGCTGTTGCAGGGATACAGGGCACAGACTTTTTTTTCCCCTCAGAGCGCAGCGCGCAAACGCTAAAAAAAAAAAGCTCAGGGCGGTCGGGCGACAAAAAACATGTTTGGTGGACAGCCTTAAACAGCACTCTTGAAAATGAGACCCTGTGTCTCACTGGGATTACCTGTATAAATAAGGTTATAATAAATAATCCTAGCGATTACAGTAGGTCTCTCACCCACTGATGTTGCCAGTGGCTTGGGCCCTAATACACAGCGTGGCTAGTAGCACCGGTACCGCACAGGAAGGAAAAGCCACCATAGACTTCCCTCTCCTGAACTGTGGGTCCTCTGGCCATTCTGCTTAGGGATGGGCAACACCAGTATTTTTCCTTTTGATATGATAGTATTAATTTATGGGACATTTTCTTCGATACCAATACTTTTTGCCAAATATCACATGATTGCAGTTTTATTAACAACTTTATTGCAAAGGCAATATGAATAAAACTCCTGAATATAAACACTTGAAAAAATGCTTATAAAATATAATAAAATAGAACAATGAGCAAAGTAAATAAAAATAAAATGTTTTTTTTCAATTATAATCAAATAATTAAGGCTTAAAAGGAATGCAAAATTAATTCAGTTTCTTAATTTGATAAAGATTCTCAACTGGATTGAAGTATTTTTTACTTCTGAAATATTTCACCATTCATATACGTGTAATTGTTTTCATAATGCAACTTTTTTTTAAAAATTTTATTAGTTATTTATGTATTTTATTTTTACACTATTATTTTACAAACTTAAATAGTTCTTATTTTGTTTATTTTTCAAATTTTATGCTTCTTGGTATCACCATAGAATTTGGATGAATGGTGTAACATTTCTGTCGCCCCAATGCTGCTGAGCTCACTCTGCACGGGAGTGCTTGGCTGTGCAGTACACGAAGTCTTCGGCTCTGACATCTGATTGGCTGCCAATATGCTTGGGCTGGTTTTTCACCGGTTTTCACACATAAATTTAATGCCTAAAACTCTCAGAAGTGAAAACAAATTGCACGTTTTGTATTAACATAGTGGTACCGCAATATTTTAAAAAGTATGGACTCCAAACTATCGATCAGCGGTATCAAAGTATTGATACTTGAGCATCGATACGCCCATCCCTAATTCTGCTCCACAGTCATGTATGAATGAATGAATGAATCTTTATTTCAGATAGATTAAATGTAAAGATTAAAAGAAAGGAACAGAATAATATTGGGCTGCACGGTGGCACAGTGGTTAGCACTGCGGCAGCACAGTTTACCCTTGGCCGGGGGATCGTGGGGATCGTGGGTTCGATCCCAGCCCCCGACCAACAGTGATCTGTTTGGAGTTTGCATGTTCTCCCCGTGTTTGCGTGGGTTTACTCCGGGATTTCTCTGGTTTCCTCCCACATGCCAAAAGCATGCAGGTTAGGTTAATTGGAGACTCTAAAGTGGCCGTAGGTGTGAATGGTTAAGGGATAGCGCCGTATCGTGGCTGCTTCATCCATCCAGGTGGTGGATGCCCTCAATTTCCCCTCTGGGGATCAATAAAGTATACTAAATCTAAAAAAAATCTAAAAAAAAAAAATGTATAACAAAAGGGGAAAAAAAATCTAACAAGGTCAAATTAAACAATAACTCCTCGGATTATACAGTTCAACATAAGTTATCTGAAATGGGTGATGGCTGAAGCCACAGCTTATATTGCCCACCCATATTCCATCTAAGAATTCAAAAGGAAAATAAAATAAGGGCGATTACAATTCAGAGCAAAGCTAAGACAAAACATGACAAAAAAACTAAGCAAGAGCACAACACAGACTGAATATGATAATCCTTATGTGATTTTACATGTCATCTTGCATATACTGTATGTTTGGAGTATTTCTTCCTTTAGTTTTTGTTTAGATTGTCCAAGCGTTGTACATGATTTTAATTCAGGTCCAAAAGCGTTCCACAGTCTGACTCCTTGCACTGAGACGCAGTGTTGCTTGGTGGTAGTTCTCACTGAAGGTTTTTGAAATATACATGTTCCTCTGAAATGATATTGTTTCTCCCTTATTTGGAACAACTTTTGGATATTTGCGGGCAGTGATAGATTCTTCACTTTAAACATTATTACTGCAGTTTTAAAGTCAACCAGATCTTTCAACTTGAGAGCTTTTAATTTAAGAAAAAGTGGGTTTGTTGGTTCCCTGTAAGCAGCTTTGTTTATTATTCTAATAGCTCTCTTCTGAAGCATGAAGACTGGATATGTTTGTTTGAAATGTATTTCCCCATACTTCAGTACATTATGTCATGTATGGGAATATTAATGAATGATACAAAGTATATAGTGTGGGTTGATTCAGCAAATATTCACTCTGTGTAGTATTGCGATTGATTTGGATATTTTACCTTTAATATAATTAATATGTGACTTCCAACACAGTTTATTATCAATTATTACTCCAAGAAATTTAATTTCGGATACCCTTTCAATCTCTGCACCATTTACACTGAGTTTAGATACTGAGTTGTTGTGATGGTTGTTAAAAATTATAAATTTTGACTTCCGGTCTGGACACCATGGTGGTAGCCGCTTAATGCTGAAGCTCCCAGATCCCATCCGTGAAAATACCTTAAAAATCAGATTTAATGGATTTGTGGAAGAGTGAAAATCAAAAGATAAAGTTATTATGCCTAAAGGAAAACAGAAGAGATTGACATTTACCAGACCAAGACACGCATCAGCCGGAGAAACCGACCTCAAAGACAATAACCACTCGGAAATGGAGGAGCAAAATGAGGCTAGCAACATGGCTAGCTTAAAAACGATACTTCAAGAATTATGAGAATTTCGCCGAGAATGTGGGGCCAAATTTTGTGAACTTAAAGACGAAATAAAAAAGACAAACAACAGAGTGGACCAGGCTGAGGACCGAATCATGGAAGCAGAGGAAAGAATAAAAGGGGTGGAAGAAACCATGCTGGAATTACTTAAACTACAGACAAGACTGGAGGCTACGCTAACCGACCTGGAAGAAAGACTAAGAAGGGACAACATAAGAATTCATGGTCTGAAAGAAGGAGTTGAGAATGGTTTCACCACAATGGCTGCATGCATGGAAACCATACTGAGGGAAAAGTTGGAATTCCACAATCCACTGATTTGAAAATAGAAAGGGCGCACCGTTCATTAGCCCCAAGGCCGTCGGCGGAAGCCCCCCCCCCCCCCCCCGTGATCGGTGGTGGTGAAGTTTTCCAACTTCAGAACAAAAGAAGAGGTTTTGAGACTGGCCTGGCAGAAAAAAGGATTTATGCACCAAGAAAGAGAGGTTTTTGGGGAGCATGACTACGCCCCGAAGGTCCTTAAAAAACGTTGGGAATACAATGAAGCTAAAAAGGTACTAAGAGAGAAGAAACTGCGCTTTCAAACCCCATTCCCAGCGAAGCTGAGGGTTTTTTACGGGGAAGAGATGTGTCTCTACAACTCGGCGGAAGAAGTAACCAGGGATATGGTGAGAAGAGGGCTCCCGGTACCGGTGTATAAACCCGCAGCAGTCCCGATCGAAAGAATCAAGGCTCAAACGTGGTGCACACAGAGACCCTCAAAATCCACGGGCCAACAGTGGGAAACCTGGCGCCAGGGCTATAAGGAAAAACTGGATGCTTTCAGGAGGGAATAACGATATTTTTAGTCAATATGCACATCCAACCTTCCTCCTACAAGGTAACCAACATTAAAGGAGATGCAGAATCAGCAAATATGAGGTGGTAAAACATTTCATGGAACAGTCATAATATTAGAAACAAATAAGCCTTTAAAAAAACAAACTTGTTAAAATAGAAATGTGACAATGAACCACATGACTCTCTACACTAATAAATATTGTATTACCGTGATTGTTTGCTGTGATGGTGGTGGGAGGTAGCGCATAATTTCATAGGGTATAGGCATAAAAAAAAAATCTATACAAGTTCGGATTGGGATCTGAAAATCACGTTAAAAACATGGGACAACTTACAGGGGTAAGAGAGGGCCCTCAACATGTAACAAAGTTTGAGGAATTTCCCTCAGAGCCAACACACCATCAAGGCTCCTCTAAGGTTGCTAAAAAGACCTCAGTTCAGGAAGATCTTTTGACAGTTTTATGTTTTAAAGTTTTAAATATTATGTTCTTAATGTTTTTTATGTTCTTAATATTCTTTCAGTTTTTGAGTAGCATAAGAGAGGGCCTCTATACTATTATACTAAATAAGACAATACAATGGAGAAACAGGGTTCAACCAAAATAATCTCATATAATGTAAAAGGGATCCTGAATCCAGTTAAAAGATCCAAGATTCTAGGCAAAATGAAAAAAGACAAAGCAGGAATAATATTTTTACAAGAGACCCACCTAACAGACTTGGAACACACTAAACTTAATAGACAAGGGTTTAAACTGATCTCTTCATCTTCATACAAGTCAGGGAGGAGGAGGGGGGTAGCGACATTGATCTCAACCAAAATTATATTTGAAAAAAAAAGACTCAGAACACAAAGATAAAGAAGGGAGATTCAGCATGGTACTTGGTCGGCTAGAGGGAGAAGATACCACTTTGCTGAATGTATATGCACCTCCAGGGGCTAACTGGAATATTTGACCTAATGATAACTAAAGCCCAAGGTTTAGTGATATGTGGTGGAGACTTCAATCTAAGACTGAATCCATAATGGGATGCATCAGGTAATTCTCCACATCAAAATAACACTCAAAGTAGAAAAACTAGGATGCTACTAAATGAAATGGGAATCTGTGACGTGTGGAGGGAATTCAACCCCAGTGTAAAAGATTATACATTTTACTCAGCACCACATTCATCATATTCAAGGATTGACTATTTGTTTATGTTTAATAGAGACATTGGAAGAGTAAAAACATGTAAAATAGGACTGATCTGACCACAGTCCAATCTATATGGACTTAGATATCCAAAAATACACAAATAATACATTTTCTTGGAGGTTAAATTCAAATGTGCTGAAAGGACCACTGAAAGATGAATTGGAGTCAAACATTCTCAGATATTTGGAAGAAAATGATAACGGGGAAGTATCCCCTTTAATACTGTGGCACACATACAAAGCTGTAATAAGGGGAAAGATTATTGCAAAACTGGCAATCCAAAAGAAATTGAGACAAGAAGAACTAATCACATTAGAGTCAGAACTTAAGAAATTAGAAAAAGAGCACAAAGACAACACTCATTCTAATGACTCGCTCAAAATTAAGGAAATAAAAAAACAAATGAGATCTGCACAACAGAAATCCAGAAGAAACTTGCATTTCTGAAACAAAAATATTATGAAACAGGTAGCAAATCGGCAAAATTGCTCTCTCCGTTTGTTGTTTCCTCAATTTATAGGCTAGTAATGTACAAAATCAGAGACCCAATATCAAAGGAAATAAAAATTAGAATTCAGAAAATTCATAAAAGCTTCAAGAATTATTACTAGAACTTGTACTCCCTTAAAAAACACACAAAAAAGACACATCCGAAGCCTTCCTAAATACATTAAATCTTCCCCAACTTACTGAGTCACAAAATAAAAAACTATTGGCAGAAATACAACCTAAAGAATTAGAAAAAGCAATTATGAAACTTAAAGCTAACAAATCCCCAGGAGCAGATGGTTATACAACAGAGTGGTACAAAACTTTTAAACAGCAACTATCTCCTCTCCTCCTGAAAACATTTAACTATGTCCTCCACACAGAACATACCCCCCCCCCCTGCCGGACAGAAGGCGTCATTGCAGTCATACCTAAATCTGAAAAGGATAAATTGGACTGCTCCAACTACAGACCAATCAGTGTGTTAAATTAGGACTATAAACTTTTTACCGCTATCCTTGCCAAAAAGTTAGAAAATATACTGACAGACTTAATTCATTTAGACCAAACAGGTTTTATAAGACAAAGACAGACACAAGATAACATTAGACGCACTTTACACATAATTCATCATATAAAAAAATGTAATTTAAATGCAGCCATACTGGGATTAGATGCTGAAAAAGCATTTGATTCGGTTGACTGGTCTTTCCTATATAGAATCTTGTCCAGTTTTAATTTTCATCACAACTTCATTAGAACTATCCAGGCATTATATACAAAACTAACAGCTAAAATAAGGATTAACAGTAAATTATCATCATCTTTTGAACTGGAGAAAGGATGTCGTCAGGGTTGCCCCTCGTCTCCACTGCTCTTTGGCTCAGAGGTTCTATGAAGATTGCAATGGATAAGACAGTCAAAAAATTCAAGGTATTACACTTGGTCAGAAGGAACATAAAATAGCACTCTTCGCTGATGACATTTTAATATACCGGGGGCAGCCAGACACCTCTTTTCCAGAATTAATCTCAGTTTTTTCAGAGTATGGAGAGTTATCGGGGTGCGAATTGAACATGCATAAAACCCAAATGTCAACATTCAACTATAACCCAAATCAATATTTACTAAGCAAATTCAAAACTAACTGGGAGATGGAATCTATGAAATATCTGGGGGTCAGTATCCCGAAACAACTCAACAAAATTATAACACTAAACTATGATCCACTGATGGCAAAAATAAAATCTGATCTAGCAAGATGGAATACGATACCATTCTTGGGTACTGCACAAAGAATTGAAGCAGTCAAAATGAATATACTTCCACGTCTTCTATACCTTTTCCAAACAATACCGGTAGAACCTCCCCAAAAAACATGGCAAGAACTGGACAGAAGGATCTCAAGATTCATATGGCAGGGCAAGAGACCAAGAATCAGGTATAGAACCCTACAGCTAAACAAAGACAAAGGTGGGCTTTCGCTGCCAAATATCAGGGACTATTTTAAAGCCGCGCAAATTAAAACTTTAGTAGAGATATGTAACCCATTCTACACTGCACAATGGAAGGAGATAGAATGCCAAATAACAAGTGACATTCCCCTACAGGCGATAATAGGGAATAATGCCTTACCTGAACATTTGAATAACACTAACCTGTGGATAGACCCCGCTAAAAATTTGGTTTAAGATAGTCAGAGAGAATCAAACTAAAGAACCCTATCGATTATTGCAATGGATTTCCTATGATCAGGATTTTACTCCTAATAAAACAGACACTAGATTTAAAAAGTGGAATGAGAATGGACTGATAAAATATTACGATTTTTTTAAAGGGCAAACTTTAAAAAGTTTTGAAGATTTGAAAAAACAAGGTCTAATAAATCAAGACCTTTACAGGTTCTTTCAGCTTAGACACCACATAAACAAAATGCTTAAAAAGGAGGATTTGGAAAGGGCCCAGTCAGGTGTTCTGAAGGTCTTCTTAATGGCATATAAAGGGATCCCAGGGATCAGATACATTTCTAAAATATACCATGGTCTTCAAGATTTAAAAGGACACAACACATCATATATAAAAGAGAAATGTGAAAAAGAGGGAAATTTCACTTTACAACTGGAAATATGGGAAAAACTAAACAAACAACAGTGGAAAAGTACCTCATCCCTGCTGTGGAGAGAATTTGGATGGAAAAATTTGGTAAGATTTTTCAGAACACCTGCACAAAACAAATTTACTCGTAAAGGGTTGAATTGCTGGCGCTTGTGTGGTGAAAAGACTGCAAATCATTTTCATGTGTTTTGGTCATGCCCGGTTATCCACCAATATTGGACTAATGTACAGACAATATTGGGGAAAATATTCAAAGTAACAGTTCCCTTTTCTTTTGTAACTTTGTATTTGGGTTTACTACTGGAAACACTGGAAAAACAAGGAGAAAAATACTTATTCAGTGTTTTAATATTGGCAAGTAAAAAAGCACTAACAAAAAAATGGTTGTCGAGAGACTGTCCTGCACCTGAAGATTGGATTAACGTGATTCATGACATTTATTTGATGGAAAAGTTGACATTTGCACTGAGACAGGACATGGATAGGTTCTTGAACTTTTGGCAACCCTGGAACACATATGTGTCTTCTATCAGATCTAATCTTTGACAAACACCATTTCAATAATGGCACCTCCTTTGTTCCAATGCTACTCAGATGTTCTTTTATTTTTCTTCTCTTCTTTTTTTTTTTTAATTTTTCTTTTCTTTCACTTAAAGGGTGTTGTAATTTTTTTTTTCAGTCTTGTCAAAAAACAAAAAAAGGGAATATGTGATGAAAATGTAAACAATGCAGTGCTGTAATGACATGTATATCCTTAACAAAAACTTAGACAAAATTTATATATATATATTTTTTTTTACTTAAATTGAGCGTTAATTCGTTTGAATCAAACCACAGTTTGAGCTTTCCTTCCTTTCCCAGTGTATCCAGAAGTTGTTCCAAATTGCTTCCACTACATAATAAATTAGTGTCATCTACAAACAATATTAAATCCATTTTTTCCCAAAACTTTACATATATCATTTATATACATACTGAATAACAGTGGCCCCAAAAGTGAACCCTGTGGGACTCCACAAATAACCTTCAGTAACTGTGAGTTTTTGCTACCAGCACATACATACAGATATCTGTTCTTTAAGTAACTGCATGTTAGAGTAATTTTCAGTATAATTAATCTGAGTCAAAAATCAGGCGGAAAATTTAGATATAAGTACATTTATTCCTCATGAGGGACAAATACAGAGGCAGCCCCAAGTCTGACCATCCATACCTCTGAATCAGCCATTCATTGTTCTAGCTTTTAAAGCTGTGTTATCCATGGGAAGACGGAGAAACTGTCCTTGAGTACACCTGGCAAGACAGGGGGTAACAGTTCTTATCTTTGCTCCCAGGAAACAAGGAGCCAGTACCTTCTCGGTCACATAGGACTAGACATCCAAAAATGTATCAGTACAGCTGGTGATTACAATTGCTAACTCAGGCACACTCACATGCAGACTGGGGCTGTTCAAGGCCATACATGAATCACAAGTCATATCAGACATCCATCCATCTATCCATCCATCTTCTTCCGCTTAATCCTTTTCGGGTCGCGGGGGGCCTGGAGCCTATCCCAGCATCTTTGGGCGAGAGGCAGGGTACACCCTGGACAAATCGCCAGTCCATCGCAGGGCCAACACAGAGAGACAGACAACCATTCACTCTCACAGTCATACCTAAGGACAATTTGGAATCCCCAGTTTGATGCCAGTTAACCCAACTTGCATGTTTTTGGTATGTGGGAGGAAACAGGAGAAATCCCCGAGTAAACCCACACAGACACAGGGAGAACATGCAAACTCCACACAGATCACTGTTGGTCGGGGGTTGGGATCGAAACCAGGATCCCTCGGCCAAGGGTGAGTTGCTGTGCTGCCGCAGTGCTAACCACTCCGCCATATCAGACATAATATGAAATATAATATGGAAGAATAATATAAAGGAATGTATGAACTTATCCTGCATGGAATGCACATATAAACATCAGACATGAAATAGGAAAGGGATGATGCATATTAATAATAATAATAATACATTATTAATAACAATAATAATGTGGATAATATGGAATTTTTCTATCATATTCCCCCTTGATGCTTAATAAAGCATCAGGATTAAAAGAAAAATAACAACAGTGATAATAAATTAATATAAGGATATGTGTAATAATTTACATGCTATTATGTGTCCTTGCAAGTTAAAATGTGTATAGAATATGTCATTAGAGTGAACATGTGCAGTGATTAAAATTAATTTTAGACTGTGTCAAATAAAAACATAGAAAATATATGAAACAGCCTTTAATTATATTGCAACCTTCAAAAACATCCTCATCATCATATTAAGGACTCGCACAAGAAAAATCTGAAGTTATAAAAATCCTACACCTCTACGGGTGGTAATTAGTCGATCAAGGACCATTCTATCCTTTGTTTTAATTTTGTAAATAATTGTAACCTATAATTAAGTGTTTTAATCCCTAAGGTGTTCGCATCCACTCTCAGCCAAAGAAACAGTGAACAAAAACCTCACTCCTGTACTTTCCATCTGAAATCGCATTTATGCTTTAGAAATGGCATCATGTGGTAGAAAAGCATCTCTTTTCACCCTGCCCACCTGCCCCGCCGACATGATGAGGGTACGGTCAGTTGCCAAAACGGGGTGCACAAATCTGCCCAGTGTCCCAGGTGCGAATACGCCCAATGACTCAGTGACCTTTGTCAATGTAGATCCTTGATATAACACTTGCTCGCTTCGTTGGTCAAGCAGGGTAGCAGTACAGGGGAGAGACGCGCTGTAAGCCGTTGCATACTCAGAGAGTGTTAAGCTGTTGAAAAGGGGACATCACCACTTCAAAAAGAGGAGTTCCTTGATGAAATTAACCTTGCATTCGCAGAGTAAGGAGTGTCATCATGTTTCTAATCAGTGGAGTGATGTGTTGTCAAGTGTGATTCAAAATTAAGTTTGCTGTTATTTCTGTATATAGCCTCTCTTAAAAAAACCAAACAGCCTGTAGTAGCTGCATTATTTTAGCAGTAAAGATATTTTGCCTAACTGTTAGTGTTATTAAGGAGCAAACATAACAATTCTCTACAGTGTATAAGCAATGAAACAACTTAATAACCAATATTAAGTATTACTAGAGGATGATAAGGTAACAACACTAACCACACTTTTCCTTCCCTTGTATTTTTTCCCTTGTCATGATAAACAGCCTGCTTCTCTATTAGCAGAGGTCGTTACTGGATGCCAAGTCATCAGCTGACATTTGCATAGAGAAACAGTTAAACAGTCATTTGTTGTTTTCTTTTTTTTTTTTTTTTCAAATAAGTATACAATATACTGTATATATCAAACAGTCTCTTGCTGAGGGTTTCAGGTGGGGTAAACGTTAGATGCACCCAAGTGCCACGCCCTTCACTTCCCGCGACTGTTCAGGTCAGCCTGATAACCTTTGTGCTGTCCTTGCCAGGGAGTTTTGGTCCAATTTCCTTTAATGACCAGATCCCCTGGTTTGCCCAAGAGATGGGTGCACCTCCCACGGTTCCTTCGTCACATGGTCCCTCCTGGGAAGGGCAGTATGTGTGACATCGCTGTCAGTTGTCATTTTTTGCATATAATCACCCAGAAACCCTTCCTCATCATCTAAGTTAAATGGCTTCAATAATGGGGTTTGCCATTCACAATTTTCCTATTTTTCTTATTTGTGTATTATACTAATCTTGTAGATTGTTGATAGTAAGCTAAGTGGTTTCCTAGGTAAATGTTTGGTCCTAATGTGACATGATTTGATTTACAAAGTGTATTCCATTTCCATTATCTAAGTAAATCATTTCAGCTATTTTAAATCTTGATATTGTTTCAGTTAAGGGTTTCAGTGTCACCATAGCAATATTTAAATTAGTGTAGGGGAAAGCCTTTGTGTATTCAATAAGTGTGTAAATAATTTCTAAACATTTTTACCTTCACTCTTATTTAGTTCAATGAGATCCATGCAAAGGTTTTGAAAAAACTAAGTTTATGCAGGGAAGGTCAAATCATTTTGCTTTGCGCTCTCTAAAGCATTGTTCTTTTCTTACATAATTGAGTAAGAATCTGTATTGTCTTTGTAGTCAATTCTAAGTTAAGTCCCACAGTGAACATAAATTCAGCACAAGTTGGACTTTTCTTAGACATTTGGAACTTTTCTCATATATTTGCATGGTTTTCTTCCTTATCAGTTTACCTTGTTTCTCATAAACATGATATTTCTTTTACAATAATCTGCAGATATTTTCTAAATATCTGGAAATTTATTGATGTAACTTTTAACTTCTCCTATTGAATGTTGTGATTTCATTACCAAGCGGTTTCATTTATATTTTTCTCTTCATTATTGATCATCTATTGATAATTTTTATGTATTATCTATTTTTCTGAGGATTGCTAAGTATTTTTTGCTAATTAATTTCTTTGGTACCCCCCTTTTGATGCACATGCAGCAAAGTTACAGGGTATTTGCTTGATGGGTAGTGTCTTTTACTAGAAGAAAGCGTGTTACCACTTTTATGTATTACATACAGTTAATTTAGATGAAAATTTGTGAGTAGTATAGCTCCTTCAAAATGAGGTTTCAATAGTCATAGCTTCTTCTGTCTGTGTCGTCTCTTGACTTAATCTAAAAAGTAATGTAGCTTTCTGTGCAGATTTGAAGTGATTTAGCATTTAGAGTGACCATTCTGAGTTAGTCACTTAGATCACATCTGTCTGTCCAATTCAACACAGACGGGTTGAATTTGTGTAAGTGAATCCTTGTGAAAGGTTGTGTCATACTCCTTCAGTCAATGGAAAGGTGGACATATTGCCTAATTGGAATTTGGCTTAATTTTGTACAAGGAATGCCTTATTTTATATATTCCTTGGTAAATTATGGGGTGGACTGTAGTCCTGAGGCCCAGCTCGGCTACGGCTGAGCACCGGGAAAACACATTCCTTATTACTGTCACATTTCTGAAATGTGATATTGTCACACCATTATGTGGTGAGTGGCATCAGATGTATCCTGCAGTGTGAAGTCATATGAACACTACATTTTTAAAGTCAGAGTCATTTAAATTGTTATGCTTTATGTCATTTGCAATGTCATTTGTTCTACTTAGCTTCAAAAAAATGCTTGTCAACTGAGAGGTCCTTTCCCCTGTGGCCTGTCGCCAATGAGCTCGTCACCCACACACTGTCCGGCCCCCTCACATCTCCCACAAAGATCAAATGTCGGTGCCATCCTGCAAAGAAAAATTTGGGGAAACCTCACGGCTTCCCCGTCCTTACGTCAGTATTTACATCAACAGGAGTGCAAATTTTATCACCTCATAAATTGATTTCACTATAATGTTCCAGTTATCATCATTAATTTTGTGTCCCTTAAATGTTTGTCCCAGTTGTTTATCCCACTGTTTATTATAACGTGTAATGTTAAGAAACGCAAGCGAATTATTGTGTTTTATTATTTTATTACATATTGCATATGTCACCAAGGATTTATTAAATTGAAAGATAATGGTGATGTTATGATTCCTTGTTAATTTGGCAAATGTAATTCCTGGTGAAAGCTAAAACATTTTGTGAATGCTTTCCCTTTCCTGTTGCAAAACGAAAATATGAACAGGAATGGAGAATAACAGGAAAAAAAACAACTTTAAATTACACCTAAAGCTTCCACAATTTGAATAATGTGACTTTGCTGTTCACAAGTATTTGCGAAATATTCAGTGAATCAATAAATGTTTTACCAATGTGCACGAGTCGGCATTACTTTAAGATCACTTTGTAAATAAAATAGTGTCATATATTAGAAGCCTTAAATCAATGCAGCATTTAGAATTAGTAACTGCAAAGTGCAGGCCTACTCTCTTTCCTGAGTGGCAGAGGTCATAGAGCAGCACTGTGTGTTTAGGAATTTATTGCACAGGAAAGAAGAAAACGACATTCTGAGCATGAACATGCTTCTAAGGTCAGAATGATTGATACTGCAATCTGTTGTTTCCCCCCCCCCCCTAAATCCTGCAATCCTTCAGACCTTGAGCCTTCTCCCCCCCCCCCCCCCTTTTTTTTACATGGACAGTGAAAGGATCAAAATATAAATAAGCACATAGTCATTTATTTAAAAAAAAATGAATTTAGTATTATTGAAACAAAGCAATAATATGACATAGAACTACCAAGACCTCTGTTTGATAGTCAGTAGTCTCTGGTAAATCATATGCACAAACATAGTAATTCTCAACCTCTTCTATGCTTTGAATCATGTAATATAAGGTGTACATAAAGCCTTCAGTGATTAGGCATTAAGTGACAGCATGATGTTGTAATATTCAGTTAATTTCATCATTGTCATGCTGGTAGCAGTGATGAAGATGCAAGCAATTTTACTTAACCACTTGCGCTCCGTTGTTCCGCGGGCGGGCAAGTCTCTGCGTCCTAGGACGCATAGTCCAGATTGTGGTGATGTAGGTGGTGTTGGCGTCCAAGCGCCACTAAAAAAAAAAACTGCAGACACAGCCACAAACAGATTAGTTCATCTGATTGACCTCTCATTCGACTAATTAGAGCCTTGAATTGGGTTTCTGAAACCTTGAAGAGCCAATGAATGAAAACCTAGGAAGGAGGACCCGCCTACTGTGAATGCAGGAGCCAATTGAAGCACAGAAATTCAGGCTGGGTGAAGAGAGACTTACTGCTGCAGCAGATGAAAACAAAGGACGCTGGACGAATCTGCTACAGACCCCGCAGCATGGAGAACACCCACAAGTGGAACCTGCACTCATTCCAGCAGAATAGACGTTTAGGATTCTCTTCCGTCATCATAGACCGACGGAGGCCGACGACAAAGGTCGTAAATCATTCACCAAAACCGCAATATTGGAATGATGTTTTGATCAGGATCCACGAGCGGACCAGCGTCGCGTTCGTCTGACAATGAGGAAGAGAAGTTCGCCAGGACTCTGCTGCTGTGAAGAGGTAAGGTGTTATAAGCTAAATTATTATTTCTCCCTGAAAACTGTAATCCAAAAATGACTTTTGACCGATCGGTAAATTACAACTGTACTGCGCACGAAGTACGAAGTGCGTGCGCCACGATAAACGGTTCATTTGCCGTGTTCGGACCGTGAACGCCCCCCGCTGCAGAAGAGGAGCGGGGGGGACGTTCACGGTCCGAACGCCCCCCGGTCTGCGGGGGGAAGCATATGAGTCTATTCCTTCATGTAGCGATGGCCGTCTTCTGTAGCGAGGGGGGGGGGGCAACCCCCCCCCCCCCCACACACACACAGTAGCGGGGGGGGGGGGGCGCTGTGAAAACATGCAAGGAGTGTAATCCGTTATGTAGCGAGGGCCAAACTCCATCTTTTGTAGCGGGGGGGGGGGACAACCCCCTCCACACACACACACACACACAGACACAGCCCTAAGTGTGACCTTTCATTAGAGCCCAAAATGAAGATTCTACATTGAATTATTCAAAAGTTACAGGTGTTTTTCCAAACTGTGCCATTTGGCACAATTTGGCACAGTTCCAAAACGCCTGGGAACTACCTGAGAACAAAGCTGTGTAAAATATTCATTTTTTGTGGTATTGTTACCAAATTTGGATCTCAGCTTGATAACACTTGGTTCTACATTTCTGTTGCATTTTCCAGCCGGATCGGACAGCTGTGTGTTATTTGCAAGCATTTGTATCCAAAAAAACACCGTGTCCAAATTTATTTTCTTCAAGTTCAGTATGTTTAGATGACTGTAACTCAGTGGCCGGAGCACGTAGAGAGATTGTTTTTTTTGCCAAAAAATTCAAAGTGTTTTCTTTTAAATGAGACCAACCCCATGAAGATGCTGCAAAGGGTTGAATAACAGCTTTCGATTTACTTTGGGCACGTTATTTTTTGGCATTTTTAGGAAAATTGCCCGGAGTGCAAGGGGTTAACTCAGATGTTCAGCCGCCTTTTAGGTGTCAATGAGAGGATGGCACGGACAGTGGCGAGGCTGGGTCCCAGAGGCTGGTCGTTAGTCCTGTGTCCTTTTTTCCCTGTAAAGTTCACTGTTTTGCTTCAGTCAGAGAAATAAGGCAATTGAGTCAATAAAAGTCAGTGAGACGTCAAAAAAATTGAATAAAAATAGCTCAGTGTTTTTCATTTCCAAAGAAAAAAACTGGAGGAAATGAAAATATTGGCTTTAAAAAATATGTAAATAGTTAATCATGTACACAACATTGGAGTGAAAACCCACAAAGTTAGACTGAAAAAAAAGTAAAACCCCAAAACTTTGCAAAAATACTCATATATAGATTGTTTTTTTCTCTTCCCTTTTACCAAGTTTTTACACACAAATCAGTAGCTACACAGCCTTTTCTATTTCTTTCCCCTTTTCTTCTCTCGCTCTGCCTGTTTTTTTCACCCAAGGACACACACATAGAGACACAGACAGATACACACACACACACACACACACACACACAGACACACAGGGCCCCCACACAAATGCTCTCTTTTCACGTTATCTCCACAAGGTCATACAATAAAGACTTTTAAGTTTATGCCAAAACCCAAAACGGCATGAAAATTACTTCAATTGATCTCCGAAACTGACAACTTTTAGCGGAAAAAAACGCACATGTGGCAACTTCACACTGCCACTGCAGTGTGAAACTCTTCTTTTTCCTTTTTTTTTTTTTTACACTGCCATGAAAACACACTAGTCAGCTCCTTTTGCTCAAAACTGCTATTTTCAGATACCTATAATTTTAACCACTTCTCAAAAGGATAACAATTAACTAACCTACCTTTTTGTGCGCTGCAAATATCAGAAAAAAATCACAAACAACAATTTCACACCCTATTCACTCCGTCTCCGTGGGAACTCTTTCTCTGTTTCACACCGGAGCGGATTTCATGTAACACTGAGACAAACCAAATTCAGACTGCAGTAACCTTTATCCAGCGCTTCAACAAACTTACAAAATAAAATCTACCTTTTTCGGGGTTCACGTAACCTCCCCACAAATGCTGAAGGTCCAAACTACTGGACAATAAGCAGAAGTGGTCACAAAAGGCACGAATCTGTCCCCGAAAATTTACTTCTCTGGGATCACGTGACTCTTCCACAGGACGTCAAGAGCCTAGTTATTTAGACAATAAAATGTCTGTGGTTAAAGAGCACGAATCTTTCTCTTTTTTTCTTTGCATGCAACTTCCGGCACTCCACGCACTGATAAGGTGTATGATTACAGCGGAATTTTAGATTCTAGCCGTATCTTCACACCCAAACAGCATCCGCAGTGTTCAATCAGTCCGAGCAATCTCACTATCTTTTATCCATAAACAACAACAACAAATGTACTTACAGCCAAGCCGCCTGTAGGATTCTCAGATCCGTCACCCAGTCAGTTCCAGCGCCCCAGTTTGAAATGCCTTAACTGCAGTAACACTGAGCCTTTTTTTTTTTTTTTTTTAACTCAGCCTGGGAAGGTCTTTTATCGGCTGTGCACTCGCTGAAATCAAGCAGGGGCGCCGGAAAGACGTAGATATGTGGATCTGCTGTTCAGAGCACCAAAATGTTGGAATAATTTTCAGTATAATTAATCTGAGTCAAAATTCAGGCAGAAAATTTACACTACCATTCAAAAGTTTGGGGTCACCCACACAATTATTTTGTGTTTTCCATGAAAAGTCACACTTATTTACCACCATGAGTTGTAAAATGAATAGAAAATATACTGTAGTCAAGACATTGACAAGGTTAGAAATAATGATTTGTATTTGAAATAATAATTTTAGTCATTTACCACATTAGGCAATGTATAGAGTGTATTTCTGATTAGTTTAAAGTTATCTTCATTGAAAAAAAGTGCTTTTCTTTCAAAAATAAGGAAATTTCTAAGTGACCCCAAACTTTTGAACGGTAGTGTAGATATAAGTACATTTATTCCTCATGAGGGAGAAATTCATTTTTCTAGCTTTTAAACCTGTGTTAGCCATGGGAAGACGGAGAAACTGTCCTTGAGTACATCTGGCAAGACAGGGGGTAACGGTTCTTATCTTTGCTCCCAGGAAACAAGGAGCCATTACCTTCTCGGTCACGTAGGACTAGGCATCCAAAAATGTATCAGTACAGCTGGTGATTAAAATTGCTAACTCAGGCACACTCACACGCAGACTGGGGCTGTTCAAGGCCATACATGAATCACAAGTCATATCAGACATATAATATGAAATATAATATGGAAGAATAATATAAAGGAATGTATGAACTTATCCTGCATGGAATGCACATATAAATATCAGACATGAAATAGGAAAGGCATGATACATATTAATAATATTAATAATAATAATACATTATTAATAACAATAATAATGTGGATAATATTGAATTTTTCTATCACAACATAACCAGGACAGTGCTACCCCCCCAATACCACAATTTTGTAATTTTTTTAACAATAATTCATGATCCACTGTATCAAATGCTTTTTTTAAGATCCAGGAATACCCCAACTGAATACTCTTTTTCAACAGCAGTTGATATTTTTTCTATAAATTCCATTAGAGCAAATGCAGTTGTCCTCTTGTGTCTGAACCCATATTGCTGCTCACACAATAAATTATTCTTCATTATAAAGTTGTCAATTCTCTCACAGAATATTTTTTCGAGTATCTTAGAAAATTGCGGCAATAGTGGAATAGGTCTATAGTTTGAAAATTCCCCTCTGTCACCTATCTTCATTCATTCATTCATTCATTCATATTCTTCCGCTTAAACCCGTCTTGTATATCGGAATTACTTTGGCTATTTTCATTGCACTGGGAAATATACCTGTTTGGAGAGACAGGTTACAGATATACGTCAGTGGCTTCACTAAGCATTCAATGATAGTTTTGACTAAAAGCATGTCAATACCATCACAATCCATAGATGTTTTACTTTTAAATGATTTAACAATTTCAATGACCTCTCTCTCGTCTGTTCTTTATAAAAATGGAGTCTTTTATAGCAATGTTTTTGCTTATTGTATCACCTGTAGATGCCGTAATGGGTATTTCTCGAGTCAAATTAGGACCAATGTTAACAAAAAACTTATTAAATTCATCTGCAGGTGAGACTGCATTCACACTCTTGAGTTTTTTTGTTTTTTGTTTTTTTTTGAAAAATTGTTTGGGTAGCTTGTATTTCTGTTTTTATTTCCAAGAATATTGTTAAGTATTGTCCGTGTATTTTTAGTATTATCTATTTTTCTCCAGTTCTTTACTGTAATAGTCTCTTTTACTACATCTCATTATATATATTAACTTATTTTTGTATGTTTTATACCGCTGCTCTGCTTCTTTTGTCCTTTTCTTTACAAAAGCTTTATATATTGAATTTTTCTTTTTACACGCTTTTTGTAATCCTTTGGTTAACCATGGCTTGTCGACAAATTTCTGTTTAAGCTTTTTCTTTAATAATGGAGAATTTTTTTCATAAAGAGTGGTTACAATGTTCGTGAATGTGTTGTAGGCTTCATTTACATCTGATACATAGACTTTTGTCCAGTCTTGCTTCAGCAGATCATCTTTAAAAGAACTGATTGCATTTTGTGATTTGAAAGATTTTAAACTTTTTTTTTTTTTCTCTGTATTGGCCCCCGTGTGGCCATGGATAAGTGCAAAGACTGGCAGATGGTCACTTATGTCATTTATCAATAATCCACTTTCTATTTTCTCATCAATAATATTAACAAACAGGTTATCAATAAGTGTAGCAGTATGAACTGTGATTCTACTGGGATGTGTTATTGTGGGATATAGACTCATGCTATACATAGAATTCATGAACTCCGTAATTATATTTTGTTGAAATGGATTATGTAAATCAATATTGAAGTCTCCACAGATTACAACAATTTTCTTATTAGTTATATTATTGTACAACTTGACTAACTTATCTCTGAATGTCTCAATGCAAGTTCCCAGCATTCTATATATACAACTTATAATTAGATTTTTTGTTTTATCTTGGTCAATCTCAACAGTAACACATTCCAGAATCCCCGGTAGTGCAAAGGACATTCCATTTATGAGTTTACACCTATACAATTCATCAATATACAGTGCAACACCACCACCCTTTTTTTGAGATCTATTAATATAAAACATCTGATATCCCTCTATTGCCATCAAAGACACCTGCTCTTCATTGAGCCAAGTTTCAGAGACTGCAATAGTTGTAAATTTTTTATCTAGCTGTTTTAAATAGTCTTGAATCTGTGGAAAAGTTTTTAAGACTTCTGCTGTTAAAGTGTATTATTGATAGTTTACCATCTAGTTGCACTTGACTTTTGAATTGCTTTCCAGTTTAATATTCACTGTGATTATATTATTGAGGGAATGGTTATCAGGATCAATATCATTCTCCATCTCTTGTAGTTTATGTTCAGCATAATGACATATTTTCAGAGTCTGAGTTTCCTCACTCTGTATCAAATGACTTCCTCCAACTGGGGATGATTGATGTCTACTAAAGTCAGTCATAATTTTTTTGTTGTGTTTTTTAAAGTACATTGCCATGGTATGTCACAAAAGAACTGTTCTTGCCATGTGTGTGGATTTGAATTATCGTAGTCTTAATTTTTTTTAATCAGTGTTCATCTATATTTATTTAAATCAGTGAGATCTCTTATTATTATGGCCTTTGCTTCCTCAGGTGTTCCATTTAGTTTGATCCAAACTCTACAGTTTTGTGTCCATGTTGCCTGTATCTTGTTTTGTCTTTTCAGCATCCGTGCTTGCCGTGCTATTTCAGCATTAGTCTTTGTTAAATGTTCATTTAGGTAGACTTCTGTTCCCCGTAGCTTTCTGGCCTGCCTCAGTATGTCATTTTTTTTACTCTTCTGTTCACAAAGCGCATCACAATTGATTTCTTTGTTTTATTATCCTTTCTGGGTAAAGTATGGCAGGCAGAAACTGCATTTACTTCAATCTTTGTTTCTACTTTCAAGGAACTGAAGCACCTGGTTTTCCAGGGAGACTGATTCACTTGGGGGAGCCTCCTCACCTCTCATTCCTGCTGTAGCATGAGCATATAATTGGTATTTAATGTCTAGTCCACTAATGATTAAATCATCCATACGAGAATATTGTTCAAGATCCTCGATGCGTCGCGCCAAGTCTGCAATTTTTTTGTCTCTTTCCTTAATTGATAATTTCAACTCTCGGACTTCCTCCATTAGCCCTAATAATTTAGTCTGTTGATTGGCCACTTTGGTCAGTTCTTCTGACATGAAGTTCAGAGATTTTTTAATCTCTTCCATTTCCTCCTTCTTTGGTGGCATTTTTACTGACCTGTTGATAGTAAGACAATCTCTGCTGGTGTCGCCGGTATCCGATCCAGCTGATCTCGAATCCAACTGGGGCCTCAGCTAGCCCCCTCCGCTGCTAGCGCCATTGCTTACCGCCGCTGTAGTTGAACTTCGATCCAGCTCCCATCCAGCTGGGGCCTGGGCAGCTCCACCGCCGAGTTCCGCCGCCCACCGTCGCTGTAGTTGAGCTCCGATCCGGCTCCTGTCCAGCTAGGGCCCCGGTAGCTCCTCCGCTAAGCCCCGCTGCTATAGTTGAGCTCCGATCCGGCTCTGATCTGGCTCCTGTCCAGCTGTGGCCTTGGTTAGCTCCTCCGCCGAGCCCCAATCACAAGATTCTAAGAATCTGTGCAGGAGGCTCAGCCATCATCTACCGGGCCGATGCCGGGTCATGTTGGTATTAACTTTACAGATATTATTATTATTAGATGCTACAGCGGCCAGGACTCACGGTGTCCGTTTAAAGGGAAAAAGAATTTGCAGCATCCAGTAAACTAGTGCATACCCGTCGAAACCAAGTCTAAGCATGTATTTCTGCACACAGATAGACATCATGTAGCGAGTCCTATGATCGTTGACATCATAGGAACATCATCGGACATCATGCAGACATCATAGGCACATCATACACGGTCCTATGATGGTGACCCGTCCATGCCCGTAGAAAGTAAGTATAAGCAAGTATTTCTGCATGCCCATTACTGAAGGGTCTCCTCCTGTCTCAGACAGCTGTGTTGTTCACAGTCATGGCTGTGACGTACTGCTGGAACCTCAGGTGTTTCATCTTCATGGCATCTTTTCTGACATGCAGCAGTTCTCCTCACTGTATTGCTCTCCATGCCGTGGAACATCATCGGCAACTCTATACTATGGTGTCTATGTGACGTCATGTGGGCATCATATGATCGTGACACACAGACAAACTGACAAGATACCTGTGCATGCCCGTAAAAACCAAGTATAAGCATGTATTTCTGCATGTCCATAGAAAACGGGTGTAAGCAAGGCATGCCTGTGACGTACTGCTGGAACCTCAGGTGTTTCATCTTCACGGCATCTTTTCTGACGTGCAGCAGTTGTCCTCACTGTATTGCTCTCCATGTCGTGGAACATCATCGGCGACTCTATACTATGGTGTCTATGTGATGTCATGTGGGCATCATATGATCGTGACACACAGAGACACATAGACAAACTGACAAGATACATGTGCATGCCCGTAAAAACCAAGTATAAGCATGTATTTCTGCATGTCCATAGAAAGCAGGTGTAAGCAAGGCATGCCTGTGATGTACTGCTGGAACCTGTGGTGTTTCATCTTCACAGCATCTTTTCTGACGTGCAACACAGTCATGCCTGGGAGGTACTACTGGAACCTCAGCTGTTTCATCTTCACAGGATCCTTCCTGATGTGCAGCAGTTGTCCTCACTCTATTGCTGTCCATTTATGTAGCGTCAGGTTTAAATTAGTGTGTCCTCTTCTTAGTCGGGTGATGAGTATCTCTGCGTTCCTGTTTCTACCAACTCCCATTCCAGAGTTTACCTGCTTTTGAATGTCATAAAGATGTCTTCCTGTATCTATTGAGTGCCAATATTCTTGCCACTTTTCCACTATCTAATTTTTAATTATTGATTTGCCTTCTGACTTACTGAGTGAGATTTCCAGATTTACTGCTTCACATGATGTCGCTATGTAGGACCGCCATAGCAAGTGCTATGAACGTGAGTGATGGTCCATATGACATCATGTAGACAGCAAGGCAGGCATCACTGACATAGGAACATCATAGGACAGTATGGTCTGTATGACTTCATATTGACGTCAAGGTAGGCATCAGTCTATATGACATCATAAAGACATCAAGGCAGGCATCATATCCTAAGCTGTCCTATCATGCCAACATCATAGGCTGTCCTATCATGCAGAAATTATAGGAACATCATAGGCCGTCCTATGATGTCCTATGATTGTTACAGACACACACACACAGTATAGAGTGATGATAATCAAGTCAGTGGTGGTAATGCACCTGTAAGTTGGTTGCCAACTGCCAATCATATCTAAAAATTTTGAAGTTGTTGTGCAGTTGGAGCCGACAAAATTACAATCCAGTGATAAAGGGAATAATTGAACGGGTTTCTAACTTGGAGCTACCCTATCATGGCATATTTGCATTTGTTCACAGGAAAAACCCGTATTGAGTTCAGTCAGGGTGGGGGGCACAATCACTCGGTTAAGCTAACAAAAGCAATTGAGAAAGAAATTGGGAGAGTTAAGTTTGCAAAGTTCTTGAGTAATAACCGACTGTTAATTCATGCCACAAGTAAACAACAACAACAGAAAGTACTGACAATGACATGTCTAAACGGAGAACAAATGAAGGCGCATGGTCCTGGTGCAACAGCTAACTTGAGGGGAGTTATATCAGGTGTCCCTTTGTGCATGTCTATGGAAGAAGTGATAAACGAGATCCAAGGAGGAAAGGTGAAGGATGTGAAAAGGCTACAGAGTAAAAAAGAAGGTTCGCTGAAGGACACACAGTCTGTCATGATTCAGTTTGAGGAAACGCTCCCTAAATCAGTCCTAATAGGATACATGTATTTCAGTGTCAGAGAATACGTCCCAAAGCCACTCCGGTGCTACAAATGTCAAAGGATGGGTCACACTGCTCAGCAATGTAAGGGAAAGCTAAGATGTGCTAGATGTGGAGGGGAGCATGAATATGGTAAATGTGACAAGGACGCCAAAGTAAAGTGTTGCAACTGCGGGGGTGAGCACAGTGCTGCATATGGAGGATGTGTTGTGCAGAGGGAAGCTAGACAAGCCCAGGAAATCAGAATAACTAAGAAAATTTTGTATGCGGAAGCTCTAAAGACAGTTGCAGAGGCAGGAATAGTCAGAAACACAGCAGGCCTTCCTCAAAGAAGTTCAGTTCAAATGGAAGCCCAGCAATCAACGGGTCCCATGCAAGCACAGGATCGTGCAGCTGCAAGGAATGTTTGTGTTCACAAATGCAAAATGGATGATGACATATTGATAGTTAAGAGGACAAACTTTATAGCTTTTATCTGCCACACCATGAATGTTGCTGCACAGCTAAAGAAGAAAAGTGACAGAATCAAAACCATTGTGGAAGCAGCAGGAAGCTTCCTAGATGTGAAAGATATAACAGCTGACCAGATTCATGCTTTATTGAAAGCTGAAACTGGGGAGCATGCACATGCTGAAACAAGACCTTAATTATGGTACTACACATACTACAGTGGAATGCGAGGAGTCTTATAGCAAACGGACAACAACTCGGGCAGAAGTCCTAGGTAGAGCATTTGCAGCAGTGCATAGAGAAGACCATCTTGGTGAGAGTCATAGACAGCAAAGGCAGCATAAACTCAGAGAAAATGCAAACTTAAAAAATAAAGTGAAAGAGGATATGACTGTGTTAGACCTCGAGCTCACAATGTCAGAGCTTAAGAGAGCTTTGCAAAATAGTGGATACACAGCTCCAGGATATGATCAGTTAAGCTATGCTATGTTCCAGCAGTTGCCTATGCAATCAATGCAACTGGTGCTGAAATTGTTTAACAGGATATGGAAGGAGGGGGTTATCCCAAGCGAGTGGAAAAAGGCTGTAATTTTACCATTTAATAAGCCAGGGATAGATCCAGCTCATCCAGGCAACTACAGGCCAATAGCATTAACGTCACATTTAGGGAAATGGATGGAGAAGGTGTTAGTTTACAGACTCTCATACAGTGGAGCAAAAAAGTATTTAGTCAGCCACCAATTGTGCAAGTTCTCCCACTTAAAAGATGAGAGAGGTCTCCAATTTTCATCATAGGTATACCTCAACTATGAGAGACAAAATGAGAAAAAAAAAATCCAGAAAATCACATTGAAGGATTTTTAATGAATTAATTGGTAAATTCCTCTGTAAAATAAGTATTTGGTCAATCCCAAAAGTTCATCTCAATACTTTGTTATATACCCTTTGTTGGCAATGACAGAGGTCAAACGTTTTCTCTAAGTCTTCACAAGGTTTTCACACACTGTTGCTGGTATTCTGGCCCATTCCTTCATGCAGATCTCCTCTAGGGCAGTGATGTTTTGGGGCTGTCGCTGGGCAACACGGACTTTCAACTCCCTCCAAAGATTTTCTATGGGGTTGAGATCTGGAGACTGGCTAGGCCACTCCAGGACCTTGAAATGCTTCTTACGAAGCCACTCTTTTGTTGCCCGGGCGGTGTGTTTGGGATCATTGTCATGCTGAAAGACCCAGCCACGTTTCATCTTCAATGCCCTTGCTGGTGGAAGGAGGTTTTCCCTCAAAATCTCACGATACATGGCCCCATTCATTCTTTCCTTTACACGGATCAGTCGTCCTGGTCCCTTTGCAGAAAAACAGCCCCAAAGTATGATGTTTCCACCCCTATGCTTCACAGTAGGTATGGTGTTCTTTCTCCTCCAAACACGACAAGTTGAGTTTTCATTAAAAAGTTCTATTTTGGTTTCATCTGACCATATGACATTCTCCCAATCCTCTTCTGGATCATCCAAATGCTCTCTAGCAAACTTCAGACGGGCCTGGGCATGTACTGGCTTAAGCAGGGGGACACGTCTGGCACTGCAGGATTTGAGTCCCTGGTGGCATGGTGTGTTACTGATATAGCCTTTGTTACTTTGGTCCCAGCTCTCTGCAGGTCATTCATTAGGTCCTCCCATGTGGTTCTGGGATTTTTGCTCACCGTTCTCGTGATCATTTTGACTCCACGGGGTGAGATCTTGCGTGGAGCCCCAGATCGAGGGAGATTATCAGTGGTCTTGTATGTCTTCCATTTTCTAATAATTGCTCCCACAGTTGATTTCTTCACACCAAGCTGCTTACCTATTGCAGATTCAGTCTTCCCAGCCTGGTGCAGGTCTACAATTTTGTTTCTGGTGTCCTTTGACAGCTCTTTGGTCTTGGCCATAGTGGAGTTTGGAGTCTGTTTGAGGTTGTGGACAGGTGTCTTTTATACTGATAACGAGTTCAAACGGGTGCCATTAATACAGGTAACGAGTGGAGGACAGAGGAGCCTCTCAAAGAAGAAGTTACAGGTCTGTGAGAGCCAGAAATCTTGCTTGTTTGTAGGTGACCAAATACTTATTTTACTGAGGAATTTACCAATTAATTCATTAAAAATCCTTCAATGTGATTTTCTGGATTTTTTTTTCTCATTTTGTCTCTCATAGTTGAGGTATACCTATGATGAAAATTGGAGACCTCTCTCATCTTTTAAGTGGGAGAACTTGCACAATTGGTGGCTGACTAAATACTTTTTTGCCCCACGGTATGTATTAGAGTAAAAACGGTTTAGAATGGTTTTAGAAGAGGAAGATCCACAGTGGATGCTGTAGTTAGGGTACGTAATGATATTGAAAAGACTCAAAATGAAAGAAGTAATGGTTATAGTTTATCTGGATATTGAAAAGGCTTATGACTCACTGTGGAGAGATGGACTTCTTATCAAATTGAATAAAATGGGCATTGGTGGTAGGATGTATAATTGGATAATAGATTTTTTTTTTAACACAGGACAATTAGGGTTAAAGTGGGATCAGAAGTTTCTAATGGCTTTGAAATAGAAACTGGTGTTCCTCAGGGGAGTGTGATAAGCCCTGTTTTATTCAATATAATGATTAATGACATGTTTGAGGATCAAGAGGGATCCATCAAAACAGCACTATATGCAGATGATGGAGTCATATGGATGAGGGGAAGAAATGAGAAATTTGTGTTCAAAAACATCAGGAAAGCAATGGAGAAAGTGGAAAAGTGGTCACGAGTGGGGATTTAAATTTTCAAACAGTAAAACCTGCTATATGATTTTCACAAATGCAGAACTGGTGCAGAACCATTAACATTATATAATCAACCAATAGAGAAAGTCAGTGAATTCAAATATCTAGGATTGTGGTTTGATAGTGCATACACATGGAGAGTTCATGTTGAAAATCTGAAGACAAAATGCAAAAAAGTCATTAATCTCATAAAAGCTGTAGCAGGACACGAATGGGGTGCAGATAAACAGGTATTAATTGACATTTACAGCGCACTAATGCGATCGACAATAGACTACGGATGCATGATTTATGGAGCATATTCAGGTGAATATGCTGTTCTTGTGCTGCTTGATTTAACTGCTGCCTTTGACACAGTGGACCATCATGTTTTAATTTCCCATTTGCAGCACCTAGTGGGCATTTGTGGCACTGCTCTCAACTGGTTTAGATCCTATCTGTCAGACAGGACTTTTAGACATGTCTGGGTTTGAATCCTCTTCTGCTCCTCTGCCTTATGAGGTCCCACAGGGGTCAATTCTAGGGCCCTTGCTTTTTTCTCTGTACATACTTCCACTGGGTTCCATTTTTAAAAAGCATGGTATCTCTTTCCACCTGTATGCTGATGACTGTCAGATTTATGTCCCTCTAAAACAAAAAGCTGCCTCATCAGTAAACTCACTCCTGGCGTGCATTGAAGACATAAAGTCTTGGATGGCCCTAAACTTCCTAAATTTTAATGATAAGAAGACTGAAGTGATAGTGTTTGGACCTAGTCGCCCCTGTGAGTCCCTTCCTGTATACTTGGGCCCCCTTACTCCTTATGTTAAATCCACAGCTAGGAACCTTGGTTTTATCATGGACAAGGATTTTAAATTAGACACAATGATTTTAAATTAGACACGCAGATTCATTCTGTGGTAAAATCCAGCTTCTTTCATCTAAGGCATTTAGCAAAAATAAAACCCATTCTCTCTAGACCACACTTGGAAACAGTAATCCATGCTTTTATTTCATCTCGACTGGATTACTGTAACGCACTTTACGCTGTTGTCAGCCAGTCATCTCTTTCCTGTCTGCAGCTGGTTCAAAACGCCGCTGCTTGTCAACAGGTACACGTGGAAGAGATCACAACACACCCATCTTAACTTCACTCCACTGGCTGCCCGTGTATTTTAGAGTTCATTTTAAAATTCTTTTATTTGTTTTTAAATCCTTGAATGGTCTTGCTCCACCTTACCTCTCTGAGCTTCTGCATCCCTACGCTCCCACCCGGTCCCTTGGGTCAGCTGAACAGCTGCTTTTGGAGGTACCAAAGGCGAGGCGCAAGCTCAAAGGGGACAGAGCCTTTTCAATCATGGCCCCCAGGTTATGGAATGATTTACCCCTGGACATTAGACAAGCACCTTCACTGTCCATTTTTAAAACACGTCTTAAAACACATTTTTACTCCCTGGCCTTCAACCCAGTACGAGACATTGATTTTATTGAATGAAATGGATTTTTATTTATTTTTTTTTTTCCACAATATCTTTATTGAACCTTTTTTTTTTTTTAACAAACATGATACAAACAATCAAACACTAACACTAAAGTACTACAAAAAAAAAAAAATACCCTAAAAACACCAACAACCACCAACAAAATCAAGTCTTCAACAATGCTCCTCTGTTTAGTCTAGACAATCCAATACATTAGTATACATATTATGTTCACCAGTTTGGAATTTACAAGGTCCACACACATCATTCACCTTCTTCTTCAAGAGTTATGTTTAAATTTTTTACATAATCAATAAAAGGTCTCCATATATTCTCAAACACAATTTCCTTTGATTTCAGTATATATGTTATTCTTTCTAATGGAAGGTTTGTTAACATCTGTCTTAACCACTGAGTCACATCTGGTCTATGAGTCTTTTTCCATAATAGTGCAATACATTTTTTGGCATTAAGCAAACTGAGGTCTATGAATGTTCTTTCACTTTTATTGAAATTATGCTTTTCTGGGTACAGACCCAACAAAAACAGTTTAGGATTCAATATGATTTGTTTTGAGATTATTTTTTCAATTGTTACCCTCACCTCCTCCCAAAACATTCTTATTAATCTACATTCCCATAAACAATGAAATAGGGTTCCTTTACTTTCCATGCATTTTGTGCATGTATCTGGTATATTTTTGTTATATCTATTTAACTCCTCCGGTGTAACATACATCCGCATTAACCATTTGAAATGTATCAATTTAAGGCGTGCATTTATTGATTTGGTTTGAGCTTCTGTACAAGCCAATTCCCATTGTTCCTCTGAAATTTCAATTTGCAGATCTTCTTTCCAGTAGTTTAATCTTTTCAGTGAATTTTCACTTGAAGATAGTGTCAATGAGTTATAAAACTCTGAAATAATACCCTTTCTTTTACTATCTTTCATCATCATTTTTTCCAAGGATGAGTAAATAGGTCGAGTGAGAGCTTTATTTTGATTTGATCGAATAAAGTTTCTAAGTTGAAGATATTTAAAAAAATGTGTTCTATTGAGATTAAATTTGATCCTCAGCTCTTCAAAAGACATTATGTTGTCTGCACATGGCAAATATAAATCCTGAATCTTTTGTATCCCTTTTAAATTCCATACTTTAAATACAGCGTCCGCTCTCCCTGGTTTAAAATATTGATTACCCCATATTGGACTAAATTGTGACAATAACTGTGGTTCTTTTAAATAGTTTTTAGCTTCACACCATATTTTGATCATATGCTTTACAAATGGATTTTTAACTTGTTTTTGTAATTTTTTTGCCGAATCTGAGTATATGAATATGGGAAGAGGTAAAGGTAAATTGTATGATTCCATTTCAGTCCAGTGAGGGAGATCATTTGATGAAAAATAATATGTCATAGACCTCAGTTGTGCCGACCAATAATACAACATAAAATTTGGACATTTCAGACCTCCACGATCAAATGGTAAATATAATAAAGACAAACGTAATCTAGCCCTCCTGTTGTTCCATATAAATTCCACTAACTTTTTTTTTATTCTTGAGAATAGATCTAAAGGTGGTGATAAGGGAATGTATTGAAATAAATAAAGTATTTTAGGTAAAATATTACTTTTAAGTATATTGATTCTCCCGATCATCGACATTGGTAGTGACATCCATCTCTGAGTTAACTCATTGATATCTGACATTAAGGCTTCATAGTTGACACTGGCGACTGATTCTAGCTTAGGCATAATTTGGATTCCTAAATATTTAAACTGATTTACAACATTGAATTGATTTACCTCAGGGGCTGGGTAATTTCTCTGGGTCTCATTTAGCATTAATATTGAAGATTTAGTTTTATTTATTTTATATCCTGATATTTCCCCAAAATTCTTTATTAAATTCAACAAGGTTGGAATTGATTTTTTTAGATTCGACATAAACAAAATTATATCATCGGCGTACAGGGAGATTTTATGTTCTGTTGGTCCAACTTTAATTCCATATATTTGTGAATGTAAACGTATCGCTATCACTAAAGGTTCAATTGCCATAGTAAACAGTAAAGGTGAAAGTGGACAGCCTTGTCGACATCCTCTATTGATTTTTATTGGTTTTGAAATATTGTTATTTGTTAGGATTTCTGCTGTAGCATTATTGTATATTATTTGAACCCATTTTATGAAATTATTTCCAAGTCCAAACCTTTGTAGGACTTCAAAAAGAAAGGGCCATTCAACTCTATCAAAGGCCTTTTCGGCGTCCAATGATAGGAGAGCTGTATCCGGTGCTTCTTTATTAAAATAAATAATATTAAATAGTCTTCTTACATTATGGAAGCCTTGTCTACCCTTTATAAAGCCATTCTGATCTCGATTAATAATATTTGGTAAAATTTCTTGTATTCGTCTTGCTAAAATTTTACAGATTATCTTAAGGTCGGCGTTTAATAGGCTTATTGGTCTCATATTTTCACATTTATTAGAGGGCTTACCTGGTTTTGGCAACAGTATAATTAAGGCATTATTTATGTATGATGGTAAATTATTATTTTGAAATGCTTCTAAAACCATTTCCAAAAAAGGTTTTATTAATTTATTCTTAAATTTTTTATAAAGGTCAACTGGAAGACCATCTGGTCCTGCACTTTTTCCTGATTTCATATTATCAATGGCTAGCCCAACTTCTTCTTGACTAATTTTAGACTCCAATATCTCCCTGTTTTCATTTGGAATACACGGTATAGATAGTTCGTTCAAAAACCCATTTAGTTTTGTTAAATCAGGTTCATTTTTGGTATCATATAATTTTTCATAGTAATCTCTAAAGGCTCTATTAATTTCTAAAGGATCTATAACTACCTGTCCGTTACTTATAATACTGGTAATTGGTGTTTTAATTTCCAATTGTTTAATCTGCCATGCTAATAATTTTCCTGATTTTTCACCTTGTTCATAAAAAGATTGTTTCAATCTTAGAAGACTCGAGGCAGCTCTATTCGCTGATTTTTTGTCGTATTCAGCTCTCAAAATCAGTAATTCATTCTCCAACCTTGGGTCACTTCCTGCATACACTTTTTCCTGAAGACTTTTTATTTTATGTTCCAATTTAGCTCTCTCCTCTCGAGTCTTCTTAGATTTTGATCCTGTATAACTAATAATATGTCCCCTAATAAAAGCTTTGAAAGCCTCCCACTTTACACATGCTGATGTTTGTGTAGTATTGATGTCAAAGAACTCGTCTATCTGTTTTTCTATATACTTGACAAATTCCTCATCCTGAAGCCATTTATGCTGAAATTGCCATCTACCTGATTCCTTTGTCAATTTTTTATCTACATATATTAGACAACAGGGTGCATGATCAGAAATCACGATGTTATCATAAAAGCAGTTTTGAATCTTGGACCTTAATTCTGTGGAAATCAAAAAATAATCAATACGTGAGAATGTCTTGTAGGTACTGGAATAACAAGAATAGGCTTTAACTTGTGGTTTCATTTCTCTCCATATATCTAACAATCTCAATTCTTTCATAAAATGATTAATAGTCATCCTACATCCAATGTGCGTACAATCCAGTCCTGTTGATCTATCCACACCTGGATTCAATGTACAATTAAAATCCCCTGCTATTATATGTTGCCCTGTAAGTGATGATAAGATGAGAAATAAATTAGCAAAGAACTTCTGATCATCTATATTGGGACCATATAAGTTCACAAGATTTATATTTTCTAATAGCAAAGAACCTTGAATGATTACATATCTTCCAAATTTGTCTCCAATTACATTTTTCACCTGAAAAGGAACTGATTTATGTATGAGAGTCATAACTCCCCTGGCTCGGGATGAAAATGAAGAGGTGAATACACTTCCCTGCCATCTACTCCTAATTCTTTTAACATCCTCCTCTATCAGATGAGTTTCTTGTAAAAACACAATTCTTGAACCCATGTCCTTTATTTTATTCATAACTTGTTTAAGTTTTTTTAAATTTTGTAGACCTCTGCAATTCCATGAAGTTAAATTAAGATTAACACTTTGGTCCATGATCAATAGGGAGTTTGGGATTACCTTGCAGTGTAAACATGCTCATACAGAGAAGCAAAAACATGAGTGGTTGAACATTCATCCTACAAACTACACACAAACAAATTTCCCCTTCCCACACTTGTGGCAAACCCCCCAAAATCAAAAGAAAAATTCTGTCTCCCGATATAGCCATCGACTGTTCCACACCCACGGGGAACAGCCTAAGCCACTCCTTCTTCATCCTCCCAATCACCCCAACTCTACTGCTTTTAATGACGTAACATTAACTCTCCTCTGTAGTTTTCCAACTTAACTCCAAAATTTTTAACAACTTTGTACATCATAGTTATTTTTTTTGTTTGTTTTGTTTTTGTTTTGTTTTTTTAATATATAATACCATCTATATTTTGTAAACTTACTATTTACTTCAAGTCAGTCAGATGCCTGTGCAAATGCTTAATTATTCTACCTTATATTTTGTTCATGCTTAGCTCCCACCAGTCTCTTCTTCTTCTTTGATCTTCTTGATGAACTCCTGCGCCTCCTCTGGGGTCTTGAAGATGTGGGTTCTGCCCTCATACGTGGTCAGCAGTCTCGCAGGATAGATTACACCATGACGAATCCCAAGGTTGCGCAGCTCCTTACGTACGGGATCAAACTGCTTCCTCAATTGCTGGATTCCTGTGGCCAAATCTGGGTAGAACCGCACCTGCTGGTCCTGGTGTTTAATCTCTCCTTTAGCACGTGCAGCGTTGAAGATCTTCATCCTGTCTCTGTTGCTAAGAAACTTCATAATTAAGGTCCTCGGCGGTCCCTTATCTCTCCGTGGGCCAATACGATGTGCTTTTTCCAGAACCACTGCTGATTGCAACTCCTCGCTGCCCAGCACCTCCGGAATCCACTTTTCCAGAAAGGAACATACGTCCCGACCTTCTGATTCCTCTGGAAGACCCACCAGCCTCAAATTATTCTGTCTCGACCGAGATTCCAAATCCAAAATATTATCTTCCAGAGATTTTTTTTTTTTTTCCAAAGTGCGCACCTTTAATTGAAGACGGGTGACGTCATCTTCAGCACTAGCGAGACGGAGCTCCATCTGCGCCGTTCGTTCTACACAGTCACCCAATTCCTTTCTTATTCCTTCCAACGCTGTCATAATCCCATCAAATCTAGAGGAAAAGTCCGCTCTCATTGAACTCATGGCAGCCATCAGCGCATCTGCGCCATTCGGATTTTTATTTATTTTACTTTTTATTTTATTTATGAATTTTTTACTGTGGTTCTTGTGTTAGCACCCTTTGTGTTAGTGCTCTGCTTTTATGTTCTCTTGCTGTACAGCACTTTGTGTAGCGAGTGTTGCTTTTAAAGTGCTTTATAAATAAAGTTGAGTTGAGCAGCGGCAAAGACGACTCTGGAAAAAACAGACAAAATGCAGCATAGAGCACTTCGCCAGTGCATTGGAGCCGTCAAAACAACACCAAACAATGCAGTTTTAATAGAAGCAGGAGAAATGTGAATGGATTTGAGAAGAGATAAACTCTCATTATCATTCTGGGTCAAGCTGAAAGAAAGTGACAAAGCAAATATTTCAAAAACCACACTACAAGACGGCTGGGAATACTGTAATTTCCAGGGACATGGGTTTGGGTGGACAATTGAAAGGAGGACCAGAATGTATGGCCTGCACACTATTAACATAGCTAACACCAGTCCAGTGAGTAATGTTCCCCCTTGGCTGTTTCCGGGAATAGAAGTAGACACTAGTCTGCTAATGAGGAAAAAGGATTGGCATATGAGTGAAGTTGGTGTTAAAACAAGCATTTACCTCAGGAACAATTACGATAACTTCTTACAGCTCTATATGGACAGTTCAAAGAATAAAGAGAGCTCTGTTGGATTTGGAGTATACATCCCAGAGTTTAAAGTGACCATCGCAAAAAGACTGTCCAACAATACATCTGTGTTTACAGCAGAGATGGTGGCAATAATTATTGCTTTGCAGTGGGTGGAGGAGGTCAGACCGGACCGGGTGGTGGTGTGCACTGACTCACTTGCAGCTTTAAAAACCATACAGACACTAAAATCTACAAGGGAAGACTTGGTGATTGAGCTATATCAGTTTATTTAGGGTACACAGGGGTGGTGGACAAATTCAGTTTTGTTGGGTTCCTGCACACGAAGGATTGAAAGGGAATGACTGTGCAGACAAATTAGTAAAAAATGCTCTTGGAAAAGAGATAACTATATCATTGTCTCTTGGAAAAGGTGAAGGGAAAGCAGTAATCAAGAAAAAAGGAACTGAGCTATGCCAAAAAAGATGGGATGAAGATCATAAAGGTAGATCGTATTACAAAATACAAAAATCTATTGGAATAAAGAATTTCATAACAACCAAAAGGAGGGAAGACATCATTATGGCAAGACTCAGACTGGATCACACAGGTTTAAACAGCACTTTATTCACCATGGGGAAAAGCGAAAGTGACAAATGTAGAGAATGTGGAGTAAAAGAAAATGTCGAGCACATCTTATTACACTGTCACAAATACAGAAATGAAAGACGGATAATGGAAAATGAAGTTCGAGAGGCCGGTAGGGAATGGGATTTAACTGGGATTCTGGGAACAGATGGAGATGGAGAGGCAATAAGAATCACGAGAAGGGCTCTTTTCTCTTTTTTAAATAACACAGGATTAAGTCATAGAATTTAGGGGTCAGGCTCAAATGACATAATGTTACACTCTCTTGTACAGTAGGTGGTGGTATGCACCTTTCAGTTGTTTGCTATCCGCCAGTAACCGAGAAAAGAAGAAGAAGAGCTCTGCTCTGCTGCCTGCAGAGCAAACACACATGCACACAGAGCTAAGCCCCGCCTACACTTCAGGGCATGAAGAGACACAGAGTGGTGGCTAAACCTTTGTTGATAAAACTTACATATTTTGACTGAGTGACTCCATATTCGGGGATGCACCCCCCCCGTAACCTCAGGAAACCACGTATAAAACCTTTGGTCAGTCTAAGGAGCGGTTTGAGAGATATCTGAGGAACACACACACACAGACAAGAGATTCCTTGAATTTATAGATGGATGTAATACGATAGGTGAAGCAGAAAATAACTAGGTGCCATTTTATTGCAATTTTAAACTCCTGAGTAGAGCACTTTTCCTCCTTCTCTCAACACAAGTGTGCTCAAGCTACAGCTGAGGGATCAAACACTTAAAAGAGAAAACGGGTCTTTTTAATTGTAAGTTGAGTTGAGCATTGATGACTTTAATTCTCTAATAAAGTGTCTTTCCGAAGTGATTTAAGGTCTGCTCACGTTATGAAGTTTGGCCTAAGCTTAAAGTCCACTGCCTTTGAATAGTGTGATCGCCCTTGCCTGCTTAGGTGCAGCCAAATCCCTCGGCTTAGCTCTGTCTAAGAGAGGCAGGCGTTAGCCGTGACTCAGATTCTCATGCATGAGCACACGTACTGTAAAACTGATATTGTTCTTCTATCAAGACAAAGCAAAGGGATGTCTCATACCTTTGACATGTTTCAACTGTCGTCTGCAGTCTTCTTCAGAAAGCGTCATCTGATGTGACACGTCACGGACGTCAGATGATGCTCTCTGAAGAAGACTGCAGACAACAGTTGAAACATGTCAAAGGAATGAGACATCCCTTTGCTTTGTCTTGATAGAAGAACAATATCAGTTTTATCATTAAGAAGACAGAAATGAACCTGTTTGAGATGACGCGTACTGCAAATCTACTCTACATGCATATGACATATACTGACATAATCATTTCTCCCAACAAGTCATTTTACAAAATAAATGCAGAGCTAATCCTACAGGAAAAATAAGTGTTAAATCTATAATTTTTAAGTGTTTATTGTGTAGCTTTCCAGTGTGCTTCCCGATGACATATCTACAAGGTTGCGGTTCTTAGGTCCAGCTGTGCTAAAAACGATGTGAATGCAGGACATGGGTGGACATGGATTTGCAGCTATAAAAACACATTTGATATTACTTGGGGGGGGGGGGGAAGCACACACTGATCTACTAAGGTAATGAGGAATGTGTATTTCAAAAAGCTTTAGGGTACACTCACACTGTCCCTCTTGTTCTGTACTGAAATATGTTTGACCCTCCCCAAAGTCCACATTGTCTCATGTGATTGCTCCATGGAACACTTCTTTAGCTCAGGCACGATTGGGAGAGGCACAGAAATGATGCAAATGCTTGCAACCCCGTGCTACTTGTGTAGGCCAGCGCCTGTGTATGGCAGCTCTTCCGCCATCAGTGTGTGAATGGGTGGTCAGCAGGATCTGTAAAGTGCTTTGTTCATCTAGAGATGAGAAAAAGCTCTATATAAGTGAATGCCATTTACCATCATAGAGTCACTGTTCCTCTCCAATCATTTACAATAACAGGAGAAAACTGCTTATGTTGGTGCAATGCAGAGGTTGTGTGTGTGTGTCTCGTGCATACAGAAATATACAGAGCCAAATGGCAGAATGTGGAGGTATTTGGGAATATTTGCAACCACGCTTCAGTGGGGGAGAGGGGAGGAGGAACGTCTGCATAGTATGGAGCGACCAGAACAGTGTGAGCCCCGAACATGTTTCAAAAGCAGATGCAGTCTGCTTTGCACACGGGTGGCTTCTCTTATTATGGGAATTGGGAGTTGCATAGAGAAATGAAAATGCCCTCAGAATCAGAACATGCCACTCATGTTAAGAATGGGGGGGGGAGAAGGCATCATTTTATTTTCAATAATAGCATTCTTTGATGCAGCCAAAACACAGTGAATAAAAGCAAATATTCACAGCCACTGAAGAATCTAAAAACTAAAATCTAGTTTGTTTTATTGCTTTTTTCCTTTTTTTGCTGGTGGTGAGCCCTTTCTTCGGTGTGCTCGGTCACAAAACCTTTTCCTTGCAGGGGGCGGCTGTGGCGCAGGTGTAGTGTGGCTGACTACTGATCGGAGGGTCAAAGGTTTGATTCCCGCTCTGTCTGCAGTCTGCATGTTGAAGTGTCCTTGAGCAAGATACTAAACCCCCAGTTGCTCATGGTGGGTCAGGCCAGCACCGGTGCATGGCGGCTTCGCCACCATCAGTGTGTGAATGTGTGGATAGCAGGATCTGTATAGCGCTTTGGTCATCTAGAGATGAGAAAAAAAGCGCTATATAAGTGAACGCCATTTACCATTTCCAAATCACCCACAAAATGCTCAACAAATAGTGTGGAGTTTTCAAGACTATGCACACAGTTCAGTACTCACTATTTGGGATCTTAGTAAATCGGCCGTCAAGGGTACAGTGTTGCTCCAAAGAGTCAGAAAGTCTTTGGGGTCGAGACACTTCAAGTATTTGCTGACAATACCTTCCTTATATCTCCATTACAGGTACCTTGTGAAGTTCCTCTCTAAGCTGGCCCTGGACAGTGATGTTAATAAAATGACCCCCAGCAACATTGCCATAGTCCTGGGGCCAAATCTGCTCTGGTCCAAGATGGAGGGGTGAGAATTTTGTGAACTCATTGCCTCATGTTAATTTATTTTATTTTTGAATTGAAAGTTCCTGTGTTTATTAACCACGTCCGTCTTCCGTTGCATGCAGGACGCTAGCAGAGATGGCAGCAGCTACATCTGTCCATGTAGTAGCCATCATTGAACCCATCATCCAGCACGCTGACTGGTTCTTCCCTGAAGGTGAGACATCCTTGGGTCTGCCGTTTTTTTCAGTTACACTTCATTTGTCCGTCTTACTGTATATAAAAGAGTAGGGCTGAAAATGTGTTACTGCCATTGCACTGTGCATGTTGTGTTGCACTTGCTTTGGAGAAGTTTGTTTACTGAGTGCAGCTGGAAAAGAAACTGAGGCCCAGAGAAAGATGAGCAGGGTTATTACCTCAGCTATAGAAGCGACATTTTTGCCAGTGTTAGTTTGTTAGCAGGATTAGTCAGAAAAGTAATCAACAGATCTTGATTACATTTTTGGAAGGGTTGGGTTTGGTACAAAGAACAATCCATTAGATTTTGGTGGTGATTTGACTCCAGGAATTTTTAAAGGATTAGAAAGGGGGGAAATGTGCTGCCTTGTCAGAGCATATATGCAAATTTTGCTTCCACAGCTCTTACCTTGGGTGTAGTTAGCAGCATGCCAGCTCGACTGTGGCATCTGTGATCTTGGGGTGTAGCCAGTTTGATGCTGATCATCACAGAGTGGTCTCCTACGGTTGGTGGGGTTATATATTCAGTTTTAGTTCATCAGTCTCGTTTCCAAGGGACTGAGCATTTGTGACAAAAAAAACTAAGCAGCGTCACAGACCTGACGTCATGTTTAGGTGCATGCTGGTGACAGGATGCTGTAACGTGCTTGTAATGACAGCACTAGCTGACTGTTTGGTAGTTTATTATTTACTTTGTTCAGTCATAATCATTAGTAACAAGTGCTAGTTAGTCATAAATATAACCTCATTCAATGCATTAAAAAGTATCTTATGACAAGCCAGAATGGCAGTCAGCAGAGTGCAAACATTCAGCAAGGCACAACAACATGCAAATGTCAAAGGATGCCTTATCTCACAATGTTAATAGCAGTGACAAAAAATTCCTGGATCCAAGGCCAAAGATCTATGATGGCACCAAAATCCACCATATTATTTTGGCTGTATTTCAGTAACTCTTAGAGATGGGTAAAAACCCAGGCACACTACTGAATCCCCCCATTTTCTCAGCTACATGTTGGTGGTAGTTGCAAGTTTCTAGTCTTACATGTCATCATACAACAAAAGACGACCTCCTTATAAACATGATAATAGCATTTGTATATAAACTAGATGCCTAATTTTATCTGGATTCACACCAAACTACTCATTCATATATACCAAGATCCTAAATGTATTTAGTTTTCACAGAAAAAAATAACAGAAATGTGGAACAACGCATCAACTTACAATGTTGTAAGTGACAAAAATTCTGGGATCCACACCAAAATTTAATCATCCAGTCTGGCCCAAGACTGACCCTCCCTGTAGGTTTCATGGAAAGTCGTTCTATAGTTTGTGCATAATCCTGCTACCTAACATACAAACAGACGGCTAAACTATCAACAATGATCCCATTTCCTTGTTGGTGGAGGTAATTAGAATTTTAACCTGAAGAATTTCATCAAATGTTACTTGTGTAGTGTCTGTTTGGGAAGAATGACCCAATACGAGAAGTTCTACATGACATCAAAGTTATTATATTTAGCTGTAATGGACAGGTCTGCCCTAAATCTCGCAAATGCACAGCCTTTTATAAAAGCAACAGGAAACAGCTTTTAGCAGAATTATAAGAACCTCGACAGGGCAAGATGAGCAAAAAGCAAACACACACTCATGTAAGGCTTGTTTTATTGCTGTACACTTTATAGTTTTTCTTTTGTTTGCTTTGTCCCCCCCCCCCCCTCCCCCCGCAGAGTTGGACTTCAATGTGTCGGGCATGTTTTCTGTGCCCTCCCATCCGGCCACCCCAGACCCCGAGCCTGGCCTGGACAGGAAACGTCCTGGAAGCATGGGCCACGACGGGGACAGTCACACCCCCCGTAAAGACAGGTACCTGTCTCGCCCCAACCTCAACCTCAGCCTGCCCCTCACCCTCCCGTCCCGTCCCAAGACCCTGAGCAGGCAGGAGTCGCGGGGGCCAGCTGTGTCGGCCCTTTATGTCGTGGCAGACGAGTCCATCACGGTCACTGAAACGCCCACTGAAGAGCTGCCCAGCCCAGACTTCAAAGCTGCTCTTTAGTCAGATATACGTACAGTAACTCCCTTGAATGCAGTTCCTAATTGGTGAAAAAAGGAAATTGTGTCTCATGTGATTTATGCACCATTTGTTATGTTTAGGGGATTTTTATCACATGCTAATCCGCTGTTTTCCTCAAAGTTGATAGCCAAATGAAAATAACTTCTACTTCGATAGAGTAATGAAACAAACAATTTAAAGTATTTTGTCTCCAGATTTCTCAGTCTTTGTTACTGTTGTGTACTCTTGTTATTTTTTTAATTAATTTCAAATTAAAGCTTAGGCCACTCTGTAGGAGGCTGGTTTTTATGTTTTGTGTGGGCTTCCTGTGCATTTTTCTCTTTATGATGTGGCATCTGCCTCCTGTCCCTGCAGCAGTTTGAAGTTTTTCTGTTTCAGAAGGTCACTGTCATTGGTTTCACGTCCTCTTCAGCTTCTTCTTTCTGAACTGGTTTTGCTGACCTCAGGAAGTGGCGTCTCTTCCCGTCTCTCTCAACGCACCGTTCAGGGCTTTTGCTGTTTTCCTGTCTCTCAGTCACTTGCTCCTTCGCTCTGTCTGATGGCGTGGTGTGGTTTACCTTGCTGAACTTTCTTCCCTCTCCCACCCTCCCTAGCCCTGTTAACAAACAGCCGGAGCCCGCTCCTCGCAGAACCAGCGTCTTAAATAGAAAGCAGTCACAACTAACCTCACCCACTTTCCAACCCCCATTACCCCCCCTGGAAGCCGGGGGTGCTACCCAGCTGGAGCCCCAGCCTCCATCCCCGGCTACAGACTCTGAGCCGCCCAGCCTGGGTGGTGCTGGTGTTGGTGGTGGTCTGGGTGGTGGGGTCCAGGTAGCCACAGTGCAACCTCAGGTTGCAACCCAGCTCAGCACAGAGGAAATCAGGTAAGAGAGTGAGCTGAGGTAGCAACATACTTCACCGTCTGCTCGCAGCCAATCAGCCGATCCAGAGCTCACCCAGCCTTTGTTTGTCTTCCAGTATGTCAAAGCAGCTAAACAGAAAAATCATGGAAAATTGGAGATTTTAATTTCAAAAGCAGTTTTTAGACAACTTCTAGCCTGCATTCTGTGATGATTGACTGAATTCAGCCTATTTTTAGAGACTCTTCTTCCTTCTCGTCTGCTCATCAGTCTGCCTGTGTCTGACTTCTTGATGGTGGTGCCTGATTTCTGCATGCAACTCGTGATTGAATTTTAATGTGGTTTTTTTTTTCTAATCTAATCATTTTTCTGAATTTTGCACCCTGTTCCCTGTATGGTGTTTTCTTTCTACATACATGTTATTGAGCCGTTCTTCATGTGTTAACCTTAATCAGATGAAATTAATCTTTGAATGGAAATGTTTTTATGCGCATGAGCACCCCTGCAACAGTTGATCTTTGAATCTTGGATCACCTACATGTATGATGTAAGTGGTTTTAAGATCCGAACCTGTGATATTTCCACAGCCCGGCCCGTGAGGTTATGTCCACCCCACCTCCCCAGAGAAATGGTACTGTCCTCCTTGGAGTGGCAACGCAGCACACGCAGGGGGGCTCAAGGGGGCCGAGCCCACACATGATGCGCAGAGGTGAGTAAATGTACTTTATTGCAGTCATTTAATATGAGGGATTTGGTAATGGCGTCTGATTAGTATTCCCCTCTCCCACATTAAGGCACCAAGAAGCAGGCCCCAGCCCCGCCCAAACAGCCCAGCCCCTACGCTTCTCATCCCAGCAACGCCCAGACGCCCGGCTCCCCTCACCCACACATCATACCCCGTCGTCACACCAGCAAAGAAGCCCTCATCCAAGTGCCCAGCCACCCACCCCCGCAGCCCCCTCAAGCCCCCCTGGCCCAAATGGAGTCTGAGCCCTCTCCGCCCAGCAGTCCAACGCCTCCTGACACTCCACCTCATGACAGCCCGCATCCCTCCTACCCCTCGGGTTCGCTCCCTCGTCCCGCCAGGCCAGCTCCGAAGCCCAAACCTCGACCCAGTATGCCGCCGCCACCCCAACCCACAGCAAATGACAACGGCAACGGTGTGTGCAACTCAGCCTCCAAGATCATAACAGGTAAATGGCTTCTTCGCTGCACAGCCAACATTTTTTTAAATAGTACAGTGAAAGCACAAATGTGCATTATTTACATTGCACCAGCATTGGAGTTGGAAAAAGTAATTAAAGGTTGGTGAAATCTCAGCATAAGTACACGGTAGCAACTTAAATTTAATTCTGTATCAAATTTAGAAATGTTCACTGGGGTCTATAGGAAACAAGATGTTAAATATGCACAATAGAGGGACTTTGCAAAATTATCCAGAAAATTCAGGCGTTCAAAGGCTGACCTAATGTAAAGATACAGGAGGCTTATGAGCAGTCTACACATTCTCTACCGCAAATGCTTTTGATTAAATGTACAGGTGTTGCATTTAATATTCACTGGATTCTGCATTTGGGATATGCTATTAACAACGAAGAAAGTACACAGACTCTGAACTATAGCTGTACAATTTGAATTTGAAAGTCGCAGGAGGTGGAAACTAAAACTACTGTCACACTTGTGCCACTGATAAAAAGGAAGGATCAAGATTAGAATTTGAATGTATTTGCATACAGTTACTTCAGCGGTAAAAGCTAAACATTTAGAGATGCTGATGTAGTTGGATTGTGCAGCCATGTTTGAGTGATTTTGGTTTTGTTCAACATGATTCCTCTGTGAAGATGCTGTGACTGAAATCACTTGCTGGCCGCCTGCTGACACCGTTTTCACTCCAGTGCCGAATGGCTAAATGTTCCTCTTTTTGGCGCTGTGGCTTTTGGTTTCACCGTGTCATTGTTCCTCGTCAACTCATAATTGAACTGTGGTGGTTTGAAGCATGACAGAAAATCTGTAAATATTGCAGATGTCTGAGCTTCCGGTCAGCCTGTAAGATGAGCTTTGCAAGGCAGGTAATGGTAAGGAATCTGATTGGCTGACGCTCTGGCTTTGCTTTTGTTCCTCTGCATGTTTGTGTCTGCTGGAGGTAACGGCTAATGCATTTGTGCTTTTCTCCACACGCTGTCTTCATACATTTATGAATGCAGCTTTGTGTTTGTGCTGCATTCCCCAACAACACTAACGCAAGTTGATTCCCCTGCAGTTGAATGGCTTCTGGCTGCTGATAGACTTCTGCAAAAACTAACGCGCTCATTAACAAACTTTAATCTCACAGAGTGCAGCTGTTATGTTGACGAAAATCTTTCCCACAGAAAGGAAAGAAAATATATTGCATCAAAGACTAACACACCAAGGAAGTTTCCAAACACCTGCATCGACCACTGAAAAACTGAGATTGGCTAAATGATTGATGATTAGAGGACTCCTTGGTGTCTTACAGAGTGTAAAGTAGCGGCTCAAGCGTGTGTTTGCACCCAAGTTTTAAACTATGTATTCACTGTGATGTGCAGAGGTGGGTAGTATCTGGTTATATTTACTCAAGTACATGTACTAAAGTAATTTTTTCCACTAAATTCTACTTTTCCGAGTAGGTTTATGGCAGTTTACTATGTACTCTATTAGTGTAGCTATCAAGAGAAGCATCTAGCCACACTTTTGATTTCACAGATTTGAAAACTGGATAGAAATGTTTGTTTATACTCTATTAACCAGTTCTTAACCAAAAAGCACTTCAACTCTAGTCATTTAATTTATGATTCTATTTTATTGAAACCGATGTTCTTCTGTTGTGGCTTAGCAACTAATTTATCTGTCTGATTCTCTGTATGATTTAGATAATATTAAAGGGTTCATCGTGGATCCTCTATTCTATTTTAATTGCAGTAATACATTTAATAGAAAAAGCCACAAACTGGCAAGATTAAAGTTGCAAATTTATGAGGGGAAAAGCTGAAAATTTATAAGGAAAAAGCTGAAAATTTACACATGAAGAAAAAATTAAAAGGAGGAAAAAGTTGCAAATTTTAAATGTAAAGTTATAAATGTATCTGAAATATGTCTCGATTTGAGAAAAAAGCTCTCAAATTCATGAGGATAAAGTCTCAAATTTACAAGGGAAAAAGTGCACATTTGAGATTTTTTTAAAAATTTGAATACACACAGACTTCCTAACAAGCTGTATATGATCACAAAGCTGTAATTTAAAAAAGTTTTAAATTTCACAGAAATCTCGATGAAATCTTATGAGAAGTGTCAAATTGTTTAAAATTTACAACAAAAAAAAACCACATTTGAGAAATGTTTTACATATTTAAAATGCTTAATTTGAGGAAAATGAGTAAATTTATAGAAAAGTGACAAATTCATCAATTATCTGTTTAAGTCTGTCCTCACCACTCAATTGACTTTTTTAGCAGATGCTTTTTTTTACTTTTACTTTTTTGTGACCACTCATACTCACATTTTAAAGGTATCACTACTTTTACTTGAGTGTAACTGCTACCCTGCCTACCTCTGGTGGCCTGTTGAACCAGTGTGCGTACTCACTGCTGCCCCTACACATCCTGCACAGATGGAGCCCTCGTCCTCAAGGGGACCGGAAAGGCCATCGTCCCTGACGTGATTGTGGACCCATCCCGGGGCAGCTCTGCTGGCCAGGAGCCTGCCGCCACCACCCCAGCCCTACATCCTGATCCTCAGATAGAGAGCACCCCTCTGTGAAAGGGGAGGGATCGCGTCACGCTCCTATGTGAGAACACCCATGATGCATCACAATTCCAGATGGTTTCTGGAATCAAACTGCTGCCTTTTCCTCCCTTTATTGACTTAAACCAGAGACTTTGTCTTAAAGTGGTGGTTTAAAGCGCAAAACTCCTGCCCAGCTAAGAGTTTCCACATTAGACTTCCCATTCAACTTTTTTTTTTTTTGCTAATGATGCTGCTGGATATTGTGAGGTAGGACTGCAGAGTCTTAATAGACATGAGGTGAACATATATATATATATATATATATATATATATATATATATATAGCAGCTAAATGCTAATAACATTTGTCTCCTGGTTGATTTTTATTAAGTTTAGCCAAAAATGCTCAAACTTCATCGACACCAGCTCATCTGGAGACATGTCTGTGACCTGCGACTGGTGATCTATTTCTCCAAAAACTGACTTTTTGTTTCCAGTTAGTTCAGTGTGATATAACCAAAGAGGTGCAGTTTTTTCCCTCCCTGTCACGCACCAAAACAAAGAAACATTAAGGACCAAAAGAAATGGATATGAGCCAAAGCAAATCCACTTTAAATTTTAAAGCTGTTGAGCTATTTTCCTGTTTGCAGATGACCAAAGTTTTCACTGTAGGTGCAATATAAAATGCAGTTGTCTTCCAGTGGGAGTCCCACCCCGTCATAAGACGCTGCATTTCTTTGGGCGGGTATTCCAGGTTGTTTTACTTCATTTTATCTTGTTAACCAGTTAGGTGGAATTAGTTTTAAATTTGACTTTTATTTGATTTTCAGCCCAAAAATTTGCCTTTAAAACGGTGCTGATGCTCTGACTAAACACAACCAAATGATCGCATAATTTTGACTATGACTTGCAAACTTTTCCCTATTAGGGGGTTTTCAGCTTTATTTTTTTTTCTACTTTTTTATGGTTGTTCTGCTGCACATAATGATTCATCAGTCATAATAAAAGATTGTTCAACAGCTTGGCCTCATTGTCTTGGGTAATTACAAAAAATGTTCATAATAGGCATCTCACAATGTTTGTCATAATTTTCTCAGCTTGTTGTATAACCCTTCTACTGGTTATTGCAATATTATAAATCATTAAAATATTCATTCTGAAGTAACACTTTGACCTTTTGAAAGCCCAGGTCCACAAATATTTTCACACTTGTACAGATAAATTACATGTACTAGGTAGCTGCTTTAAAGCCCCAATTTAAATAAAGACAGTGCTATAAAAGAGAGACAACCAAACTGAATTTATCACAAAACATTTGTTCCTCATTACAGTGAGGAAATCTAATTTAAAAGCCACTTTAAAAGGTAGGAAAGAACCAACAAAAGTCATGTTAAAATCTGTCCAGAGCCACTCTTTCTCCTTTGTGTTTTTCCTTTACAGCCTGTCAAGCCCAGTAACCTATGATAAAGACCGTTATGGAGAGGCAAATGATGAGGTTGGCGTTGACAAGGAGTCGTAGGCGCGGCTTTTCATCCAGGGAGCAAACAGCCTGTTCAGGCAGCGGTGGGGGAGCGGCGTTATCTTCTCCCTCCTTCTGTCTCTCCATCCCACAGAGCCAGTAGAGGGCAGAGATCAGCCTGGCCTGACTGTGAGCACTGGACACTAATGATGAGTCTGAAGAGTGTACAAAGAGGGGAGAAAAACAACATGAGTATTTTGGAGGCTGTTCCCCTTCAAAAGAGAGCAAGGTAAAGACCCACCTCTCCTGGGATGACTTGCTTTTCCATTGCGGCTCTCCTGCTCTCCTCCTGCGACTCCCATCTCCTCCCTCACTTCTGAGGCCGTGATGTTCGCTATGGTAACCACCTGCTGCGGGGCCTTCGCCGTGTCAAACCTCGTGAACCACGTGAGACGACTAATCTGTTCAAAAGAAGTAAATGCATCCTACTGCAGACGTTCCACAAGGTGTCACTATATATTGTGCTGGAATCCAAAGGAAACACTATGGAAGAACTGTTCTCAGCGTGAAAATCTTACATAGTGTTGCTTTAAGATGAAACATTTGGTCAGAGGTGTCTTAAATTCAGCCCAGAATAGTATTGCCACCTAGTGGTCATGCAATGCAATATACAGTAAGTAGCTGATTCTAGTAGCTACTCCAGGGGTGGGCAGTGAGGGCCATTCCACTGCAGCTTTTCTGTTCCACCCAGTCTCTTCAGCAGGTGTTTGCTCTCATCAGCTCCAAGGATTGCTAATCAGTGAAGCCACCTGCTGAAAAGACAGGGTGGAACAGAAAACCTGCAGTGGAATAGCCCTCCGCGGCACATGATTGCCCACCCCTGAGCTACTCACTTCTTCATTCAAGGCCTCATAAATAAAATTCAACTTTTAGCATACAATGCATATCAGAGCAAAAACCAAGCCATGAAGTCAAAGGAATTGCTCAGAGACAGGGTTGTTGCAATGCACAGATCTGGGGAAGGCTACAAAAAATTTTTTTGCTGCACTGAAGGTTCCCAAGAGAGCAATGGCCTCCATGAATCTCAAATGGAAGGACTTTTCCAAGAACTGGTCACCCGGCCAAACAGAGCAAGCAAGGAAGAAGGGTCTTAGGGAGAGGGGTGATCAAGAAGCCGCCTCTGACTGAGCTCCAAAGATCCTATGTGGAGATGGGACTAAGGTCCAGAAGGGTAACCATCACTGCAGTCCTCCACAGACCAGGGCCCGTATTCACATAGTGTCCAAGGGCTAAGAATTACTCCTAGTGATGTAATTCTTAGAAAATTTGGAATGGAACCATGAATTCTGCTGTCTACCAAAAATTCCTGAAGGAGAATGTCCGACCATCTGTTCGTGATCTCAAGCTGAAGCGCACTTGGGTTCTGCAGCCGGAAAATGATCCAAAACACACCAGCAAGTCCACCTCTGAATGGCTTAAGAAAAAAAAAGTGAAGACTTTGGAGTGGCCTAGTCAAAGTCCTGACCTGAATCCAATTGAGATGCTGTGGCATGACCTTAAAAAGGCGGTTCATGCTTGAAAACCCTCCAATGTGGCTGAATTACAAAAAATCTGCAAAGATGAGTGGGCCAAAATTCCTCCACAGCGCTGTAATAGACTCATTTCCAGTTATTGCAAACGCTTGATTGCAGTTGTTGCTGCTAAGGGTGGCCCAACCAGTTATTAGGTTTAGGGGGCAATCACTTTTTCACACAGGGCCATGCAGGTTTGGATATTTTTCCTCTTAATAATAAACACCTTCATTTAAAAACTGCATTTTGTGTTTACTTGTTATCTTTGTCTAATATTTAAATTTGTTTGATGATCTGAAACATTTAAGTGTGACAAACATACAAAAAAATGAGAAATCAGGAAGGGGGCAAACACTTTTTCACACCACTGTATTTTAGTAAAAAAAAATGAAAGAAAATATGATACATGACATTTACTGAATATTCCATTGTTTTAAATGTCTACTGTTGCTTTATAGTTTGTAAATTTGCATTAATGACCCGAGCAGAAATCTTTCTGTATCCTCTGCTCAAGTGACCTGCAGCCACATTCACTTTATTCATTCCTTCAGGTTGGATTATGAATGGAGTGAATGGGGCTACATCTGACTTGGCTAATGCAAGCTCTCACTGAAACCACCATATCAAAAAGTTCCATACACTAACCTACGGTAAAATAACATCCTAAATGATATACCTGTTCTGGTTTAGGAGCCTCTGTAGCCAGGCTGACTACAACCACGATGATTAGGGTGATGAAAGACAGCAGCGTGGAGAAGTAAAGGTAGTGGACATATTTCAGTACCCCAGGCCTGTTGTCCTCCTCGTAGCACAGAGGGACTGGGTAGATGAAGTCCAACAACATGCGAATACAGCCGATTGTAAGACCGATGACCAGACCCCAGAAGGCACCCTGCAGGAAGTCAAAGAGCAGTATTAGGCAAGGTGTGTGACTGGCTGGAGTGACCTTTGTTCCTAGGGACCTTACAGTGTTCCTGTTAACAAGACATTATGAAAAATCTATAAATAAAACTAAGATAACACACAATACACAGGTTTATCTATCTTGGAATGGCAAAAGTCTGTTTTCCTGAGATTAAACACACTATAGGATGACAATACAAGGTTTGTGGCTGATGTTACATAGTCAACGTTTAAAACATTTCCTAATACCCTCTGAGACTGCCCAACCATATACAGTATTAAAAGCAACTGACAGTTACCGCTGTTAAAGATTAGTAGAATGCTGCTGAAGCAGAAAACGCAGTATTTAATCAGTAAAACAACTAAGTGTGGTGAATGGGGACTTAAGTAGCTCCTAGAATCAAGTCAGTTGGAACAAACTTGTATGAATCAAAATATCTTCTAAAATGGGTCAGATGTTTCCTTATTAATCTAGAACTTTTTGGTACTGGCAGTTTTCCTGATTGCTCTAGAGAGAGCGAGAGACCAGTTTATACGTGCTTACAAGTCGGATGCATCAATTAGACATTAGGCTCGAACGGATGTTAAAAAATCGTAATGCAAGAGAAAGCTGTGGTATCACTCTTTAAGAAATCTGTGTCTGTCTGTTACGATCGTAGGACATCATAGGACGGCCTATGATGTCTGCCTGATGTCCTATGATGATCCTATGATCTCAGTCTACATGGGACTCGCAATGCCATCATATAGACAATAGGACTGGCTACCTGTGATGTAGTGTCCTATGATGCCTGCCACAGGAGGAGACAATTCCCCAGCATAGGGTACAACAGACAAGGGATGCACAGCCAGACAGGAAATGTGTGGCAGTGCGCCATGCACGTGCTGAGTCACTTGAAGCCGGAAATGCCCGCAAAGCGAGCAACGCTGCACGCCACGCAAGGCACAGACAAGCTGATACCGAATATGACACACTGCTTTAAACCACACCCATTCGAAGCAGGACATCAGGAAATCTCACTCAGTAAGGCAGAAGGCACTCTATAAATTCAAGAAATCTCTGTCAGTGATGCCTGCAGCATGACTGTGAACAACGCAGCCGTCTCACACAAGAGGAGACCATTCAGCAACGGGCATGCAGAAATACTTGCTTATACTTGGTTTCTGCGGGCATGGACGGGTATCCACGGGTATGTACTAGTGGATTAAATTTGCTCTTCTGCTGTAATGCCACAACAGAAGCAAATGTAAAGCAAATCATTCACTTTAGGACAAACACAAGGGATTGCTTAATGTGGCATTAGAGCAGAAGAGAGAATTTAATCCACGCCACAGCTTTCTCTTTAATTATTCCCATTGAATAAGAAAATCTATAATAAATTTCATCTGCTGCTGCCTGGAACAAACAGTGCAACTTTTTAAATAAATAAAAGCCCCTGTAGGTGATCTCTGCCGGATGCATTTTTCATCAAACGTGCTGAAATTCAAATCCAGACAGTAATCAATAGTTAAAGTGCCGGGGAAAAGAAAGAAAAAGAAACTGTCCTGTGTGACAGTCACAGGACTGTAAAAACCATCTGGAAGGTGAATCGCACACTCTGGCTGTGTATTCATTACAGGCATGTTCACTGGATCTGTGGTTTTGCTACTATTCACTGTCAACGTCCAACATTTCACAATGCTTTGTGGAGCAGTGCAGCGTGATCCTTTAAACACATTTAAACCAGCAGTTGTTGGTATTAAATAACAGATTTAGCACCTACTCTTGGTTTGCAAATGCATTACTGACTGCAGCTTAAAGTTATATGCAAGTCAGTCCCTTGTACTGTTTTCCTAAAGTCTGTGTCTTATTTAAAATCTGTATTGCAATTACATTACCAGCAAGGTGACTGAAGCCGAGCATCCCAGATGATCAGGAAAGTACTGATCAATCACTTTCATGCAGCCAAATAAATATAAGTGGATTACTGATTTAATATAACGGAGCATAACCCATGATGATAAAAACATATTTCAGATGTTGACATTTTTAGCCAGAAAAATTAAAACCAGCTGTTTCGGAAAATTTATGTCCGTTGAGGAGACAAACTCCCCCTGTAGTATGTTCAGTACTGGGAAGGTTTTCCTTATGACTTATGAGTTCAGAAAGAACAAACTTCGAATAAATGTTTATCCTGAGTGATGTCCAAGCAAGGTTGGTTTTCCTGAGACAGTGAGATCAATACCCCAGCAGAAAAAACTGTAAAGACGACGGCTCTCAGCAAAGTACGCGCACCTTTTCATTAGTCCTCTTCCAGAAGCAGCCCATGAGGAAGATGATGGAGACGGGGGGTTGAAGATAGGTGCTGATGGACTGGATGTAGATGAAAAGCTGACCACCCTGACTGGCCTGGATGAGAGGAATCCACAACACAGACACCACAACCAGCACCAGTACGAACACCCTGCAGCACACACATCAGACGTCAAACCTTATTGATGCAGAAAGCTGTGATTTTAAAAGAAAGAAAACCTGAATTGCACATTTCATACAGACAAGAAACTGTACATTTGAAGAGGGGATAAAACTATTCAGTTGTATGTATAAAAGAGATTAAATTTGGAGTGAACATGATAGAAAAATGCCATTATTCAGCATGCAATATAGTGGGTGAATTTATAAATTACATGGTTATTTTCAAATATACTTGGTGCAAGCTGGGAAAAAATATTTCCAGTTCTACAGTATAAGCCATAGCCATTAAGATAAGCCTTTATTAGTCCCAAAATGAGGAAACTCCAGAACTGCAGCAGCAAAGGGATAGCAGCACTCAGAGCAATAGTAAATAAGATAAGAACTGGTCAGCCAAAGCAGTAAATAAATATACATATGTACACAGTTATATACACAGTGCAGGAGCATTGCAGCTAGATGGTATCAACAGCATTACGGTTAGTTAAATTACCCGACAGAACATTAATATGTACCCAGACAGTATATTTCACATTTGAATCAACAGTGTTGTTGCCACCCTCAATAATAATAATTGTAATTGTCTTAGTTGTGTATTGGAGGGGATGATCTCTATTGTGCAAAGTTGTGACGTTCAGTACATTTAATACGACCCCTACGAGCAGCACCGGTTAATAGATTATAAAGTCTGACAGCCGTAGGCAGGAAGGACCTGTGTAACCTCTCCCTCGAGCACCTAGAATGGCACAGCCTACCACTAAATGAGCTCCTCAGTGTGTTCAGCGTGTTCCACATGGGGTGGGACTTGGACTCCAGCAGAGATGACACCATCCTCCTCTCTCCTATCTCCTCCACTGGTATGAGGCATCACCCCAGAACAGAGCTAACTTTTTTGATCAGCCTTTTCAGTCTCTTCCTGTCGGCTGCTGCGATGCCACTGCACCAGCAGACCACTCCAAATGTGATGGCTGATGCCATCACCAAATCGTAGAAGGTCTTCAGGAGTGCCCCTTGCACTCCAAAAGACCTGAGTCTCCTCAGCCTGTGCTGCCCCTTCTTGTGGAGCGTGTTGGCATTGTGTGACCAGTCCAGTTTATTGTTCAGGTGAACACCCAGGTACTTGTAAGATGTCACCAACTCAATGTCTGTTCCCTGGATGTTTACCGGTGCTGTGGGGGGTTGTCCTCACCTGCGGCAGTCCACCACCAGGCCCTTGGTTTTCCTCGCATTGATCTGGAGGCAGTTTTGCAGGCGCCAGTCCACAAAGTCCTGGATAAGTCCTCTGTACTCCGCACCATCCCCATCAGAGATGAGGCCGATGATTGCAGGGTCATCAGAGAATTTCTGTAGATGGCAGTGTGGTGTGTTGTGTGAAAAGTCAGCAGTGAAGAGGTTGAACAGGAAGGGAGCCAGAACTGTTCCCTGGGGGGGCCCCATACTGCAGATGATGGTATCAGACACACAGTCCTGGGTTCTTACAAACTGTGGTCGGTCTGTGAGGTAGTCCAGGATCCACGATGACAGGTGCTGGTCCACCCCTGCACACAGCAGCTTGTCCCCAGGATCACTGGTTGTATGGTGTTGAAAGCACTGGAATAATCAAAGAACATGAGCCTCACAGTGCTCCCAGGCTTCTCCAGGTGGGATGTAGGAGAAAGATCAATGCATCCTTCACCCCACTGCCATGCTGGTAGGCAAACTGAAGTGGGTCCATCGCTGGTCCCACCAGGGGGCGGAGGCGGGTGAGGAGCAACCTCTCCAGGGTCTTCATTAGGTGTGATGTGAGGGCCACTGGTCTATAACTGTTCAGGTCCTTGGGGTGCGGAGTCTTCGGTACGGGTACTACGCAGGATGTTTCCCTCTTTCATCATCACTGAGATATTTGGTTGAGGCAGGCTAAGGTTAGCTGGTTAGTTATTAGCTCCAGTGGCAAAGACAGAAGGAGTTAACAAACATGCTAAATAAAGACTGAATGTAGAGAATGTAAGAGCCCAAATAAAGCATTATCCAAGACAGAGCTGAGTGGTGTGATTGGTCTCTGGAGTACAAATAACACAGAAACAATAATTCTGCTAATGCTAGGCCGGCTGAATTATGGGCTTCTTGCAGCCAAGGAGACCTCCAAGGTGTAGACAGACTGACTTTGTCTGGCTTGCATGCTGACGTTTGCTTGATGTGGTGACACACCTGCCCACAATCATGAGCTCCCATTCAGTAGCACAGGACCGAAAACACTTCCAGAGGTCCATGGTAAAAATGGTGCTGGCACTATTGAAGATGGAGGTCAGAGAGGACATGAGAGCAGCGATCATCACAGCCATCATTAGACCTCGCAAGCCTGGGAGGTGAGACACAGATGTTTCAGTGTAGGTAACATGAATCAAACAGCAAGACAGGTTGTGTTAAAACGGGAAAAAGTCTCTCACCTGTAGGCAGGAGCTCCATGACCAGTTTGACATAAGCAATGTCTGAACAACCCACTGGGTTCTCACAGATCTGTTTGCACAGCTCGGGATCAACACATGCCACCTCATCTGCACAGCATTTCACATAAAAAAGCACATTTACATCAAACTTTAACAGTGATATTATATCTGTTAGAATAATTATGTTTGTCTGTCTGTTAGCAGGATTACACAAAGCTATTGGACGGATTTGGATGAAATTTTCACCAGACGTGGCCCTTGGGCAAAGGATGAACCCATCAGATTTTGAGGGTGATCCATGAGTGCATACCTCTGCCAAGGCCCTACCTTGCAACGTAGGGATGGAGCCTTGGTGGAGGTATGTGCTCTCTGAGTGTCCTCTAGTTATGTCTTTCTCTAACAGACAAGTCAACTTTTATTTAAGAACTGGAATATAAATGCTGTATTAGCTGCAACAGAATTAGACATTTATGGTAGATAGTGCATATAACATCCCTGCTAGCTGCTAAGCTAACTGGGGAACTGTTAAACGGCTCAGTATGGTTACAAAAATGATCAAAATGTGAAACACGAACTTTATAAAGAAAAAACGATCTGCCCGCACACCATTTCCAGTATGTAGAATGATAAGTGAAAGTGATAAAACTGATTTATTGATGAGAAAGCACCAGGAATGGGAAAATATGATGGAAACGGAACCGTAAATGAGGGTGGATTAGAATGCGGAAGTATGTGACTCCACATTGTGCAAGAGGTCCGTTTCTTACTTTCAACTATTCAATTGTACATTAATTTGAAGATATTCTCCAAATTATTAATTATTTTGTTGCCACTCTTCACCAACTACAAACCTTTAATTAATTTTTAAAATGCATGCCTCTGATGGCAGGCCATTGTGGCCGTCAGAAAGTTGGTGATAGAAATCAAACTCACCACTGCTGCCAAAAACAGTCTCCGTGCTATAAGCGACTTTCGCAGTATGAGTGTGCATGTGCGGACTATGTGAGTTCAAAGTTCATGACCACCAAACATTCCGGTAGCCACCTTGCTTTTGTATAGAGACAGTACTATCACACCTGAACAGTTGCCGATTAAAGTCTGCTTCAAGCTTTAAATCATCGTTATGCCAGGTGCACACTGTGCCGTAGTGAAGTGTGGAATGGCATGTATCATCTAGAACGGTGGAAAAAGCAAACTTGTAGCATACATGCGTGTAACTTCGGGACCAGCGTGTGCACATGTCCGCCGCCATTCACGTTATATACATTCCCCATGGAGCTGAAGGATCCGGACGGACGTAATTGTTGGATTAAAGCAGTAAGTCTATATTAAAACATAATTAAATAGTGTTGTGTATTGTTCAAGTTCTAGCCTAATTGACACGAGTCTAAACCCTGAAATAGTAGGTATGGACAGGCAGGCCTGGATCTAGGATATAGTTCATTGTATATTGGTAATGAAGCTTGATCTACACACACACATGTAATTAAGGCCATTGATACGTAGGCTGGTATAAAATAAAATTGCAAATCATTGAAAACGTGTGGTACTTAAACTATAGTAGTATCAACCTATAGATCTAAGTAAGCAGGCTATGCCTTGTAGTAAAATTTACTCAAAATGACAAAACCAAAGTTAAGCTGTCAAACCACTCGCTTACCTTCTTTGTAGTCGTTTCAGAGTCTCGCAAGTAAGGAGGCTTTGTCCTTTGACAACAAAAAATCTGCTATGTCAGCGTACATACAGGGGGGCCATTTTGGCCAATTTTTGCAACGTGGCCGCGAATGCAAGCGCAACTAGTTTATCCTTGCATTTACGAGTACAACCAGGAGGACCCCTACGCATACAATATGCTCGTAGATCAGGAACTTTCCATAAATTAAATGTATCGATAGCGCATGTTTGGTAGCCACGTTCCCATGTTGCTTTGTGCGAGCCGAGATGTAAAAGTCGCTTATTTTTAAACTCTCTTCTATGCTATTTTTTCTTGTGAATGTGCCCCCCAACACATACATAAAGCTAATATGCTTTCTGCAAATTTACAGTTTTCGTTCTAGTAAATTTCTGACTTTTTCCACTTAAAGCGGGGAAAATAAGTATTGAACATGTCAACATTTTTCTCATTTAACACATTTCTGATAGTCATTGACCTGAGATTTTCACCAGATATCAGTAACAACCCAAGTAATCCATACATTGAAAGAAATCAAGGCAACTGTGTTCACAAAACAAGTTATATTTAATAAAGTGGAATGACACCGGGAATAAGTATTGAACACGCTTGGTGAAATTCATTTACTATTTAGCAGAAAAGCCTTTGTTGGTAATAACAGCTTCCATATGCCTCCTGTATGGAGAAACTAGGCACAGGCATTGCCCAGGAGTGATGGACCTGGAGCAACACGGGCGTCTTTTGGAGCAACGCGTTGAGGATCTTGAACAAGGTTCTCGCATTGATGACATAGTTATAAGTGGACTAGACATCAGATATCAGTCGTACGCCCATGCCGCTACAGGACTGAGTGGTGAACATGCTTCCATAAGTGAATCAATGTCCTTAGAAAACCAAGTGCTTCAGTTCCTTAATGATAAAGACATTAAGGTAGAAGCCAATGCGATCTCAGCCTGTTATGCTTTACCGAAGAAAGATAACAAAACAAAGAAATCAATTGTGATGCGCTTTGTGAGCAGGAGGGTGAAAAATGACATACTGAGGCAGGCCAAAAAACTAAAGGAAACTCAAGTTTACCTAAATGAACACCTGACAAAAAAAAACGCTGAATTAGCACGGCAGGCACGGATGCTAAAGAAACATAATAAGATACAGTCAACCTGGACAAGAAATTGTAGAATTTGGATTAAACTAAATGGAACACCTGAGCAAGCAAAAAGTATAATGATCAGAGATGCTACTGACTTAGATAAATACAGATGAACACTGACTATGAAACACAGAGTGAGGAAACTCAAACTCTAAAAATATGCCACTATGCTGAACATAAACCACAAGAGATGGAGAATGATATTGATCCTGATAACCACTTTTTCAATAATATTCATAACCACTGTGAATATTACACTGAAAAGCAATTCAAAAGTCAAGTGCAATTAGATGGTAAACTGTCAATAATACACTTCAATAGCAGAAGTCTTAACAAAAACTTCTCACAGATTCAGGACTATTTAAAACAGCTAAACAGAAAATTCACAGCTATAGCAGTCTCTGAAACCTGGCTTAATGCAGACCAGGCTCCCCTGATGGCAATAGAGGGATATCAGATGTTTAACATTAACAGATCTCAAAAAAAGGGTGGTGGTGTTGCACTGTATATTGATGACCTATATAGATGTAAGCTTGTAAATGAAATGTCCTTAGCACTACCAGGGATTCTGGAATGTGTTACTGCTGAGATTGACCTAGACAAAACAAAAAATCTAATCATAAGCTGCATATACAGAACGCCGGGAACTTGCATTGAGACATTCAGAGATAAATTAGTCGAGCTGTACAATAATATTACTAGTAAGAAAATGGTAGCAATTTGTGGAGATTTCAATATTGACCTACTTAATCCACATCAACAAAATGTAGTTACAGAGTTCATGAACTCTATGTACAGCATGAGTCTATATCCCACAATAACACATCCCAGTAGAATCACAGCTCACTCTGCTACACTTATTGACAACCTGTTTGTCAATGTTCTCGACAAGAAAATAGAAAGTGGATTATTGATAAATGATATAAGCGACCACTTGCCAATCTTTGCACTTATCCATGGCCACACGGGGCCCAACCCAGAAAAAATCTCAAAATCGTTCAGACACAAATCACCAAACGCAATCAGTTCTTTTAAAGAGGACTTGCTGAAGCAAGACTGGACAGAAGTCTATGTATCAGATGTAAATGAAGCCTATGACACATTTACAAACATTGTAACCACTCTTTATGAAAAAAACTGCCCATTAGTTAAAAAAAAGCTTAAACACAAATTTACTGACAAACCATGGCTAACCAAAGGACTACAAAAGGCGTGTAAAAAGAAAAATTTATTATATAAAGCTTTCATAAAGAAAAGGACAAAAGAAGCAGAGCAGCGGTATAAAACATACAAAAATAAGTTAACATATATAATAAGATGTAGTAAAAGAGACTATTACAGTAAAGAACTGGAAAAAAACAAAGACAATATTAAAAATACATGGACAATAATCAACAGTATCCTTGGAAATAAAAGCAGAAATACCAGCTACCCAACTAACACTCCAAAAAATAATAAATCGACTCCGAATGTGAATATAGCTTCACCTGCAGATGAATTTAATAATTTTTTTGTTAACATTGGACCTAAACTGGCCCGAGAAATACCCACTACAGTGCCAACAGGTGATTCAATATGCAATAACACTGCTGTAAAAGACACTATCTTCATAAAGAACACAGACGAAAGAGAGGTCATTGAAATTGTTAAATCGTTAAAAGTAAAACATCTACTGACTGCGATGGTATTGATATGCTGAAGAATGATTTATTGTGTGAGCAGCAATATGGGTTCAGACACAAAAGGACAACAGCATATGCCTTAATGGAATTTACAGAAAAAATATCAACAGCCATTGAAAATAAAGAGTATTCAGTTGGAGTATTCCTGGATCTTAAAAAAGCATTTGATACAGTAGATCACAATCTATTATTAAAGAAACTACAAAATTGTGGTATCAGAGGGGTAGCACTGTCCTGGTTAAGAAGTTACTTAAAGAATAGATATCAGTTTGTATGTGTTAACAACAAAAACTCAGAGCTACTGAAGGTCACCTGTGGAGTCCCACAGGGTTCAGTTTTGGGACCATTATTATTCAATATGTATATAAATGATATATGTAAAGTTTCAGAAAAAATGGACTTAATATTGTTTGCTGATGACACTAACCTGCTATGCAGTGGAAACAACTTGGAACAACTTCTGGATACACTCGGAAAGGAATTAGGAAAGCTGAAACTGTGGTTTGATTCAAACAAATTAACGCTCAATTTAAGCAAGACAAAATTTATAGTCTTTAACAACCATCACAACTACCCAGTACCCAAACTCAGTGTAAATGGTGTAGAGATTGAAAGGGTATCCGAAACTAAATTCCTTGGAGTAATAATTGATAACAAACTGTGTTGGAAGCCACATATTAATTATATAAAAGGTAAAGTATCCAAATCAATTGCAATATTACACAGAGTGAAAAATTTGCTGAATCAACCCACACTATACACCTTGTATCATTCATTAATACTCCCATACATGACATATTGTAATGAAGTATGGGGAAATACATATAAAACAAACATATATCCACTCTTTATGCTTCAAAAGAGAGCTATTAGAATAATCAACAAAGCAGCTTACAGGGAACCAACAAACCCACTTTTTCTTAAACAAAAAACTCTCAAGTTGAAAGATCTGATCGACTTTAAAACCGCAATAATAATGTTCAAAGTGAAGAATCTATCACTGCCCGCAAATATCCAAAAGTTGTTCCAAACAAGGGAGAAACGATATCACTTCAGAGGAACATGTATATTTCAAAAGCCTACAGTGAGAACAACTACCAAGCAACACTGTATTTCAGTGCAAGGTGTCAGATTATGGAACGATTTTGGACCTGAATTAAAATCATGTACAAAGCTTGGACAATTTAAACAAAAACTAAAGGAAGAAATACTCCAAACATATTTACAAGACGACATGTAAACTCACATAAGGATTGACATTTCCAGCCTGTGTTGTGTTATAGCTTAGTTTTTCTTTTTTCTCTGTGACACTATGTCTTAGATTTGTTTTTGAATAGTAACCGCTTAACTTAGACTAGCTCAGTTTTCTTTTTCTCTCAGTCATATTTTGTCTTAGCCTTGTTTTAAATTGTAATCGCTCTTGTCTTGTTTTCTCTTTTTTCTCCTTTGAATTCTTGGATGGAATATGGGTGGGCAATATAAGCTGCGGCTTCAGCCATCACCCATTTCGGATAACTCACGTGGAATTGTATAGTAGAAGGAGTCTTTGTCTAATTTGACCTTGTTGTTATATTATACAGTTTCTTTTAACCTGTAATGTACTATCCGAAATAAATTCATTACTCATCAATAAATTCATTACTCATCATCAATTTTAGCCCATTCTTCCACATAAACTGTCATCAAATCTTGAAGGTTCTGTGGGTGTCTTCTATGAACTCTGATCTTCAGTTCATTTCATAGATTTTCAATTGGATTCAGGTCAGGTGACTGACTGGGCCATTTTAGCAGCTTTGTTTTCCTTGGCTGTGTGTTTTGGATCATTGTCTTGCTGAAATGTCCACCCTCTTTTCATCTTCAGCATCTTGGCAAATGGCAACAGGTTCTTATCAAGGCTGTCTCTGTACATTTGTCCATTCACCTTTCCTTCAATTATATTTAGTCTTGTGGGCGACACACATTGTGGGCTCACATCTCCACAGAGACATGACTGCATGTGTATTGAGGGTGTCACTGCAAGGACAAAGGACTCGAATCTGCAAGAGATAACGAGGAGGTGTGAGATTTGTCTTTTTGTCCCACAGAAGATGCCCCGGAGAGATTTCCGGTTCATCAAGAAATGAGAGACAATGGTGAAGATTCAAAGGGATGCTTTGTGACTGTATGTTTACTGAAAACACCATGTGACTTGAATTCTGATGCTGGAAACATATAAAAGGGTGATGAGATATGATTCTTTCTCTTTCCTGCTTTGAGAATGCTAGATGATGTGTTCTGTCAATAAAGCTGGTTTACGAACTAAACTCAGCCTCATCATTCGAGCACATCTTCTACACTGGTGACCTACGACAAAAAATGAGCAGACAGAATTCTCCTGAGCGGGGCTCGGCGGAAGCCAGCCTGATGGCCGCTGCCACGATCCAGCTGCCCGATTTCTGGCAGCACAGCCCGCGCTCATGGTTTAGCGCAGTCGAGGCGCAGTTCAACCTCCGGAGAATCTCCAACGACGACACAAAATTCTACCATGTGGTAGCGAAGCTGGACAGCGACACGGTCCAGAGAGTGGAGGATTTGGTTAATCATCCACCAGACAGCGACAAGTACAGCGCATTGAAGGGCGCGCTGATCAGCCATTTCACCCCTTCAGTCCAACAACGAGCAGAGGGGCTCCTGACGTTGACTGAGTCAGAAAACGAGAGACCTGCGGACCTGATGGTGAAGATGCTGAGGCTCAAAGACTCTGAGGATGGCAAATTCATTTTCGCCCACCTTTTCCTTCGGACCCTGCCGCCAGCAGTGAGAGTGGCCCTGGCAGAGTCGCCCCGATTGGCCAGGCGAGACTACCATGGGTTGAGCAAAGAGGCGCAGCGGCTGGTCGACGCCCACAAGTGGAACGCGGTTTCGGCCGCGGCTGCTAGCCCAGGAACGGCATCCGGAGACAGCGCAGGTCCAGCGGCCGCGGCGCCAGACGCACCAACGACGACAGCGATGGGGGCCAGACGACGCGGAGCGGAGGACGGCTCGTGTTTCTACCACCGCCGTTTTGCAGAGAGAGCGCACAGGTGCGTCCCACCGTGCAACTTCAAGCGCCAGGGAAACGCCAAGACCGAGGGCCGGTAGCAGCTGCGACCCTCGGCAACGAGAACAAGCTGCTTTACCTGATGGATGCACGCTCGGGGAAACAGTTCCTCGTGGACACGGGCTCTCAGCTGAGTTTCGTCACACCCACCTATGCGGAACGGCTGATGCCGTCTAAAGCTCCCTGGGTGTCAGTGTCAGCAGCGAACGGCTCTGCGATTAAAACGTTCGGTGACAGGACCATGCTTCTGTCCTTACAGGGCCGTTCATTTGAGTGGACATTTATTGTAGCAGCAGTCAGTTTCAACATGTTAGGGGCTGATTTTTTGTGCTCACATGGTTTATTGGTTGACCTTGCTAATAGACGTCTGATTAATGCACTGTCCTTTCATTCTATTCCCTGCACAGCTCGGGTGGCCCCGCCGACTGCACATGCCAGCGTCTCAGCTGCGGGTGGTAAGTTTCACACATTGCTTGCTCAGTTCCCAGCACTCACAGTCCCCACGTTTTCGGCAACGGTGGCTAAACATGGGGTGGAGCATTTCATAACCACCACCGGCCCTCCCGTTTTTGCAAAAGCTCGGCGCTTGGACCCAGCTAAACTGGCCATCGCGCGCGAGGAGTTCACTAATCTGGAAAAACTGGGCATTGTTAGACGCTCCAAGAGCTCTTGGGCTTCGCCGTTACACATGGTCCCAAAGGCTGACTGCTCGTGGCAACCTTGCGGCGATTTCCGCAGGTTGAACAACGTTTCAGCTCATGACCGCTACCCGATTCCACACATTCAGGATTTTTCTGTTCATTTGGCGGGGGCGCGCATTTTTTCTAAAATAGACTTGGTGCGCGGTTACCACCAGGTTCCAGTGCGCGCGCAAGATGTACCCAAAACAGCGGTCATAACTCCTTTCAGCCTTTTTGAGTTTTTGCGCTTGCCTTTTGGCCTCAAGGGGGCCACGCAGACTTTCCAACGCATGATGGATGCAGTTTTACGCAACCTCTCTTTCGTGTTCGTTTATTTGGACAATATTTTGGTAGCCAGCGCGTCCGAGGGCGAGCACGAAAAACACCTCACAGCAGTTTTTCGGAGGCTGGCAGAGCACGGGTTAATAGTTAACCCAGCGAAGTGCCAGTTTGGGGTGGTGCAGATTGATTTTTTGGGACATCGCGTTTCGGCAGAAGGAGCGGTTCCTCTTCCAAATAAAGTGCGTGCCATAACGGATTTTCCGCAACCTCAAACGGTCAAGGCGCTTCAGGAGTTTCTAGGGATGGTTAATTTTTACAACCGGTTCCTCCCAAGTGCAGCACGGCTCATGCAGCCATTGTACACTGCGTTAAAAAAACAAAAGCCCGTAAATAAAGTTGAATGGTCTCCGGAGCGGGAGCGCGCTTTTGCCCAGGTCAAATCAGCCCTGGCAAACGCAGTTTTGTTAGCGCACCCAGTTCCAACGGCCCGCATGGCGCTCACCACTGACGCTTCCGATGTAGCGGTGGGGACGGTAGTTGAACAGTTTGTGGCAGGTACCTGGCAACCCCTCGCGTTTTTCAGCAGGACTTTGCGCGATAGTGAGCGTAAATACAGTGCGTTTGACAGGGAGCTTTTGGCCCTACACTTGGCCATCTGTCATTTTCAGTTCTGGTTAGAGGGGCGACGTTTCACCGCGTTTGTGGATCATAAACCGCTAACGTTTGCGATGGCCAAAATTTCAGAACCCTGGTCAGGCCGACAACAAAGGCAACTAGCTGCAATATCGGAGTTCACTACTGATATTCAGCATGTCGCGGGTAAACACAATGTTGTGGCAGACTGCCTCTCACGCGCGGTAGCACCACCAAGCCCCATAGGGGCAGACTCTGTAGCCGTGGCCGCGGGCCTGGGCAGCGACGCGGGAGCGCGCGCAGCCCCGGTCTGTGTTGGGTTAGATTATGCAGCCATGGCTGCAGAGCAGGTTAACGACGCGGACGTGCGCGCGCTTCAGTCTGGACCAACAGGGTTAAGGCTGGAGCACAGGGAGCAACAAAGTGGTATGCCCCCATTAATCTGCGATGTCTCCACGGGACGGCCCCGCCCCGTGGTGCCAGCCGCGTGGCGTCGCCGCATTTTTGACTCGGTCCATTCTCTCGCGCACCCGGGGGTGCGTGCATCGATTAAGTTGGTGGGAGAGAAATTTGTTTGGCCCGGGTTGCGCAAACAGGTCAAAGAATGGGCGGCAGCCTGCGTAGTGTGTCAGCGAGCCAAAATACACAGACACACTAAGGCCCCGTTGGAACCTTTTCACATCCCCGCTAAGCGTTTTGATCACGTGCATGTTGACTTGGTGGGCCCGCTCCCATTATCACACGGGCACACACATCTTTTGACGATGGTGGATCGCACCACGCGTTGGCCAGAGGCGATTCCTCTGACATCAACCACAGCGGAAGAAGTTGCGCGAGCATTTTTAGCAGCGTGGGTTGCGCGTTTCGGTGTACCGTCGGACATAACGTCCGACAGGGGTCCCCAATTTATTTCCGAACTATGGTCATCGATGGCCCGCAGCTTGGGGGTGAAGATTCATCGCACTACCGCGTATAACCCCCAGGCTAATGGTTTATGCGAACGCTTTCACAGGTCATTGAAAGCAGCCCTCAGAGCGTCGCTGACGGATACAAATTGGGTGGACAAACTTCCATGGGTTTTATTGGGGTTGCGTTCTGCACCTAAGGAAGATTTACATGCTTCCCCAGCTGAATTAGTTTTTGCACAACCGCTCCGTTTGCCGGGGGAATTTCTCCCCGATAATCCCGCACCAAATGGCCCCCCTGCTCAGCCGTGGCAGAACGACTCGGGAGCAAACATGCTCCCTGGCCCGGTCCATCACAGTTTACCACACGTTTTTGTGCCAAAGGCTTTAAAAAATGCAGAGTTTGTTTTTGTTAAACATGATGCTCAGCGTCCAAGTTTGCGGCCGTTTTATGACGGACCGTTCAGAGTGCTGGAGACCGGGCAGAAGCATTTTCTGCTAGATTTAGGGGGCAGAAGGGAGTTGATTTGCATAAACAGGCTCAAACCCGCTTTTGTTTTGGCTGATGAGGAAGTGCAGCTCGCGAGGCCCCCCCGCCGTGGCAGGCCGCGGCGGGGGGGAGAGGACATTCTCCAGAATCTTCGCAGAAAGGTGCTAACAGCTTTAATCCACAGATGCAGAGAGATATTGCAGGTGCAGCAAAGCCAGGTTGCAGCAGATTCGGCAGAAAGTTAAAACCTAGGCAGTTGGTGGATTGATTAGCGATATATGGAGTGTTTTGTGTTTTTCTTTTTTTTATGCCATGCAGGTTTTGCCCTTACTAGTGTGGGCGACACACATTGTGGGCTCACATCTCCACAGAGACATGACTGCATGTGTATTGAGGTGTCACATCTGCAAGGACAAAGGACTCGAATCTGCAAGAGATAACGAGGAGGTGTGAGATTTGTCTTTTTGTCCCACAGAAGATGCCCCGGAGAGATTTCCGGTTCATCAAGAAATGAGAGACAATGGTGAAGATTCAAAGGGATGCTTTGTGACTGTATGTTTACTGAAAACACCATGTGACTTGAATTCTGATGCTGGAAACGTATAAAAGGGTGATGAGATATGATTCTTTCTCCTTCCTGCTTTGAGAATGCTAGATGATGTGTTCTGTCAATAAAGCTGGTTTACGAACTAAACTCAGCCTCATCATTCGAGCACATCTTCTACAGTCTGCCTGTACCATGTGCTGAAAAAAATCTCCACACCATGATGCTTCCACCTCCAAACTTCACTGTTGGTATGGTGTTTTTGGGCTGATGTGCAGTGCCATTTCTCCTCCAAACGTGCTGTGTGTTGTGGCATCCAAAAAGTTCAATTTTTGTCTCATCTGACCAGACTATATTCTCCCAGTATTTTACTAGCTTGCCCAAATGTTGTGCAGCAAACTTTAAATGAGCTTCAACATGCTTTTTCTTCAGCAATGGAGTCTTGCGAGGTGAGGGGGCATAGAGCCTATATCAGTTGAGTGCATTACTTTTTGTTTTATTTGAAACAGCAGTACTTGTTAACGCCAGGTATTTCTGGAGCTCTCAACAAGTGGTCTTTGGCTCTTGGACAACTCTTCTGATAATTCTTTTCACTCCTCTGTCAGAAATTTTGTGAGGAGCTCCTAGTGATGGGACTTCCAGCACCGGAGCTTCAGCGTGTGCACCAAGTAATCCAGGAAATATTTGGCGAAGAGCATTTCAAGGCGTGTATTGCTATAGATGTGATGACGTCGGAAGCCTCACTGGCCGGTCGTACCACATAACTGGGTCAGGAACATTGATCTCTATAGAGATTTCTATAGAGATCAGTGGCCAGGAACCGGTTAATGATTTTGCACGTAACATGAAATAAAGTGAGCAGCAACATACAATGGAAATCCCCGTCCCTCATGTTTTGTGTTGTCAGAGCTTTGATTTTTTTTTTTTTTTTTTTGTCACAGCCAATCTTCATTTTCAGATGAAGCCAGCATTAAAAACATGGACTTCTCCCGTTTGGGAACATTTTGATCTCATTTCTTCCAATAAGGTATTTACAATTAAGTTAGTGCATTTTTCACAAATAGTGGATATTTCTTGTAACTGGGGTAGTGGCCTAGAGATAGAGCATCCACTCCACAACTGAGAGGCTGGGGTTCAAGTCCCAGCTGGGTCATGCCATTCTTGTAATTTATTTTAGATTTATTTTTACTTGCAAGGTGAAGTGTCTGTTGTGTTTCAAAGAGCTTGGATACAACAATAACATCATTATGCTGAGGCACTATCGTGCCCTGCATGAGAATAAGGACAACAGAAGTGAATGTACTGGGAGAGAGAGAAACGTGGCTACCCTACACTGTACAAACTTGCAGTAGCCTTCCTTTGCACACTTGCATCCTCTGTGCTCTGTGAGAGAGTATTCTCCAAAGCTGGTGAAATAATCTAAAAAAAGAAAAGAAATCGCCTTCATCCAAAGACTGCTGAAAAGTTTTTATTTTTTAAATGGATAAGTACCACAAGCACACCAAGTAACACAAGTCACTGTCGTCACCCCAGTTTTATTTCTTTTTTTAACCTTATGATCACTGATATTTCTTAAGAGACAGTACATTTATTAAAATGGAAAAAAATACACACGAAACCAATAATGCCCTTGTAAAAATCTGCATGTTGTATACTTTTTGTCCAGTAGATGGACTAGTAGAGCAAATGAAGCTTCACATGAGGCTTCGTCCACATGAACCAATTTGATGAAAGCTTCAAGCCTTCAAGAAAGCCTCATCTGGCCATCACTAGGAGCTCCTGGTCATAGCTGGTTTATGGTAAAATGATGTTCTTTCCGCTTCGAATGATGGCTCCAACAGTGCTCACTGGAACATTCAGCAGTTTAGAAATGTACTTGTAACCAGTGCCATCATTGTTTTGCAACAATAAGGTTGCAAAGGTCTAGAGAGAGCTCTTTGCATCTACCCATCATGAGTTCTTTTGGTGTGACAATCTGATATTCACAGACCTTTTAAAAGGCTATCATTCAAGACTTAACCAGCTGAAATTAATTTGCACTGATGGGGGATGGGATGGCTTCCTAAATTCTGATGCATTTCAGCTGGTTTCTTGGCTTTCTATGCCTTTTTGCAAATCTTTTTCTTCATGTGTTCAATATTTACAGTGGATATAAAAAGTCTACACACCCCTGTTCAAATGCCAGGTTTTTGTGATGTAAAAAAATGAGACCAAGATAAATCATTTCAAAACTTTTTTCACCATTAATGTGACCTATAACTTGTACAACCCAATTGAAAAACAAACAAATCTTTTAAGGGGAAAAATAAAAAACTTACAAGAACCTGGTTGCATAAATATGCACACCCTCTTATAACTGGGGATGTGGCTGTGTTCAGAATTAAGCAATCACATTCAAACTCATGTTAAATGGAAGTCAGCACACACCTGCCACCATTTAAAGTGCCTCTGATTAACCCCAAATAAAGTTCAGCTGTTCTAGTAGACTTCCTGACATTTTTGTAGTCACATTTTACAGCACAAGTCATGGTCCCTCATTGTTCAAAGGTATCAGTCAAAGGGGTACAAAAGAATTTCCAAGGCATTAAATATACCATGGAACACAGTGAAGACAGTCATCAAGTGGAGAAAATATAGTACAACAGTGACATTAGCAAGAACTGGACATCCCTTCAAAATTGATGAAAAGACGAGAAGAAAACTGGTCAGGGAGGCTTCCAAGAGGCCGACAGCAACATTGAAGGGGCTACAGGAATTTCTGGCAAGTATTGGCTGTTTACTACATGTGACATCAATCTCCCATCTTCTTCATATGCCTGGGCTATAGGGTAAGGTGGCAAGATGGAAGTCTTATTTTATGAAGAAAAACATCCAAGCCTGGCTACATTTTGCAAAAACACATCTGAAATCTCCTAAACACATGTGGGAAAATGTCTTATGGTCCGATGAAACCAAGGTTGAACCTTTTGGCCATAATTCCAAAAGGTATATTTGGTGCAAACAACACTGCTCATCACCAAAAGAACACCATAACTACAGTGAAGCTTCTTCACTTGAAACTGGGGCCTTTTTCAAGGTGGAGGGAATTATGAACAGTTCCAAATACCAGTCAGTGTTGGCACAAAACCTTCAGGCTTCTACTGGAAAGCTGAAGATGAAGAGGAACTTCATCTTTCAGCATGGCAATGACCCAAAGTACACATCCAAATCAACAAAAGAATGGCTTCACCAGGCAAAGATTAAGGTTTTTGGAATGGCCCAGCTACAGTCTAAACTTGAATCCAATCGAACATCTGTGGGGTGATCTGAAGAGGGCTGTGCACAGGAGATGCCCTCGGAATCTGGAGCATTTTTGCAAAGAACAGTGGGCAAATATTGCCACATCAAGATGTGCCATGCTGACAGACTTCTACCCAGAAAGACTGAGCGCTGTAATAAAAGCTAAAGGTGCTGCAACAAAGTATGAGTTTAAGGGTGTGCATATTTATGCAAGCAGGGTATTGTAAGTTTTTTATTTTTCCCCTTAAAAGATTTCAGTTTGTTTTTCAATTGGGTTGTACAGGTTATAGGTCACATTAATGGTGGAAAAAGTTTTGAAATGATTTATCGTTGTCTCATTTTTTTATATCACAAAAACCTGGCATTTGAACAGGGGTGTGCAGACTTTTTATATCCACTGTATTCCCTGTGTCATTCTTTTTTTTTTTCCACAATATCTTTATTGAACCTTTTTTTTTTTTTAACAAACATGATACAAACAATCAAACACTAACACTAAAGTACTACAAAAAAAAAAAAAATGCACTAAAAACACCAACAACCACCAACAAAATCAAGTCTTCAACAATGCTCCTCTGTTTAGTCTAGACAATCCAATACATAAGTATACATATTATGTTCACCAGTTTGGAATTTACAAGGTCCACACACATCATTCACCTTCTTCTTCAAGAGTTATGTTTAAATTTTTTACATAATCAATAAAAGGTCTCCATATATTCTCAAACACAATTTCCTTTGATTTCAGTATATATGTTATTCTTTCTAATGGAAGGTTTGTTAACATCTGTCTTAACCACTGAGTCACATCTGGTCTATGAGTCTTTTTCCATAATAGTGCAATACATTTTTTGGCATTAAGCAAACTGAGGTCTATGAATGTTCTTTCACTTTTATTGAAATTATGCTTTTCTGGGTACAGACCCAACAAAACCAGTTTAGGATTCAATATGATTTGTTTTGAGATTATTTTTTCAATTGTTACCCTCACCTCTTCCCAAAACATTCTTATTAATCTACATTCCCATAAACAATGAAATAGGGTTCCTTTACTTTCCATGCATTTTGTGCATGTATCTGGTATATTTTTGTTATATCTATTTAACTCCTCCGGTGTAACATACATCCGCATTAACCATTTGAAATGTATCAATTTAAGGCGTGCATTTATTGATTTGGTTTGAGCTTCTGTACAAGCCAATTCCCATTGTTCCTCTGAAATTTCAATTTGCAGATCTTCTTTCCAGTAGTTTAATCTTTTCAGTGAATTTTCACTTGAAGATAGTGTCAATGAGTTATAAAACTCTGAAATAATACCCTTTCTTTTACTATCTTTCATCATCATTTTTTCCAAGGATGAATAAATAGGTCGAGTGAGAGCTTTATTTTGATTTGATCGAATAAAGTTTCTAAGTTGAAGATATTTAAAAAAATGTGTTCTATTGAGATTAAATTTGATCCTCAGCTCTTCAAAAGACATTATGTTGTCTGCACATGGCAAATATAAATCCTGAATCTTTTGTATCCCTTTTAAATTCCATACTTTAAATACAGCGTCCGCTCTCCCTGGTTTAAAATATTGATTACCCCATATTGGACTAAATTGTGACAATAACTGTGGTTCTTTTAAATAGTTTTTAGCTTCACACCATATTTTGATCATATGCTTTACAAATGGATTTTTAACTTGTTTTTGTAATTTTTTTGCCGAATCTGAGTATATGAATATGGGAAGAGGTAAAGGTAAATTGTATGATTCCATTTCAGTCCAGTGAGGGAGATCATTTGATGAAAAATAATATGTCATAGACCTCAGTTGTGCCGACCAATAATACAACATAAAATTTGGACATTTCAGACCTCCACGATCAAATGGTAAATATAATAAAGACAGACGTAATCTAGCCCTCCTGTTGTTCCATATAAATTCCACTAACTTTTTTTTTATTCTTGAGAATAGATCTAAAGGTGGTGATAAGGGAATGTATTGAAATAAATAAAGTATTTTAGGTAAAATATTACTTTTAAGTATATTGATTCTCCCGATCATCGACATTGGTAGTGACATCCATCTCTGAGTTAACTCACTGATATCTGACATTAAGGCTTCATAGTTGACACTGGCGACTGATTCTAGCTTAGGCATAATTTGGATTCCTAAATATTTAAACTGATTTACAACATTGAATTGATTTACCTCAGGGGCTGGGTAATTTCTCTGGGTCTCATTTAGCATTAATATTGAAGATTTAGTTTTATTTATTTTATATCCTGATATTTCCCCAAAATTCTTTATTAAATTCAACAAGGTTGGAATTGATTTTTTTAGATTCGACATAAACAAAATTATATCATCGGCGTACAGGGAGATTTTATGTTCTGTTGGTCCAACTTTAATTCCATATATTTGTGAATGTAAACGTATCGCTATCGCTAAAGGTTCAATTGCCATAGTAAACAATAAAGGTGAGAGTGGACAGCCTTGTCGACATCCTCTATTGATTTTTATTGGTTTTGATATATTGTTATTTGTTAGGATTTCTGCTGTAGCATTATTGTATATTATTTGAACCCATTTTATGAAATTATTTCCAAGTCCAAACCTTTGTAGGACTTCAAAAAGAAAGGGCCATTCAACTCTATCAAAGGCCTTTTCGGCGTCCAATGATAGGAGAGCTGTATCCGGTGCTTCTTTATTAAAATAGATAATATTAAATAGTCTTCTTACATTATGGAAGCCTTGTCTACCCTTTATAAAGCCATTCTGATCTCGATTAATAATATTTGGTAAAATTTCTTGTATTCGTCTTGCTAAAATTTTACAGATTATCTTAAGGTCGGCGTTTAATAGGCTTATTGGTCTCATATTTTCACATTTATTAGAGGGCTTACCTGGTTTTGGCAGCAGTATAATTAAGGCATTATTTATGTATGATGGTAAATTATTATTTTGAAATGCTTCTAAAACCATTTCCAAAAAAGGTTTTATTAATTTATTCTTAAATTTTTTATAAAGGTCAACTGGAAGACCATCTGGTCCTGCACTTTTTCCTGATTTCATATTATCAATGGCTAGCCCAACTTCTTCTTGACTAATTTTAGACTCCAATATCTCCCTGTTTTCATTTGGAATACACGGTATAGATAGTTCGTTCAAAAACCCATTTAGTTTTGTTAAATCAGGTTCATTTTTGGTATCATATAATTTTTCATAGTAATCTCTAAAGGCTCTATTAATTTCTAAAGGATCTATAACTACCTGTCCGTTACTTATAATACTGGTAATTGGTGTTTTAATTTCCAATTGTTTAATCTGCCATGCTAATAATTTTCCTGATTTTTCACCTTGTTCATAAAAAGATTGTTTCAATCTTAGAAGACTCGAGGCAGCTCTATTCGCTGATTTTTTGTCGTATTCAGCTCTCAAAATCAGTAATTCATTCTCCAACCTTGGGTCACTTCCTGCATACACTTTTTCCTGAAGATTTTTTATTTTATGTTCCAATTTAGCTCTCTCCTCTCGAGTCTTCTTAGATTTTGATCCTGTATAACTAATAATATGCCCCCTAATAAAAGCTTTGAAAGCCTCCCACTTTACACATGCTGATGTTTGTGTAGTATTGATGTCAAAGAACTCGTCTATCTGTTTTTCTATATACTTGACAAATTCCTCATCCTGAAGCCATTTATGCTGAAATTGCCATCTACCTGATTCCTTTGTCAATTTTTTATCTACATATATTAGACAACAGGGTGCATGATCAGAGATCACGATGTTATCATAAAAGCAGTTTTGAATCTTGGACCTTAATTCTGTGGAAATCAAAAAATAATCAATACGTGAGAATGTCTTGTAGGTACTGGAATAACAAGAATAGGCTTTAACTTGTGGTTTCATTTCTCTCCATATATCTAACAATCTCAATTCTTTCATAAAATGATTAATAGTCATCCTACATCCAATGTGCGTACAATCCAGTCCTGTTGATCTATCCACACCTGGATTCAATGTACAATTAAAATCCCCTGCTATTATATGTTGCCCTGTAAGTGATGATAAGATGAGAAATAAATTAGCAAAGAACTTCTGATCATCTATATTGGGACCATATAAGTTCACAAGATTTATATTTTCTAATAGCAAAGAACCTTGAATGATTACATATCTTCCAAATTTGTCTCCAATTACATTTTTCACTTGAAAAGGAACTGATTTATGTATGAGAGTCATAACTCCCCTGGCTCGGGATGAAAATGAAGAGGTGAAAACACTTCCCTGCCATCTACTCCTAATTCTTTTAACATCCTCCTCTATCAGATGAGTTTCTTGTAAAAACACAATTCTTGAACCCATGTCCTTTATTTTATTCATAACTTGTTTAAGTTTTTTTAAATTTTGTAGACCTCTGCAATTCCATGAAGTTAAATTAAGATTAACACTTTGGTCCATGATCAATAGAGAGTTTGGGATTACCTTGCAGTGTAAACATGCTCATACAGAGAAGCAAAAACATGAGTGGTTGAACATTCATCCTACAAACTACACACAAACAAATTTCCCCTTCCCACACTTGTGGCAAACCCCCCAAAATCAAAAGAAAAATTCTGTCTCCCGATATAGCCATCGACCGTTCCACACCCACGGGGAACAGCCTAAGCCACTCCTTCTTCATCCTCCCAATCACCCTAACTCTACTGCTTTTAATGACGTAACATTAACTCTCCTCTGTAGTTTTCCAACTTAACTCCAAAATTTTTAACAACTTTGTACATCATAGTTTTTTTTTTTGTTTGTTTTATTTTTGTTTTGTTTTTTTTTTAATATATAATACAATCTATATTTTGTAAACTTACTATTTACTTCAAGTCAGTCAGATGCCTGTGCAAATGCTTAATTATTCTACCTTATATTTTGTTCATGCTTAGCTCCCACCAGTCTCTTCTTCTTCTTTGATCTTCTTGATGAACTCCTGCGCCTCCTCTGGGGTCTTGAAGATGTGGGTTCTGCCCTCATACGTGGTCAGCAGTCTCGCAGGATAGATTACACCATGACGAATCCCAAGGTTGCGCAGCTCCTTACGTACGGGATCAAACTGCTTCCTCAATTGCTGGATTCCTGTGGCCAAATCTGGGTAGAACCGCACCTGCTGGTCCTGGTGTTTAATCTCTCCTTTTTTAGCTCGTGCAGCGTTGAAGATCTTCATCCTGTCTCTGTTGTTAAGAAACTTCATAATTAAGGTCCTCGGCGGTCCCTTATCTCTCCGTGGGCCAATGCGATGTGCTTTTTCCAGAACCACTGCTGATTGCAACTCCTCGCTGCCCAGCACCTCCGGAATCCACTTTTCCAGAAAGGAACATACGTCCCGACCTTCTGATTCCTCTGGAAGACCCACCAGCCTCAAATTATTCTGTCTCGACCGAGATTCCAAATCCAAAATATTATCTTCCAGAGATTTATTTTTTTTTTCCAAAGTGCGCACCTTTAATTGAAGACGGGTGACGTCATCTTCAGCACTAGCGAGACGGAGCTCCATCTGCGCCGTTCGTTCTACACAGTCACCCAATTCCTTTCTTATTCCTTCCAACGCTGTCATAATCCCATCAAATCTAGAGGAAAAGTCCGCTCTCATTGAACTCATGGCAGCCATCAGCGCATCTGCGCCATTCCCCGCAGAAATCGCAGCGTTGCCAGCCTCCTCCGCCATATATGGAGCCCTGTTTGCTGCGTCACAGACCTGAAAGTCCGTTAATTTGGACTGTTTCGGCGGCTCGCTTTTTCCTTTTCCTGGTTTTCCAGCCTTAGGCTTCGCCGACATATCCTCGCCCAAACGCTGGGATACGTTCTGTCCCAAATGAGAGAGTTATTTGCCGATTTTTTTTCTCCAGGAGCAGAGCAGAGCGAGACACGTCCGTCCTACGTGGCAGCCATAACCGGAAGTCCCCCTGTGTCATTCTGCTTTATTAAATATAACTTGTTTTGTGAACACAGTTGCCTTGATTTCGTATGGATTACTTGTGTTGTTACTGATATCTGGTGAAAACCTCAGGTCAACAGTTCCATTGTGGAGGAATAAGATCAGGCGAGATGCGACGAGCTGGAAGGTTGCAGAGTTTTATTTCCCTCCAACATAATGAGACGCAATTGTAGCTCTGTGCGCTACTGTGCTCTACTGTCCTTTGAGACCTGTCACACAACCTCTTTTATACAGTGATAAAGGAAGAGAGAATGCATGGCACATTAGCATATCAGTCAATACGCATGATTAGCATGACATACTGGCGCCCGGATGTCCTGTCCCTCATCCAGGGGATGTATACACCACAGTCCATTGTTCTGATTGCCCCCAGGGGGCTCTCTGTCCATATGCAAATTGTCCTCCATTTCCTCCAGCCCTGCTGAGCGTGAAATAGTATCAGTGTGCATTGTGCTGGGTCACCACACGGCTCCCCCCAGAATGCTCAGAATGGGCTGTGACACCCCCCCCCCCCGTTGTTTGAACTACAGCTCCAGTAGAACTGTTCTGCTGTAGAGGAGTGTCGGAGGGCATGTCAGTCCGTGGGGGGGACGGGGGAGGGGGGTGGGAGTAAGTGAGTGCCGGCCCGGGACGTGAAAGGTGTCTGGATCCCGGATCCATCGTGGATCCACGATGGTGAGGGACTTTTCCGGTAAACCAGGGGCAGTGATCCGCAGCGGCTGTGAAAAAAAAAAAAATTAAGTCTCTGACTCCTCTCGCGGCTCGGTCCAGTGAGGATGTGGGGAAGGCGACGGCCAAATTCCCCGAGGATGCGTAGCGGCTGTGAAACAACTGCAGCTGTGTGAGGGACTTGGCGGTGTGGCTTTAGGTGCAGACGCAGCCCTAAAGCTCTCAGGGACAGTAATCGGCTAGACTCCCGTTGTGCGCCGTGGCTGAGAAACCCATACAAAGTCCTGTGTGCGGGCTGCACGTGTACTTCAGGTGCGTGAGCAGCCCTGAAGGTTCCGAGGATGGCGATCGGCCATGTTTCTCGGGCATGTGTAGCGGCGGAGGACGCTGTATCAGTCTGCGGAGCTGGTTTGTCCCTGTGCGTGGCGCGCGCTTGGCGCAGTGACCACATAGCTGGCAGTTGCGCTGTCCTCGTAATCCTGCGGTGTGCGTGCAGAGCTTCTGTGAGTGGGAGGTCCGCTGTCGTGAGGTGAGTCAGGGTCGGGGAGCTTGGTGGAAACCAACGCAGACGGCGGCGGTGACTTTCCCCGTTCAGACTGCTTCCTTTGGTTCTCTCGTGTCGCTGTTCATGGTGCGTGTCGGTCCCAGTGCTGCCGCTGATCCTCGTGGGTGTGGATGAAGAGGTTGCAGGCGTTTGCTGGTCCTCTGAAGTCCACAGCGTGGTGAGAGGGAGCAGATGGTCATTCTCTCTCATCAGGTCACCAGTGTGGAGGGAAAAGATCAGGCGAGGGGCGCACCATGACACATCGGGTCACCAGTGTGGAGGAATAAGATCAGGCGAGATGCGACGAGCTGGAAGGTTGCAGAGTTTTATTTTCCTCCAACATAATGAGACGCACTTGTAGCTCTGTGCACTACTGTGCTCTACTGTCCTTTGAGACATGTCACACAACCTCTTTTATACAGTGATAAAGGAAGAGAGAATGCATGGCACATTAGCATATCAGTCAATACGCATGATTAGCATGACATACTGGCGCCCGGATGTCCTGTCCCTCATCCAGGAGATGTATACACCACAGTCCATTGTTCTGATTGCCCCCAGGGGCTCTCTGTCCGTATGCAAATTGTCCTCCGTTTTCTCCAGCCCTGCTGAGTGTGAAATAGTATCAGTGTGCATTGTGCTGGGTCACCACACCATCAGAAATATGTTTAATGAGAAAAATGTTGACGTGCTCAATATTTTTCCCCGCTATACAGCTATATTAGACTTTTTTCATGTAAATATGAGACTTTGTAAATTTGAAACTTTTTTCTGGTAAATTTGAGACTTTTTTCTCATGAATTTATTTTTTTTTTCCGGCAGAAGATCGTCTATTTACCTTGAGGCCAAGATGTAATGCAGCCCTGAAGGGGTGTCCCATCAATCAATCAATCAATCAATGCTTTATTTATATAGCACTTTTCATACAAAAGTTGTAACACAAAGTGCTTCACACATTGAAATAAAACACAACCCCCCCCCCCCCCACACACACACACACACAAACTTTTGTCTGTGTGAGACTTATGGCTGGGCACCGAGGATCCAGGTGTTTAAGTACCATCGCTAGGGCGCCATCACCAGCAGGGAAAGTGCCAAGTCCACGGCTACAGGAACATCACCTCTGAGACCGCCCAAGTCCAACCTGATGGGTCAACACTGCAGGTGTGGTGCTGCAGTGTATGATCCCCTCAGCCGGGGAGACCAGGGCAATCACAGGCCAGCGCCCTGCTGCCAGAAAACAGGCACAATTCCCTGTGGGAAGGTTCCTTACGAGGAAATGCTGAAGCTTGGACAGGATGATAAAAAATAAACCAATCACTGATAAATAATAATAAGATAATTTGTTGGTAAAATGACAGTTATGATAACTAAATGAAAAAAACAACATTTAAATACAAACACACATAAATTCAGATGTATTAATAATTTGTAGTAAAATAAATAATTGTGACCAGAACATCATAAAGTAGGTTTAAAATCATAAATTAAGGGCCGTGAGGCCTCATATGTTAAAAGCAGTTCTGAAAAATGAGAAGGCCCAAGACCATGCAGACATTATTAACCAGCAATGTGCCTCAATTTATTAATGTAGGCTACAAAATATCTATTTCTGTTCATATTTTCATGCTGCTTGTGAACTACAAACTCCATCCATCCATCCATTTTCTATTGCTTTTCAGGAAGTCCAGGTCACGGAGGCAACAGTTCAAGCAGAGAAACCCAAACTTCCCTTTCCCCGGCCACCTGCTCCAACTCTTCAGAGAGGATACCAAAACGTTCCCAGGCCAGCTGGAAGATGTAGTCTCTCCAGCATGTCCTGGGTCTGCCCCGGGGTCTCATCCCAGTTGGACGTGCCTGAAACACCTCAAGTGGTAGGTGTCCAGGAGGCATCCTAATCAGACGCCTAAACCACCTCAACTGGCTCCTTTCGATATGGAGGAGCAGCGATTCTACTCTGAGCCTCTCCTGGATGACTGAGCTCCTCACCCTATCTCTAAGGGTGAGTCCAGCAATCCTACGAAGAAAGCTCATTTCAGCAGCTTGTATCCGCGATCTCATTCTTTCGGTCATTACCCAAAGCTCATGACTATAGGTGAGGATAGGAACGTAGATTGACTGGTAAATCAACAGCTTTGCTTTAGAGCTCAGCTCCCTCTTCACCACAACAGACCAGTACAAAGTCCGCATCACTGCAGAGGCTGCTCCAATCTATCTGTCAATCTCTCACTCCATTCTCCCCTCACTCGTGAATGAGACCCCGAGATACTTAAACTCCTCCACTTGGGGCAGGAGCTTGTCTCCAACCCGAAGAGGACAATCCACCTTTTACCAGCTGAGGACCATGTACTCAGACTTGGAGATGCTGATTGTCATCCTAGTCGCTTCTCACTCGGTAGCAAACCGTTCCAGCAAGACCTGTAGGTCATTGCTTGATGAAGCCATCAGGACAACATCATCCGCAAACAGCAAAGATGAAATCCTGTGGTCACCGTGCATGACACCCTCCAATCCTTAGCTGCCTTGGTGCCTAGATATCCTGTCCATAAAAATTATGAACAGGATCAGTGACAAAGGGGACCCCTGGTGGAGTCCAACTCTCACTGGAAACAAGTTTGACTGGGTGTTGGCAATACAAACCAAACTCTTGCACTGGTCGTATAGGGACCAGATAGCTCCTAACAACGAGCCCGATACCCCATACTCTCACAGCACCCCCAACAAGAGACCACGAGGGACGTGGTGGAATGCTTTCTCCAAGTCCATAAAATACATGTGGACTGGTTGGGCAAACTCCCACAAACCCACAAGGATTCTCGAGAGAGTAAAGAGTTGGCCCAGTGTGCCATGGCCAGGACGAAAACCACATAGCTCCTCCTGAATCTGAGGTTCAACCAGCGGTTGGACTCTCTTCTCCAGTACTCTGGCATAGACCTTCCCAGGGAGGCTGAGGAGTGTGATCCCCTTAAAGTTGTAACACACCCTCCGGTCCCCCTTTTAAAAAGAGGAACCACCACCCCAGTTTGCCATGCCAAAGGCACTGTCCCCAACTTTCACACAACATTGCAGAGGTGTGTTAACCATGACAGCCCTACAACATCCAGGGCCTTGAGGTACTCAGGGCGAATCTCGTCCACCTCCGGGGACTGACCACCAAAGAGTTTTTTAACCACTTCAGCGGCCTCAATCCTTGTGATGGGCGAGTTTTCCCCCTCGTCCTCAAGCCCTGCTTCCTCTATGGAAGGCATGTCAGTGGGATTGAGGAGATCCTTGAAGCATTCCTTCCACCACTTGATGATGTCCCCAGTCAAAGTCAGCAGCACCCCATCCGCACCATACACAGTGTGGACAGGGAGCTGCTTCCCCCTCCTGAGTCGCCAGACAGTTTGCCAGAATCTCTTTGAGGCCGTCTGAAAGTCTTGTTCCATGGCCCCACCAAACTCCTCCCACACCCGAGTTTTTGCTTCAGCAACCACCCAAGCTGCACCCTGCTAGGCCTGCCGGTACACCTCAGTTGCTTCAGGAGTCCCACAAGCCAACCAAGCTCAGTAGGACTGCTTCTTCAGCTTGATGGCGCCCCTCACCACTGGTGTCCACCACTTGGTTTGGGGGTTTCCACCACGAAATGCACCAGTAACCTTGAAGCCCCAGCTCTGGGCAGCTGCTTCAACAATGGAGGTGGAGAACATGGCCCATTCAGACTCCATGTCTCCCTTGAAATGTGGTTGAAGTTCTTCTGGAGGTGGGAGTTGAAGACCTCCTGGACAGGGGCCTCAGCCAAACGTTCCCAGCACACCCTCACTATACGTTTAGGTCTACCAGGTCTGAGTGGTGTCCGCCCCTGCCATCGGATCCAACTCACCAACAGGTGGTGATCAGTTGAGAGCTGTGTACCTCTCTTTACCCGAGTGTCCACAACATGCGGTCGCAGGTCTGATGACACAATAACAAAATCGATCCATCAACCTGCGACCTAGGGTGTCCTGGTGCCAGGTGCACATATGGACATGCTTATGCTTGAACATGGTGTTCGTTATGGACAAACTGTGGTTGGCACAGAAGTCCAATAGCTGAACACCACTCGGATTCAGGTTGGGCAGGCCGTTCTTCCCAATCGCACTCCTCCAGGTTTCACTGTCGTTGCCCACGTGCACATTGAAGTCCTCCAGTAGGACAATGGAGTCTCCAAGAGGAGCACTCTCCAGCACCCTAGTCATAGACTCCATAAAGGGTGGGTACTCTGAACAACTACAAATTTTTAATTTTTAAAGTGAACACTATGTGCTCAGCTGACTGTAAATTGCTGTTGCTGTTTTTTTAAGGACAAGTTGATGAACATTAATATCAATGTAAACTTGCCAGATTGTAGCCAGTGGCTAATTTCAATCTGTTGTCCGTGGGTTGCAATTTTTCCTTCCCCCATTCTATTATGCTGAGCACCAAGCTAGAGGGTGGGAAGTACCATTTTTATATGGTCTTTGGTATGACCCAGCCGGGGCTTAAACCCATGACCTCCCGGCTGATGGGCGGGTGCTCTACCACAAGGCCACCACTGCGGTCAGCTGACTGCCAGTGCACCCTGTAGTGAAAACATAAAAGCCACGTCAGGTCTGTGCACCACCCATGTGCATGACACACGCTGCCTGTGCATGACAAGAGAGAAAATGTGGTAAAAAAAAAAATACAGTGTGAGTTTGGCCGGTGCTGACCTAACACTTTGTCCCACTTTACTGTAAAACAGGCCTGCTGTCTTCAGTGCCAAAACATCTTTGAAGTGTTGTAAGAAGGAACACAACATTACAAAGTGGTAAATAATTTACAGCTCCAACTTTATTTATCATGTGCTGGATGCCTATAGAAAACACAAAAGGATGTATAGGAACAAACTGTGGCGATGTTATAATAGGGCACGGCGTCTGGAGTTTTAATGAAGTTTATTGATCAAATCATCGCCATCACGGAGCTCACCCCAGCTGCTGTATAAGCATGCTGGGGATCGCTCTCAGGCTCTCATGAGCTGTAGTCAGAAGCAGTCAGAAGAAGAACAGAGGGTGAACATATGAATTCAGCCACTTAAATACCCAGCAACGGACAATACATCAAAGGCATTTTATCATCAAAGGAAATGCATTCAGACATGTGACATTTGTACCACAATGCGAGCAGGAAGCATGAATGTTTGCATTTGCGTCATACATATCCACAGGATGCTGGTGCCTGAACTAAGCACAGGAAGGCTGCCTATTGATCTCAACACACACATCTCACTGTCCTGTTAATTGCTCTAGTCGAGCGCTGTGTTTGTCCGTGGCTGCTGTGGGGGGGTACCCCATACACTCCCCCCCCCAGAGGGCTTAGCGGGGAGCTGAGACCTCGGTAGTCCCGCTTTGGTGGCGAGCTGCGGGGAAAGTCTGTGCCGGGGAAGGGAGGAGGGTGGGGGTAGCAAGTGGCGGGGGATGTCCATGGCTGTGGGAAGAAAAGTTAGTCTCTGATTCCTCTCGCGATTCAGTCCGGCAATGAAGAAAAACAGGAGCTGAAGCTATGTGAGGGACTTGGCGTTTAGGCTTTAGGTGCGTTCGCGGCCCTAAAGCCCTCGGGGACAGCTGACGGCTGGATTCCCGTCGTGCGCCGTGGCTGAGACTTACACCAAATCCTGTGTGCGGGCTGCGTGTGTGCTTCAGGTGTGTGAGCAGTCCTGAAGAGCCGTGTGCAGCGGCGGAGGATGATGTAGAAGTCTGTAGAGCCAGCTTGTCTCTGGTGCGTGGCACGCGCTGCGGCCACGTGCCTTCCAGCTGCGCTGTTCTGATGCGAGGCTTCTGTGCATGGCCGGTCCGCTGTCGCGAGGCGAATCAGGGTCAGGGGGCTTGATGGAGATCTGCGCAGTCGGCGCCGATTGTCTCCCCTGTTCGGGCTGTTGGTCGTCGCTCGTGCCGGGTCATGGTGCGTTCAGGTCCACGCGTTCTCCGTCGGCCATGGGCCGCCGTCGTGGAGAGAGGGCAAGGTGTGTGCGCTCTCGTATGGAGACACAGAATCGTGTGTCAGGAGCCGTGAGAGCGGCCGGTCCAGCGTGGATGTGCCGATCTAGGCGTGCAGACCTCACCATGAAATTTCCTCAGCTTTCCCGGTCGTGGGTGGTCTCCGAAGAGCGTCAAAGTCTCCCTGAAGCAGAAAGGAAGGGCAGATCAGTCGGGCTGCCGCGTTCGCTCGTCGTCGGAGAATCACTGCCGGGTGCTGCGTTTGCTGGCAGCGTGTTCTTTTCAGCGTCGGGTCGCCAGCGTGGTTGTCCAGACCAGAAGGTTGCGTCGCACAAAGCGTGTGCGTCTGCGGGGTCACCAGTGTGGTGATGTTATAATAAGACACGGCGTCTGGAGTTTTAATGAAGTTTATTGATCAAATCATCGCCATCACGGAGCTCACCCCAGCTGCTGTATAAGCATGCTGGGGATCGCTCTCAGGCTCTCATGAGCTGTAGTCAGAAGCAGTCAGAAGAAGAACAGAGGGTGAACATATGAATTCAGCCACTTAAATACCCAGCAACGGACAATACATCAAAGGCATTTTATCATCAAAGGAAATGCATTCAGACATGTGACATTTGTACCACAATGCGAGCAGGAAGCATGAATGTTTGCATTTGCGTCATACATATCCACAGGATGCTGGTGCCTGAACTAAGCACAGGAAGGCTGCCTATTGATCTCAACACACACATCTCACTGTCCTGTTAATTGCTCTAGTCGAGCGCTGTGTTTGTCCGTGGCTGCTGTGGGGGGGTACCCCATAAAACAAAATTAAGTTGACCAAGAAACCTTGAAATATCTTGGCTTCATGCATTCTTAAATTAAATAAAAATCAAAGTAAATTTAAGAATCACTAGATTTTTAGTTTTTTAGGGATGCACCAATATTTTGGCTGCTATATCAGTATTGGCCGATATCAATTGTAGCATCAACTCTCTTTGGCTTTAATCTAAAAAATTACTCTTCACCTTAAAGAAATTGTTTCACCCAAAAGTCTGGTCAAAAATTGTTTCCTTCATCTAAGAACCACAGTTGGAAAACACATTCCATGGTAAAAGGGACAAAAAGGATCCCATTTCGTGAAAGGAACAGATTAGTTTGCCATCATAAATAACTGGAACTTCCTCCCAGTCAGACAGTTTTATGCTTTAACAATCATTTGAGACATATCCCAGACTCCTTGAGTGCATTCCACTACAAGCTGAACTGAGGTTAATGAATGAAATGACTTCCTTTTCACAAAAACTCTCAATTCTCAGATTATTTTCTTTTTCAGGACACCCTGGAAAATCAAGCGGGACTCTGTCATATCATTTTGGTTTGAAATGTTTCAGTAATCACTGATTTTAAATGTGTTTGAAAATACTTAAATGAACCTTATTCTAATGCATGTTAATTATAGAAAGACAAATTCTGCTACCTGGGGGCCACCATCTCGCAGAACTCTAAGATTGATGATGAAGTTACCCACCGCATCAGCAAGGCTAGTGCATCCTATGGACGCCTACAGCATCGTTTATGGTCAAAGCGTGGCATTCGTCTAAGCACCAAGATCAAGGTCTATCGTACCGTTGTTCTATCTACATTTCTCTATAGGTGCGAGTCGTGGACAACCTATCTCCCCCATGTGAAGAAACTTGAACAGTTTTACATGCAGTGTTTAAGGAAGCTGTGTGGAATCACATGGCGAGACAAAGTTGCCAATACAGAAGTCCTCCGCCGGTGCAATATCACCAGCATCAAGTCATTCATCATACGTTCCCAGTTGCACTGGATCGGCCACGTTGTTCGGATGACAGATCAGCGCATTCCTAAAATCCTGTTATTTGGCCAGTTGGACGAAGGGCGGAGGTCACAGGGCGGTCAGTGGAAGCAGTATAAAGATGTGCTGAAAGCCTCACTCAAGTTGTTTGATTCTATGACATGGGAGATGCAGACCAAGAACCGTCCCCTTTGGCAAAAGATCTGCCATGAAGATGTTGACCTCTTCGAGAGAGAGAGAACTGCCCGTTTGGATGCCCGCCATAAAGCATGTCACGGTGCTGCCCAGCAACAGAGACGTCTACAGCAGTCGGTGTCATCCACTCAGCCAATAATGTTCATCTGTCCCGATTGCGATATGCTATGTGCTTCACGCATTGGCCTCATCAGTCTTTGCCGTCACAAGCACCCTCTTACAATTTAATGCAGCCAGAAGGCGGGAGATCCGTCACTGGTGACGGCTCAATCCATCATCATCATCATCATCAATTATAGAAGGACAAGTTTATAAAAGTGCATGCTCACTGAAAGTTGGTCATGAATCACTGAAGTTGGATTAGATTTTATATATAAGCATAAAGTGAAGCTTTATATTAATCAAGATGTTTCATCCTGTTGGAAAAGCATACTCAAGTCATCTGACTGGCTTAGCCAATCACCAGCCAGTCTCTGTTGGACAATACCCCCTTTTGTTCTATTGGTCGGTTACAGACAAAGGACTGTTTTCTTATTGGACCAGAGTTCATTCAAACCTCCCGCGATGGGAGACAATTGTTTCCCTTTCATGTCAGTCAAGTTGTTCCCATGGAAACTTAATCAGTTTTAAGTGAGGAACGCCCTAGTTCAAGAGAGAGTGGCAGAGAGTTGTTCTGTGTGAAAGCTTTGTCTATATCCTGCTTTTAATGCTCTTTCCTTTAAACGTCTGGGAAAATTACATTTTTTTCTTTTTGAGTTCAAACTTCTCTTTTATATGGAGTGAAACTCCATGTTCACAGACGTTTTTCTATTTTATTCTGTTAAACTTTTTCTATTAACTCACCGTGTTTTAAAGTGGACTGATTGTTTTTCTCACACTGGAAGCTGTTCTCCCCAACCACCATGACACCTGCAGAACTTGGATTTTGTGGCTTGAATTTTTTTTTTTTTTAATGTTGTCTCTCCTATCCTGTGACTTTGTTCAGACTGTGAACTATATCCAATTTATTTGGACCTGAGAACGCCGCTGAAAGATTCTCATGTTGTTCCACATGGCATGCTCCTCGGCCAACAGCTTTATCAGCTTCACCGGACCTCAGCTCCTGACTACTGCCCTGGGAAGAAATATCTGCTGGCAGATATTCTCCGGTATAATCTTCAAATAAAGCTTCAGCTCCTGGATTCAGCTAGAAGCCAACACATCAAGATCACGTGAGCAAGATTCCTTTGTTTCATCTGCTGAGTAATGCAATGTCCATTGCCTTAAAACGTATGCCATAATTTGTCTCAGGTTTAAAACTAGTTCATAACTCTGATTGGAGCTATAGAATTAAAGAGAAATAATATTTCTCCATTTTCATCACAGTTACAAATTCATACTAAGGTTTCCTTGTTTCCACAAATGTGATTACACTCTGTTGCTCAATAATCAGTTACAAGTTGAATGTGATGCTTAATACTTGGTCATTTCACTTTACCAACAAATCAGTTGAATGCAATGTCATTTAATCTGTGTCTGATCATTAAAACTGTAAACGGTATATGGAAGTTTCTGTTGGTTTCTTTTCCTATGTTTGTTTCTTAAGTCACCCAGTAGAATTTATGAATATTTGAGACTGACTGATTGAAGGTATAAAGATTAGTTATTAATAAATTGTCCAAGCTTGTGTACTGGTGCCCCAAAAACAAGTTTTTCCGGTGTGTGCGTGAACCCGAAGTAAACCTCCGTTTCCACATACACTTCTAGGTATAAATTAAATAATCTTTGTACCTTATAATTAAATGTTGCTACACAATCCATCAGTCGATAGACTACAGCCAACGGCTGACAAGCTTGTATGTTCTGTGCATGTGTGAGCGAAAATAGCCATGAGTGTTTTTGTCAGGTGAGCTTGTTTTCATTCGTCATGTCCGTTTCTCTTCTTGCTCGCTCATTTGCTTCTTTAACAGCTAATTGAAGTGCTCTCTTTTGCCGTGGCCAGAAAAAACTCTGAAAAGTTTGCTCTGTGCTGATGGTGTGGGACACATCAAGCAGACAAGGCTCACTGATAGTTTGAGCTTGCCAGACGGCCAACTGTGGGCTTGGTGTGTTTCTAGCTGACGAATGTTGGCAAAAATCAAGCTAGTATCTCACCGAGTGTTATGTTCACAAACTTGGCAATGATGACTGACGAGGTTCTTGCCGTTGACTGAACTTTATTACAATAAAATAGCAAAGTACAAGTACGTGTGGTAATACAAGTATGACCGGCTGCCAACTTGCTCTCATCTCAGATTCTACCCAACTTCTCATGAACCTGGGTTTGGTGTTCAAAACCCAGTTCTGACTTTTGATTATTTTGCCCTATTTTCCACCAGGTGCTTCAGGGAGCTATTGGGCCTTTGCTCCTTGACAGCTCGGGCACGCCCCCTCCTCCTGTCAAGTGCCATCACCTGTGCTTTGTTATTGGGTGTTTCACACACACACACACACACACACACACACACACACACACACACACACACACACACACACTCCATTCACTTTCATTCACATGTTCAGACACTCACTCATGCACACCTGGGGTTCATTATGTCCAGCCCACGCATTCTCACACCAGTGATCTCTTCCCTCGTTAGGATTGCTATTATTTAAACAAGGGGTTAGTAGGAAGAGATCGTCAGGGCATTCACCTTCATACGTGGCAGCGTGCTCCTCCACATATGTTGTTCCACTACCTGTGTGTTATTCAGCCTGACATTTGAAGACAGTTAATCCCTTGGTGTTAGCAGCTGATTCTGCTTCTCTCCCTCATCCACCAGACTGCACAGACAGCTCCGGATCATTCTCGCTGAAAGTTATGTTTGCCTTTCTCTTTGTGCCCACTGTATGGCGCACTAGGCTTTTTCCCTGGCTGTAGAACCTCCAGTTGGCATCCCTGTATGTCTGGCGGCCTTTAACTCATCATATCATCCACTGTATTAGCATGATTATACTGGAGTTGTTATTTTGTTGTAGTTTATGTTAATAAATGGCACGTTCTACACCAGCTATTGGGTTTTTCGTTCTTTCCCTCGTGCGCCGCGCAGTGGCACATGAGGAATTATGACAAAATGCACCGACTCCAGAAAAAACCCAGCGGAGTAGACATGTTTTTTTTCTTTTTCTTTCACCCTCTTTTCCCCTTCCTCCTCGAGCAATGGCGCTATGATCTAGACAAGGAGCAGAGAGCCCAGTATCTGCTGGAAGAAGCAATCTTTGCCTTTCAGTGGCCGCAGTTTCCGAGGACGTGCAGTGGGCACAACTTGTCACAGAAGACGTCGAGCAGTGCCATTCTCACCTCCTGGTCATTCCTAAGGTGGATACCATCCTCTCCGCTATCCTTCCCTTGGCAGACCTGGAGCCAGAGGGTGCCTCTCCAACGTCGAAGCCAACCACCCGTCAGAGGAGACATCCCTGGTGGAGGAAGACCTCCTCTCCTTGAGGTTCTCTTTCATCTCCCGGGCCGGCGCCCGCCCAATCCTCAGACATTATGACGAAGAAGGAGAGACTGGATTTGCTGGCCATGATAAACCATCGGATCAAGGAAGAGCACCGCGAGAAAGAGGCCCGAGGATGCGCTTCCCCGGCTGTGAGGGTTCCCCCCCCCCCCCCCGCCACTTACTCAATCCACGGGCTTGTCGACAGAGGAGTGGTTGGTCCTGCTCGCTCAACTCAACTGCCAGGTTAAGGAGGAGTGCCGTGCGAAGGAGGAGTGGAGCCTGGCCCAGCTCAACTGCCGGATGGAGGAGGAGCACTGTGAGGAGGAATCGGATAAGGATCTCCCAGCACTCGAGCTCCTCGCGGTCACTCCGCTTCTTTTTCCGGAGAAGATGGAACTTCTCGGCTGGGTGACTCGCTGCCCAGCACAGCGCTTCGCGTCCCGGATTATCTGGTTCCTGAGCCGTCCAGGAGGAGGAAAAGGAGGAGTTCCCGCTGGAAGAGGTTTCCAGTCTCGCCGACACAGCCCGAGGAGGCGAGTCAGGAGAGGAGACTCCCTGGAGGCCGCTGAGGACGTCCAGTGCCAGGAGAACAGGCAAGTTTTTTTTCTCATTTAACTTTTACGTTTGATGAACAATTTTGCCTGCCTCCTGGTGAGGAGACTCGGTGTGTGCAGTCCCCTGCGTGCGCTGCCCCAGCAGCATATAGTGCTCCCTTACCCAACCTCACCGAACCCTTTCTGTGTGCCCCTATGAGCCCGCCAGCCCAGGATCCAGGTTGCTCAGGGGAGGAGGAACCAGAGGCCCAGGGGGGTCCAGCTCATGGGCCAGCGGAGCGGTCGTCCTCGGCCGCCACGCCAGAGGAGCCGGTGGCGCGGAAGACGGCGCATGAGAACGCCAAGACTGCAACCACCATCACGCCTGCTGTGGGGGCCACCGCAGCAGTGTCATCCCCCGGACCAGACCTCCAGCCGACGGGACCCGACCATCATCGTCAGCATCGCCGGAGTCCTGGACGGTGGTAGAGCTTGAGCACAGGCAAGTAGTATCTCCTGTAGTTCATTTGTCAATGATTGAGAGATCTTGTCTGGCTCTTGGGGAGGAGAGTCGGGTGCAGCTCCCAGCCGCATCTGAACTCCCCTTGCCAGGCTCTGCCGCTGCCGGCGACCCTAACCGTTCCTCCTCTCCAATCCCCTTTGAGCTCCTTCCTAGGGTCACTGGAGAGGAGCTGTCACTACCTGGCTTGCCCACGGACGACGACGCGGGGCTAGCGGTCCCTGAGGAGGTCGACAGGGGTACAGCACCGAGCAAACTGATGGTATCCACACACCCCAAGTTGTCGGAGTCCTGGACGGTGGTGGAGCCCGAGTACAGGCAAGTGCGCCTAATTAGGGCTGTCGTGTCCATGTCTATGTCATGCTTCCTGACTCATGGGGAGGGGGGCCCAGGGCTGCTAACTGTAGCCCTTGAGGCCACCTCACCGGGCTCTGCCGCTGCCGGTGACCCTGACTCAGTCTCTTTTTCTCTCCCTCTGGGTTTGGAGCCCCCTGCCAGGGTCACCAGAGAGCAGCTGATCCCACCAGAGGCCACCGTGGATCTGGGTCCAGTGCCAGGAGTCGTGGAGAGCCCTACCTCCCTCGCTGGGGAGGCCACCGCGGGAGCAATGAAGCCCCCGATGGGGACCACCGCAGGTGCAACAGTGCTCCAGCCGGAGCCCACCGTGGGTGCAGTACAGCTCCAGCCAGAGTCCACCATCGCAGGTGCAGCAGAGCTCCAGCCGGAGTCCATCACTGTGGCTGCAGCAGAGCTCCAGCTGGCGTCCACTGTTGTGGGTGCAGCAGAGCTGCAGCCGGAGTCCACCATCGTGGGTGCAGCAGAGCTGCAGCCGGAGTCCACCATCGTGGGTGCGGCAGAACTCCAGCCGGGGTCCACCATCGCAGGTGTAGCAGAGCTCCAGCCGGGGTCTACCGCCGGCGCAGCAGAGCTCCAGCCGGGGCCCACCGTCGCGGGTGTAGCAGAGCTCCAGCCGGGGTCTACCGCCGGCGCAGCAGAGCTCCAGCCGGGGTCTACCGTCGCAGGTGCAGCCACGTCCCAGACCAGGACCGTTGCAGGTGCAGCCATGTCCCAGACCGCTGCTCCAAGCTTCGGAAGGCAAGGGGACTCCTGTCCCTTGGTTTTGCCACCGAGGCTCCCATGTGGGTAGGCTGCCTCTCCGCCTCCCTCTCCGGTTCTGGTGGCTGAACCACGCTGGTTGGACACCCGAAGGACTTGGTCTTCGGGGTGGGTGGCCCATCGGCCCGGGCAGGCCGCCGGACACTATTCTGCGGGCCGCCTGCTGGACATGGGACTTGGGCAGGCCAACCAATCAGTCACCCCTCGTCATGCTGGGGGCCTGGCACTCTGGTCGACCCCCTGAACTTTGGACTTTTGGGGAAGGGGGTTAGTGTCCTACGTGGGGGTTGTTAGGAGGGTCACTGGTCTTTATTTACTAATTATTTGTTGTATTATTCGCTGGTTGCTTCCCTCCTTCCCTCCTAACCGGTTTGCCCCCGCCTCCCACCCTAGGTAATTATTTGTTGCTGGGGGGGGGGGCCCTTGAGGTGTGTTTTTTGTTTTTGGCTGATGGTACTGGGGTCTCTGGAATCCACCCCTAGAGGAAGGGGGGGGGGCTGTCATGAACCTGGGTTTGGTATTCAAAACCCAGCTCTGATTTTTGATTATTTTGCCCTATTTTCCACCAGGTGCTTCAGGGAGCTATTGGGCCTTCGCTCCTTAACAGCTCGGGCATGCCCCCTCCTCCTGTCAAGTACCATCACCTGTGATTTGTTATTGGGTGTTTCACACACATACACACACACTCCATTCACTTTCATTCACACGCTCAGACACTCACTCATGCACACCTGGGGTTCATTATGTCCAGCCCATGCATTCTCACACCGGCGATCTCTTCCCTCGTTAGGATTGTTATTATTTAAATGAGGGGTTAGTAGGAAGAGGTCGTCGGGGCTCCTCTACGTATGTTGTTCCACTACCTGTGTGTTATTCAGCCTGACATTTGAAAACGGTTAATCCCTTGGGGTTAGTGGCTGATTCTGCTTCTCTCCCTCATCCACCAGACTGCACGGACAGCTCTGGATCGTTCTCGCCGTAAGTTTTGTTTGCCTTTCTCTTTGTGCCCACCGTACGGTGGTACTAGGCTTCTTCCCTGGCTGTAGAACATCCGGTTGGCATCCCTGTATGTCTGGTGGCCTTTAACTCATTATATCATCCACTGTATTAGCGTGATCGTACTGGACTTGCTATTTTGTTGCAGTTTGTTAAACGGCACGTTCTGTTCCAGCTATTGGGTTTTTCATTCCTTCTCTCGTGTGCCGCGCAATTATGACATAACTCTCATACAACTCTCACCTGAGATGGCGGACTACCCAATATATATGGTGTGGTGATGTCATCCGCAGGACACGCACCACTCCCAGTGACTCCATATTAATTAACCACATTTCCCCCCTTGCAAAAATTGAAAAATATTGTATTAGCAGTAGCAGGTAGCCCTCCCCAATTTAATAAACCAAATTCCCCTTATCAATCATTTGATAGTCTGGCCGCTGCCCCCCTCCCGGGCTGCTTTCCTCCTGAGCGCACGGGGTGGATGGAGTGTTCTCAGTGCTGTTCTGTATTACCTCATTGGCTGTGGTCTTGTTAGACCCAGGCTCCCCCTTCTCCAACTCCAGTTAAGGCTAAGCAAAGGACGGAGGGGAATCCGGTCTCTGTTCTTTCTCCATGTCATCTTCACTGTCTGTGCTGTACCCATTCTCTGCATTATGTTCGCTGTCCGAGCTGTGCTCATCCTTCCTACTGTGGTCACTCCTTGTGCTGTATACACTCATTAGCTTGACACGACCTAGCTTGTCTCTTAAGAGTATGAAAGCGTAAATGCTCACCAAGACTTGGACCTCCAATATGTAGCGTAATATTTAATTATAAGTGTGTTAGGTCCACACACATAACAGAAAAACAATAGATAACACTCGTACAGGGGCACCAGTCCAATTTTGGACAATTTTATTAATAATTAAACTTTATACCTTCAATCAATCAGTCTCAAATGTTCGTGAATTCTGCTGGGTGATTTTAGAAGTACGACACAAGAAAGAAATTCACTGAAACTTCTTTCTACCGTTAACAAGTTTTAATAATCAGGTTCAGATGAAATGACATTACATTCAAATGATTTGTAAGCAGGTTCAAATGATCAACAAGTGTCAAATATCATTTTAACTGTTAATGGATTCCTGAGCATACAGTCTATATTTAAACCTTTGTGGAACCAAGAGAAACCAGGTTTTGAATTTGAACTGTAATGCAATGCAATGTAATGCAATAAATGTACTTTTTTTTATTAAAAAGGCTAAATCTGTATTATTTATCTGTCATAACTGAGAGTCTTAATCCACAGAAATTTTGGAAAGTGATCAAAGGTTTATCTGTGAACAAAAGCTCTCAGGTTCTTCCTACTTTTGTTTTAAATGGCTCAGTCCCAGTTTATGATAGAACTGAGGTTTTAAATTGCTTCAATAAGCATTTTGTGTCATCTGGTTTTGTGTTTAACTCTACAGGAGCTACATCTGTGCCTCACTGTACTAATTCCCAAATGTTTTTTGGAGAACCTTTTAGACTTGTACCTTTTACTGTACAGCAAGTTCATAAGGCTCTCAAAACTTTGAATCACAGAAAACCTCCTGGACCAGACTTGATAGAGCCTTACTTTTTAAAAATGGCTGCCGATTTTATTGCACAGCCTCTCACAGTACTTTTTAATTTATCAATTGAAAACAAAGAGATTCCTGTAGTATGGAAGTCAGCTTTTGTGGTTCCTCTCTTAAAAGGAGGTGACCCGGCAGTTTTAACTAACTACAGACCAATATCAAATTTGTGTGTCTTGTCCAAGATTCTTGAATCTCTTGTGTGTGATCAACTTAAAGAGTTTTTATACTCAAATGAATTTCTTTCAAAACTGCAATCGGGCTTTAGAAAAAAGCACATCACTATTACTGCTGCTACAAAAGTGGTCAATGATATACTTGTTGCTCTTGATAAAAAGCAGCACTGTGCTGCACTTTTCATTGATCTGTCAAAGGCTTTTGACACTGTGGACCACACAGTTTTAAAGCAAAGACTCATCAGTTTTGGACTGTCGGAACATGTAGTCTCCTGGTTCGCAAATTATTTGAGTGACAGGACCCAATGTATTAAATATGATGGTTTGTGTTCTGAAATTGTCAGTGTCCACAAGGGGGTGCCACAGGGTTCTGTATTAGGACTCCTCCTATTCATTATGTACATTAATGATCTAGGACAAAATGTGTCTGATGCAAGTTTGCATTTTTATGCTGATGACACAATTATTTACTGCTTTGGCTCTTCCCCTGCTAATGCTGTTGCTTCTCTGCAGAAAGCTTTTAATGTGGTGCAGCACACACTTCTGCAGCTAAAACTAGTCCTTAATGCTGACAAAACTAAACTGATGTGGTTTTCAAATTTTAGGAAGAGTCCACAAATTTTTCCCACAGTGTCCACTTTTGAGGGAAATGAAATTGAGGTGGTTCACTCGTACAAGTATCTTGGTATCTTGCTTGATGACACTCTGACTTTTAAGCCCCATGTTGAAAATCTTGTGAAGAAACTTAAACTGAAACTGGGTTTTTATTTCGAAATAAATGTTGTTTTTCTTTTGAGGTTAAAAAGCGTCTTGTTACTGCAACTTTTTTATCTATTTTAGATTATGGAGACCTCTTGTACAGTGGGGCAAAAAAGTATTTAGTCAGTCACCAATTGTGCAAGTTCTCCCACTTAAAAGATAAGAGAGATCTCCAATTTTCATCATAGGTATACCTCAGCTATGAGAGACAAAATGAGAAAAAAAAATCCAGAAAATCACATTGTCTGATTTTTAAATAATTTATTTGCAAATTATGGTGGAAAATAAGTATTTGGTCCCCTACAAACAAGCAAGATTTCTGGCTCTCACAGACCTGTAACTTCTTCTTTAAGAGGCTCCTCTGTCCTCCACTCATTACCTGTATTAATGGCACCTGTTTGAACTCGTTATCCGTATAAAAGACACCTGTCCACAACCTCAAACAGTCAGACTCCAAACTCCACTATGGCCAAGACCAAAGAGCTGTCAGAGGACACCAGAAACAAAATTGTAGACCTGCACCAGGCTTGGAAGACTGAATCTGTAATAGGTAAGCAGCTTGGTGTGAAGAAATCAACTGTGGGAGCAATTATTAGAAAATGGAAGACATACAAGACCACTGATAATCTCCCTCGATCTGGGGCTCTACGCAAGATCTCACCCCGTGGGGTCAAAATGATCACGAGAACGGTGAGCAAAAATCCCAGAACCACACGGAGGGACCTAGTGAATGACCTGCAGAGAGCTGGGACCAAAGTAACAAAGGCTACCATCAGTAACACACTACGCCGCCAGGGACTCAAATCCTGCAGTGCCAGACGTGTCGACCCGCTTAAGCCAGTACATGTCCAGGCCCGTCTGAAGTTTGCTAGAGAGCATTTGGATGATCCAGAAGAGAATTGGGAGAATGTCATATGGTCAGATGAAACCAAAATAGAACTTTTTGGTAAAAACTCAACTTGTCGTGTTTGAAGGAGAAAGAACACTATACCTACTGTGAAGCATGGGGGTTAAAACATCATACTTTGAGGCTGTTTTCCTGCAAAGGGACCAGGACGACTGATCCGTGTAAAGGAAAGAATGAATGGGGCCACGTATCGTGAGATTTTGAGTGAAAACCTCCTTCCATCAGCAAGGGCATTGAAGATGAAACGTGGCTGGGTCTTTCAGCATGACAATGATCCCAAACACACCGCCCGTGCAACGAAGGAGTGGCTTCGTAAGAAGCATTTCAAGGTCCTGGAGTGGCCTAGCCAGTCTCCAGATCTCAACCCCACAGAAAATCTTTGGAGGGAGTTGAAAGTCCGTGTTCCCCAGCGACAGCCCCAAAACATCACTGCTCTAGAGGAGATCTGCATGGAGGAATGGGCCAAAATACCAGCAACAGTGTGTGAAAACCTTGTGAAGACTTACAGAAAACGTTTGACCTCTGTTATTTCCATCAAAGGGTATATAACAAAGTATTGAGATGAACTTTTGTTATTGACCAAATACTTATTTTACCGAGGAATTTACCAATTAATTCATTAAAAATCCTTCAATGTGATTTTCTGGATTTTTTTTTTCTCATTTTGTCTCTCATAGTTGAGGTATACCTATGATGAAAACTGGAGACCTCTCTCATCTTTTAAGTGGGAGAACTTGCACAATTGGTGGCTGACTAAATACTTTTTTACCCCACTGTATATGAACGCTTCAGCTCAGTGTCTGAGTAAGATTGACTCTGTATATCATGCTGTTTTGAGGTTTGTTACAAACTGTAGAGCCTTGACCCATCACTGTGAACTGTATTCTAGAGTGGGATGGCCCTCTTTGTCCACCAGGAGGTTGACTCACTGGTACATTTTTATTTACAAGGCCATGCTTGGACTGTTGCCCCCTTACATTTCTAATTTGATCACACTGAGAAGTGTTGATTCTTATGGTTTGCGTTCTAATGATCATTTGTTGCTTTCTGTTCCATTTGCCCGTACTGAGGTGGGAAAAAGAGGTTTTGTGTTCTCAGCCCCCTCTACATGGAACATGTTGCAAAAAGACTGGAAACTAACGGAACTTGTTTCATTGAACGACTTTAAATCCAGATTGAGAACACTTGAGACGGCCTCACTAATTTGTAACTGTTTTATATGATTTGTATGTCATTGTAAGTGTATTTGTGATTTTTTTTGCTGCCTCTTGGCCAGGACTCCCTTGAAAAAGAGGTTTTTAATCTCAACTGGTTTTTTTCCTGGTTAAATAAAGGTAAAATAAAATAAAAATGGAAGACTGTGAAATAACTAACAAAAATATGAATAAAATTGGATGCAATTTTATGAAGAAAATTAAAACGAATTATGTGAAAGTTAGATTCTGAATTACTCTAAAAATAAAACAGAGTTTTAATGGAAAGAGGAATATTAATTCTCTCTAATTCTTTTTTGTAATTAAAGTTTTTATTGACTTTGACTTTATACAGGATGGTACTACACATACTGATCTTCCAGGTATCACATCAGTCTCCAAAAAGGGTAAATAATTAGGGAAAAAAAAAAAATATATGTATACATATACTGTATATGTGGCTGATTACAAAGCAAGGATAACCATATCATATCATATCAGTGAGGGAAGGCAATAACCCCGAGAGAAAAAAAAAAAACAGGGAAAGAGAGAAAGACGGGCCTTCATTAAGGGATTGAGTTGTTAGCCAAGGAGATAAAATTCCAAAAGTCTCTCCATATTGGTCCCTTAGTGTGATTTCCATCAGTCCTCCTATTCAACATGGACTCATATGAGGCAGTCTTTATCATATAGCTAACCCATTCTTCCATTCTAGGGGGTTCGATTGATTTCCAGTGAGAAAGTATAGTTCTGGCTGCTGTAGCTAGTCCAATCATGACCACTGAGAATTCTTCTTTCGATAAAATAGGTACTTGGGATTTGTCTCCAAGTAGACACATTCTTGGTGACAATAGGAGTGTCTTGCCCAACCACTCACCCATATGTCTGAGATTTTTAGTCCAAAAAGGCTGAACAAGTGGGCAATCCCAAATACAGTGCAAAAAAGTTCCTTTTTCTTTCTTACATTTCCAACATAGATTATTATTTAACAGACCCATCCTATGTAGTCTTGCATTATTTTATACTGTGCAAGTTTACTTCTGGCTTCCCTTACATATTTCCCACTATCTGACAAAATGTTTTTTGTTTTTTTTTGTTACTTATTTGTACCCGTAGGTAGATTTGTTTTGCAGTCTGGTGACATCCATATTTACAGGCCACCAGCTGCCGGTCGCTGCGTGCGCGAGCGCCCCGTGTCCCTAACCTACATGTTTTTGACATGTGGGAGGAAACCAGAGAAATCCCGGAGTAAACCCACGCAACACGGGGAGAACATGCAAACTCCACACAGATCACTGTTGGTCGGGGGCTGGGATCGAACTCACGATCCCCACGCCAAGGGTAAACTGTGCTGCCGCAGTGCTAACCACTGCGCCACCGTGCACCGTTTAACCACTCTTCTTCACTCATTATACAATCCAGGTCTTCCTGCCATATTCTTCTCAAGCTGTCACATCCGTTACTAAGTAGACCATTAATTAGTCTGTAAAAAGCAGATGCATGAAGACAATTCAATGGTAATTTAAAAAAATCTATGATAGGGTTACAGTCCTTATACTGATTCATTGATGTCAGACAGCTCCTAATTTGGAGATACTTCCAAAAGTGACCTTTCCCTGTAAGAGTGTATTTCTTGAGCAAGTCTGTATAAGACATGAACACACCATCTTGGTACAGGTCATTCACCTGGCGTATGCCACCAAGGTGCCACGTTTTCCAGTATAATGGTGTTTTCCCAATAATAATTGCCGGATTATACCATAAAGATGAGTAGGATTGGCTAAGGTGTGGGATCTTTAACATCCTATGTATTCTGATCCAGACCTCTTTTGAATGAGATAAGATAGGGTTCAGGGATCTATGTTGGGACTGGGAAAAACTATCTATAGGAGTAAATGGACAGCACATTTCAGCTTCAATGTCAACCCAATCCAATTTACTGTGTCTGCCTAAGTGTTTTGCTAATTTGGTCATTCCAAATGAGATATGATATAGCCTCAGGTTCGGTAACCCCAGGCCTCCTTTATCCTTTGGCCAACACAGTTTGTTCATTCTGATCCTTGGTCTCTTCCCCTCCCACAGAAATTCTTTAATTATGAAGTCATATTGTTTAAAAAACTGTGGTGATATGGCAATTGGCAACATCATTGTTATAGAATTGAGCTGGGGTGCAACAACCATTTTAACAACATTGATCTTGCCCCATAATGAGCGTTTTAATTTTCCCCACTTATCTAACCTAATTTTAATTTTCTGTAACATTGGCTCGAGATTCAGACTGGGGACATCTTCGATATTCCGGCTTAACTTTATACCTAAGTATGACATTCCATTTGACACCCATTTGAAGTTAAAGCCAGACACTGAGCTAGGATGGCATGTACCAGAAATAGGCATGGCTTCTGATTTCCTCCAGTTAATTTTGTATCCTGATAGTTTAGAATAAGACTGAATAGTTGTCATTAAATGTGGTAAAGATTTCAAAGGATCTCTAATTAGTGTCAGAACATCATCCGCATACAGTAATAATTTATGTTCTTTCCTCCCTCCCACCACTCCCTTAATATTTCCGTCTGATCTGATGGCAATAGCAAGTGGTTCAAGTACAATGTTGAAAAGTAAAGGGGACAGTGGACAACCTTGTCTGGTACCTCTCGAAAGGTCGAAGAATGATGAAATCGTCCCATTAGTTGTTAAGGCTGCCTTGGGGTTTTTGTATATTATCTTAATCCAATTAATAAAAACTGGTCCAAAGCCGAACTATGTTAACATATAAAGTAAAAATTCCCATTCCACTCGATCAAAAGCCTTTTCGGCGTCAAGTGAAATGGCTACAATCTAATTCTCTCTAGTTCTATATCTGTGATCAGATCTGTGAACGATTTCCAAGCCTAAGACAGATCATGGCATAAGTTTTACGGCAAATGCACATCACATTAGACAGCAGATGAAACAAAGGGATTTCACTCATGTGACTGTTGGTTTTCGTTGAGGTCCTCTTCATCACTTGGATCCTCAACTGAAGATTTATTTGATTAGACTGGGAAATATCTGCCCGCAGATATTTTTCCCCAAAGTCCACAGTCAAAAGCTGAGATTTTACTGTGATGATGAGGCATCTTCGTCTTCGATAGGAGCTCTTTTCCAGGCAGCCTTGGTGGCTAGCTGCTTCCTGGGGCTTTGTAGTATGCCATGCAAACAATATGAGAGGGTTTTTGTTGTTCAGTGGCTCTCCTCCAGGGCGCCAATAATTTGGGAATAATTCAAAATCTGACCCGGATCACAGGATTAGAGAGATAAGATTAAATAAAAATTCAAGCCATGAAATCCGAGTCCTTCAGATGTGTGTGGGTTGGCGAGGCAGCTTCAAATGGAAAAACAACGAACGATCAGTTAGTCCCTTGAAAACACACGCACAGTGGATTTAGGAAAAAAAAAGGTTTAACAGAATAAAAATAGAAAAACGTCTGTGGACACAGAGTTTGACTCTGTATAAAGAGTATTTTGAGCTCAAAGGAAAAGTAATTCCCAGACGTTTAAAGGAAAAAACATAACAACAGAACACACACAGACTTTCACAAGATGACTCCCTCCTCCTTTCTCTCCCTTTCCTCTACTGACTCTTTCTTTTTCTGAACTTAAACAAGTATGGCCGTTCTTCCTTAAAGCTGAGTCAATTTTCCCGGGTGAAAAGTGACTGGCATGAATGGGAACCAATAGCCTTCCATCGTGGGAGGGCTTGAATCAACGCTGGGCCAATAAGGAAACAGTCCTTTGTCTGTAACCGAATAAGGTTTCATTTAAGCATTTTTTTAAAAAACATGCACACATTTAAAGTTCAATGATTATTGAAATTCTTCAAACCCATTATTGTCTGACACTGAGGCAGTCATCTTCTCAAGTAATGTCCTTAGAATTCCTGAGGAATGAGACTTAAAAAGGGGAGTGTTAATGTTCAATCAGAAATAACAATTCGTCAGCTACAAAAGTAAGGAAAACATATTCCGTAGATGTCCACCAGGGGGTAATGTTGAGCAGTGGATAATTCCTACGGACTTGTAGAATGTGGTGAGGAGTCTCTGGAATGTCTCAAAGATTGTTAAACCACAAACTGTCTGATGGAGGAAGCTTTCAGGGATTTATGAATTATCCCAACAAAAGGGATCCTTATCGTACCTCTTTACAAAGGAATATTGTTTCCATGGTGGTCCTGAGATGAAGAAAAACAATTCCTGACCGGCCTTCTTGGGTGAAACAATTTTTTTTAAGCTGAAGGGTGGTTTTATAGATTAGCCAAGGGGAGTTAATGCTACAAATATATAACATTGAGTTGACTCACCCGCCATTTTTTCGTGCCCAAAGAAAGCAAACCCCTGGGCCGTAACGTTGGTCCAGCCATAGTAATGTCCCTCTATCAGAATCACACATTTGTCAAATGAGTCTGCCTGACCCAGGGTACGGAGCACGTGCTGTCCCTCCTCGCCCGGTCCAAGAACCAGCACGCTCTTTAGCGTCTCGTCATTGGCGTCATCCAGGTCAGCCGCATTGACATAGTCCTTAAACGGGTTGAATCAGTGGCGCCACGAGATGGCCAGCTCACCCAGGTTTTCCAGAAACGATTGAAGTGACCCCAAGAACACTTCCATCGTTTAATCTCTCATCGCCAAATGTTATGTCCACAAACCTGGCAATGACGACCGACGAGGATGTTGCCGTTGACTGTACTTTATTACAATAAAACAGCAAAGTACAAGCAAGTGTGGTAAAACAAGTATGACTGGCTGCCAACTCACTCTCATCTTAGACTCTACCAAACTTTCATACAACACTCACCTGAGACGGCAGACCGCCCAATATATATGGCATGGTGATGTCATGGCTGCACGGTGGCGCAGTGGTTAGCACTGAGGCAGCACAGTTTTACCCTCGGCCGGGGGATCGCGGGGATCATGAGATCGTGGGTTCGATCCCTGCCCCCGGCCAACAGTGATCTGTGTGGAGTTTGCATGTCCTCCCCGTGTTGCGTGGGTTTACTCCGGGATTTCTCCGGTTTCCTCCCACATGCTAAAAACATGCAGGTTAGGGATACGGGGCGCTTGTGCATGCAGCGACCGGCAGCTGGTGGCTTGTCACCAGACTGCAAAACAAATCTACCTACGGGTACAAAATAAGTACAAAAAAAAAAAAATGTCATCCGCAGGACATGCACCACTCCCAGTGACTCCATAGTAATACAAGACACCGAGTAGTGAATGCTGTGGAACATTCACAAACGTTGTGCTTTTTGGGTTTCTTCAGGCTTCATAAGAGGTTGGAAAAAAGTTCACCAACAGTTCTTAAGGTTGGAAACAATTTTGTTGTAAAGGTTCTTAACCCCTTGCACTCCGGTCAATTTCCCTAAAAACGTCAAAAAATAACGTGCCCAAATTAAATCCAAAGCTGTTTTTCAACCCTTTGCAGCATCTTCATGGGGTTGGTCTCATTTAAAAGAAAACACTTTGAATTTTTTGGCAAAACAGATCATCATAATCTCTCTAAGTGCTCCGGCCACTGAGTTACAGTCATCTAAACATAGTGAACTTGAAGAAAATAAATTTGGCCTGGGTGTTTTTTTGGATTCAAATGCTTGCAAATAACACACAGCTTCAGATCCGGGCTGGAAAATGCAACAGACATGTAGAACCAAGTGTTATCCAGCTGAGGTCCAAATTTTGTAACAATACCACAAAAAATGAATATATTACACAGCTTTGTTCTCAGGTAGTTCCCAGGCGTTTTGGAACTGTGCCAAATTGTGCCAAATGGCACAGTTTGGAAAAACGTCTGTAACTTTTGAATGCTTCAATGTAGAAGCAGGGCTGTGTCTGTGTGTGTGTGTGTGGGGGGGGGGGGGTTGTCCCCCCCCTCGCTACAGAGGAAAGACATCGCCCGTTGCGCCACGGTCCGTCAAGCAGCGATGACGCACAGCTGTAATTTACCGATCGATCAAAAGTCATTTTGATTACAATTTTCAGGGATAAAGGATAATTTAGCTTAGAACACCTCTTCACAGCAGAAGCGGAGCTGGCGAACTTCTTCCTCATTGTCAGACGAACGCGACGCTGGTCTCGCGACCCGATCAAAATATAATTCCATTATTGCAGTTTTGCGCTTCCATGATTGCGGTTTTTGGCGAACGATTTTTCAAAACAAATAACAGTAGTAATTAAAAAAAGACTGGCGAAGGCGTGTGTGTCACTCAGCCTTCGTCGTCAGCCTCCGTAGGTCTATGACCATGGAAGAAATCATAACGTCTACTCTGCTGGAACCAAAACAAAATAAGCACCGCCTGTGGCTGAACATGCCGATGCGCGAATGGCACTCCCTGTCACACAGGTTGCATTTGTGGATGGTCTCTGTGCTGCTGGGTCTGTGGGGTTCTTCCTGCGGGCCCTTTTTTGATCCGCAGCAGCAGTCAGTCTTCACCCAGCCTTAAAAAAAACAGCTCGTGAACTTCTCTGCTTCAATTGGCTCACTGCATTCACAGCGTTGGTAGGCGGGTCCTTCTGGCTAGGTTTTCAGTCATTGGTTCTTCAAGGTTTCAGAAACCCAATTCAAGGCTCTTATTAGTCGAATGAGAGGTCAATCAGATGAACTAATCTATTCGCGGCTGTGTCTGCAGCTTTTATTTTCAGTGCGCGCTCGGATGCCTACACCACCTACATCACAATCTCCATCATGCGTCCTAGAGCGCACGAGAGCGCCCTCGTGCACTCTAGAACGCAGAGACTTGCCCGTCCGCGGTACAATGGAGCGCAAAAAACAGTTGCAACTGTTCACTACTTGGCAAACCAAAAGGAATTTTAAGATAAGCTTTTTTTAGTCCCACAATGGGGAAATTCCAGGATTGCAGCAGCACAGGGACAGCAGCACTCAGAGCAATAATTAATAAGATAAGATAATAAGAACAAATGAATATACATATGTATATAGATATATACACAGTGTGGGAGCATTGCAGCTAGACAGCATTACAGTCTGTTAAGTTACCCTGCAGAATATGAATATGTACCCAGACAGTATATTTCGTATTTGAATCAGCCGTGTTGTCACCCTTAGTAATGAATGATATTGTCCTAGTTATATAATGGACAGGACCATTTATTGTAGAAAGTTGTTACATTTTGTACATACAATACGACCTCTACGAGCAGCCCTGGTTAGGTTATAAAGTCTGACAGCTGTAGGTAGGAGGGACCTGCGGAACCTCTCTGTCGCGCACCTAGGATGGTACAGCCTACTGCTAAATGAGCTCCTTAGTGTATTCAGCGTGTCCTGCATGGGGCGGGACTCAGACTCCAGCAGAGATGACAGCTTAGCCACCATCCTCCTCTCTCCTATTCCCTCTACTGGGTCGAGGCGCCATCCCAGAACAGAGCTAGCTTTTTTGATCAGTCTGTTCAGTCTCTTCCTGTCGGCTGCCGTGATGCCGCTTGTGATGTGGGGATTTGGTCCTTGGGGCCTGCTGTAGCCGACGCCGAGGGGTGGATGTGGTGACGTCAGGCAGGCTATGGCTGGTATATATAATCTGTGACTGTCTTAGTAAAGCTCAGTTCGTTGCTCGGTACAACACAGCGCCTGCCTCATGTTATTAGGACATAACATTTGGCGGTGTCGGATTAAACCATGGGAGCATGCATAAAACTGCCACCTCGTTCTTACAGTCTCTGGGTGTGTCGACCACACCATGGCGCCGCTGGCTGGAGGCATTTGAGGAGTACATTGCTGCGGCTGGCCTGGGCAGCGCCAATGAGAAGAGACAGAAGAGCCTGCTTGTTCACTGCCTCGGTGAGGAAGGCCAACGAGTGTTTCGCGTGCTGGGTGGCAAAGACTCGTTGAAGGAATGTTTGGACATAATGAACAATTTCTTTATGGACCAGTACAACATTACAGCGTGAAGACATAAGTTCTTCGACCGCCAACAACAAGTTGGTGAGTCCACCCAACGTTTCTTAATGGAGCTCCATAGCCTAGCAAGCAAGTGCGCCTTCAGGCCAATTGAGGAGGAGCTAGTCCGTGACAAGCTAGCACATGGTACAAGCAACAAGTAGCTCAGAGAAAAGCTAATGCTAACTAACGACATCTTCACGCTGAAGCAAGTGTTTGAATTGACCAGCCAGATTGAGTCCATTACCCAGCTAGGCTTACAAGTGCTAGCTAAAGAGAACCTAGCCACCCAAGCTTCCCCTCTACATCAGGCTGCTAGCAGTGCAGCTAATTCCTCGGGGCGGACTCCTGAAAGGCGGTGGACCGTGGCACAGGCAAGGGCGGGAGCTCGGGGTCTGTGTGGCAGCTGTGGCTATCCGTCCACTTGCACCGCCAGAGGAAAGAAGTGCCACAACTGCAGCTGTTCTAATCACTGGGCCAGAGTCTGCACCACCGCTAGTAAGCCAACAGCTTTGGAGTTCGAAAGCATGACCTCAGTGTGTGTGGTGGGCACTAAGAAGGGTCCGTTAAAGTGGTACGTCTTGCAGCTTGACAGGATTGATGTGCCGCTTATGGTGGACTCGGGCCCTGGTAAATCCATAATGAGCATGGCCACATTGACAGGACATTTCCCAGGCAAAGCTGTTAAAGCAGGGCGGTGAAAATGTTTGGATACAGTCACGCTAAAACTGACATGGCGGGCACAGTCAGCTTCTCAGTAACATGTGGGTCAAGGACTATTCTCGCATTTACCTTCCAGGTTTCAAGCCAGGGGGCCGACCTGTTGGGAATTGATCTGCTGGGTGATTTAGGATTCTTGATCACGGACCCAGTGGGCTCAACGGTGCTGACGGTGTCCCCAGAGTGGCATGCCCGCTGGTCGGAACTGTTCGTGGGCTTGGGATGTATTAAAGCGTTCAACCACTGCCTGCTCATTGACTCAGACGTGACACCCAAGATCCAACCATTACAGCAGCTTCCCCTCGCCCTGCGGGATGATGTCATGGCAGAATTGAATAAACTGCTTAAAGCCAGTATCACTGAGAAAGTGGATGCCTCGCTGTGGAATCTGAACATCGTGGTGCCCAAAAAGGAGACGGGCGGCATCTGGCCATGCATTGACCTCAGGATGGGTAATAAAGCGATCATCCCGGACAAATACCCGCTCCCCACGATGGAGGAACTCACAGCAATTTTCAGCGGATCAAGGGTGTTCATGAAGCTGGATCTCCGCCAGGGTTATCTGCAGGTGCCCCTCCACCCAGCCAGCAGGGACCTGACGGCGTTCGTGAACCACATGGGCATTTTCAGGTACACCCGCATGCCTTTTGGTCTGAGCTCAGCACCAAGTTGCTTTCAGAAGATTATGTCCACAATTCTGGCCGGCCTCATGAGTGTAGTGGTGTACCTGGACGACATTGTGGTCCACGGCACATCACAGGAAGAACACGACAGTCATTTGTGATGGAGGTGCTGCTGGAGTACGGAGTCACATTGAATGGGGAAAAGTGCATTTTTGCGGCGGATTCCACTGAGTTTGTGGGATTCCGGCTGGTGGCCGAGGGCCTGAGCCCCCTGCACTCGAACACGGAGGTGGTCCTGCGTCTTCCCGATCCCATGACACCCACACAAATCTCCTCGTTCCTGGGCATGGTGAACTTCTATGGCTGTTTTATCCTCCAGTATTCAAAGACTATCAAACCTCTCTGGGTCCTTCTGAAGCAGGATGCGCCGTGGCAATGGACTCCGGCCTGCTCAGCGGCGGTGACTAGGCTGAAGTCCCAATTCACCTCCCCTCCAGTGTTGGCCCACCTTGATCCAAAATGGCCAACTTTTGTTACTTGTGACACATCTGGCTCGACGGTGGAGGCGGTTATGTCTCAAGTGCAAAACGGTACCGAGCGCCCAGAGGCGTTCGCGTCGAGGTCTCTTTCAGTGGCTGAACAGAAATACACCCTGGGTGAGAGAGAGGCGCATGTGAACAGTGGCACATTTACCTCTACAGATGCCATTTCACCCTGCGAATGAACCACTGGGTGCTGACAACACTGCTGGAGATGACAGGCTCGGGACACAGATCTCCTGTCCTATACCATGCCAACACCGCAGAACCAGACAACGATGACGACCCCTTGGAGGTGGATCTGGTCAACGCACTACACGGACCCCTCCGGGACATGGTGTCCCTCCAGGAGCCCCAGGTGGAGTCGGAACAGGACTCCACATTGTCACAACTATGCTCAGTCATCAGGGAGGGTTGGCCCACAAAAGTACAGGGCAATCTGGCGCCTTTTCACTGGTTCAGAGATGAACTGAGTTGGTGGAACAGGGTGTGTGTGGCGAGGGGACACAGCACATTAATCCCAGTGTATGCGAGATCACGAGTTCTGGCAATGCTCCACGAGGGTCACCTGGGTGTGGTCAGGGTGAAACAGCGTTTCAGGGATTCAGTTTCGTGGCCTGGTATTGATAAGGACATTGAAACTATGGTGGAATGTCACTGTGTTCTGAACTGTGAACTGTGAACTGTGTTCTGTGTTTGGAGAGTAGAAAGACCAGCCCCCCACCCCTGCATCCATTACTGTACCTAGAGGGCCCTTGAAAGCACATCCAATTGGACATTTGCGATGAACTACATACAGCACCCCCAAACAGCCGTTCTTTGCTAGTGGTCTATGATCTGTTCTCCAAATGGCCGGAGGTGTTACCCACTAATTCGGTCACAATGAATGTGGTCACGGGTTTCCTCTCATCACTGTTCGCCAGATGGGGGGTCCCGGATTCCATCACTACAGATAATGGCCCACAGCTCACCTCAGGGGGCTATGAGGAGTTTTTGGGTGTTAGGGGCATGGAGCACATCAAAACTGCGTTCTACCACCCCCAAGCCAATGGGGGTGTTGAATGTTTCAACAAGATTCTGAAAATCGGTCTAAGAGCCCATTTGGTGGATGGCTTCACGTTCCCTGATGCCCTCCAGAACACGCTCCTCCACTACAGGGCAACGGCCCATACCACGACAGGGTGCTCCCCAGCGAAGCTCATGCTGGGGTGTGAATTCCACCTGCCTCTGGACTGGCTGAGGCCCCCCACAACTTCCCCTCCGGGGTACACACACCCCTTACGAGACCAGGTCATCGCCCAACAGCAGAAAATGAAACAACGTTTCGACAGGAAGCACAGGGTGAAGGCCCATGGACTCGATGTGTCGGACTGGGTCTGGATTAAGCATCCCAACCGCATGCATAAACTGCAGCCTTTCTGGACAGAGCCCCTACAGATCGTGAGGCGGCTGAGCCGGGACACGTTCAAGCTCTCGGACGGGTCACAGTGACATTCCAGCCGACTCAGGAAGTTGGTGCCAGCCCAGGGTCCAGGAGCTGTGGCAGATTGGACTGATGAGGGTTGGGACTCATCTGATGGGGGTGTTGGGGATTCTCAACTGCGGCCAACGGAGCCTGGAGCAGGTCCTCCTCCTGTGAGGTGCTCAGCTAGGACGCGACAGAGACACAAATACCTTGATGACTTTGTAGTTAAAGTAGCTATAACTGAAGCGTGTTGGGCATGGGCGGCAGAATGATCTGCCCCAACATGGGAGGGCACCCTGGCGGTCTACCCAGGTGCCCATTTAGTTAGCTAGCCTTGTTGTTCTATGTGTGTTTAAAAAATACCCAATATATGAAAAGAAGAGAAAGATTACATTCAGTGTATACAGTGGTGTGAAAAAGTGTTTGCCCCCTTCCTGCACCTTCTTTTAAAAACTGATTTTGTGTTTACTTATGTTATCTTTGTCTAATATTTAAATTTGTTTGACGATCTGAAACATTTAAGTGTGACAAACATACAAAAAAATGAGAAATCAGGAAGGGGGCAAACACTTTTTCACACCACTGTATATACACTGCATGCATTCTGTGGGGTTCTTCCATGCTAACATTAATGGGGGGGTTGTTTGCTGTGGTGCTTTTCATGTTTTGTGTGTGTGTGTGTGTGTGTGGGGGGGGGGGTGACGTCGGGATTTGGCCCTTGGGGCCTGTCGTAGCCGACACCGAAGGTTAGATGTAGTGACATCAGCCAGGCTATGGCTGGTATGTATAATCTGTGCCTGTCTTAATAATAAAGTTCAGTTCGCTGGTCGGTACAACACGACTCATGTTATTAGGATATAACACCGCTGCCCCAGCAGACCACTCCAAATGTGATGGCTGATGCCACCACCGAATCGTAGAAAGTCCTCAGGAGTGCCCCTTGCACTCCAAAAGATCTGAGCCCCCTCAGGAGGTACAGCCTGTGCTGCCCCTTCTTGTAGAGTGTGTTGGTGTTATGTGACCAGTCCAGTTTATTGTTCAGGTCAACACCCAGGTACTTGTAGGATGTCACCATCGCAATGTCTGTTCCCAGTATGTTTATCGGTGCTGTGGAGGGTTGTCCTTGCCTCCGGCAGTCCACCACAAGTTCCTTAGTTTTCCTCACATTGATCTGAGGGCAGTTCCATTGGCACCAGTCCACGAAGTCCTGGATAAGTCCTCTGTACTCCGCATCATCTCTATCAGAGATGAGGCTGACGATCGCAGAGTTGTCAAAGAACTTCTGTAGGTGGCAGTGTGGTGTGTTGCGTGAAAAGTCTGCAGTATAAAGGGTGAACAGGAAGGGAGCCAGAACTGTTTTAGCGACATATGTTACAACCATTTGTAAAAGAGTTACAATCATTTGCAAATGCTGACAACTATTTTGCAAACATGTGCAACTGTTGTGGAAAAATACAAGAAAAAACTGTTTGTAAACTTAAAAAACTGTTTACGAACTGTTTGGCAACCTTTCATTAATCCTGACAAGATCTGAAGAACCCTGACGAAACCCAAACATTGCCACATTCACCAGCATTTGTGAGATAACAGGGTTCAAGTTTAGAGTCTTCACCTCAATTGCAACATGACAGTTTTTTTTAAATCATGCATTACTGTAGACACTTTTTCAAAACTCTTCACAATGCATCTGGCCAGAGGATTAGTTTCACCTCCCAATACACTCAGACCACCAAAACACTGAGTTTAAAAACATTCAACAAAAGCACAGGCAACATATTCAATCAGAAAGCATAAAAGGTCACTTATTTTATATTTTAAGTTATATTTAATTCTTTATATTCAGTTATATTTTCATGTGTTTTTAAAAAACAGTTTGTAAGCATCTGAAAAATTTGCAGAAAATCTAAATTTTTTTGGAGAAGAACTTTTTGGAGTTCGTGAAATCTGCAGCATGTTTGTCACTTTCATGCAGAAGTAGTGAGAAACAATCCACAGTTTGATTCAAACAGACTGTAGTTTGTGTCGGAAAAAGTGACTTCTGTACTGCATAATATATTTAACAGATCCAAAAAAAACATCTGTAACCACTCCTTTTTAAGCAGTCTTGAACAATAAAAGCCTAGAGCTTATCTGGCACCTGTGAAGAGTATCCTGCTGATCATTCCAGGAAGCATGATGACAAAGAACGGCAGAATCTTAATGTATGCGGCCAGCAGAGAGCCACCTTTGGCATGGGTCATGGTTTTGGCGGCCAGGGAGCGTTGCACAATCACCTGTGGAAAATCCCAATGAACACAGACTCTCAGTTGGCTCTCAATGGGTACTGGTTAAAATGTAATTGAGATAGTCTGAAGGTTTTCGTGACTATGTATTATCTGAAGTCGATTTGGGACAGATCAGAAAGAAAAATCACTCATTAAAGGGATAAGATGGTTCATTGCTGCTCATTAAATCCCTCTGCATGTTTTCGTTTCTGCCTGTTTGGAAGACCGTCGCTGTGACATTTTATAAAAGGAGATTTTTAACTTTCAGACGATCAAAGCATGCCAAAATCTTTAGATGGGGATTTTTAAGTTGAGACCCCCCCCCCCCCCCTTCAGCAAGTTTAGAAGAAATTTCACATCTCTGTAAACAACATAAAAAAAAACTCTATGTTACACTTTCATCTTTTCTAGATGAAAGAACTTTTGACATTTGACAAGAAAAAACAAAGTTGAATTAATATTTAATACCCACACTGGAAACTCCAGACTCAAAAGCTCTCTGCTGCTTTTATCGTAGACAACAGACTTGGTAAAGCATGAATTTGCTTAGTTCCCCTTTACGCAGGGATGGAGATTATTGAGAGAGCGTTGAAAAATTTAAAAAAAAAGGCCAGATCTCTTAACAATCTTTCAGTGATCTCTCATTGATTGCCAAGATCTCTTAATAACCTTCAGTGATTTTCTAAGGAGTGTGTAACGAGCTCATTGATCTCCGATTGATCTCTCAGCAATCTTTCAATGAGCTTCAATTTTTTTCCACCTTGAAGATAGAGATGGCTGAAAAATCAGTGAGGGATCACTGAGCATTTGATGAAAGACCAACAGAGTTTATTAAAAGACCGCAGTGGAGATCACGCAGAGATCATTGGGAGATGGATGAGATCATTGACTGCTCCTTGAGAGACTGCTTCCCTTTGATGATCGTTGACAGATTGTTTTGGAATGAGTCAAAACTTTGAGGAGACTGTGGTGACCATGGAAATCAACTGAAGATCATTTAGAGATCTTGCAAATCGTTGAGAGATCACTGAACGATCATTGAGAGATCTGGCCATTTTTTCATCTTTCAACAATCTCTCAATGATCTTCAGCCCTGTGTATAGGGGGTAGAAGACATTAGAAACCTCTCAAATACTGTACAATACTAGACAAAAGCTTAGACACATCTACCCATTGAAAATGAATGTGTAGGTGTGTCCAAACTTTTGACTGGTAGGGCTGTGCAATATGACGATATACATACAGTATATTTGATGACGAGATATAAACATCTACCGTTTTATATAAACCTCTGTTGTTTATATCAAAGTGTCGCAAAATACACTGTTTACAGCTGTGTCTTGACAGTTTGCGATCTGCACATACGCAGTCTGGACACAGCGTGCCCAGGCCACCCTGGTTTCAGAATGTTCCAACATGGCACCCTCCACTAGAAACATGCATGTGAAAGACTATGGAGAGCGTTTACAAATTAGACGCACTAAAGAATCATCAGCTGGTAAAATTAATTACTGAAGTCAAACGGTAAAACAGGCTTTTGCCCACGGAACGCTGCATAAGGACTTGTGAAGATGGAAAGAGATAACAGTGGCCATCTGAACTTGCTTCATCTCGCCATCGGTGACTTTCTGGATGTATAGAAATGTATTTTAGGAATAATAAATCAAAGTAGGCAACATAGGATTTAATGTACTAGCTAAACAAGCATAAGATAAGATAAGATAAGATAAGATAAGATAAGATAAGCCTTTAATAGTCCCACAGTGGGGCATGTGAAACATCTGAATAAATGCTGGTGTGCAGTCAAAGTAAACCTCATATTTAACATTTTCCAACTGGACATCAGGATGGGAGAGGAGGAAAAATTAGAGGAATATTAATTGGATATTATTACATCTTTAAAAATAAAAGGAGAAAATTAGTGACGGATCAATTTGTACAATTGATTTTTTTTTTTCAATTTAAAATGTTAATAAAGAGACGATACTTTCTATGTACTTATTATATATAAAGTATACAATTTACAGAAAATGTATGTCAGGATATATCAGGGTATAAGATTGCTGATATCAGGACATGAATTTTTGGTCATATTTCACAGCCCTGGTGGTAGAGCACCCCCCCCCCCCCCACACACACACACACACCTACCTCTTTGGTTGCCCAAGAACCTCTGAATAATCCCCCAGCAATCTCTCAAGGATCTTTAAAACATCTCTATAGATCATCATCTAAAATGCAGCCAAAAGATGCAGCCATGAAAACTGCACAACGATCTCCCAAACATTTACAAAGAAACATCTTTTTCAAGCCTTTAGGAGATCCCTGAGAGATCAGGACAATTTTTGATCTCTCAATGGTCACCCACCGATCTTCATCTGTGTAAAGGGGCCCTTATAAATGCTGATTAATAACTCCTGGATTAAAAGGCTGCAGAATCAGATTATGCCTACTTCTCTTCACTGACCTGATCAGAGCACCAGTACCACATGGAAGGGATGGACATGCCAATGATAACACCAGGCCAAGGCAGATCAGAGCTCACCGGGTCCCTCAACACATGGAAGGCATCTTCTCGAGGAATGCCACAGGTCAGAGTTGGGCACGCGTATCGAGGGGATGGCGTGGGCGTAACCATCATCAGAGCATTCCAGCCACCGACCTCCACAAAGCCTCAATTTGGAGAAAACTGGGTCAGGTCAACAGGAACATTAAGTGTTGAAGACAGGAGTGGGTCACGATTGGCCGCTTACTGAAGCTCATGAGGGTCAGGGCTCCGGCCAGCATGATGGCGGTTTGAGCTGCGTCCGTGTAGATCACCGCAGCCAGGCCACCTAGGATGCAGCAAAAAATTCAGAAACAGGGGGCAAGTGGGACTCTGATGTCTAAGCAAAAGGTCTATGAAGTGACGAGTGAAAGAGGATGGTCACCTGCCACGGTGTAGAGAGCTGTGATTGACAGCAGAAGCACTATAGCCAGGTAGAGATTCCACTGCAAAGCCAACTGAATGAACAGAGCACCTGCATACATGTCCACCTGGCCACACACATACACACACACAAATGGGATGTACTGTACACTATAACCATGGTCTCACATTAACTTTTTTTTGTTTTTTTTGCTTACCAGTTACTGTGGCTTTTAAAAATGTTTTTCATGGAAATTTGTGACCTAATTCTTGCAAATATGGATTTTTTCCCCATAAATTTTAAACTTTTTTAATTGTCAATTTATGACATCTTATTACAAGTTTGCAACTTTTTTTTAAATCGGATTGGCATCTAGATTTTCATAAATTTGTGAGGTTTACTTTCTCACTAATTTGCATCTTTTCATAAATTTGTAACTTTATTTATTCTTGCAAATTTGTGTCTTTTTCCTCTTATGTTTGTGCCTTGCTTATGGTAAACATCATTTTTATGATAAATTGGTAACTATCACTTCATCACTTAACAGTGGGTTTATCCATTCTGTCATCTTTGCAGCGACTAACTTAAAGGGCCACATTTTAACAGTTCACACATGTCCGAATGAAATGCTTGTGACATACTGTGGTAAAGATTTCTCTAATTATCGCTGCATATTTGTTCATTATTTTTCATTTCTGAGAATGGCTGTTTTCAATGCATGTCTCTTTAAATGCCCAAGAACCGCTGTTAACTCCGCCCTTCCTCTTACGTTACTATTGCTAACCTTAGCTCCCTAGACCTTCGAGTCTGGCTCCTAGAGCTTGGAGCCAACTAATGCAAAGCGAATGAATGAAATAATGCATCACTGGTGGACGGGGTGTGTGATTTCAGTGTTTGACAGGATATGACCGGTCCCTGGGGTACAAGCACAGACTAGTGGCTAAACTGAAGCTTCTGTTAGCTGCCTTGGTAGTGCTAACAGTTCACTGTAGCATCACAGAATGACACGCGATATATTATCAAATGTTGATTAGCAAATCAGGTGGAAACAGTGACATCTATTAGGGTGACTAAAATGTAAAAAAAATAGCAATATCTAGTTAGGTCCATATACGTATATTTGGACAGTAATAAGTTTTGCTGTTTTAGCTGTTTACCAAAATGTATTCAAGCTACAGTTATAAAATAGAATAGAATGGAACAGAATAGAATAGAATAGGCTTTATTGTCATTGTACAGCTATGCAGTACAACGAAATTGTGGGTGCTCCACCAGACTGCTGTGCAATAAAGTAAGAGAGAAGGATTTGATAAAAACACGGTTACAGAACACACGATTGAACACATGACTGAAATAAAAATAGCCCAGGATTCTGGAAATATACACAGGTATGGTAGTGGCTTCACAGATGGAACTATGTACATAAGAGTGCAGAACACACAATTGAGTAAAATGGCCTCAAGATTACGGAAAATATACATGGTAGTGGTTTCACGGATGGGTCAATGTACATGAAAGTGCGGAGTGCAAAGACAGGTGCGTTATTGTGATAATTAAAAAGGTCCTCGGTTCTGTGCAAGAGAGCGTTCGGAAGGAGGGGAGTGGGGCCTCTGACTGCAGTCAGATGGTCTTATTTAATCAATATGGTCTTAAAGTGCAGATTCTCAGCTTTAATTCAGTGGTATTCACATCCAAATTGTATGACCAAGATGGCGGTGCGTGCACAACGCGAGGCTCAGCGTCTTCTCAGATTTTGTGGATTAGCAGTGTTATTTCTGCTCATTTCGGGTATGTTCGTTCAGAACAGCTTCGCTTTCACATCTTACACCCGAAATGAGCTTTTGGACATTGGATTACAAAATAACGATAACGATCTTTTTATCAGCAACCTTCGTCTCATCCCTGAGCTCCGGAGAACACCCGACGCTCGGCAGGCTTCCCGGCCGACTGGAAGTGCTCGCAGGCGGCGTAGAGACCGTAAACAAAGGCGGGGGAAGCACGGTGGGCTAAGAGCTAAGCTAAAGCTAACACCGTACCGGCTTTCTCTACCCAGTATTTTCCTCACTAATGTACGGTCACTGGCGAACAAAATGAATGACCTACGGCTTCGGATCACCAACAATAAGAGACTTATGAACTGCAATATCATGATTTTCACGGAAACATGGCTACACAGTGGAATACCCGACAATGCTATTGAGCTAGCCGGCCTACACACGCTCCGGGCAGACAGAGCAGCAGATGACTCCGGTAAGACCAGAGGTGGGGGAGTGTGCATTTATATTAACAAGGCTTGGTGCACGAACTCTGTCACTGTTGAGAGACACTGCTCAGCTAACCTGGAGTTTCTCATGGTTAAATGTAGACCTTTCTATCTGCCACGTGAGTTCACTTGTACCATCATAACAGCCGCTTACATTTCTCCGGATGCTAATGCTAAGCTTGCTATGAAAGAACTACATGCAGCTATTAGCAAACAACAAACTGCACACCCAGAGGCAGCATTTATTGTGGCGGGTGATTTTAACCACTCTAACCTCAAGACAGTGCTTCCTAAATTCTACCAGCATGTCTCCTGTCACACAAGAGGGGACAAAACATTGGACCATGTTTACACCAATATTGTGGGAGCCTACACAGCAACTCCCCTCCCCCACCTAGGTCAGTCTGATCACTTATCCTTGTTCCTTACCCCCAAGTATGTACCGCTCATCAACCGGATGAAGCCATCAGTGAGGACCATCAAAGTGTGGCCAGAGGGGGTTGACTCTGTACTCCAGGAAAAGTTTAGGAACACAGACTGGAGTATGTTCACTTCTCAGGCTACCTGTGGCTCCCACATAAACATCGACTCTTACACCCACTCAGTCCTGGACCATATCAACACCGCTATTGACAGTGTCACCACGGAAAGACAGATCGCCACGTACCCAAATCAGAAGCCGTGGATGAACAGAGAAGTGTGGCTTCTGCTAAAGGCACGTAACAATGCCTTTAGATCTGGTGATGCACAGGCCTACAGTTCATCCAGGGCAGATCTGAAGAGGGGCATCAAGAAGGCCAAGCACAGCTACAAGCTGAAGGTGGAGGAACATTTTGGGGACTCTGACCCCCGACGCATGTGGCAGGGCATTCAAGCTATCTCTGATTATAAGCCCAGCAACTCCATACCTATAGCCATGACCGTGCCCTTTCTCAATGAGCTAAATGACTTCTATGCTCGTTTTGACAAGGACAATAACGAAAAGAACATCAATTTCCCACCCTCTGACGACCTCCACCACCTCACACTCACCCACACCGACGTCCGTAATGCACTGAGTCATGTCAACGTACGTAAGGCTGCTGGCCCTGACGGCATTCCTGGGCGTGTGCTGGGGGCATGCGCTGAGCAGCTGGCAGGGGTCTTCACAGACATCTTCAACCTGTCCCTGGCCCAGGCCGTGGTACCAGCGTGCTTCAAGACCACTTCAATAGTACCAGTGCTGAAACATTCAACACCATCGTGCCTAAATGACTATCGCCCTGTGGCACTGACGCCCATAGTCATGAAGTGCTTTGAGCAACTGGACTTGGCACAGCTCAAAAAATGCCTGCCCCCTACACTGGACCCTCACCCGTTTGCCTACCGGAGCAACAGGAGTACAGAGGATGCGGTTTCTACAGCGCTGCACTATGTACTCTCACACCTGGATGACAAGAACACCTACGCAAGAATGCTGTTTGTTGACTTCAGCTCAGCATTCAACACAGTTATCCCCTCCAAGTTGATCACTAAACTTGGGGACCTGGGAATCAGTACCTCCACCTGCAACTGGATCATGGATTTTCTGACCAACAGACCCCAGCATGTTAGGTCAGGGCCCCAACCGTTCTTCCGTCAATCACACTCAACACTGGTGTACCACAGGGCTGTGTGCTCAGCCCATTCCTCTACTCCCCTCTTCACCCATGACTGCAGGCCTATGTATGGATCCAATTCCATCATAAAGTTCGCAGATGACACCACGGTGATTGGACTCATCAGGGACAACGATGAGTCAGATTACAGGGCAGAGGTTGAGCACTTGGCTACTTGGTGCGCTGACAATAACCTGCTCCTTAACACCAGCAAAACCAAGGAGCTCATAGTGGACTACAGGAAGGAGAGGGGAGAGACACATGACCCCATCCATATCAATGGCATAGCTGTTGAACGTGTCCCCAGCTTCAAATTCCTGGGGACCCACATCTCGGAGGACCTGTCCTGGTCAGTTAACACCACCAGCCTGATCAAGAAGGCCCATCAGCGCCTCTTCTTCTTGAGGACACTGAAGAAGAACCATCTGTCAACTGACATCCTGGGCAACTTCTACCGCTGCGTGATAGAGAGTACCCTGACCAACTGTGTCACAGTCTTGTATAGGAGCTGCTCTGTCGCTGACCGTAAGGCGCTGCAGCGGGTGGTGAAAACCGCCCAACGCATCACAGGGACTCCACTTCCAGTTATAGAGGACGTCTACAGGAAAGGATGTCTGCGCCGGGCACGCAGCATTCTTAGGGACTCCAACCATCCTGCTCATGGACTGTTCCAGCTTCTCCCCTCCAGAAGGCGTTTCAGAAGCCTTCGGACTAGAACCAGCAGGTTTAGGAACAGTTTCTTTCCAACAGCTGTCACGTTATTGAACTTAGTTCCCCGCTGACTCTCTTACCATCATCTCTTACCATCCTCACCTGTACATAACTGCCCCATCTAACTTATTGTACATTATTTGCACATAACAGTACTCTTAACTTTCTGCACTGCTGCATATATTTGCATATATTTGCTTAAATTGCACATACTGTTAATTACCATATATACTGCACTGCTGTCCTTTGCACTTCTGATTGGATGCTAAACTGTGTTTCGTTACCTTGTATTCATACATGTGTAATGACAATAAAGTTTAATCTAATCTAATCTAATCTAATTAGAGTTACAGTTTAGGAATTACAACCATTTTTACATAAAATGTCCTCATTTCAGGGCCCCAAAAGTAATTGGACAAATTAACATTACTCTAAATGAAATATTCATTTTTAATACTTTGCTGAGAATCCTTTGCAGGCAATGACTGCCTTGAAATCTGGACCCACGGACATCACCAAACGCTGGGTTTCCTCCTTTGTGATGCTTTGCCAGGCCTTTAATGTGGCTATCTTCAGTTGTTGCTTTCTTCCTTCAGCCTTGTCTGAAGCGAGTCAAATTCATGCTCAATCAGGTTGAGATCTGGTGGTTGGCTCTGCAATTGCAGAATATTCACTTCTCCGCCTTAAAGAACTCCTGAGTTGCTTTCACAGGATGTTTTGGGTCATTGTCCATCTGTACTGTGAAGCTCCATCCAATCAACTTTGTTGCATTTGGCTGAATCTGAGCAGACAGTATATTCCTGTATACTTCAGAATTCATCCAGCTGCTTCTGTCACATCATCAATAAACACCAGTGACCCTCTGCCATTGGAAACCATGCATGCCCATGCATCACACTGCCTCCACCATGTTTTACAGAAGATCTGGTGTGCTTTGGATCACGAGATGTTCCAAACCTTCTCCATACTTCCTTCTCCCCACCTTCATCCTGTTCTTCACTTGGGTGGATGTTGTGAAGGGGTATTTCTTCACCATGGAAAGGATCCTGCCATTACTACCACTATTGTATTCCATGGACATCCAGACCTGTTTGTCTTCTCAACCTCACCAGTGTGCTTTTTTTCCCCACAATGTACAAACTGTTGATGTGGCCCCTACTAACATTTCCACAATCTCTCTGGTGGATTTCTTCTTTTTTTCAGTCTAAGGATGCTATTTCACTTCCACTGAGAGCTCCTTTGATTGCCTGTTGTGGATTCATAGCAACAGCTTCCAAATGCCACACCTGGAATCAACTCCAGACCATTTACCTGCTTGATTGATGAGGGATTAACAAAGGAATAGCCCATGAAATAGCTTTTCACTCAACTGTCCAATTACTTCTGAGCCTCTGATATGAGGAGATTTTGTATAAAAATGGTTGCAATTCCTAAACTGTAACTCCAACTCGGATGTGAATACCCTCAAATTAAAGCTGAGAGCCTGCACTTCACAGCCATAATGACTATATAACTGTATCTTGAATACGTGTTAGTAAAAGGCTAAAAACTTGTGTCAGTGTTCAAATACATATGGACCTAAATGTGAGAGCTTCCTAGTAGCACTGTTAGCTCTTAAACTAATGCCTTTAGCTCCCTGCCCATCTACATGACAGACAGCTAGGCTGGCCATTAACAGAGCAGAGGGCAAGCATCAAGGTTAGTGGCATTTACCTTTTAGTGATGTTTACCATTTCTTCATGTATAGGAAAATACCCAGAAAAGTTAGAACGGCTTTTTGGAGGAAAAAAAAAAATGAGACAAAGTTTGTGTGTGTGTTTAAGAGAAATTAGTGTTTTGATATTTTTTTTAATTGTTGCATGACCAGTAGATGCATTTCTGAAGGTTAAAACCTACAAAAACACAATTTTTCAGTCAGTGGCCCCTTTAACAGACTATTCCACCTGCTAAAGTGGATAGTGAGAGTGACTGATCTACAGGCCACTGAAGAAATCTACCAACATCTGGCTGTTGGGTTTAATGTCAAGCCCTGAAAATGACCCATGGAGAAGATAAGGTAAGCAGGTAAAACTGATAAAAAAATCCCATGAATATGAATGAATGCATGGTGGGTTTGTCATACCGATATCTTTGTGAAAATATAAATAAATAAGGACAAGACAACTATGAAGAGGTGAGTTCTTCTTCCACCAAATCGCTTCTGCAAATATTCGGGCATGGTCGTCACCTGAGGGAAATAACAGGGATCAAAAATGGTTGCTGTATATGGGATCAAATCAACGCGTGTATCTACCAGAGTTTTGTGTGCAGACTACTCACCCCAGAAGCAATATAAATAGGTAGAAAAATCCATCCCAGCAGCAACACCATGAACATACCCTATTAACAAACATCAGTGACTGTCAATGATTTGTTTTCATATTAAACTGACTTTGCTTTTGAGGCCTCTTCTGCTCTTACATTCCATTCATATGCGATAGCAGCAATTCCTGCTGCAGCTCCTGACCCTGCCAGACCGATGAAGTGTCCACTGCCAATATTACTGGCAAACAGTGAAGCACCCACCTAAATATAGATCAGAGACCCAGAATCAGAATCAACTCGCTTTGAAGCGCAGGACATTTTGGTTCCATCTGACTTTTATAGCTAGAAACATTTTCCCCTTTGGTTCTGCTTGGTGTCAGTTTGACTTTAAACTTGTTTGACTGTCATTAAAAAGTTACTGTGGTGTTTAACTCACTGGCCACCAGGTCATGCTTTTCCCAGCCAAGAAGTAGCCATCTACGGTGCTGCGCTTTGTCCTCCACATAGACTGGTAAAGACACAGATCATTTTAGGAAAGCCTTTGAATCTGTAAAGCTGAGGGGGACTATACTGCTAGGAGTGCCACTTAACATGAAGGGAAAGAGAGAAAAACGACCTGATGATCCACATTTTACTGCTGACATAAAATCTATGTCTGTGCTGGACACAAATAACCAAACGGTATCTGCATCTAGATTATTATACCTCCTTTACATAGGGGTGGAGATTGTTCAGAGATCATTGAGTGATGAAACCAGACCATCAATGATGGAGTAGCTCATTCCAGCCTGACAAAATCACTCCAGAAGTGCTCTGATCTCCTGACTGTTGACCTTAAGCACAGCCTAGATACAAACCCATCTAAGTGGTGCTTAAAGTCAAGGTCAGTGGCCTAGGGGGAGTAATGTTTTTTGTCAAACCATACATGCCCGGATCTCCTGACCTATGACAATGACCTTGAGCTCAACTTGGATGCAGGCCCACATGAGAATCATTGTGAGTAAGTTTGGTGATCATCAGGGCAAATGCCTCGGAGGAGTAGTAATTTTTCTAAAATCATGTAAGTGCCCAGAGCTCTTGACCTTTGACCTTGACACTGACCTTGAGCACAACTTGGATGCAGATCCAACTGAGGATCAATGTGAGTGAGTTTGGCGATCATCAGGGCAAATGCCTAGGAGGAGTACTGATTCCTGTGAAATGTGGATGGACAGTTGGACAACAGACACTACGTCATCACATTAGCTCCTTTCAGCTTTGCTGGAATGAGCTAAAAAATGGCCAGATCTCTCAGCGATTGCCATGATCTTTCAATGATCTTCAGTGATCTCCATGGTCGCCAAGGTTTTGACTTAGTCCAATACAATCTTTCAGCAATTACCAAAGGGACGTGATCTCTTAGACCCTCAAGGAGTACTCAACGATCACATTGATCTCCCAGAGATCTCTCAGCAATCTTCACTGTGGTCTTTTAATGAACTCTATTGGTCTTTCATTGAACACTCAGCAATCCCTTCAGCAACCTCTACCATCAGGGTGGAAAAATTTGGTATTCATTGAAATATTGCTAAGAGATCCTACAAAGATCATTGAGAGATCATTGGGAGAGCAATGTGATCAATGAGTCCTCCTTGAGTGCTCATTGACGATTCAACAATCTCAAGGATCTCCCAATGATCTCTCAGCGATCTTTCAATGAATGCCAATTTTTTTTCCACTCCAAAGGGAGCAATGGCTGAGAGAACAGTGAGGGATCACTGAACATTCAATGAAAGACCGCTATGGAGATCACTGGAAGACCGATGAGATTGTTGAGTTGTTGAGAGTTCAGTGAGAGATTGCTTCCTCTTGGTGATGGCTGAGAGACTGTTTTGGACTTAGTCAAAACTTTGAGGAGACCAGGGTAACCGTGGAAATCATTGAAAAATCATTGCTAGTCTGGTCCTTTTTTCATCACTCAACAATCTTTCAACAATCTTTTTTTGAAGTGGCTCGCTGAGAGATCAGGCCAATTTTTTTAATCTCACAATGGCCACCCAATGATCTCCGTCTGTGTAAAGGAGTCCTTATCAATTTCTATTAGATACACAATGTCTTGTAGCAAACATGCCAGAGATGGTCTGTCACAACCACATGGACAAAGAAACCAAATCAACAGAAATCTCAGTCTCATCAACACATATTAGCACTACAAATCTTTCTTTTATTTGCTGTTAATGTATTTACAGTTTGTTTTGATATGGTTACAGCCCAAATGCAGGAGATCTCTGGTTCAAGTCCTGGCAAGCGTGGCTTTTGCTACACATTTCTACTCTCCACTCTCTTCGCTGTCTCCCTGCCAGTGTACTGTACAACAAAAGTACTGTAACAAAAAGCCAAAAATCAATCAGTATCCCACCTCATTTAAACAGCACCATCATTTAAAGTTCTGGTTGTTGATGCAGCACAGAGAAGAATTGTTAGTGTGTTACTAAACATGAAGAAGTCCATTTTGGAATTGAAGACAAGAAAAGTTTCAACTATGCAGTAACTATGTAACTATGCAGTAGCATTGAGACCAAGGATAACGGAAGCATTAACAGATAAATATGAGACAAAAGACAAGGAAAACCCAATATTTCCACATTTCTGAGCAGTATATTTATTTACCTAAACCTGTCAAAACCTTCGTACCAGCAAAACACCTGCTCTGTCTGATGACAAAAACCCCTTCAGTAAAAATAGTAAAAATGTGCCAGATTATGTACTTACCCAAAAACCAACAGCGAGGATAAGAAGAAAATAGATCACGAGTACCACTATATCCACAGTGCTGAGAGTATGTGTGCCCCCCGGAGAATGGGACGGCGAAGGGGACATGCCGGCCCCCGGGTGGGTTACTGCACAGCCATACGTCATCTGAAAGGGGAGGCGGGGGAACAATTACAGATCATCTCAAACAGTGTGAAATATTTGTCGTTTAGCCAAGCTTTAGTGACCTGAACAGTGCAACACAGCTGAAATGATAGTGAACACTTACAGCTGAAATAGCAGCAGCAGCTTCAGCAGCGCTCTTCTTTCAGTTCCACGAATTACTGGGTAAAGTTCAACAGCAACTCACCTTCAGTGAATCCTCCCGGATTCCCTTGAGCTGTTGTCAAATCCGGGCACAAACAGTACAGCATGTCACAAATTGCTCAAGGGTCCATCTTCCGGGCTTCACGTTTGTCTCAACGCTTCCTCCACACTCAAAGAGATCAAAGTCAACCCTTGTCTACACAAGTTTAGTTAAAATGTAAGGGATTTATTGCTCCTCAAAGGAAGAGCTTTACAAAGTGCACTCCTGCTGCCTGTAAAACAGTTAAATGATTGCAGTGTTTTAAACTCTTCCTAATTACAAAGAATACTTTGGCAGAGATAAGACTTTATTACCACAAGGTAAAAGTGAATTTGTTTGTGTCTGTTCATGTCCAGAACACAGACACTGAGATTTGTGCTTATCTCATAAAAACAAATTGTGTTGCAGCAACACTGATAAAATATGCAGCAATAACATGTCGCAGCTGCAACATCCCCCACCTCTGTTTTCTTTGAAGATTCTAATATCTTACTGAAGGAGAGCGATTTTCATATTTTCCATGTAATTACTGGGGCAGAACCAAATTATGATGAGCCTATCATCCATGAATATACTGTACAACAAAATTAGTTTTACAACATCTGGAATTTAACGGGATTTTCATTAGTCGATACAAGTAGTTTCTGCCAAAGTGAAATGAGCACGCCAAGTTATGGGGCAAAATTATTAACTAAGGTAAAAAAAATGTCGCCTGCAAAAATGATCCGATGGGAGACAAATTGTAATATGTGCATCATCAGTGTACTGTATATCAAACCCTTGTACCAAGTTTCAAAACATTTGGAACGCAACTGTAGGAGGAGCTGATTTCACAAGACAGTTACTGCTTGTTAACTGGGGTGAAATAGGACATCAGTCGCTGGGGGCTGTAACTTTTGCAAAAATCATCAGATCAGAATCAGTTTGCAATATGCGCATCATCAGTGCATATCAAACCCTGGTGCCAAGTTTCAAAACATCATCATTTTAAACATGCTGAGACGAAGCTGGATCGTGCACATTTCTTTATATTTGCCAGAATAAGGTTGCAATACAAAATACAGACTTAACATTTCACAGGTTTTAAATGGACAGCAGTGTTTTAGAGGTTTACATTCTGAAATTTAAACAGAAAAACAGCTTGTAGCATAAGAGAGCAACGTTTTTACTGGCTGACGCACATCCTTCTTATAATAATCATTTGGCTTACAATCAAAAATATATATCACTTAAAGCTTTAACAAAGCACTGGTATATCTGTAAAGCTGCAATACATTTCATTTGTAAATGATATGAAACACTGCATCTGCAACAATAGCAAAAAAACAAAAACATAATGGCATTTCAGTCCTTAGCAGTACAACTGATTCCATGACACATTCATTAAAAATAAAGCTTAAATAATATGAAAGTGCTTCACATATCGTACAGTAGTATATATTTTCCTTATACTCATTTGTCTCAATTTGTACAGTACACACTCACACACACTCATCACTGCTTTTATATTTGAATGAGTACAATGTATGTACTAACACTGTTAAACATTTGCTTATTGCACAGTGCCCACAGCAAGAGCCAAATAAAGTAATCGCACATCTGCACCCTGATTTTAATCTCTTAATGTCTGGAGTGATGGTAAAAATTATCCTTGAGAACAGTAATTTTTCAATATAAAAACAAAGGAGCCACTAACAACAGGACAACATACAATAAATAACACTAAAGAATTTATGTCACATTCGTTGTGGTGGGCACCTTACAAAAAGTACAGAGCAAGAAAACTACCTGAAAACTGCTTTTGTTTATGTGAATGTATTGGAATTAAATATCTATTTCAGGATTAAATGTACAAATCTATGGATAATCATAAATGTGTCACACAGGTTTTACTCTATAATTGTCATGCCACACTATGCAGGTGCTCAGCGTCATAAGCACAGGCTTAGAGGAAATAAAACTTAAGGGTGCTCTATATAACTTTGGGAAAGTCAGGTTTTAGTGACACCTTCTGTCCACAAGAGTGAACTGCAGCCTCATTTAGGCTGCGTGTCCACCAAACGCATTTTTTTCTGCTCTGGGCGACTATTTTCCATTCGTTCTCTGTGTGGTCCAGCGTTTACAGCGTTGAGCGCCCTCGGTGCTGAAACACTCTGGGCGGTGGCCGTTTTTTGTCGCGGCGCTCAGAATTGAAAAAAGTTCAACTTTTCAGAGACTGCAGCTGAGCTCGTCAATGTCAGACCTTAAGCAGCCAATCAGAACTGCAGTGTGGGCGTGACATAGGACGCCGGTACTAGTCTGTACTCAGACTCTTGCTTTCCGTGTCATCATATTTTACATCCAGAGCTGCTAGAAAACGTTTCCTGTCCATTGTTATTTAGAGACTGCTATTAAAAAAATCAGTAGAAAGTCTGATAAAAGGAAAAACGGAAGTGCTGAGCTGGGAGTGACAAGCTGTTGCAGGGATACAGGGCACGGACTTTTTTTTCCCCCCAGAGTGCTGCGCACAAACGCTGAAAAAAAATGCTCAGGGCGGTTGGGTGACAAAAAAACACGCTTGGTGCACACGCAGCCTCATTTACTCCATAAATTTCTGGAGACTGCATTTTGGAGTCATTTACATTAGAGTAGCATTAAATAATCTATGTAACTCTCATATATCATATAATGAAATAAATATATACAGTCCTACCATTGCTCCTGAATTCTAGTTTTCAAATCAAGAACATATGCAGTACATGTAGTGCAGCACAACACTGGCATGAAGCTAAATTATCCATGTTTGACATGTATCCTTAATTCCTTCTCCTTTGTTTAAGGTAAGAATACATGAACACAATTAAGTTTTTTTGCTCATTATCATACAATGAGTGGTGCGTCGTGTGGTGTGTACATCGGTATGTTGTACAGGAGATTTATGACTGTCTACATGTGTATGTGGTTCTGTCCGTGGAGTGTATGCATGTGTGTGTTACCAGGCAAGTGGCGAGGCCATTCTTGGACTTCTGGGGCTCTTTGGGATTTCTGCAGCCTGCTGCTCACCAAGAACTCTCTGTAGTATATAATAAAAACAGGTTTGTAGGAATTATTCTTATAACTGTGGTTTGTAATTTACAAATCTCTTACATGTATTAAAGCTACATGATGAATACACTTGAATGCACCAAGAGCTGTTCCTATTCTCTGTGTCAGGGATGGGCAACTTTGTGGTAGTGAGGGCCACAATTTTTTTTCCTCACTTCTTGAGGGCCAGATTTACATGTAAACCTTGGGGATGGGGGATTTTCTTCAAAGTCAAAAGTTTCACAATTAAAACTGAAAATGCAAATAAAAATAAAAGCTACTCAGTGTTTTATCATATTAAAATTAAAATTACTGATAAAATTATGTCATGACCTAATTTTAAAAAACTCTCGCCATCAAAATGACGAGCAAAGAGAAATTCCGGACAGTAATTAATGAAAAAGCCAAGAAGAAAAGGAAATATGACGACGAAGAAAAATGTTTTTAAAATATTAGAACCGAATCAAATCAAAGCTTTATTTACAGTATATAGCACTTTTCATACAAAAAGATGCAACACAAAGTGTTTCACACATTGAAATAAAATACAATTCCCCCCCCCCCCCACACACACACACCCTGACAAAGAAACTTTTGTCAGTGTAAAACTTAAGGCTTATGGCTGGGCGCCAAGGATCCAAATGTGGCAGCACCATCACTAGGGAATCATCACCAGCAGGGAACGTGCCAAGTCTACGGCTACAGGAACACCACCTCTGAGACCGCCCAAGTCTAACCTGAGGGGTCGACACTGCAGGTGTGGTGCCGCATACGACCCCCCCTCAGCCTTGTAGACCAGGGCAATCACAGGCCAGCACCCTGCAGCCAGAAAACAGGCACAATTCCCCGTGGGAGGGCTCCCCATGAGGAAATGCTGGAGCTTGGACAGGGTGATTTAAAAAAAATATATAAAACGGTCACTGATAAATAATAAGATAATTTGCTGATAAAAAGACTAGACAGTTAAGATGACTGGAAGAATAAAACAACACTTCAATACTTATTCAAGAGTAAGTTGAATTTTTTTCTCTTTGGTAAGGCCTATAGTTAAAAACGTTGCTGCTGCCAGACCTTCACTCGCATGTGCAGCCCAACCAGGCTTGATACTGGAACGTTTGGCTTTGAATATTGTATTTGTTATGTTTGTTTTGAATGTAGCTACTGCCAGGCCTCCTACTTTTTATCTCTTTTTTTCTAACCCAGCCGGTTGAGGCAGATGGCCGTCCTCTATGAGCTATGGTTCCGCTCAAGGTTTCTGCCTGTTAAAGGGAAGTTTTTCCTCACCTGTGTCGCCGCAGTGCTTGCTCTTAGGGGTCTCTGCTGGGTTCTATAAATTTGAAAGTGTGGCCCAAACCCACCCTTTTTGGTAAAGTGCCTTGAGATGACCTGTGTTGTGATTTGGCGCTATATAAATAAAACTGAACTAAACTGAGTCAAACAGACATAGATTCACAGGTATTAATAATTTGCAGTAAGATAAGTAATTGTGACATAAAATAGGTTTAAAATCACAAATTAAGACAATTAAAATATTTAAAATTTTATTTAAAAATTTATAACTTTTCAGTTGTACTGTTTTTTTTTAAATTAGTGAGTTTTTCTGTCATAAATTTGCCGTTTCTTATATAAATTTGCCTTTCAGTTTGAAACTTGTTACTGTAAATACTCCTCAGTGAGGAGCTGTAGCGTTTATTGTTGTTTAAGGGCGCAGACGGCCACTGTTTGGTCTGGACTAAAGGACTAAACAGTGGATTCCGCAGATAGTTCGGTTTGTTTGGTGCAGTCTGAACGCATGTGGGAACTCTGGTGCGCACCAAACAAGTGAAGTCTGGTCCCCCTGAAAACGGGGGTCTCTGTTCTCTTGCAAACCAGGTCTGGTGCATCTATCCAGCAGACCAATGGACGGAAGTGCCCCTCAGCATTTGTGTAACCATAGCAACACACAGTCTCAGAAAAGGAAGTGCCATTTACCATAGTACATTTTGGGTAGAAAATAACAAAGACAATTGTGCGAATCCGAGAATTCCTTTTACAGGTGAAAGCCAAGGAGGAAAGTTAAAAAATGTCAGCCTATTAATGCAGTTTCAGCATGCAACACATACATACCTCAAAAGACGTACTCCGGGGCACACTGCTCCCTCACTCTCGCTTGACCACTTGCACCTAGGTTCTGATTAGAGCTCTCTCTGCTGGCGGACTCTATAACTGCATTTAAGAATGCAGATCCAAATACATTCAAGCGGGATATAAATAAATAATTGATTTTTGGAAATGGACTGGTGGGCCATAGTGGATGATGTCGGGGGCCACATGTGGCCCGTGGGCCACCAGTTGCCCATCCCTGCTCTATATACTTACATGTATATAAGCCTGGGCATACTCATAGTTGAAATAGCTTGTGACCTGTGACTTTGGTCTTCTGCATAACCTTGATGAAGACCAATTCCAGGCGGAACACTGTGTATACTGTAAGTTTGATGAGCATCTGGGCAATTACCAAAGAGAAGTAGCGATTTTTGGTGAAACCACATAAGTGCCCAAATCTCCTGACCTCATCCTTGAACACTACCTGGATGCAGAGGATCAGTGTGTATGAGTTTGGTGAGCATCCGGGCAATTGCAAAGAAGAAGTACTGACTCTCTCAAATTGTGGATGGACACACAGACGGAGTCAGTGCCATAGAATTAGCTCAATCTGCTTCTACAGGAATGATCTAATAAACCAATTTTGCATGCAGAATCTGACAGCAACAGACAAGATTTCTGGCATCAGAAGCATTAGTCTTCATGCTTTTACTACATCTTCATTTGTAAACAATAGCCAGTACACAGAAACAGAAATACTGGCTTAGATATTTGCCAGAAGCCACATGAAATTCTGTAATTTCCAGAGGAAATCTCACCAAACCATCTGATGCATTCCAAAACAGACTGCATGCACCTTGTCTGATTTGATACTTTTTTAATATTTATATTTCAGATGTTTTTAAAGGGTTTTTTTCCCTTTCAGTTCTTTTATTCTGACTTTTCATGAAAAAAGAGAACAAGTCTTAATGAAGTCTGTGTTTACACGCCAATCCTGTTCGTTATTAGTACTGTAAGGGCATCCTCTTCTTTACATCCGATACAGTACAAGCTGCACTTGTTAATAAACTCCCAAAATTCATCTCTCTAAAAACTATGCATTAGAGAGGAGGATGTGGCACATAATTAGGCAGACATCTGAGAAGAGCAGTTGTTTATCTACAGCCTTCCAGGTTACAGCCTCTACAGGGAGTATGTGCTGGAAGATATTCAAGTATTTTATTTGTATTTTTATCTTGCACTAATCATCAGATTCTGTGTCAACACAATGGGTCTCGTGCAAGAACATGCTAGTATGTGTAAATCACATGTACTTTGTTTGTAAGCCACGTTAGTATGAATGAGCCACTCCAGATTCAACAAAATATGAATTTTGTAATTGTTCATACAAAGTATGTCTTCCAAACGTGTGTAAGAAGCACGTGCAAAAATGATAAATCTCACCTATGTGTAAGTGATTAAGCGTCTACTAGAACTGAAGATTTGCATAATTGGTACACTGGCCTAAACTACCACATAAGGCCATGCTACTGTAGTATACACTAGGAGTTTCATTCACAAAAATGGCTTCAAAGACTAAGAAATAAAACTTCTCGAGCAAAACTGAAGTTCTCTTGTCTGAGATCCAAAGAACAAAAAAATATAATTTAAGTAGCATCACCAGTTGAATCAAAGAACTGGCAAAAATGAAAGAATCCATCAGCTTATCAGAGATACAGTAGTTCTGTGTGTTTGCTGCAGATGTTTCTCTTAACAGCTACGGGTATGAATACACAGCTGAGCGCAGTGCACTTTGGTCAGTTGTGCCACCCATGCACACTGTACTGAAACTGTCCCACTTTGCTCAGCAGTATGACAAATTTCAAAAACTGGCTTTGTTAATATTCACAGTATAATGTTAGTTTATATGAAAATACAGTCTAGTTATTGCTCAAAATCACTTACTAAAATGGACCCTGCTCAGGACCTTAACCCAGAGGCAAAGCCCACACCTCATATGAAAGCAGTAAAAATCAGAATGATATCCATGTCATTTGCATTGTGATAATTGATAAGTTACTTACTGATTAGCCAGCCATCTTGTGTCAGACGCATTCCCACTGTGCTGTTCTGCAGTATAACGAAGGATGCGCTGCCCCGGCAACAATGTTTAGAATCTCATATTTTGTATCTGATATGATTTGGACATGGAATGATACAGTTTTAATTTAATTATTAATTTAACTTTATTTTATTTATAATTTGTTTTTTAATTAATCAGCTAATTAACACTTTTATAAGGTTTACACTCATACTTGATTCAGACAAATAAAATATAGAGCTATTTAGTGAAAACTAACGTTAGAATAACAGCAAACTCACACAAAACCCTTACAACAGGTCTTGACCACTCAGAATTTTGTTAGTACTTGTACAAAAGATTGGTGTATCCCATAAGTTCACGTTTTGATCATGCATCATGTTCACTAACAAATCTGTTAGTACTGTAATATTGGGGCTGTGATAAGGGGCGGGGGATTCTCCCGGCATGCTTTGCGCTGCGGGGTATTCAAAGACTGTCATTATTCTTGTGTTCTGAGCGTTACGCCTTATTCATGCTGCATTTCCCCTCCGGTCTGCTTTGGTCCACGTGCACTTTGGACGAGCTCATCACGCACGCGGCATTGTACATGCTCACTTTTTTCATCTACCAGGCCAAGCGGTTGATATATGCGCACAACTGTTATTTGTGGTTTCGCCTCAGCCTTATGGGTAGCGCAAATGCGCTAACATGCCAGTTTGTTCACCGGCTATAAACATGAGAGTGACGCACATTTTTTTGTAGCAACAACAATGGCATCGTTTCAAGGAAAAGGAGGAATTACCGTTTTCCAGTGCTCTTCTCCGCTCAAGCTGCTGCTGCTGCACAAGGATTCATGTACGTTTATTCTCGTTTTCAGTATCCTCATTGTCTTATCTACTTTTTCTTTGTATGCTGTGTTGGTAGTGCCACCTCGTGAATGGGATGTTCAGACTTGTGCATGAGCTGTCAATGCGTTCATGTCATGGGCAGGTCTCGCGGTCATAAAATTTGGGCTGCATGCGGTCATGTGCAAGTGAGCCCCGCGGACACTAGCGGACCGGAGACGATGACGTAAATTTCATCACATGAGGTTTCTGGTTGCATGTATGCAGACAGCAGAGGTGCAGCATGAATCCAGCTTCATTGTTGTACTGTTATAATTGTGTTATAAGTCCAGTTGTGATAGTGTTGTTTTCCCTGTGTGTGATAGATTATGTGTCTGCGTCACCCTGAGTGAGATGAGTGTCTGTGCGAATGACCTTCCTTTTGTGTAATTAGTCAGTGAAGAATAAATGCCTATACGTCACAAATCCTCTCTCATTATTGTGTGAACCCTTGAAACGTCACACTGGTGTCAGAAGTGGGATTTTTGAGAGATGGAAGCAAGGATCAAGGCAGAAATTTGACAGCTTGAGTGGCTCATCACCCAGATGGAGATGGACAGCAGAGCAGACACGCTATCCCCCAGAGCTGCCCACCGTGAAGGATGGGGAGGCGGACCAGACATAGCAAGCACGTCCCATTTTCTGCCTTTTTCAAGGCAGGACAGGAAGCACCAGTGAGGAAACCACAAGCAAGCGATTCCACTGCAGCCAACTGGCCAAGCTTCCCCGCTTTGGTGGTGAAACTTCGCTGGACGACTATCTGGTCCAGGGTGAACTGACTGCTACGCCAAATGGCTGGACACCTGAAGAGACAGCTATGCAGGTCGTGCTGGCTCTGGAGGGCGGAGCTCTCTGCACGCTGTCCGATCTCCGGCCTGAGGAACACCACAGCTGGCCAGCGCTACAGAGAGTGCTTCAGAGGTGGTTTGGGAGGGCGACCCACGCTAACCACGCCCGGGTACAGCTTGCCAGCCACCGGAGAGGCAACTGAGAGCCTGGGGGCTTATGCAGCAGACGTACGGCTGCTGACGCAGCACGACTACCCGGGCATCGAGCCAGAGGCATTGAAGCTCGCCCTTCAGAATTCTATCCAGGGCCTCCACCCAGCCCGACTACAAGAATACATCTGGATTCATACCACGAGCAGCTGGGAGATGGCCGTGGCAGAAGTGGAGCAGGTGGTGCCAATGCTGGAGTATGCAACTGACGTGTCATCACCAAGGCAGAGAGCTTTCCAGGCCATGGTGGAGAGCGAGGACGAGGAGGAACTGCGCCAGACCACAGCTGCACGGTTGGCAAGAGGACAACGGTGGCGCAAGGAGGGATGTTTCCACTGTGAGGAGCCAGGTCACATCGCACGCTACTGTCCTGCACCTATCCCACGACAACCCACCCCCTCACCAGCTTTAAACTACAGTGAGGTGGCACAGACGGGGGCCTGCTGCCTCTCACAGACATTTTCCCCAATGGACTATTACCACATATGGGCCAACTTGGACACTCGCCAGGGATGTGCCTGCAGTGCAGCCTGGACAGCACACCAATCTGGGCCCTGATCGATACCGGTTCCATCATCTCCCTGGTCCAACCTGGGGTACTACCCGGTACAGCTGAACTTGAACCACCGGTGAGCGCACCAGACTGGGAGGGCGATGAGTCCTTGTTGTGGGAGTGGCCGGTCAGAACATGAACCACCCGTTCTGGCTGGCTGACATCCAAGACCCCTACATCATTGGACTAGACCTGCTCACAGCATGGGGCAGAAAGATCAACACTGCCAGCTCTTCTCTCCTTCTGGGGGCTCAAACCATCACGCTCTGCAACAAGAGCCAGACGAGGAACCAAATGAGGGGCCGTCATTGTCACCAGAGATGGGGGGGGGGGGGGGGGCAGCAGGACGAATCGCCACATTTTTTTTTTTTCCACAATATCTTTATTGAACCTTTTTTTTTTTTTTTTAACAAACATGATACAAACAATCAAACACTAACACTAAAGTACTACAAAAAAAAAAAAATGCACTAAAAACACCAACAACCACCAACAAAATCAAGTCTTCAACAATGCTCCTCTGTTTAGTCTAGACAATCCAATACATAAGTATACATATTATGTTCACCAGTTTGGAATTTACAAGGTCCACACACATCATTCACCTTCTTCTTCAAGAGTTATGTTTAAATTTTTTACATAATCAATAAAAGGTCTCCATATATTCTCAAACACAATTTCCTTTGATTTTAGTATATATGTTATTCTTTCTAATGGAAGGTTTGTTAACATCTGTCTTAACCACTGAGTCACATCTGGTCTATGAGTCTTTTTCCATAATAGTGCAATACATTTTTTGGCATTAAGCAAACTGAGGTCTATGAATGTTCTTTCACTTTTATTAAAATTATGCTTTTCTGGGTACAGACCCAACAAAAACAGTTTAGGATTCAATATGATTTGTTTTGAGATTATTTTTTCAATTGTTACCCTCACCTCTTCCCAAAACATTCTTATTAATCTACATTCCCATAAACAATGAAATAGGGTTCCTTTACTTTCCATGCATTTTGTGCATGTATCTGGTATATTTTTGTTATATCTATTTAACTCCTCTGGTGTAACATACATCCGCATTAACCATTTGAAATGTATCAATTTAAGGCGTGCATTTATTGATTTGGTTTGAGCTTCTGTACAAGCCAATTCCCATTGTTCCTCTGAAATTTCAATTTGCAGATCTTCTTTCCAGTAGTTTAATCTTTTCAGTGAATTTTCACTTGAAGATAGTGTCAATGAGTTATAAAACTCTGAAATAATACCCTTTCTTTTACTATCTTTCATCATCATTTTTTCCAAGGATGAATAAATAGGTCGAGTGAGAGCTTTATTTTGATTTGATCGAATAAAGTTTCTAAGTTGAAGATATTTAAAAAAATGTGTTCTATTGAGATTAAATTTGATCCTCAGCTCTTCAAAAGACATTATGTTGTCTGCACCTGGCAAATATAAATCCTGAATCTTTTGTATCCCTTTTAAATTCCATACTTTAAATACAGCGTCCGCTCTCCCTGGTTTAAAATATTGATTACCCCATATTGGACTAAATTGTGACAATAACTGTGGTTCTTTTAAATAGTTTTTAGCTTCACACCATATTTTGATCATATGCTTTACAAATGGATTTTTAACTTGTTTTTGTAATTTTTTTGCCGAATCTGAGTATATGAATATGGGAAGAGGTAAAGGTAAATTGTATGATTCCATTTCAGTCCAGTGAGGGAGATCATTTGATGAAAAATAATATGTCATAGACCTCAGTTGTGCCGACCAATAATACAACATAAAATTTGGACATTTCAGACCTCCACGATCAAATGGTAAATATAATAAAGACAAACGTAATCTAGCCCTCCTGTTGTTCCATATAAATTCCACTAACTTTTTTTTATTCTTGAGAATAGATCTAAAGGTGGTGATAAGGGAATGTATTGAAATAAATAAAGTATTTTAGGTAAAATATTACTTTTAAGTATATTGATTCTCCCGATCATCGACATTGGTAGTGACATCCATCTCTGAGTTAACTCACTGATATCTGACATTAAGGCTTCATAGTTGACACTGGCGACTGATTCTAGCTTAGGCATAATTTGGATTCCTAAATATTTAAACTGATTTACAACATTGAATTGATTTACCTCAGGGGCTGAGTAATTTCTCTGGGTCTCATTTAGCATTAATATTGAAGATTTAGTTTTATTTATTTTATATCCTGATATTTCCCCAAAATTCTTTATTAAATTCAACAAGGTTGGAATTGATTTTTTTAGATTCGACATAAACAAAATTATATCATCGGCGTACAGGGAGATTTTATGTTCTGTTGGTCCAACTTTAATTCCATATATTTGTGAATGTAAACGCATCGCTATCGCTAAAGGTTCAATTGCCATAGTAAACAGTAAAGGTGAAAGTGGACAGCCTTGTCGACATCCTCTATTGATTTTTATTGGTTTTGAAATATTGTTATTTGTTAGGATTTCTGCTGTAGCATTATTGTATATTATTTGAACCCATTTTATGAAATTATTTCCAAGTCCAAACCTTTGTAGGACTTCAAAAAGAAAGGGCCATTCAACTCTATCAAAGGCCTTTTCGGCGTCCAATGATAGGAGAGCTGTATCCGGTGCTTCTTTATTAAAATAAATAATATTAAATAGTCTTCTTACATTATGGAAGCCTTGTCTACCCTTTATAAAGCCATTCTGATCTCGATTAATAATATTTGGTAAAATTTCTTGTATTCGTCTTGCTAAAATTTTACAGATTATCTTAAGGTCGGCGTTTAATAGGCTTATTGGTCTCATATTTTCACATTTATTAGAGGGCTTACCTGGTTTTGGCAGCAGTATAATTAAGGCATTATTTATGTATGATGGTAAATTATTATTTTGAAATGCTTCTAAAACCATTTCCAAAAAAGGTTTTATTAATTTATTCTTAAATTTTTTATAAAGGTCAACTGGAAGACCATCTGGTCCTGCACTTTTTCCTGATTTCATATTATCAATGGCTAGCCCAACTTCTTCTTGACTAATTTTAGACTCCAATATCTCCCTGTTTTCATTTGGAATACACGGTATAGATAGTTCGTTCAAAAACCCATTTAGTTTTGTTAAATCAGGTTCATTTTTGGTATCATATAATTTTTCATAGTAATCTCTAAAGGCTCTATTAATTTCTAAAGGATCTATAACTACCTGTCCATTACTTATAATACTGGTAATTGGTGTTTTAATTTCCAATTGTTTAATCTGCCATGCTAATAATTTTCCTGATTTTTCACCTTGTTCATAAAAAGATTGTTTCAATCTTAGAAGACTCGAGGCAGCTCTATTCGCTGATTTTTTGTCGTATTCAGCTCTCAAAATCAGTAATTCATTCTCCAACCTTGGGTCACTTCCTGCATACACTTTTTCCTGAAGATTTTTTATTTTATGTTCCAATTTAGCTCTCTCCTCTCGAGTCTTCTTAGATTTTGATCCTGTATAACTAATAATATGTCCCCTAATAAAAGCTTTGAAAGCCTCCCACTTTACACATGCTGATGTTTGTGTAGTATTGATGTCAAAGAACTCGTCTATCTGTTTTTCTATATACTTGACAAATTCCTCATCCTGAAGCCATTTATGCTGAAATTGCCATCTACCTGATTCCTTTGTCAATTTTTTATCTACATATATTAGACAACAGGGTGCATGATCAGAGATCACGATGTTATCATAAAAGCAGTTTTGAATCTTGGACCTTAATTCTGTGGAAATCAAAAAATAATCAATACGTGAGAATGTCTTGTAGGTACTGGAATAACAAGAATAGGCTTTAACTTGTGGTTTCATTTCTCTCCATATATCTAACAATCTCAATTCTTTCATAAAATGATTAATAGTCATCCTACATCCAATGTGCGTACAATCCAGTCCTGTTGATCTATCCACACCTGGATTCAATGTACAATTAAAATCCCCTGCTATTATATGTTGCCCTGTAAGTGATGATAAGATGAGAAATAAATTAGCAAAGAACTTCTGATCATCTATATTGGGACCATATAAGTTCACAAGATTTATATTTTCTAATAGCAAAGAACCTTGAATGATTACATATCTTCCAAATTTGTCTCCAATTACATTTTTCACTTGAAAAGGAACTGATTTATGTATGAGAGTCATAACTCCCCTGGCTCGGGATGAAAATGAAGAGGTGAATACACTTCCCTGCCATCTACTCCTAATTCTTTTAACATCCTCCTCTATCAGATGAGTTTCTTGTAAAAACACAATTCTTGAACCCATGTCCTTTATTTTATTCATAACTTGTTTAAGTTTTTTTAAATTTTGTAGACCTCTGCAATTCCATGAAGTTAAATTAAGATTAACACTTTGGTCCATGATCAATAGAGAGTTTGGGATTACCTTGCAGTGTAAACATGCTCATACAGAGAAGCAAAAACATGAGTGGTTGAACATTCATCCTACAAACTACACACAAACAAATTTCCCCTTCCCACACTTGTGGCAAACCCCCCAAAATCAAAAGAAAAATTCTGTCTCCCGATATAGCCATCGACCGTTCCACACCCACGGGGAACAGCCTAAGCCACTCCTTCTTCATCCTCCCAATCACCCTAACTCTACTGCTTTTAATGACGTAACATTAACTCTCCTCTGTAGTTTTCCAACTTAACTCCAAAATTTTTAACAACTTTGTACATCATAGTTTTTTTTTTTTGTTTGTTTTGTTTTTGTTTTGTTTTTTTAATATATAATACAATCTATATTTTGTAAACTTACTATTTACTTCAAGTCAGTCAGATGCCTGTGCAAATGCTTAATTATTCTACCTTATATTTTGTTCATGCTTAGCTCCCACCAGTCTCTTCTTCTTCTTTGATCTTCTTGATGAACTCCTGCGCCTCCTCTGGGGTCTTGAAGATGTGGGTTCTGCCCTCATACGTGGTCAGCAGTCTCGCAGGATAGATTACACCATGACGAATCCCAAGGTTGCGCAGCTCCTTACGTACGGGATCAAACTGCTTCCTCAATTGTTGGATTCCTGTGGCCAAATCTGGGTAGAACCGCACCTGCTGGTCCTGGTGTTTAATCTCTCCTTTAGCACGTGCAGCGTTGAAGATCTTCATCCTGTCTCTGTTGCTAAGAAACTTCATAATTAAGGTCCTCGGCGGTCCCTTATCTCTCCGTGGGCCAATACGATGTGCTTTTTCCAGAACCACTGCTGATTGCAACTCCTCGCTGCCCAGCACCTCCGGAATCCACTTTTCCAGAAAGGAACATATGTCCCGACCTTCTGATTCCTCTGGAAGACCCACCAGCCTCAAATTATTCTGTCTCGACCGAGATTCCAAATCCAAAATATTATCTTCCAGAGATTTATTTTTTTTTTTCCAAAGTGCGCACCTTTAATTGAAGACGGGTGACGTCATCTTCAGCACTAGCGAGACGGAGCTCCATCTGCGCCGTTCGTTCTACACAGTCACCCAATTCCTTTCTTATTCCTTCCAACGCTGTCATAATCCCATCAAATCTAGAGGAAAAGTCCGCTCTCATTGAACTCATGGCAGCCATCAGCGCATCTGCGCCATTCCCCGCAGAAAACGCACCGCCGCCAGCCGCCTCCGCCATATATGGAGCCTTGTTTGCTGCGTCACAGACCTGAAAGTCCGTTAATTTGGACTGTTTCGGCGGCTCGCTTTTTCCTTTTCCTGGTTTTCCAGCCTTAGGCTTCGCCGACATATCCTCGCTCAAATGCTGGGATACGTTCTGTCCCAAATGAGAGAGTTATTTGCCGATTTTTTTCTCCAGGAGCAGAGCAGAGCGAGACACGTCCGTTCTACGTGGCAGCCATAACCGGAAGTCCTCCGAATCGCCACATTTTTATTTTATTTATGTTTATTTACCCTTTATTTATCCAGGTTAGTCCCATTGAGATAAGAGATCTCTTTTACAAGAGAGATCTGGCCAAGACAACAGCAACACAGTTATAGTATTAAAATAGGACAGACAATAAATAAATTAGCTGTAAAAACATACTCATATAAAACACTTGCACACAGAAAGCCTGGACTCCACTGATTTCACTAGAGATTTAAATTCAGTCGAAGGTATGAAGTTTTGTCGATAGAGCTCAGAGTTTATCTTGTTCCATGCATCAGGAGCCAAAAACCCAAAAGCTTTCTTTCCTAATTCTGTTCTTATTTTTGGAACAACCAGTTGCAGATAATCCATTGAGCGGAGATTGTGGCTTCCATGTTAAAAGTGAACATAAATACAAAGGAATTCGACCCAGAATGGCTTTGTAAATGAACATATGCCAATGATAGAGGCGGCGAGCAGATAATGACCACCAGTTCACTTTACTGTAGAGAACACAATGATGAGTGAGGGAAGCACAGTTTGTAATGAATCTCAAAGCCCCATGATAAACTCTGTCCAACAAGTGAAGTCAGTGGGCAGGTGCATTCATGTAAAGTACATCTCCATAATCAGTGATGGGTAGAAACGCTGATTCCACCAGTTTCAGCTTTACATTAACAGACAAGCAAGTCTTATTCCTGTAATAAAATCCTAATAAGAGCTTCAGCTTATTTACAACACACTGAATGTGTTCCTTAAAAGACAAATGTTCATCAATTAAAAACCCTAGATATTTAAAAGAGGATATCCACTCTATTTGTTCACTATTTCTTGTTAAAAAAAAATTTCAGATAATGATGTCTAAAATATCATTTCAGATATTATCATTTCAGATAATGATTACACAGGGTTACAAAAATAATTTTTTTGTAAGTTGTCTGTGTTTTTTCATCTGATTTAAGACGATTTTGCACCGCTCAATCTGAAAATGACATCCGTTTCTCTCGATCAGGTGCTAAGTAAAAACCTGTACTTACTTAGTACTGTGCAGGTACTTACCTTTATAGAAAGGTAAGTACATGTAAATTGAATGTTACGTCATCATTGTTCAAAATTCAGAGAATTTCAAGACATAAAAAAGAATTTTGCATCATATAAACCGAAAATACCCGTACATGTAAACAAAAACATATAAAACAACATGTGGCCATAATTCAAAAAGTTGACCTGATTGAGCAAAACCAATGTGATTTTTGGATTCAGCACATGAAAATTGTCCTAAATCAGCTAAAAAAAACTTAGACAATAAATTTGGTGTTGACCAGAGTAGTCATTATCATTCAGATATTCAGATCAATGAATCATTGCTCAAATTCAGCAATGATCTTGCTGAATTTGAGGTAGTGAAGAACATGAGTTTTGTCTTCTCTGCATTTAAAACAATTTGTATATGATTAAGCTGTTCCTGTACCCTGTCAAAAGCATGCTGAATATGTTCAAAAGCCACATCATCAGAGACTCAGCAGGCAGTAGAGGAGGTGTTCCAGCGGAGCTGCAGAGGATTAGAGTCGGGACAGAGACGCCAGCTGCGGGATCTGTTGGACTGCTACGTCGACGTCTTTGCTGCCAGGGATGAAGAGTGGACCCGAACCAGTTTGGTGCAACATCAGATCGACACCGGTGAGACCAGGCTGATCCAGCTCCAGCCCCGCCGTCTGCCTTTTTCAAGGCAGGTCACAGCAGAACAAAAGATCCAGGAAATGCTGGAGGCAGATGTCATTGAACCCTCCAGCAGCTCCTGGGTGCCACCGGTGGTTCTGGTCAAGAAGAAGGATGGTTCATGGCAGTTCTATGTGGATTACGGGCACCTGAATGATGTCACACGTAAGGACTCCTACCCTCTGCCCTGCATTGATGACGCACTGGATTACATCACCGGCTCCAGCTAGTTCAGCTCCGTCGACCTCCACAGCGGCTAGTGGCAGGTAGAGCTGTCACTAGAGGCCCACCAGAACACAGCCTTCTCCACTGGGCAGGGACTGTGGCAGTTCAAGGTAATGCTGTCTGGACTTTGCAATGCCCCGGCTACCTTTGAATGCCTGATGGAGTGGGTGCTGGCTCACATTCCCCAGAGCTGCTGCATTGTTTATCTCGATGACCTACTGGTTCACGCAGCTGATTTTGGTGGCACCCTGTTCAACATCCAGGAAGTGTTGGACACCGTCTGCTGGGCCGGGCTGCGGCTGCACCTGCCACCTGTTTCGGCGAGAAACTACCTTCCTGGGTCACGTTGTCAGCGCTGCAAGAGTTGCCACCCACCCACGGAAGGTGGCAGCGGTGAGAAAGTGGCCGGTTCCATGGGATGTAGGAGAACTGTAGAGCTTTCTCGGACTGGCTTCCTATTATAGGAGGTTTGTGAAAGATATTGCCACCATCGTCAGCTCGCTGCATCAGCTGACACAGAAGGGCCACATGTTTGAGTGGAGCGAGGACTGCGCTGCTGCTTTTTCCTGGCTTCGTTCGACACTCATCGGAGCCCCCGTGCTGCAGTATCCTGACCCAAACTGCACCTTCATCGTGGACACAGACGCCAGCAACCAGGGCATCAGGGTGGTACTATCCCAGGAGGGAGAACATGGAGAGCAGGCAGTTGCTTTTTTTTAGCCGCACTCTCAGCAGAACTGAGAGGAATTATTGCATCACTTGCTGAGAGCTGCTGGCAGTCATCCAATGGCTCTGCCATTTCCATCTGTACATTTACGGGGGGAGGTTTCAGCTCAGGACGGACCATGCTTTCTTGACCTGGCTACTGAATTTTAAAGAGCCGGATGGACAGTTAGCGAGATGGCTGGAGGCACTGCAGGGTTATGATTTTCAGATTGTGCATCGAGCAGGCAACCTCCACGCCAACGCTGATGCGCTGTCTCGGCACCCCTGTGCTGCGGAGGACTGTTGGCACTGCCAGCAGGCCAAGGATCGTGACCCAGCAGTCTCACGGGCTGCTGCTCTCCAGACTGCTGCGGCCGGGGATAGCACAGTGGCTCACAGCACATCCTCAGATCATCAGCCAGCTTTCCCCAATGATGACATCACAGAGGCTCTCGGCACATAATAGCTTTGGATCAAGCAGGATGGCAGGATGTCCTGTCGTCTCCCGGGTCCAGCAGTGGCTGGACATGGACCAACAGCCCGCCTGGGAGGCTGCATCTGTGCTAGACCCAGAGACCAAGGCCCTACATTCTCAGTGGTCCAACCTCTGCTATCGTGAGGGTGTTGTCTACCAGCAGTGGCAATCTCCAGCTGGGCAGCGTCACATCTCGCAACTGCTGGTCCCCCGACGGTTCTGCCCCAAGGGGCTCCAGTTGGTCCATGGGTCGGTGGGGCTGGGCCACTTCGGGATGACGAAGACCCTGCAGCGTCTTCGGGCGCGGTTCTACTGGTTGGGGTGTCATCAGGACGTAGAGCTCCATGTCCACCGCTGTGACACCTGCATGGCTCAGAAAGGCTGACTCAGCAATCCCACATCCCTTTGCAGCCATACCGGGAAGGGGCACCAATGGAGCGTGTGGGAGTGGACATTCTGGGCCCTTTTCCAACCACAGATCGAGGGAACTGTTACATTCTGGTTGCAATGGATTACTTCACCAAGTTGCCAGAGGTGTATGCAGTCCCTGATCAGAGTGCTGCCACCACAGCATCAAAGCTGGTGGATGAGATGTTTCGTCAGTTTGGCGCGCCAGAGGAGCTGCATAGTGACCAGGGATGGAACTTTGAGGCAGAAGTCTTCGGGGAGGTCTGCAGGTGGCTGGGCATCCAAAAGACCCAGAAAACCCTGCTGCATCCACAGAGCGACAGCCTGGTCGAACGTTTTAACTGGACCCTGACCACTCAGCTTGCCGTCCTCGTGCACCAGCGACAGCGAGACTGGCATCTGTCCCTGGTTCTGTGGGCATATTGGACAGCAGTTCAGGAATCCACTTGGTTTACCCCTGCAGCACTGATGTTTAGACGTGAGCTGCGCACCCCGGTGGATTTGGTGTTTGACCCTCCCCTGGAGCCGGAGGTGGAGGGCAAACCGGGGTTGGATTATTTGTTTTTGCTTGCAAGAACACCTTCACACGGTACATGAACTGGCTCGGGAGGCCCTGGTAGCAGCGGGGAGTCGACAGAAGGAAGTGTACGACTCCTGCTGCCAGGGAAAGGACTGTCACTAAAGCTGGCGAGTCACTGGTTGGGACCATGCTCGGTCCTACAGAGACTATCGGCTGTAGTGTACAGGGTGAGGGTGCAGAAGAGAAACCGGGTGGTGGTGCTTCACCAGCCAGCTGCCCTGTGGGTGACCGAGCCAGAGGCTCCACCCCAACTGGATACCCTGGTTGAGGCTCGAATGGACACTAACGGGCCCATGTGTACCAGCCGCTGCCAAAGGTGGGCGCCCCAACGCCTGGAAGGGTTCGTATTGGACTTTTGAGTTGGACTTATTATTCTGGGGACAAAAACCAGTCCGGGGGGGACAGTGTAACATTGGGGCTGTGTTAAGGGGCAGGGGATTCGTCCGGCATGCTTTGCGCTGCGGGGGATTCAAAGACTGTTATTATTTTTGTGTTCTGGGCGTTATTGTTGTACCGTTATAATTGTGTTATAAGTCTGGTTGTGCTAGTGTTGTTTTCCCTGTGTGTGATAGATTGTGTCTGTGTCACCCTGAGTGAGATGAGTGTCTGTGTGAATGACCTCCCATCTGTTCTGTGTAATTAGTCAGTAAAGAATAAACGCCTATACATCACAAATCCTCTCTCATTATTGTGTTAACCCTTGAAACGTCACAGTACTAACAGTTCTTGCATGAGGCCCAATGTCCTCACACAGTTTATGGATGCAGCAAAATAAGCTAGCTCACCTGAGCTGATAGTTTAGCAGTCCTGCCTTTATGGCAGTGGCCACAAAGCTAAACATGAGGGCTTTAAAATGTAAGTCCACAAGACAATAGCTGAGCATTATTGTGGCCAAGTATATGTTTTACTGGCAGTCTAGGCAAAAATAATATCAATAACAAATGGCTAAATACATCTTGCTCACCTCAAACTTGCTCATGAACTCGGCGAAGATTCCAAAGAAGGCCTCTGTGTTCATGGTTTTGCCGTCTTCCCCGAAATAAGAGGCAGTTTTGATGAATTCTTCCATGGCTCTCTGCTGGAGGGATTCCAGAGACTGGATAGATGGATGGCTGTTTTCCAGGAAGTTCTGCACACCTTAAAGTCAAGGACCAAAAAGGTTTGGCACTGGCCAGGGCCGGAGTGGGACCAATTTTTTTTTTTCCAAGATGGCGCCCACAGTGGTCGCCATGGTGCTTCGCTGCGCTTTTCTTTATTTGTTTTTGTTCGTCAATTGTGTGTCTGCCTGCTCTTACACCCGTGAAGAGCTACTAAATATCAGGACTTTCACTCCCACGGACCTACTCCCAGTTTTTTTAGCTCCTGCCGCCGATCTGATTCACTGTTTAGCTCAAAAAATGAGACGGCGAAAAAGAGGTAGGCGAGCGGGCGCTCTCGTCCGGCTCCGCAGGAGAGGCACGCGCACGCCTTTGCCTGGCATATTTCTCTCCAATGCCAACTCTCTCTCAAACAAGGTAGATGAATTGAGACTGCTGATGCGATTTAAGGACCTCACTTCCTCGTCTGCTCTCTGTTTCTCTGAGACCTGGCTCAGGGGGAATATACCGGACAGCGCGCTTCACTTAGAGGGATTTCAGCTGTTTCGTGCTGATCGCGTCACAGAGCTCTCCGGTAAGTCCTCGGGAGGAGGAGTCTGCTTTTACATCAACAGCAGCTGGTGCTCTGATGTAACGGTGATTTCCCAACACTGTTCTCCCACTCTGGAATTTTTATTCATCAACTGCAAGCCATTTTATTCCCCGCGGGAGTTCGCCTCATTCATCCTGGCCGCTGTCTACGTCCCGCCCGACGCGGATGCGCGCGAGGCTCAGCGTGCGCTCGCGGATCACATCCAACATACGGAGCGGACTTTCCCGGACTCTCTGATTATTGTGGTTGGCGACTTTAACCAGTGCAATCTGAGCCACGATCTCCCCCGATACAAACAGTTTATTAAATGCCCAACCAGAGGAAAAAACACGCTGGATCACTGTTACATTACAGTGAAGGACGCGTATCGCGCTGTTTCCCGCGCTGCGCTCGGACTATCTGATCACATGATGGTCCACCTCATTCCCACATACAGACAGAGACTGAAGCTCACTAAACCTGTTGTGACCACTACGAAGAAATGGACCATTGAAGCTGAGGAGAAGCTGGAAACGTGCATGGAAATAACTGACTGGGGCATGTTTAAAGGAGCCACGCATGATCTGGATGAGTACACGGACACTGTGAACTCATATATCCACTTTTGTGAGGAGAGCATTTTTCCATCGCGCACCAGGGT